>BTCW01000002.1:57395000-58060000 GCA_033239725.1 Echinochloa phyllopogon
TATGAAATACATCAGCCTTTGCAGCAACACCTTTGACCTTGAATATTTCATCATAATGTGCCATTATGCCATCTACAATAAGTCGTAGATCACTGTCACTTGCATGAGCATTCACTGCAGTCCTCAGCTCATTTATCTGCTTATTTTGATCCTCTAGCCATCTAGCATATTCTATGTCAAAAGTCAACGCTCCTGCAAAGATATGTTTATAATTTCAGGTACACTTCTAATGATAAGGACAGCACCCAACGGAGATAGAATAATAAATCCAAAAACATTTTGAGCCACACAGCTATAACAAATTGAAACATTACCATTTCCACTCATGGCATGGGTTTGGTCTCCAGAGCTGGAAATGAAGATTCCCTGCAATTAATATTCAAATAGAGTCAAAATAACAGAACAAAGGTAGTATTTTTCCATACACTTGGTAAATATACATGCAACCAAGAAAGAAATACCTGCTGGCGAGCTTTCTGGAGCTCCTGCTCCAGTTGCGCAAGTTTCAGCTTACTGCTCTCTAGCTGTTGCACATATGCCTTCAACCAAATAAAGAAAAGACATGGTAGGTTTTCAGTGGCCTAAGGAAAAACTGCATACTCTAGTCTTGATGGAAAATGAAAATGAAAAACTGTTAGAAACTATGTCATCACTTAACACAATCCAGTTGGGTATTTATGGACACTTAAGGATTTATTTGGGTTTAAATTACATGAAGAACCAGTCTATTGCTCTTTGCATTGTGAGTTGAATTCCAAATGCCAAGTGCCCATTCATTACAAAATATACATCACAGAAAATAAAACAGACTCATAACGACATAAAACGACAGTACGGTAACAAGCAGTTAAACATATCAGTGCGAATTTCGACATATAAATTAGATAGCCAGCTTAATTTAGTCTCTATTACTAAAATCAAACATGTATTTTACCAAATAATACTTTTTATTCGAGTAAAAAAGGAACATTTAGATCTGTTAAATGAGGATGAAAGTAATACCTTTTTCCTTAGCCTACTTTTTCTTGCCGCCTCACGATTTTGGGCAAGCCGCCGCAATGTCTATGATATCGAAAATTCAAATGCAATTAACAACAGGCAATACAAGGTTAAATAAGAACTTAAGAGGAAAAAAGAAGAAGTAAAATATCACCTTTTGGTCCAAAGGTTTGTCTGACCTGTCAGACCTATCTGAAGAATTAGAAGGCATAACTGCCTCAATTTGTCCGTTTTCCATCTGCATATATTTCATTCAGCACATTTATAGCATCAGCCAGGTATCCTAATAGTCTCATAAGTATAAACTTATAGAGATGTGTCAGTGATTGATTTTCAAGGTTTGTAAGGGTGCATGAAAGTATCTTTATAGAGTGAAAGGATAGCTGCTGAAGATAACTGGTCTGTAGTCTAGTAATTTGTACTTCGGAATATCAATTCGAATGTTGAGAACCAGTATTTATTTGTGGGTAGTCCTAGTGTGGTAGACTTAAACATGCTTGCCTATATTTGGTAAAAAACAAGTATAGGCTGGGATCAACTTGAAATATATGTAGAAAAAAAAATGAGCACCATAACTAAGAAGGAAGGAAGGAATTACCCTCTGATTCTTGTCGTTGTCGTCTAAAACAGTTGAGGTGTCAGTCCGTGAACTAGCATCTGCCATCACTGGGCCTTGCAGGCAATGGTCACCAGGAGACAGCAAATCACTTTGCTATCTCCTTTCGGGGTGCGAGGTAATGAGTGGACTAATGTTTCACGTGATGGATCAATGTTGGAACCTATCGATGCAGTGAAAACAGAGAAGATTATTTTGCGAAACCAGTAGCCTGAACTTCATCATACAACTAATGACAAACAGGCAGAGCAGAGTTGGGGGCTTACTTGTTGTTTACAAGGCAGTACTCGCTCAGGATTCATTGCAATCATACGTTCTGCAGGAAAGAAGGGGCCATTCTATATTAGGTAAGATAAGTACCATGTAAAGCTAACACATGTGTACAAAAAAAAACACGAGCACGTTGGTGTACTCGTGTCGATCGGAAGCCCTACAAAGGTGGGCAATCCCCGGGCGGACCACAGCAACCAGCGCAGTTTGCTACAGCTACTACTCCAGTGCCACTGCACACGACTCGACGTGGGGCCAGCAGCAGCACGGGGATTCAGCAGAACGAAACACCCAAAAAAAAATTTGTGCGAAATACACTGCTGTTACTGCTATACCAACCACGCGGGCCGGCAACACAAATCGCATCGAATGGTAGGGAGAAGATTTTGGGCTTAATTGCTGACAGAAAAGAGCGGGGAAGGCAGAGCAGAGCAACAAACAGCAAGCGGCAGCACAGTCCATGGAGTGGAAGTAGGCTAGGGCTTGCTTACCGCGAAGCGAAGAAGGCAATCGAAGTCCGTATGGATCTGCAGTCCCAGCAGCAATCGAATCGAAGAGCAGGAGGTGTTGGATTGGAGGGGACAGGACGACTCACTAGGAGGGACAGGGAAGAATTTGAAGAGGGGCCGGCCGGCGTGCGGAAGGAGAACCGGCGCGAGAGCGGCCGGAGCGGTGAGGCTGACAAATTGGTGGGGGTGGGGAGGAGGACAGGGACAGGGACAGGCTGGGCTGGTGGAGAGGGGATTCGAGTCATCAAGCATAGACAAGTACTCATCAGGAATGCAAATGGGTGTGGGGGTGCCGCAGTGTGAGCATTAGCCGTCGTGGAGATCGTAGCTGTTGAAGCTGCATCCGACGTTGAGGAATGAGACAGCCCGCCAACGCTGACTTGTTCCTTGTCGTCTTGGCATGGATGGAATGGAATGGAATGGACGCATAAGAGGAGTACTGTAGATGGAAGCAGGAGTGGGATTTCGTTTTTGCAAACATGCGTAATACTTACTAATTTCGTAGCAATCGAACGAGTACAGTATAACAAATTTATGGGGGGGTTTGGTTTGGTAAATCGAGCGAGCGAGCAGCGCGTTGGCAGTGATGCACAGCTCAAACCCGCCGGAACGAGCAAGGGAAGGGAAGACTCAGCTAGTGGAAAGTGCAGGAGCGTACCGTGTGCGATGGACGGGATGCCGCCTTTGGTTGTGCCGGGGCTGCGGTTGGAGAAACAAAAAAGCTAGCAGCAGGGAACCGGCGGTGGTACCGAGGGCAGGGCGGACACCTGGCGTGGGAACGAAGCTGGCGGCGCCGGCGCGCGCGAGGCTTCAATAGGCTTTGGCTAGGCCGGCGCAGGAGCGGGAGGCGGAGCCGGCGAGGCTTTCTTTTCGGCTAGGCCGGCGCGGCGGGGGCGGAGAGGAGCCGTGGCGATTTGGGTGGGCGTCTGCTGGTGGTCTGGTCTGGCCGTCTGGTGGTGGTGGAAGGGAAGGCGCCAAGAGTGGTGGGCAGCGGAGGCGTGCGTGGACTCGGCGCACGGGATGCATGCGGGGCCCGCCGCCGGCGGAGGAAGGAGGGAGAGGGCACCACCAGCAGCAGGGTTGTTGGCTGGCGTCGCGTCGCGTGTGACGTGATGGGATTAGGTGGGTCGCCGGCGCCGTCCGCCCTCAAACAAGCGCAGTGCTTTGGCTTTCCTCACCAACTACGTACTCTTCCACCTGTGTGGGTGTGGCTCCGGCCTGGCGGCTAAAATGGATAGCACCACCACGCACGCATACATACCCAATGAAAGCGAAATGTTTGCATAAGCCCTTTGTGCTGGCCATAGCAAAGCCTCCGATAGAATATATGGAGTCGAATCATAAAATAGAATGAATGGCAGCGCTTGCTGAGAAAGTTCATCTTCGCAGGAGAGAATGCCCGCCAATTATACAAACTCTATAAGTTACATTTGTTTTGTATGCAAACCACAAAGGGGGTGTAGCTCATATGGTAGAGCGCTCGCTTCGCATGCGAGAGGCACGGGGTTCGATTCCCCGCACCTCCAATCCCTGTCAATTTTTTTGTAACTGTTCTCGTTTCAACCTTTCTCTTTTTTCTTTGGACAAACGTTTCAACTTTTGTTGTGACGCCCTTTAATTTGCAAAATTCCCATTTCAGATTTTTGTAACTGCTTCCATGCCCATCTCAACCTTTTCCATCACGCCCTTTAACCAAGCAATTTCTCATGTATTTCACTTCTTTAGATTTATATAATAATAAAGAAAGGAAAAAAGAATGGCCGTATGCATTCCCTTCAAAGAGGTTCTAAACTCTAGTACATTACACAGTGCCAGAAAGAAAATTGTGCTCTGAATTCTGGCACTGGTCAAGGGCCAAAACCATTGCCAAAATCATAGAATGGCACACTAAGAATTGATATCAAACGTCCCCAGCCACTGGTTGATGGTCACAATGAAGGTCATCTAATAAGTTGGAACCGATGAGTCCCCTTTAACCGCATAAGCATGAATTCCACCCGCGACATTGTAAACCTTTTTGAAACCCTGCAAGATAATGGAAGAGGATTACAGAGAGCAACATCATAGGTATGTTGAATGAAAAGTAAAGTGTCAAGACTCAAGACCATAAGAGCATCATTTTGCAAGAGTAGTAGATATATAAAGTGCACCTGTGATTGCAGCCATTTTGCCACCTGCATTGAGCGCATGCCATGGTGGCACTGAAACAAAACAAAGATGCCACAGAGTCAGTAAGTCACATTATGCACTGCTGCTAATGTATAAGCAACAAATTAATTCTTGACAGTAATAAGTACAGGTTTACTTCCTCCGTCCCAAATTGCAAGTTGCTTTTACTTTTCTACATACATAGCTTTTAAGAAGGTACAGTACTAGTGCTTCAAGCATGGAAATCTATGTACATCTATCAAGCCTTTGAAGCCTGGCAGCAAGTTTCATGGAAATGAATTTACCATAACATAAGTGTCCTTCTGAGGATTAAACTCATCTGTCATAACTGGTCCCCAGGTCCCAAATTGGCGGAGTGGTAGAACTTTGAAGCCTGGAAGTGAAGCTTTGGCCCTGCCATGCAGAAAGTAAATATTCAACATCGACCCAACAGGAGTGAAAACTAAGAAAAGCAATGGAACGGAATCGGACCATCATAATAGCACACTTGGAAATGCAAGAGAACTAAAAGAAATGTACTAGCTGAATTAAATCAAAGTACGCACTAGAGCCTCATGACTTATGGAAACAGGATCAGGAGGAGATCGAGGTTGTTGGGCCAACGTGATATGCACTAGAGCCAAAGCGTGCAGCACAAGCACAAGCCTGGCATGCATAACTTAGGGATAGCTAACATGTACTTTAAATTTGTGCAGTTGGGGTGCTACAAATATGAGGCGATTAGCATACTCAATATCCCATACGAGATAAGGCTGAAAACAATGTTTCTTGTTTTGACAGCTTTAGCCTGATATTTTACAGATTTCCTTTTGGGAATCACAGAAAGACACTGTAATTGTTGAACAATATAACATTTGTGACTCAGTTAATTATATGTGAGATCACGATAATGTACGAAAGAAAGTCTCAAATGAGGACAAGTCCCAACTTTACCATTCTCGTTAAAATCTATCACCTCGCAAAAAAAAACAATGCTATGGCAGCTATTACAGAAGATATTGTTCTTTCTACCAGAATGCAAATATCAGCAAAGTATCTTTATCCTCATTCATGAATGCAGGTCTACATTCCAAGGACAAAAGGCCACACATGTCTCGCATACTACCTCCATTTTCTAATATATGACATTGCTTGGCTCGTTTTTAAGCTAACCAACATCATATATTGGAGGATGGAGGTAGTACAAAGCTGGGCACTTATCATGAACGACATGTTAATTTGATTATCTGTACGTATAACTGAGACGAAAAAAAGTACGATGGTGAAATGCCTTACACTTCATCAGGCTCCCTAACATCAATCAGTTGGGCTTCTTCGAGAAAACTAGGATCTTGCATTTTTGTGTGAAGCTCTTCTGGGTCGATGTCTTGCAGTACACATTGATCCCTGGCATCCAGTAGGAAGATATCAGTTGCTATCCATGCGTACCAACTTATACCAACACAAATAATTTTCAACATTAGTAACATCTACCTCTCAGCGAGAACTTGCACTAAATGCCATCCAAATTTTGTCTTACACCTTACAACTTTGTTCAGAGGTGCACTAAATGCTGCCTCCTCAAATTCTGGTACCTGCCCAATGCAAGTTTGAAAATTCAAACTAAAACTAAATAAACAGACAGTACCAAAGCATGTACTATATGGCAGGACAGATGAATGGATGAAACCCTAGACTGCTAATTCATTGGTTTTAGGTATGTATGCAGGTGACAGACTTCAGTAAACAGATAGTACAAATGTCTTCAATAATAACAAAGCCTTATAGTACAAATGTCTTCAACAAGAAGAAATAAATTTGTAGTAAGGCTGTCATTGTGACATATGGAAGAATAAAGTGCTATACCAAAACAATAGTATTTTACATTTTTCTTGTTTACAGACTGTTGTTGCTGACAACTCTTGACATATTGCAAGGAAAGAGCAAATTCCTTATGATACTACACTAGTCAACTGAATGTTGCAGTAGTCCAGCTCCAGCACAATGTACTATTTATGGCTACATTTAGCCATTCAGGAAAATGACAGGCTCATTTTATGAACAACAAAGATATGCAAAGGCTACAAGAATACTGTCTACTACTACTATGCTAGAAAAAAAACAAATTAATGCTATACCATCTGTCCCCTTCGAATCCACCCAAGCATACCACCATTTTCTTTGGATGGACATAACGAGTGCTCCACGGCTAAATCACTCAGGTCTACCCCTGAAATTTTCAACAATATCATTTTTATTGTAAACGCATATGTTCCCAATCAACCAAAATTCTGTATGTAAGCTGGGTACACTAAATATCACAATGCAAAGTATATCAAAAGATCATCCAAAAGTACAGATGAAGTTAGTTTGAGAAACAGATGGTACCTTCTGCAATGATGCTCTTCTCAAGATCGACCAGAAGCCTGACATCCTTTTCACCAACAAGCAAATGCTGGACTAGCAACTCTTTCCCCTCTCTCTGAGCGCTGCTGGCAGCGGTGCAGAAAACTAAGCAGCAGAGCTTCGTTTCAGTTACTCAACTCAACCTTGAGATGCGAGTAGTAAGCATCTTAATGCAAACGATGATAATAAGTAACCACTAAAGATGTTATATAACGGAAACATCCATTTCCACCAGGTGGAGGTGGCCTTCAAAATCCTGGTGATGGTGAATTACAGGATTGAACAGGATGCTAATAGTACCCAATTTCCCTGCAACCAACTGAAAAATTGCCTGCAATTCTCTGAATTCCATGGAAACAACGGAATGCTCTATGTCCTAGGAATGAGAAGAACTAACTGCACATAATCACTGGGAGCAAGCAGCAGAAGCTTCACTAAGTTCATTCCGAGGGGACATGCAAATATAATACAGAATCCAATAATGAACATGAACAATACTATTCGCCGTACTAGAAAGCTCAACGGTTAACCAGAAGAAAACACTGATTCGGTTACTCAGAAACGTCCCTTACTCACCCCGCGTGACCGGCCTGGAGTGGCTGGCGGTTCCCCCGGGACGCATGGGCGCGCACCACTTGGCGGAAAGGGAGGCCGGCGGCGGTGCAGACGCCAGAGGAGCTAGGGCGGCGAGCGGGGAGAGGCGCGCGAACCTCGCGAGCGACGTCGTGGGAGCCGAGTAAGGGCACGGGAGCTGCGCCGCCGCGCGGGCTCGAAGGCCGAGCATCGCCGCTGGCCGTGTACTGCCGTCTGCCGTGGTGCGGGTGCCGGAGGAAGAGGAAGGGGATATTCCCTTTCCTCGTTGGGAGGAGTTGGATTGCGTATGGTTGCGTTTGGGCTCGCTCGCTGGTACTCCAGAAGAAGAACCGTTTGGGCCGGGTTGGGCTTTCGATCGTGGGCCGTGTCGTGTGACGTGTCCGGCTGGCTGGTGGTCACGTCCCGCACGCGCATCGCAGGATTCGCAGCGATTGAGGGAGAAGAGAAGAGATGGGCAACGCCAGCGGCAGGGCGGAGGACATCGCCGACGCCGACATGGACGAGGGCTTCCGCGCCGGCAACCACGTGCGCCGCGCCTCCTCCGTGGGCGGCGGGTCCCCGCCGGGGAGCCCGCATTCGCCGCGCATGTTCGTGCCCCAGGTCCGTCAGATCACCTGCGTCGCCTCGCGCGTCGCTAGTATTATACGGAGTATATAACAATAATCCCACCCGTCTCCTCGATTTCATTTGGATCGGACCACGCTAGCTAGCTCTTGATCGGCGTATACAACTGATTGTTTGGAATTTGCGACCCGATGCGTGTTTCCCCATCTCTTTCTTTTGGCTTGGTTTCCATCCTGCTGATACGTACTAGGGTTTATTTGGCGTTGTCGTGCTTTCACATGCAAGTGGTTTTTTTGTTGCGATTTGGTTACGGGATTGTTGTGCTCAGGAAGGCATTAACTAGAATAGCCCCGTTTTATTATCATCAGAACAGCGTTCAGTTCGGTGCTATTTCGTTTCCTCACTCCAATGTCTTCTCTGAAGATGTGCTAGCTGTACCTGAAATTTTTCTCCCCATATCTGTTCTGAAAAGAGACGTTTGAGGGAAAATGACTGCAATGTTGGGCATTCGATCTGAACAGTTTAGCTAATCTCATATGCAGCATTCTCTGTGGTCTTTGTTTTCCTGTTAAATGACTTCACATCTTTGATATTGCAGAGTCCTGTAACTCCACTGCAAAGAGCTGCAGAGGCACCTCCTCCAGTGTTCAACCAGATATTGATGAATCAACAACATGACGATGCTGATGGCCCACCTCAAAAGAAAATTCCTACCTTGCTTACGTGGACTCTTGGAGGGAGGAATATCTATGTAGAAGGATCATGGGACAACTGGACATCAAAGTACAGACATTAAATGGACAAGAGATACATGCATTCCATTATTTTCCCTTAATAATCCTGAAACCTATCAATAATAGAAGAGAACTGATTTTGACTCTATTAATATACATCACAGGAAACCTGTTGAAAAGTCTGGAAAAGATCACACCATTCTGTTGATGCTTTCATCTGGAGTTCACCGCTACAGATTCATTGTAGACGGAGAAAGAAGATTTATACCCGATCTTCCCTGTGAAACTGACAACTTGGGTCAGGTTGTGAACCTTGTAGATGTCCGTGTAAGTATTATTCTCTCTTTTGTACTGAGTATTTGACTCCAAGAATTGATTGTTTGAGCTTCAACTTTACCAAAACATGACATACTGCGTAGTGTTTATATAGGTCAAAAAGAGACTTGACCACGAGCAATGAGGCAGAATGCATATAGAAATGTACTTGGGAAGATTTTTCGGTTGTACATGCATTTTACATGATAACAGCCGGTCAGGTCCATTTATCTGAAAATAATATTGCTATCTTCCTTTGTCGATTGCTTACTTTTGCTGGGGAGAAACTCAAAGTAATGTTGGAATTCAGACTTTTATATTACTCCAAGAAAGGAATCAGAAAAAAAAGGAAGACATAATTGTGGAGAGATAACCTGTTAGCATGCATGATTCTAGTTTACCACGTAATGATTCTAGCTAACTCGCTTACCGTGTCAATGAGATGTCAAGTCCACTGCTCACTGCATGTATTTTCTGTTCGTTGGCGGAAACCTCAGTTGTCTGCTGCATGTACAATCTTACTGTGTTGTTTGTCATGCAGGATTTCATTCCTGAAAGCGTTGAAAGTGTATCTGAGCTGATGGCTCCGCCCTCCCCGGAGTCGAGCTACGGCTTCCATATTCCCGGTGAAAAAGAGTTTACAAAGGAGCCACCTCAGTTGCCGGCGCAGCTCTACCTGGGGGTGCTGAATTCACGGAGCTCGGAAGAAGGCTGCGCGAGGCCGAGGCACGTCGTCCTGGACCACCTCTACATCGAGAAGGGTTGGGGCTCGCAGCCGCTGGTGGCTCTCGGCTACACTCACAGGTTCCGCTCCAAGTACGTCACCTGCGTCCTGTACAAGGCCATCGAGCGATAGCCTGCCGACAAGCCGGCCCAAGTGCACCTTTATCCATGAGCCGCCATAGCTAGCAATGATGAACTTGGTAATTCATTCAGGTTTAGAAGTCTCCTCTGCTTAAGTCGTTTATCTGAAGAACGAGGTGGAGCAAATGGAGTGTTTTAGCTGTTAGAGCTTTAGTAATTCTGATTTTTTTTTTGGATAATGATAATCTTGACGCTGTGGTCCCTAGGACGGTGACTATGCCGCTGCTAGAAAGAACTTTTAAATGAGCTCTGCGTATGTTGTTGGAGGATGTACTGCTGTTTTTTAGGAATTTTTCTTTTTTTTGAAGAGAGGGTATCATTGAGATGCTCACTCAAGAAAGTTCTGGGCCCAATCGGGCCGGATCTCAGAAATTGATGGAAGATCGAAAAGCCCACGAGCACTAGACGTATCAAAATCCCCAAAATGGCAAATGTACTGATCTAGGGGTCCTTTTGAAAACTGCCAAACTTGGTTAAATTTTAGCACTCCGCGTCGCAACCGCGTGGGGGTTATATGCGTCATTTGACTCGTTTGAAAAATGCCAACTAACCGTCCATTATCCAGATTCCTTAGCTTTTGGGCCCCACATGTTCGCATGGTCCGGCAAAAGTCACTAGGTTGGCCTTGGCCTTAACGGAGCCGTTGGCGAGTTACCAAAATGCCCACATGGCCACAATTCCTTATGTTATATTTTTGATTGACAGGAATTATAAGACTTTTGTTGGAAAAAGATAGTTCATGTACTTGATGTTGATTAATAAGTTTTCGTGACAAGCAATCTCATTTTAACATTGTACGTAGTAAAAGATGTAGGCTTGTCCATTTTTTGCCCCTTAAAGGATTTGTGAATATCATCGTTAAAGCCCAAGTGTTCAAACTTTATATACAAAAAAACAGTGACATTCATATTGACATAAATAATATGTATATGTTAAATTCTTAATTATCATGGACAATATTCTATACTGCCATCTGAGTCACAAAAGAAAATTGTGTTCAACATTGATGTTTAGGGTTTCAAGCAACTCAATTGCCGCTTAAGTGTTGAAGACATGGATGCTATTTAATATTTACTCCCCTACTATATAAGATTAAACTAAACTTTTACGGTGCTAATGACTTGTGCAAGGTGCAAACCCCTTTAATTTTTGCCAATCCAGAATCACTATCCCAATTCCAAAATTTATATTTATAATTTTCTTAGGCCTGATTTTCATATATTAAAAACTTCCAATTCCATTTTCGTTGGCCACTACCTGTATTTCTCGGAAGTGAAAAACCATCGCATTTTGGTACAAGAGGAGTGGATGGATTTCCCAGGGGAAAGAAAGAATGGACGGGCCCTGGGGGTAGTTTGGGGATTTGTATGGGCCGAAGGTGACGGCCACGTCTAGTGGCAGCGCGTATAAATCGGGGCTAGGAAAATTCCAGCGGACGCCACTGAACGAACGCTCCGGGCCTTTCTTCCTCCTCCGATCCCACCATCTCGCGTCCGCGTCCGTCGCTCGCTTCCCGCTCCTTAATCCCGCGCTCGCTGCCCCCCTTCGATCCCTCCCCTCCCCTCCCCACCACCGCGCTCATGGCGGATCAACTCACCGACGACCAGATCGCCGAGTTCAAGGAGGCCTTCAGCCTCTTCGACAAGGATGGGGATGGTAAGATTCCCGGCCTCTCCTCTATCTCTCTCTGTGTCTGCAACTTCGGATCGAGGATCGGATCTCTGTGTAGTTGTTCGTCAAGCGCGATGTCTGTAATCGGCATTGCTGCCTGTAAGTCTGTTTAGACGGGGGCAGATCCGATCCCGACCGGATCTGACCGAGTCGTGGCCCCCAAATCGGTCCTTGTCGGGTGTGCCTAGTGGAGAACTCGGGATGTAGACCCACAACTTATCTCCTGGCTTGACCATTTCGTCACTGGCTGTGCCGTCTCGTTCTCTTCTGCCAACTTGGATGTTGTTGAATTATATATGTGTTTGACAGCGTGTTCGAGTTAGATTCAACTGAATTCCGTTCATGTATCCGTAGATGCATTTCGACGTTTTGTCTCAATGAAATCGCTTAATCCTCTTGATATCCTGAAATATTTGGATAAGTTACCTTTGAGCCAGTCATACTAACTGTAGGCTGATGAGTTCAGCCACTTGATAGCAACAAACACGTTCTCCAATTTAGGCTTTATATGCGTTGCGTTGACTGGAAAGTGGAGAGAGTTTATGTAAGTAATTATGTGATCCAGCTCCAACCAGTCACATTCTTTTTTATTTTTTGTGGACACTTTGTTTCCATTTCCATAGTCCTTAATATTCGCAATAGTTGGGAACAGAGAAAGGTTGGGGCTGGTTATGTTAGACGAGGGTATGTTTAGCACCATTATTGGCCAAGTTAATTGTTGTCATGTACTCATGTTGTGTCAAAAGTGTATGATTAAACCACTTAGAAACTGCCCTGGTTTCATTGAGATTTTCAAAGTTTTGACTGCTATGAAAAGCCCCTTTTTGACATGTGGACCTCTCAAACTTGACACGCTATGAATCATTGCATGCATTTTGAGTACACTATTTACCTAATCATAATCACAGTGCACTGTTCAGGAACTGATTACAGAATTGTTTGCTGGTGACTTGTGCAGGTTGCATCACAACCAAGGAGCTGGGTACTGTCATGCGTTCACTGGGGCAGAACCCTACAGAGGCTGAGCTCCAGGACATGATCAATGAGGTTGATGCTGATGGCAATGGCACCATTGATTTTCCAGAATTTCTCAATCTTATGGCTCGCAAGATGAAGGACACCGATTCAGAGGAAGAGCTTAAGGAGGCCTTCCGTGTGTTCGACAAGGACCAAAATGGCTTCATATCCGCTGCTGAGCTCCGCCATGTCATGACAAATCTTGGTGAGAAGCTAACTGATGAGGAGGTTGATGAGATGATCCGTGAGGCTGATGTTGATGGCGATGGTCAGATCAACTATGAGGAGTTCGTCAAAGTCATGATGGCCAAGTGAGCCACCAACCATAATATGAAGGCGGAGAAGATTGTGCATTGCATATTAGTCAAGATGCTACTCTTATTTTATCAACTTGCTGTGAAACATTCTATTAGCTGTAGTTGCTAAAAGGACAGTGCAGTTCCTGCTATGTTCTTCCCTCCTGTGTGTTTTCAGATATCCTGTTTTATGTGAACTTGTAATGCTTGCCCTGCCTGGTGTGTACTGATTGCAGTTGGTCCATTATGTAGTTATATTTTTTTTTCATCAACTTCCGCTTGACGCCTGTCAGTATCATTGGATGGCTATTTGTATTGCCATGGTATTTTGTTCAGTTGATAGATGCTATTCTTCTTCAATGCAAATTTATTCATTTTGAATTGCACGAAAAGGATGTTTAGTTTAAGATGCTCAATACGAGCTGAATTTGAAAATTAGTTAAAGCAAAATACAGTCTTGTCTGCTGTGTTACTAGGCTCTTGGTAGGTTGCAACCATTTTTTTGGTGGGTGATAGCAACATGCGGCCTTGGGGTGGTAGGTACCAACTACCACGCGCCCCCTTGGTCTTTAAGGTGCTACCACAACACGCCCCCTTGGCCTTTGAGGTTCCCAGTTTCTTGAGTTGTCTGAATTTGCACTGTGCTTGGGGAGTTGAGCTCATGGAGCAGGACAAGAAAGCAAAGGTGCTGTGCCTGCATGGCTTCCGAACAAGTGGGAGTTTCTTGAAGAAGCAGATCAGCAAATGGCACCCTTCTATCTTCCAGCAGTTTGACATGGTTCTACCCTGGATTTAAAGATCTCATATGATCAGTTTGCTTTCTGCTTTGTTTTGTTCTTCAATATTTTTTTTTCTGTTTATAAAGGTATTCCCTGATGGCATCTTCCCAGCTGGTGGAAAATCGGAGATAGAGGGCATATTTCCGCCACCGTACTTTGAGTGGTTTCAGTTCAATAAGGTTAGTGCTTCAGATTGCGTCAGATGAAACTCCTGATATCTGATTTATATTTCAGTTACACTGTTACAGTTTGGTCATCATCATAACATAGTATGTGCCTTAGCTGTTCATGCCTGCTAAAATCCTTCAGCATTTGAGTGTTTATTTCTACACAGGAATTCACTGAATACACAAATTTGGATAAGTGCCTTTCGTATCTGTGCGATTACATGGTGAAAAATGGTCCGTTTGAAGGCCTGCTTGGATTCTCCCAGGTAAAAATGGAAACCAGTGAAGCAATTACTAAGCACCTAAGGGTTGAGTGTCCTATTTATCATTGAATTTGAGTTTTATAGTTCCTGAAATTCGTTAGTGTATGCTGATATCTGCATGTTAGTGTATGCTGATATCTCCATGCAAACTAGCATTTAAGTCCAAGCATTCGCGTATCAAAGGATAGTGCACTGAACTGACACCTTTTGAGCTGCTGTAAAGTTTGTTAACTGAGTTATGGCTTACTGAACAGCACTCTTTTTTTTCTCAAATTCTATTTGATGCTTTTGGTGTGCTTGGAATCTTTTATTTTCTCGCTGCCCAAGGTGAGCTTCTGATAGGATTATAACTCACAAGCACTTTGATGAGGTCCAAGGACTTAGATAGGAAAGTCCAGGGGAATGGATCGAGTTGTGACCTGAATTTTTTAATCAGATCTGACTTACTGAATGATGCTGGGGCTGTGTTTGGTCTTCTTTTTTTCCTCGAACAACATATGGTGGAGTCTTGCAGCTTATTTGCTTGTTTATCTTTCCAGGGTGCTACACTTTCAGCCCTTCTGATTGGCTACCAAGCACAGGTAAATTTCTACTCCTAAATTCTATAAAACTTGTTGCTCTCAAAAAAAAAATCTATAAAACTTGTGAGTTAAATTCTAGTGATAGCACAAAGGAGAAAGATACAGCAAACTGTAAAACTTGTGAGTTAAATTCTAGAGATATCTTACTTGAGAATATCAAAGATACTGTGAAAAAAAAAATCTTGTTTTTAACAATAAACTTGGCATTTGTGAATTTTGGCTACTACATACCATGGAAATACTTGACTTTTTCTGGAGGAATATAAAAAATGTAAAGTTCAGTATTCATAAATGGCATACCATTTTAGTTAACTGTTGCAATAGCATTTACTTGAACATGGAAAGTTGAGCTGTAAAGTTGGTTACACTGAAAATTTCCTAACCATATGCAATTTCTGACTCCATATGGATTCTAATTAAGCTGAGCAATTCAGAGCAAGGTGTTGATTGATCATCCACCAATTAAGTTTATGGTCTCAATATCTGGGAGCAAGTTCAGGGACCCAAGCATCTGCAATATTGCCTACAAGGACCCGATCAAGGTGAAATCAGTGCATTTTATTGGAGAAAAGGACTGGCTCAAAGTTCCTTCTGATGAGCTGGCTGCTGCCTTTGATGATCCTCTCATCATAAGGCATCCCCAGGGGCACACAGTTCCTAGACTTGGTTTGGACTCTTTCGCAAATCTTCCCGTTCAATTCTAGTATATGTATAGTACTTTTTCAGATGTTCACTGTATGTATGTATAGTACTTGCTGATAGAATGGTAACCTTTTTCAGATGTTCACTGTATGTATGTATAGTACTTTCTTGCTGATAGAATGGTAACCTTTTTCAGATGATGCATCAGTGAAACAGCTTTCGGAATGGAGCTCAAGCATCCTGGAAGACCTCAAGGGTGAAGATGCTCCCAAGGCCTTGGATTCAGAGGAGAGTACTGGTGTAGAACTGGCAGAAAACCTGGTGGAACAAGTTGCTGCTTGAGCATGCTTGCTGCATGGTTTGGTTGTGTCTGAAACCTGCTCTCACTTTCTATAACCTGAGTAGTCCATGAACCCGTTTGATCGATTTGTGCGTCCCTTGCTAAAGAATAAAATCATTCTCTCAAGTCAAACAACTGAAACAAGTGGGTTCAGAGATTCAGTGTAATGTACATGTACTTGCATTCGCAAGGTATTCTTGTAAATAAACTTTGTTGAGATATAACGACGGTCCATTTCAATTTGAAGTTTCACCAACTACTAAACACTAATTCCTGGATTCCAGAACGATTCGGATAGAAAATTGAACAAATGAATATGAATAGCATGTCAGTGTTCCACAACAAGAACACCAACCTTCTGACCTATGCTTCATCTACCTCTTCATTCATTCAAAACCTTCAGCTGCCTTTGTCAGGCGAAGCCTATATGTACATTTGGCATCAAACTTATCTTTTGTACTGGTTCTTGTTGTAAAAAAAAACTTCTCTTTTGTAACAAGCGAGCTATGTACAGGGAAAACTAGGCTCCTCATTTTGGCCCCCACTAAGTTTCATAAGCTTGAAAGTCTGCTCTGCTTCATGGCGTGGAGGTTCTGGCTTCAACTTCATCATCGCTAACCCAAACAACGTCTTTCAGCTCTGTGGACAGAGTTCTGTAGAACTACAAAGGATGGATGTGATATGTGAATATGGATGCCGAATCAATGGTTACAAGTTACATCTACTTGAGTTTACAGACAGAATTTTAAAGAAGTACATTTTGAAACTCCAGAGTATCTCCCTTTGCCTTCTTTAGCTCAACCACATGCAGGGATGGAGCCACTTGGAAAACCTAAAATTGACACAGGATAATATCTCAATTGGTAATTCTCTTTCGTTCCAAAAGTTTTTCTTATCGCTGGCTGTTCTCCCTTACCTCAGTTGCGACATTTAGATTTCCTTTTCTTCCTGCTTTTGGGTTCTCCATTATCATCTAGAAACAACAGTGGGGGGAGAAAAAAAAAGGTATGGAGACCTGTCAAGATTCACTTCATGATGGGGGGTGATAAACATGGTTTTATTTATCGATATTCATTTTTTCTTCAAAAACTTAGGACCAACTCAGAACATTAGAGGCAAGGATTGTCATCATACCTTGTAATTTTTCTTCTTCTGGATATCGAACCCAAGTGGCTTGGCAGCCTTTTCTATTCTATTGATGATTTCTTTTGGAGGACATTGCGATGCAAATCTCGTTTCTCGCTTGTACTTCTGTCAGATATTAGTAAAGTTGAGCTTATCATCAGAGCACAGTTCAAACTGTATTATTGATAATGTGTATAGTAAAATACATTGTATAGGCAGTCCAAATCGACTCATGATATTTCTGCAACTCAAAATACTCTTACCTTATCAGATTCAAAAAAATTCTCCAGATTCAGCCCCTTGTTCATTGAAATCAATTGAAATGCATTCATCAAGGCTGGTTGCCTTTCTATTTCTTCTGTCACAAGGAGTTCCTGGAAAATGTACAACACCATCAACTTAATCATCTTATTTCAACCGTGAAGGCTTACTTTCCAGTGATAAGCTAGTTGAATCAATTAATTCACCTGAGAGTCTCCAAAAGCAGCATCAACATCATCTAAACAAGCTTGGCATTTCTCATCGAAAACAGGTGGCTTGTAGCCTTTTCTGAACCATGCATCCTTTTGTACTTGAGAAACCGTAATCCTCTGGTAAAAAACAATAGAAAACCAAGTAAGATGGCAGTCCACAAGTAACGCAGGCATTACCAAGGCACTAAAACTCTAAAAGGACTACATAGTTGTAGAAGAAAAGCCATTCAGATTGTGAAAATATTCAGCAACAAAATGTTGAAACTTATACAACAGTACTGGGATATCACTTGTGCTTCATGAAAACCATTCTTTCCCACATTCATATTTCATTTACTTACAGTTGAAGGATTAGGATCCAGAATTCTGGTGATCAACCTCTTAGCTCCAGAAGAAAACCAAGATGGACATGTAAACTCAGCTCCTGAGATCTGTCAGCAATGAGTAAATTAAAAATATATCCTAAATTGTTAGTATTTGTGTTTTTTTCCATAGAAAAAACGTTGTTCTATCATGTATATACCTTTTTGTAAAGGGATGCAGTGTTGTCATCCTCGAAAGGCAGATATCCTGCAAGCAGCACAAACAGGATCACCCCACAAGACCAAAGGTCTGCAAGGGCACCATCATAGCCTTTGTCGTCAATAACCTAAATGTTGGATAGCAATTTGTGTTAGGCAAACCTATTTCTTGTTAAAACAAAAATATGAGGACCAGTACAAACACACATTACCTCCGGAGCAACATAGTTAGGTGTTCCACATGTAGTATGCAGCAGTCCATCATTCTGATTGAAGTAGTTCAAGAATTGTAGTGTAAATTAGAGAAATGCAATGAAGCACAACAGAACTGCAATAGCTTCTGTAATCTTTCAGATTGTTGTCTGATAGTACGTACCTTCACTTGGTCAGATATAGCACTTAACCCGAAATCTGAAATTTTGAGGTTTCCAGCAATATCAAGTAACAGGTTCTCTAGCTGGCACATGAGAAACATCAACGTGTCAATTTCATACTATTTTGCTTGATCATAACTGATGATACAAACAAAGCACAGAATCAAGGGTCAACACTACACCTTCAAGTCTCTGTGGTATACGCCCCTACTATGGCAATAATCTACTGCATTTATCAGCTGCTGAAAGTATCTGCGTGCTTCATCCTCCTTCAATCTTCCACTTGTGGCCTGATTGTGAATTTGGACACAAAATTACCAAACTGTCATGCAAAGACAAACAAATAGGCTGCTATATAAAGCAGGGAAACGTTCCAATATTTTTATATGTAAAGAACAGGCTAGAAAAGCAGCTGGGGTGCAACACAAATTACATGACAAAAGACTAAGATGAAATATGAGGAATCAATGATATAGTAGTACTTACAACAATATCATGGAGTTCTCCACCCATAACAAATTCCAGAACAATGTAAATCCTTGTTTTACTTCCCATTACCTGTTATAAAAAAATGCGAAAATAATCCGATTCGTTATGCGCTGTAGATCTGGATGTGCATATTTCTATTGCAGTAATTATGAAAAAAAAATGTATATGTGAAGTTTTGGGTTCACCTCATACAGTTGGACAACATTGGGATGCTGTATTAACTTCATCGTGCAAATTTCCCTCCTAATCTGCCATATAGTTTAGAGCGGCATCAATAATTTAGTCTTTTTTAAGTAGATATATGACAAACGAAAGGAAAGTAAGGAAACTTTTCGCGCGCAGTGAAAAACAAGGAAAATACTGTAGCACGCGGTTTTAACTGCACCTGTTCAAACATTTTATTCTTCTTGACCTTTGCCTTGTCAATGATCTTGATAGCTACATGTTCCCCAGATTCCATGTTCTTGGCAATACGGACCTTTGCAAATGTTCCTTCCCCAATTGTGCGCCCGAGCTCATACTTGCCAACGTGGCGCTTCACATTAAGCGAAGCAGCTCTCTTGGCCCTATACATGCTCCAAGACAATCTTTCTAAGCGCCTTGAAAGCAGTTCTCAGTGACCTGCTGCTGAACGATAAACACGTACAGGATTAAACTGGGCGTGTCAGTGTATCCATTTTCCAGGAAAAAAACTTGAACAATTCAGCATCCAGACTTGAGAAGTGATGTAAGATTACAGTGGTAGAGGGAAAAGGTATGTATATCTATTTGAAACAGCGCACATCTCATGTAGCTGAATCAAGGGAAGAAGGTTTGGAGAGCAAAGGCGGCGAGGGAACGTGATATCCCGTCGCAAAAGGGAATGTGTAGTACTGAATATAGCAGTAGTCTGCAAGCGGCAAGCCTTTGTGATTAGCATTTCATACAAGCTGCTGACAACCTCAGACACTACAACGGCGAGGTAAAACACCTAGACATTGTATATACCGATCAAACAGGCCATTGAGACCTGGCATTTTGTTCAGCCAATGGCTGGATTTGTCGGGAAGGCCAGAAATTTCAGAAGAAAATCTGAGCCATTTCCAGGCATTGTAAATGCACAAAATGAATATCAGAAGCGACACAAACAAAGCGCGACGCAGATTAGCAACAATTAATTTAATTCGGCAGCAGCAGTAGGGAAGGGGGACAAAATTAAACGAGAGGAAGGTTGGCGAAGAAGATGAAGTCGGGGCCGGCAAAGTCCCGGCCAGGGTGGAAATCCGGCCTCGAGTAGCAAGCACATCGCGGGCATATATATATATATATATATATATATATATATATATATATATATATATATATATACACGCCATTGCAAGCAAGCACCAAGCATACATAGCATACATACAGCAGAATAAAGAATGAAGTCTCATGCCTGCCTCACTGCCCGATCCAAAAGTTGTCAGGGAAGGAGACGAGGCGATCCCAAATGCGAACGGCAATGGCGTAGACCCCGGAAGAAATTGAACGATTGAATATGAATAAATACATGCGAAACTGGAATGGTTAAGTGTAGTGTACCTTGAACTCGATCTTGAAGAATCGCGTAGAGCGGCGTGGTCAGGACATGAGAGAGACGGTTTGGTGTTTGGGTGAGGGGGAAGAGTAGGGATATATGGCGAGAGAGATGTGACCGAAGAAGGAGACAGAAGAGATGGAGCAAACGCGTTCCGGACGATAGAAGCCGAGAGGTTGGAAATGGCAACAAGACAAGCGAGAAGAGAAAGGAGCTTTAGTTTGGTTGCATATGGATGATGACTGATGAGATTGCAAAAATCCAACAAGAGGGATATGGTGCTGGCCTTGTGTGAAGTTTTGATTGTGAGAGCCGCCTGCACTTGAGGGTAGGCACCCTGCTGCCTTGTTCCTTCCTTGCTTCTTCCCCTCCATCTGTCTGTGGGCGCTTGCCTGGTTGTGCTTAGCACGCACAAATTATTAACTGATGTTTTTTGCTCTGACCCTGGTTGTTACTACCGCGCCACCGCTATGCACACACACGCGGTTCACGGTCGTGGGAAATATTTATCTTTGTCTATTTATATATAGCACAGATATGAAAACTGAAATTGCCCTTGTTTACCGCGATTGTTTGGTAACCGATTTGAACGGATTGGGCGCTGTTTAATTTGGCGAGCAAGAATGGCGCGGCCTGCTTGTTGCGACTTTGTGTATTTTAACTTGTTGTCTTGGACCAGCATATATATATGCAGTTGTTTATACAGTAGATCGAGTAGTATATGTGATGGAGCGGGTGGTGGACGTGATTAGCATGCCCAAGCAAGCGCTGTTGTACACTTATTTAAAAACGATGGAACAGGCAGGCAGGCAGGCATTGACCTTATTATAGATCGATCTCATGCCTAGACCAGCTTAGATCCAATCCGGGACAGGTATATTTTGTTAGTATTGTTAGCTGCTGCTACTGCTTCTTTCATTTCATTCCATCATCGATCTATCATCATCAGTGGTGGTCATGAGACAGACATTGCTCTTTGTTTGATTACATTACAGCTAGGTGATTGAATTCAGTCGTTCGCGGATCGAACTGGCCTTGCCTGGCTCATTGGCTAGCTGTGAAAATGAAAACCCAAGCGCAAGCGGATACACATCATCATGGCGGGGCGGCACGTAATTATAACTGACGCGGAGCATGCAAAACCCAACGGTGGTCCAATTTTCCCATAAATCTATGGGCTGTGCCCTGTGCATGCGACGACGACGGCCTGAACTGACCTGGGAAGCTTCGTAGCAGGTTCCTGGGACGGGCGCAGGTAACCGCTCAACGGCCTTGGTTGGACTTTTGCATGCCTACATACGTCATGCCACGCCGTGTAAAGTTCTGTAGCAGACCGCCGAGCCAGCCCTGCCGTGTTCAAAAAACAAAAAAAAAGAAAAGAAAAAAGAACAACGGAACATTATGCTACACTTTCAAAACAGTCTTTGTTATCAGGTATAATAAAATACATACAGAACTAAACATGGGTGAGAAGCGTTCATCCTGGTACTAGGTGTTCTCTGCAGTACGCTGCTCAACGGTAATATCGGTATCTTGCTTACAGTAAACATCAGGCTTGTACAAAGCACATGTTTAGGACATCGCCGCTACGTACGTGACATATTTACCAACTTAATTCTGAATGCAAAAGGACATTCGGATACTATCCCGCATCGTCGATTTGGCCGCCATATATACAGCTGCTACTTCACATGCTGGAATGCTTGCTTGCCTCTAGCAGCAGATCAAACGAGGTCAGGGAGTACGGCATCACGGACACGCCCATCTGCTCCTCCGCGTTCGCCAACGGGCTCGACACAGGCACCACCTGCACGGTTTGGTTCACCAAACTTTTTTTTTTCCTTAGATTGCTCGGCTCTACTAGTTCCACAGCTATATATCATAGGCTATAACTGATTCGGCAAACCCACCGACCTTCTCCGGCTGCTGGAATGAGTTCTCGTCAAGCGGACTGCTGGATGTCAGAACCGTCTGCTTCGATCCAGACTTCTTGATGCCGCTAGACAGCCCCGCCACAGAGATATTCAGATCCACACCTCTGCTGCCGAAATTGATCACCTGCAATGCAAACCATGCTTGTCATTCTTTTTTTTCCCCCTTCCTTCTGATTGCTCAGACATGAAAACAGAAGGATTACCTTTATCTTGAGGTAAGTGCTCTTGTCTTTACCATTCTGCCAAGTGATGGCAGACGCAACCAGCTGATCGTAGTTGGAGATCTGGATGGTTGTAGGACGAAGGGCAGCACCACTTGAATCCTTGAAGAAGTGTAGCATCCAATAGTTGGGGCATCCATAGTGCTGCCATGAGTTGAAGACGATGGCATCTGGGTTCCACCTAATCTCACACATTTTTTTGGTTAAAACAAAAGACCATGTGGATTATTCCAAAGCACATGGCTGAACGAAATCATTATGAAAGTCGGATTGTTGAGCTCAATAACAAAATGCCAGTTTATATCTTAAAAAAAGAATCTGTGAAAGGAGAAAAGGAGACTTCAAATTATAACATGTTTCTCTTAAGGTGCTGTGTCTGGACCTGCGATCATTATCATTTACAAAAAGAGGTGCGCAGCTTGCCATCTCGACCACATCACTGCAGTAGAAAAACCATGGCCAAAGAATTAGAAAAATATATTGCAATTGCAAACTTTAGTATCATCCTTTAAATTTGGTAGCCACAAGCGACACAAATCTCAGCAGAAGTACATATAATGAGGAAGAAAGAGTAAAGCTAACCTGTTCCTTTCCAATCCAATGAGAAATGCAGCTTCTGCTAGTGCTGCTAACAGTGTTCCTTTGCCAGCATCATTTCCAGTCACAGCGTACTCACTAACAATTGCCTAATCAGTTACAGTGTTTCCCCATCATTTCTATGTATAAGTTTTGGCATGAAACAGTGCAGATATACAGAGAGCATCAGAACAAACCTTAGGCGCGCCACGTGGTGTGTTGTCAAACATACTAGTTCTGGAAAACATATTACTCGAAGAGGTGTAAACCTGCGGCCCGAAAGATGATGCTTTTTGTCAACCATAGTAAAATTTTTGCTCAAGCAACCAAGGAACATAGCATAGAGACATTACATGAACATCATACAGATCAGCAGGGTTGGATGGCGAAATAGTTGACCTATCACAACTTGATATAATATTGATGTCGGGGTAGGCAGCTTTAATCGCAGAATAAAACTTTTGGTAATTTCCTGTCAAATGAAAACATAAGAGCACGAGCTTTCTCCTGCTTTATGCAAAACTGAACATAAAAGGCACACTGAACTATCTTCTTACACATCAAAAGATAACATGACTGAAAAGCAGAATCTACACTACTCATAACCGATATGCAGAAAAAGCACTGATATACCAACATGCCAAATCACGTGAGTTCATGAGTAATGTAAGTGGGCATACAGCTGAACTATAAACCTCTGTAGTAGAGCATCCAACATTCTTGATTTCCTATTGAAACATAATCAAGCTTAAAAGGTTGTGGGTGTCCCATTGCTGCACGAACTGAACCCCAAGGTGTTTTGGGTCCTCCCCTGGCAAACTCAATGCCATTAACGACATCCTGAAATAATCAAAGCATAAACATAATGCAGAAAACATCAATAAAGGGGGGATAAGACACTAGAAATTTAGTTGACTTGTAACAGGCAATACTGATGAACTCAGTTACTTTGGAACTGGAAGTCCCAAAGCCAGGTATTATTGGCATCAAATCGCGTGAATTAGGGAATAGTCAATTCAATAGATAAAGGTAACAGTAAATTCACCACTTGTTCAACTAAAAACAATATTGCTAGCGCACCTCACATGTCCCCACCAAAATTTTGAAACAAAAATAACAGTAACCTCACGAGTTGTGTTCCGTATTTTTATATAGTACTACCTCCATTTTCTATTATATGACGTTGCTTAGCTTATTTTTGAGCTAACCGACGTCATATATTAAAGTATGGAGGTAGTACTAGTTATTGTCGTCATGTGTTCGCATAGCAACAATCACTTGCTGAACATGATCAACTTGCCCTCTGCATAATTCATCATCAGGGAAACTTGTGTAGTCGCAATGCTTTCATGATTTATTCAACTTCAGTTAAGGAAAGAGAACTAGTGCAATTTTTTTCTCTGCATGCAGTAGTTTTATCAAAGGAAGATTTCACCGAACAATATGTGAGCAGATACCTTAACCAATGATGCAATTGTTGCGGTAGAAACTTCTTCATTAAGGCTTGCTCCTGGATTGTTGGAAAGAATTTGACATCATAAATCAAGTGATTAGTTAGACCTCAAATATCTTTTGGGACTGAAATTACCATCATTGACCACCCAAACTGGTGAAGCACCAATATCTTCGGACAACTACAATACAGGAATAATCAATATGAAGTATATTTACATTAGATATCTTAAGTCAATTTACATGTATAACTACCTGAAGAAACTCAAAAAATCCAAGTCCATCATCAGTCCAGTATCCCCAGGCATCATTGAAGTGACCAGGTCTTTCCTCCCATGGTCCCACAGTTTCACTCCACCGAAATGCATTTCGTAGATAATTTCCCATGGCATAGTTACCGCCTGAAACATGTAAGATATGTACCTTCAACATGAGTACATGTACAGTGTTTAACTTGAGTCTAGACTAGCATAAAAGCAATCAAAGATACGAACCTGGAAACTTGAGAAACTGAGGCTTGAGATTGGCCAGCATCAAAGAAAGATCTTTCCGAAAACCATGCCCCTAAGACAATTTTTATGAATAAAAGGTCAAACTATCAATTGGCCTTTAAGTTGGAGTAAAATAAGCATTACTTATAACCTTATATAATCAGACCAGTTGAAATAGGTTAAAAGATATGTTACACCCACCACTAAAAAAGAATATAAAAGCTGAAGTGAACAATAGTAGGATACCATATAAGTCTCCAATGGCATGACTGACACTTGATCAAGCCAAACTACCCCACTTTTGCTGGTTGTAAGTTGAAGCCTGGAATTGGTATTATTTTGGCTGGCTTTCAAATGGAACTCTATCTTTGTCCATTTTGAAAAGGTTTTCTTGCTACCTCTGAAAGTGCAAAACAATCATATAAATAGTACAAAAAAATGCATGCATTTTATTCATGCTAACATTAACAGAAAGATACATTACGTGATGGTATGAGCAGAAAGTTTTTGTCGACCATCAGAGCTTGTCAATGAAACAGTTAAGGACACTGCGTCTGATGACCTAATATGCAGGCTGACCTTATAAACCTTCCCTTCTTCAATGTTCTGGAAAATAGAGAAACAGAACATCACCCAGGGCTCAGGTAGGAAACAGTCACAGCATTTCAAAGGAGACAGATATCACGTCAGCTCTGCAAGATTATATCTGTTCCAAAAACAAAATCATGAAAAGATGAAGATATTATACCATGCCCCAGTAACCAGGATTATATACTCCAACACCTCCGGATGGGCAGGCATTGCTTTTTTTAGAATCACAAAGAATTTCCATCCGTAGTGCAACTGGATTGCGTTCGAAACATGATGTCCGATCAGTTCCAACAATGATACTTGATTCATCCCCGATGATCAGCCATGGATCAATATTAGAAGGTGTATTAGGCCCACCGGCTTCAAAACCTAGAAATAGATTTGTGAGAGCTTAAAGAAATTAATCAAAACAAAAGGAGAAGCGGAGAAAGTAAGTGATGCAATCCTAATATTTTCACAATTTTATCAGATACAGGTCTAGAAGTAAGTGATAGGTTCTTTTTACCTCTGTTGCTTACAAGCTCTGCCCACAAACCACCAGCTCCAGCATGGTTGATCTCCTACAAGTAAAATGAGAAACTTGCTCAGATTACCAGTTTTTGTCAGGATAACCATCAGAGCAAAAAAAATCAATAAAATTCCTTCTACTTTTGGGTTCAGGATCTGAATTGTTGATGTGCCACCGTATGAACTGATTCTGCTAACTGATAGTACAATTGTAGCCTGACTATCACCTCAAAAAAGATACCGAACATCTTATCAGGGATCTTCCTAGCATTCTGCGGTGAAGCATCCACACTCAGCTGCCCGGTTTGGCTCTGGCCCTCCACACATTGAGCAGACAATGCCCAGTACAGGGCACACACAACAACTACTGCATGGAGCAATGAAGCAACACAGGCTCTCTGCATGCCCATTGCTCTCAGCAAGTGAAGTCACAGCTCAAAAATCAATGGGCCACTCTATATATATGCACACGCTACTAAGTTAAGGAAGTACTGGCAATTTGTACAAAAAGGAGTTGCACGAGTGGAAGCAAAGCTAGCCAAGAAGAAGAAGATGATGAGAAAGGAAGATAGGAACGGGCAGGGATGTCAGCATTCTGTTTGAAGCTTTACTTCTCCGTTCACTCGCGCACCAAGTCGCGGGGAAGCAACAATGTGCAATCATTTATCCATTCCTCAGCGAATCGCATGAATATAGAAATATATAAAAAAAATCTATAGTGGCCAATGTCGCTGGGAAGCAAAGCTGCGATTTTTCCCCACCCTGACGGCTCGACTTGGGTAATAGGGTTGCGGCGGCTCACCAATGTCGTCGGGCCGGGAGGAGGTGGTGCCAGTGCCAGTGGGGGTCGGCCACGAGGTATCTAGGACTCCGCCGTCCCCGCATAAGATCGCTGTCGAGCGGGCAGGCCGCGGCGCGGCGGAGACGGAGACGGTGGCCACCCCCGCCGCGGCGTCAGTAGGATTTCGATCGGACGGGTGGAGCATAGTATCAGTCGCTTCACGACTCGGTTTGGTGGCACGATTCTCTCAACAAGTGCTTCGCCGGGTTGCTTCGCTTCTAATGATCTTCTTGGAAAGTATAAAAAAATGATGTTTTTGGCTAATTGTCTCCCTGACCACGACAGTTTCATTTAGAATTCAATATGCTTGTGACATGTACAAAAGTTAGACAACTGCTGTCTTTTTGTGTTATCTATGCAAAATGAGCTGATGTGGTCATCGTTTAATGAGAAAAAAAGAGGGTTGTTGTATACTATCTCGTCTACTGCTTTGGCTCGTGCTCCTATGTAAAACAACGGTAACTAGAGTGCGTATTAATTATCACATAGACAGCTCATCTGTGTGCGCTAAATAGACAGTAGCTGTCTAAACTGTCGTACATGCCGAGTATATCAGAAAAAAGGTGACCATCTTGCTGGGTCAGCGGGTCATGGCTAGCAATGTTAAAAGAGATATTTTTCTGTAAACAAGAAAGTCGATAATGACGCAGGGGAATTACCAGTTCTGCACTCGGTACAAGAGTTTGTGCATCTATTTTTTTGTATGTCAAATTTTGTCACCAATTATGTTCAGGTACTGCAGTAGTCTCATCAACAGCGAATTGAAAAAAAATAGATGAGTTCGCATGCCCGTCTGAATCCTGCAACGCTGCTCCTAATACGTGGACTGTGCCTTGTGGAATTTCAAGTTATCCGATCGAGAGTCAATCAAAGTCATCTTTAAAATAATGAAGGCAAGAATTCAATCTGCTTCGCTTCTAATGATTTTCTTGCCTAATTGTCTCCCTGACCACGACAGTTTTATTTAGAATTCAATGTGCTTATATCAGAAAGGTGACCATCTGGCTGGGTCATGGCTAATTGGCTAGCAATGTTAAAACTTAAAAGAGATAAGGAAACAAGAAAGTCAATAGTTCAATACTGACGCAGGGGAATTGCATACCCGTTGCACTTGGCACACAAGACACAAGAGTTTGGGGGCGCCGGGTGATTGGTTTGCTGCATATGGCCTGGCCTGGCCTGGTTCGCCTGGTGGAGCATCAAGTTGTTCGGTTGCCATCCGTTTCTCGCGAGCCTGGCTCGTGCGGATAGGAGGGAAGGCATTGAGGCAGAAAATAGAATTGTTCGCTAGCTTGTTCAGCATCCAAACAGCAATTGCGTTATAAAAAAAAACAGCAACTGAGCTCGTCCAGGCTTTCTTCGTGTAGTGAGCCAAACAAACATAGGCTGCACACGCATGCCCAGGCTCCACTCATGCTATCTGGTTTGATGTGAGCCAGGTTAGACTGGCCAAGAAACCAATCACGCCCGGGTTTGTGTGCATCTATTCTTGTTTCTCAAATTTTCTCACCAAAAGAAAAGGGAAAAAATATTGTTCTCCTCCCAACAATTATGTTCAGGCACTGTAGTAGTCTGGTCAACGATTAATTGAAAAAAGCAGATGGGTTCGCGTGCATGTTTGAATCCTGCAATGCTGACTGAACAACGCTGCTCCAATACGTGGACTCGAATTTCAGGCTATCCGATCGAGAGTCAGCCAAAGACATGTTTAAAATACTGAAGGCAAGGATTGACCTGCACTGTTGTGCACTCTCATTCCGGATCAGTGGTACAGAAACTATTAGGTTCTGTAATGCCGTCATCGCTGCTGCTGGTTGTGCCGCAGCATCGCGGGAGCTCCGGCAGGACGGCGTCGGCGGGTCGGTTTTTGGTCGTTGTAGAGGCAGCGGCGCAGCGCAGCGCTACTGTTTGGCTAGTGACCAGAGCTAGCCACACCAAAGTTCAGTGACGCCGAACATGGAGCGAGCAAAAGAAGTGCCGAACTTTTGGCAAGAAACGGAGAGAAAATATACTGCGTGGTTGTCTACGCGGCACGGGTGCGGCGTGCCGCAATTTGCCGCAGGTGCGGCGTCAACCAAACGCTGGCGAAGGCTAGGCGCTGTGGCGCATTCTGGACATGAACCAAATGAACGTCCATGGTCCCCAAGCTGTGGCTTGGCCCACTCCACCAGACCGAAATCCGACAGCTTGGCCCAGTAATCCTGATACGTTGGATGACTTGAGGTCGCGGAAGATGACGCCCTGCAAAGGACATGCCCCGCGAGACGTCGCCGGCGATGGCATCGGCTCCGATCCCCAAGGTAGGTGACCTCGGCAAGCCACTCTTGTGGCCCTGGAAGCTCGATCTCCTTGATCCGCCACCAGCTCTCAATAAGTAGGAGACTATAAGACAGGCGAGGCGAGGTGCATGGAAGTAAAAGGTAGGATTCCCCCCAGAGGTTAAACACCACCCCCATACATTCTACCTCCTCCCAAATAATGTTAGATAATTAGGCATTTTCCGGAACATTTTAATTTCAGAAATTATCAACAAATTCATGACTATTATGAGTGATTCAGTGAGAGCATGGCTTGTGCTAGTGTTCAGGTTAAATCTCAAATAAAACATGAACAACAAGCATAACAACCAGAGAAAGTTTAGTATGTACCCCGAGGCGGGACCGGTACCGGAGGCACCGGGTGCGCCGTTACTAGCTGGAGGAATGATATTCACCATCCTCGACTAGCCTTGCTTGAAGTAGTCGATCTGATTCGGTGCAGTGACGAGTTGCTGCAGTGGAGTCCCTCGAACAGCCACGAGGACGTAGTCGTTCGCTTGACGAAGCCGGCCACCGGGAGGTAGTCGTTCACTTGACGAAGGCAGCCACCAGGAAGTAGTCGTACACAGAGAGCAGCCCAAAAACCTTATCGCCTGCCTATCCAGAGCAGGATCACAAGGCAGGGAGGGTTCGGAGGCAACTGCTCACGCAAGCAATGTGCACGCAAGGCTTGCGTCGGGAATGCAAGAAGGCAGCAGAACAGTGAGGGAGAGAGGAAGAGAGCTCGCGTTCGGTATGTGTTGCCTGGGAGGAGAGGCCTCCTCATATAGGCGCTCAAGGGAGAAGGGGGATGAACCTGGACGCTCTTGACCAGCAATTATGCCATTACCATTGTTAGTTGCTGGTAACCGCCATCAGTTACTCCATTGAAGGCAGTAACGGCTAGAACTTGACTGACAAAACACAGCATTCACAGAGCGGCACGGTCACGTCACGACTCGACTCGCCACGCCACGCCACGCCACACCACGGCTCGGCGAGGCGAGCGAGCGCGCACGCGCGTGTGGCACGCCCTTCCCCTTTTACCAGCTTCACAAGCGGTCCGTAATTGGTCCACCATTTAAGTTGGTTAGCATTTCCGTTGACTCTCAATCCAGGATTTAACTCCCTAGCATTTAACTAATGGACCTTTAATTCTTTGATTAATTGTGACTAAATGGCCCAAGGCCCAATTAATCCAACAATCCCCACCAAGAATTTCAAGGTACATAAGGAAATGCTCTCTTCTCAACTGTTGTTTTGATATACTGGTCTTATGGTGGAGATTGTTAAGTTGAACATCCACCTGGGGCAAAAGCTACACTCATTCACAACTGAACAATGGACTATGCCTTGAATTGACAGTTTCGTGCAAACAAGCTTCACTTGAACTCCTGTGCCAGTACTAGGCTGCTATAAGCATCCCCTCGGGTTGGAGCGTATAAGTCATACTCCGTGCCTTTCATGGGTATTTAAAGATCACCCTATCTCATAGATTGTGACTAGCAATCGAACCCATATAGGTGTAACCCTTTAAGATGTTCTGTAGGCCAACATCTTTGCTCCTCATTGAGCCACTCGGATCACATTAAGGTTTTCACCAACCTGCCATACAGATTTAGAAGAGAAATGCACCTCTACTGGAATGAGCCTTTTACAAAGGTTCTCTTCTCTCAGTTAAACAGTAGCTTATTTCACCATCCTAATTCACGGGATCTCCGATCACATAGGACAGGTTACCACTACTGAGTAACACTCATGGGTCTCAAGCCCAATTCCCTGGATGCATTGTCTATCACATTACGTGAAAGACCCTTTGTGAATTGATCTGTCAGGTTCTTAGCCGTTTGGATATAATCCAAGGCTATCACTCCGGAGTTTCTCATTTTCCTGACAGATTTGAGCCGCCTCTTCACATGCCTAGATGACTTTATGTTGTCCTTTGAACTGTTCACCTTGACAATCACCGTTTGATTATCGCAGTTCATGAGGATAGCCGGTATCGGTTTTTCAACTACCGGCAAATCCATAAGGAGTTCACGAAGCCATTCGGCCTCAACAGTAGCGGTTTCTAATGCAGTGAGTTCTGCCTCCATAGTAGACCTCGTTAAGATAGTCTGCTTGCAAGACTTCCAGGAGACAGCGCCACTTCCAAGTGTAAACAGATATCCACTTGTGGCTTTAATCTCATCTACATCAGATATCCAATTTGAATCACTGTAACCCTCTAGTACCCTAGGGTACCCGGTATAGTGAATCCCGTAGTCCACAGTACCTTTCAGGAAACGCATCACCCGTTCGAGAGCTTCCCAATGAGCCTCTCCTGGGTTAGACACAAACCGACTTAGTTTGCTCACAGCATACGCGATGTCGGGTCTAGTAGCGCTGGCTAGGTACATCAGTGAACCAATGATCTGGGAGTATCTCAGCTGGTCTCTCATTATTCTCTTGTTCTTCCGCAACACTCTACTAGCATCATAAGGTGTTGGAGCTGGCTTGCAGTCATTATACCCGAAATGACTCAAGATCTTCTCCACATAGTGGGATTGTGTAAGGACAACCCCACCATCACCTTCTCTCACTAGTTTAATATTCATAATCACATCAGCCTCTCCCAAATCCTTCATCTCAAAACTTTGGGACAATAACTCTTTAACTTCCTTAATCGCATTAAGGCTTGTCCCAAAAATCAGTATGTCATCTACATACAGACAGAGGATCACTCATTCGCCCCCACTATAGCGATAGTACACACATTTGTCAGCTTCGTTCACAACAAAACCAACTGACGTTAAAGTTCTATCGAACTTTTCATGCCATTGCTTAGGAGCTTGCTTAAGACCATACAAAGACTTGACTAACCTACACACCATTCCTTCTTGACCTCCTACTACAAATCCGTCTGGCTGATCCATATAGATCTCTTCCTCCAACTCTCCATTTAGGAAAGCTGTCTTAACGTCCATTTGGTGAACGATAAGACCATGGGAAGCTGCCAAGGAAAGTAGTACTCGAATGTTGGTCAAACGGGCAACCGGTGAGTAGGTGTCAAAGAAGTCTTCCCCTTCTTTCTGAGTATAGCCTTTAGCCACTAGCCTTGCCTTGTACTTTTCAATCGTACCATCAGGCCTAAGCTTTTTCTTGAACACTCACTTGCATCCAACAGGTTTGCACCCATAGGGACGCTCCACAACCTCCCAAGTACCATTAGACATAATGGAATCAATCTCACTCCGAACTGCTTCCTTCCAATAGTCAACATCCGGAGAGGAATATGCCTCTTCAATGGTTCTAGGGGTGTCATCCACGAGGTACACAATGAAGTCATCACCAAAAGATTTTTCAATCCTCTGTCTCTTGCTCTTTCTGAGAGCTACTTCACTGTCATCCTCCTTAGGATTCTCTACTTGTGGTTGTTCATTGTGTTCTATCATGGTAGTGGGTTCTTTAGTTTTATTATTAACAGACAATTCACGACTAGATGTGCTAATTACTTCTTTCATAGGAAATATGTCCTCAAAGAATGTAGCATCTCTGGACTCCATGATAGTGCCAACATGCATGTCAGGTACTCCAGACTTCACTATTAAAAATCTATAACCCACACTGTGGAAAGCATAACCAAGAAAGACACAATCTACAGTTTTAGGTCCTAATTTACGTTTCTTGGTTATAGTCACATTCACTTTGGCCAAACATCCCCAAGTCCGTAAATATGAAAGAGTTAGCCTTTTCTTTTCCCACTCCTCGAATGGTGTTATCTCTTTGTTCTTCATGGGAACATGATTTAGGACATGACATGCAGTCAATATAGCCTCACCCCACCATTCTTTGGAAAGTTCCGCTGTGTCTAACATGGCATTAACCAAAGGGAAAATTTGCTACAGGACACGCGAAATGGCTCTCATTTGCTGAAACACACCGTTGACCGCTTAATAGGCTGAGGGACACTGCACTTTTGTGCAAATTTGCTGGAACACACCGCAGCCAATAAAATATTATTTTCCAGCCAAATAGGAGAGAGAAACATGATGAAATGTCGATTTTACCCCCTGACCCCACTGGTCAGATTCTTCCCCTCCCCAGGATGCCGCCGTTCATGGGGTCACTGGCCATCGTCGCGCAGGCCGGCGCCGGCGCCGGGGAGGTGCAGTTGGCGGCGCCGGCGTCCGGATCGTCCGGCGGCGGCGCGGAGAAGAAGCAGGCCGTGGTGCCGGCGGCGGCGCCGAAGCGGCCGACCAAGGACCGGCACACCAAGGTGGAGGGCCGCGGGCGGCGGATACGGATGTCGGCGCTGTGCGCGGCGCGGGTGTTCCAGCTCACCCGCGAGCTGGGCCACAAGACCGACGGCGAGACCATCGAGTGGCTGCTCCAGCAGGCGGAGCCCGCCATCGTCGCCGCCACCGGCACCGGCACCATCCCCGCCAACTTCTCCTCCCTCGCCGTCTCCCTCCGCTCCGGCGGCGCCGGCGCCGCCCACCCCTCCTCCGCCTCCCGGGGCGCGGTGTTCCACCACCTCGCGCCGCAGCACGAGCAGGTCGCGGCCATGCTCAGCTGGAGCCACGCCGCCCATCACCACCAGCAGCAGCAGCAGTTCCTTCCGCCGCCTCCGCAGCAGCAGGATCCCGGCGCCGGTGAGTTCATGAGGAAGCGCTACAGGGACGGCGCCGACGACCTAACTCTTTTGATCTGTCTCTCAAGTTGGTTTTCTACCTCAGCTTTATAGACTTTAAAGTACTGCAATGCTTCATCTTTAGACTTAAGCAAATAAACATAGCAAAATCTAGTGCAATCATCTATTAGAGTCATGAAATACTTTTTACCACCTTTCGTCAACACGCCATTCATTTCGCACAGATCGAAATGAATTAATTCTAGAGGTGCCAAGTCTTTCGCCTCGACCGCAAAATGTGGTTTGCGAGGTTGTTTTGATTCAACACACACATGGCACTTGGAATTTTTGACTAAGGTGAATTTCGGAATTAAACTCAAGTTTGCAAGACGCATCGTACAACCAAAATTAACATGACAAAGTCGCGAATGCCAAACATTAGACTCATCATTAATATTTGAAACATGATTCACAACTTTATTACAATCATCTGACAAAGAAAAGCGGAACAAGCCTCCGCTGTCATAGCCCTTTCCAATAAAACTTCCAGACTTAGAAATTACACATTTATTAGATTCAAAGACTAATTTAAACCCGTCTCTACACAGAAGAGACCCGCTGACTAAGTTCTTCTTGATGGTGGGGACATGCTACACGTTCTTCAGTCGAACGGTCTTTCCGGAAGTAAGCTTCAGATCGACCGAACCAGCACCAAGAACACACGCATGCGATCCATTCCCCATCAACAAGGAGGAAGTCCCGCCTGCCTGGTAAGAGGAAAACAAGGAAATGTCAGCACAAACATGAATATTAGCACCAGTGTCAATCCACCAATCAGGTGAATGACATACTGAAAAAACTGTAGGTAATAAATTACCGTACCCCGACGTTCCACTAGTCTCACTAACAACCATGTTGGCACTGTTGCCATCTTTCTTATCCTTGCGATCCGGACACTTTGCAGCAAAGTGTTCGGTGCTACCACAGTAGTAGCACTTTCCAGTTGGCGGCTTCCTCGGCTTGAACTGAGTCGTCTGTTTAGCCTTTGTTTGGTTCTGATGCGGCTTGTTCTTCCTTTTGTTGGATGCATTGTTGTTCTTCTTATGCACCATATTGGCACTGGAAGACCCAATAGTCCCTTTACCACGTTGGTCCTTTGCCCTCGCCTTCTCTTCAACATCAAGAGTGCCGATAAGATCGACAACAGCAAACTCTTGCCTCTTGTGTTTCAGAGAGGTTGCAAAGTCCTTCCAAGAAGGTGGTAACTTGGAGATAATACCTCCAGCCACAAACTTGTCAGGCAACTTACATGGTGCATCCTCGCTATAGTTCTCAAGGTCCCTAGCCAGCGCCTGAATCTCATGGGCCTGCTCTACTACAGAACGGTCTTCAACCATTTTGTAGTCATAGAGCTGTTCCATGACATACAGCTCACCACCAGCATCAGAGACCCCAAACTTAGCCTCAAACGCATCCCAAATTTCTTTGCCACTTGGCAGTAAGAGGTACGTGTCCACAAGGTTTTTAGCGAGAACACTCACGATGGCGCCACGAAACAGGTTATCGGACGCCTCGAAAGCCCTCTCCTCCTCTGGAGAGAGTTGTTCGGGCTTCCCCTGTGCGACATGCATGATGTTCATCGCTGTCAACCACAGCGTAACTCTCTGCTGCCAGCGTTTGTAATTCGAGCCATCAAATACATTTGGTTTGATTGATGCAGCAAAACCAGTTACCGAAAGCCTATTAATAACATAAGGTTTTTGGATTGTTAGATAACTAGGCATTTTCCGGTACATTTTAATTCCAGAAATTATCAACAAATTCATGACTATTATGAGTGATTCAGTGAGAGCATGGCTTGTGCTAGTGTTCAGGTTAAATCTCAAATAAAACATGAACAACAAGCATAACAACCAGAGAAAGTTTAGTATGTACCCCGAGGCGGGACCGGTACCGGAGGCACCGGGTGCGCCGTTACTAGCTGGAGGAATGATATTCACCATCCTCGACTAGCCTTGCTTGAAGTAGTCGATCTGATTCGGTGCAGTGACGAGTTGCTGCAGTGGAGTCCCTCGAACAGCCACGAGGACGTAGTCGTTCGCTTGACGAAGCCGGCCACCGGGAGGTAGTCGTTCACTTGACGAAGGCAGCCACTAGGAAGTAGTCATACACAGAGAGCAGGCGCGTACTCGTACGCTCCCCAAAAACCTTATCGCCTGCCTATCCCGAGCAGGATCACAAGGCAGGGAGGGTTCGGAGGCAACTGCTCACGCAAGCAATGTGCACGTAAAGTTTGCGTCGGGAATGCAAGAAGGCAGCAGAACAGTGAGGGAGAGAGGAAGAGAGCTCGCGTTCGGTATGTGTTGCCTGGGAGGAGAGGCCTCCTCATATAGGCGCTCAAGGGAGAAGGGGGGATGAACCTGGACGCTCTTGACCAGCAATTATGCCATTACCGTTGTCAGTTACCGGTAACCGCCATCAGTTACTCCATTGAAGGCAGTAACGGCTAGAACTTGACTGACAAAACACAGCATTCGCATAGCGGCACGACACGACACGGCCACGGCGAGGCGAGCGTGCGTGTGGCACGCCCTTCTCCTTTTACCAGCTTCACGAGCGGTCCGCAATTGGTCCACTATTTAAGTTGGTTAGTATTTCCGTTGACTCACAGTTTCGTCTAAAAAAGAAGAAGAAGTACAGATGCCATTTAGAGGAGATACACATTTCTAAGACAAGATCAAATGCTTCATTTAGGATTTAATACATCACGTAACAAATGATTTCCCCAAAGAGCATAATTATGTGGTTCCAAAATACTGAAAAAAAAGTTCCAAGACATTCTGAGGGCAAAATTTTAATGGGAATGAATCCACATTCGGTGGGATTTAGTTAGTGATCCATGGAAGACCACAACCGTCAAGCGCTTATATGGGAAATAATGTCAAATAAAATGTGCTAGGTAAGCAACGGTACATATAGATCCATAATTTATAAATCTGCACCATAATTCCTATATATGCTACACTATACCCTCCTATCCACCACAAGAAACCCTTCTTGTCAGCACAAAACACTCCAAAGACTAATCTCCAAATACAAAGTCTGTGAAACGACACTCTCGTCGTCTTCGCAGCTGCAACCACCACCTTACCATAGTGCTACATCAAGAACACTCTTCATCTTTATCCCGCGGTCTTTGAGTGTGTGAAAAATACTCAAGGACAGGCTGAAAGTCCGATCCAAATGAATTATGGCGACATTGATTGTGGGCTTATCAAGAAATGCCTGCGAAAAAAAAAGAGTCAACAACCCAACAAATGTCACACATATTTCACCCTTATTAAGCTTACAAGAACAAGTAAACATACCACATAGGCATCCATGTTGGTATCCTCAAAGTGAAAAATTATCACGCGGCAATGCCGGATCATATCGGCATGCTCGTTCTTTGCATCGCCAAAGTGGTAGTTAGGGCCAAACAAATTTTCCTTGATAAAATATGCCTTCCATGAATCTGTGTTGACGGACACAGTAACTTGCAACTCTCCATTGGTGACTTCGGTAAATTTGTAATCTTTCTGGTAATATACATTGCCTAATAATGCTGTCCTAAAAGCATCTGGTGTCATAACCTTCCTAAAACGGCCTGCAAAAAGAAAGTACGAGATTCAGTTAGCTTCTTCGATTCTGACCTTAGTTTCTCAGCTCTTCCTATAATTGACTGCACATAGCAACACCCCTAGCAGTATCCCTAAACTACATGCAATTTGGACAGCACATATTAATGACTGTAGCAGAAATTGTCAAGGAAACAGAAATTGTTTACAAGCACTTTGGATGATATTCGTAGAAGGTATTTACTGAAATGCTGCATTGTGTCAGAATCAACGGTTCACTTTAGAGAGAGATAGTTTGGAAATACTACGAGTTCGGTGTGTTTTCTTTGAATTCCTTGTACAAAGCAATGTGCAATTAGGTACATTATATGGTCCTGTTATAACTTATAAGATCAATCTGACACATTCATTAGGCAAAAAGACCAGCTCTAATCTAGATGACACCTTACAGGAGGAAAAGGATAAGGGTCAACATACCTGAAATTGGAACTGCACTCACACCATGACTTTTGAGAAGAGGAGGACTCATCCATAAATGAGCGCACGCCAGGTAAGACAACTTCTCCTCAGCTGATTGCAGCAACGGGTGAGCTAAGAGCTCGCCTAGAGTTTCCCTAGCAATTGACAAACAAGAAAAAAATGTAAGATTGTTTATAAGTTGAGACAAAAAAGGGTTACAAATTGAGCCCCTACCATTTGGGAGGGAGAATGGTCGGCGGAGCTATGGCTCGTCTCTCCCCCCACCTCCCATCCTCCCTAGGTCCCCACTACCGCCCCTCTCCGTCCGCCACCCCGGCGCCGGTGACTACCCCCACCAACGGCGCCCCTCTCTCCCGGGCGACGCCCCTTCCCCCTGTCCCTTTCCCCCGATGCGGCGCCGTTCTACCCCAACGGCACCTTCGGCGGACGGGGAAAGCACCTCCGATGGCAAGAAGACTTCCCCAGCTCCGATAGCGAGGCGAACTCCCCGACGCCCCGAGCCCTACCGTGACGTCCTGTTGAAGCTGGCGCAAGGCAGCGGGCGCTCCGACCCCCTCCAAGAAGACGACGGGCGCTCCATCATCGTCCAGGAACCCCACCCATGGGGCAAGGTCAGTGCTTGACAGACTTGGCCCTCTCGACTACGCTCGCTCTGGCCACCACCGGCAACGGCGCCGCGGCCAGACGCGGTTGGTTCACGGCCTCCCCATCAGTCGCCCAGACGCCTGCAGCTCCCAGGGTCGCGGACGCTCACGGCCGGAGGGCGCCCCTCCACGGCGCGAGCCAAGCCCCCCCCCCCCCCCCCCCCCCCCCCCCGCTTGTGGATGCAGACAGCTTCACCAGGGTTCGGAGCCGCCGTGAGCGGAACGCCCGCCGTCGGCGCCAACGGCAATGCGAACCACACCAGGCGTCGCCGCGCATCCCGACGGAGATGACGGGCCGCGGCCGCTCCGCTCACGGCAGTACCCCTCCGACGCCGCCGGCCAGGGACGCAGGAAGACGCCTTCAAACTAGGGCCCCGAGATGTGCCTCGTCGCCGACGCCTACTAGACGGGCCGCACAGGAGGAAACCCCCTCCCCGCCACCGCACAAGGGATGCGGCCGCTCTGACGGCCAATGGGGCAGCAAGAGGTGACCGTCGTGACCCAGGCCCCTCCCGCCACTACGACTTGCCCTAGGGACCATCGGGTGAGGCCTCTACACCACGACGGCTGGCCTCCCAGCCCGGCGAGGATGTGGTGATGGAGGAGCTCATCCTCTCCGACGAAGAGCTCCCACTGGGCCCTTGCGCTCCATCCGAGTGGCGATGGCCATCACCTTGGCGCTGCTGGAGATGCGGGCACCACCGTAAATGCGAGAAACGCCACCAGCGGCGGTGACGATGACGTCGTCACCTGTGGCGTCGGACTGCACGGCTGAGGCCGGAGATTCGCCTGCAAAGCGCGGGGGGGGGGGGGGGGGGGGGGGGGGAGAGCACCTACCCCCGCTAAGGCAGAGGACCCAGGCTGCAGTCTATTGCTGCCAGAGGAAGCGCCAAGGCACAGGACCACGGGCAGGCTCGCTTTGCCGATTCCGGGGCAGGGACAGGGACAAACAGCTCTGAGCTCTCATTCGACGACCAACGTGAGAAGCCCCCCCCCCTGTCGCGTGGGATCCAATGCTGTTTGAATCATGGACACAACCACCAAGGAAGATCGCCATGGGGGACGAGGACACCCCTGGGTCCTCGCTAAAGACACTCTAAGACATACAAAAGGCGGAGCAGAGGGGTGCCGGCTTAGCCTGGCCACGAAGCCGATAAGTCAAGGGAACCGGCTCGAGGCGCGAGCGAGCCGGCCGCCGGCTTGGGGAGTCCGGCTCACACCACCGATGAGCCGGCTTCTGGTATTGAGCCTCAACACGGAGGAGAACCACCGGAAGCGGGCCGCCACATCAAGCGAAGCCCAATGGGCCTTGGCTACCCCAGCTAGGCCTGAGCCTGTACCTCTTGAGCATGCCACGCCCAGGACGTCGAAGAGGAAGCGATCCAAGAAGACGGCGGAGGCAAACCTGTAGGAAGCTAAAGCGGCCACGGCCGCCTTCCTCGCCAGCGTCAGCCAGGCTCTGTAGGCGCCATTGGCGACCCTCCCGGAGCTGAGGGAGCCCCCCCAGGTGCGCCATCGACACCGGCACCAAGGCGAAGTGGCAAACTGGTGCATCAGGCGCTGCACTCCAATGTGAGAGCATCCAAGAAGGGCGAGATGCTAGTCATGCACAAGCTTGGTCTTTGCACGGCGGAAGGACCGAGCAGCGGCCAGAAATTGGAGGAGGTGTTCCAAGGTCCGCTGCACGGGCCCTTTTCGATGCTGACCTGATGGCGGCAACCATTCAGGCCAATTCAGCGATCGGTGCATGCTGAGACAGGTGCCACGCCCAAGTGTTGCCTTTCTTCCATGGATATATGCAACCTTAACATCTTGGTGTGGAATGCCCGCGGATTGAATGCACGCTGCAGACGTGACAATCTCCGTGCGGTGGTGTCTTCCTGTAACGCGCCGATTGTTTGTGTCCAAGAGACAAAATTGTCTGTAATCTCTCCCATTCTAATCAATGAAATGCTCGGAACGCGGTTCACAAGCTTCGTTTACCTGCCTTCGGTTGGGACTTATGGGGACGTGTTGATCGCGTGTCGCAGCCCGGAGGCCTCTTGCGTAGCTGCACATATGGGGAGCTACTCTGTTTATGCCATGATTACAGTGGCACACCAGCAGCAACAGTGGTGCCTCACTGGCGTCTACGGGCGATGACAAGGTGGTGTTTCTGGACGAGCTTCGTTCATCCAAACTGTCATCTCCTGCCCTTGGATGGTGGCGGGTGACTTCAACCTTATCCTAGAAGCCTCGGACAAGAACAACTTGAACATCAATCACCGAAACATGGGCCGCTTCCGGCGGTTCGTCGACGAGCTAGAGCTGAAGGATATGCATTTGCATGCGCGCCGCTACACTTGGAGCAATGGCTGGGCGCGCCCCCACACTCGAGAAGCTCGACAGGGTGCTGGCCACGGTTGAATTGGAGCTCCTGCACCCCTACTACCTCCTCCATGCGTTGTCATCGGATATGTCCGACCACTGCCCCATCTACCTGGCAACTAATGCAAGGTTTGCTCCGAAGTGCAGGTGCCACTTCAAAAATTTCTGGATCAAGATGCCAAGATACTTGCAGGCGGTGGAAATAGGCTGGCAGTGCCCGGATGACATTTCAGACCCTTTCGCCCGCCTAGACCACCTTCCACGGAACACGGCGCGTGAGCTCCAAAGCTGGAGTCAGCAGACAATTGGTCAGATTAAAGAGCAAATGTTGATGGCCAAGGAGATCATCCTCCAGTTGGATCGTGCGCAGGAGTGGAGGCAACTCATGATTGATGAGCTGCTGCTACGGCGGGAGCTAAAATTCTAATATTTGGGCCTTGCATCTCTGGAACGCACGATGGCGAGTATGCGATCGTGGATCACATATCTGCGAGACGGGGATGCAAACACCTCTTCCACTTGCAGTGTAGCCAGCGCACGAGGCAGAAACACATTGCGCAGCTGGAAGGCGCGCACCAGACAACCTTCACGCACGAGAAGAAAGAGTGCATGCTCTTTGATCACTTCACGGCTATCCTTGGTACAGCAGGGCAGAGATCGGCCGCCATAAACCTTGCTGCTCTTGGGGTGCAACCAGCATCGCTGGGACATCTCGAGCACCCTTTCTCGGAGGAAGATATTTGGAACACGATCAAGTCACTGCCAAGTGAGAAGGCTCCAGGGCCGGACCGAATTTTACAGCTCAGCATGGGCAGTGATCAAGACGGACATTATCGCTGCCTGCTATGCCTTCTATCGGACCAACCGTGGACAGCTACACAAGCTCAACGGAGCACTACTTACCCTCATTTCCAAGGGTCAGGAGCCGAAAGGGCCAGGGAACTATCGTCCTATCAGTCTAATACACAGCTTCCCCAAATTGGTGACGAAGCTACTTGCAAATCGGCTCGAGCAAGACCTTGTGAACTGGTGGACGTCAATCAGAGCGCATTCATTCAGAAACGCTCGATTCACGACAACTTCAAGTTTGTGGAGCTAGCAGCAAAGACTTTGCACAGAAAGAGGAAGGCTTCCCTGTTGATTAACCTCGACATTTCGAAAGCCTTTGACACCTGGAATGGCCGTTCCTTCTTCAGGTGCTTGAGGGGTTTGGTTTTGGGCAACGATGGCGAGATTGGATCTCGATGCTGGTTTCTACGGCATCCACTAAGGTACTGTTGAACGGTCAGCCGGGGAAGCCCATCCGCAATGCCAGGGGACTGTGGCAAGGTGACTTGTTATCCCCGATGTTGTTCATCATTCTTATGGAAGTCCTCAACCGGCTTTTCCAGCAAGCTGCAGCTCGTGAAGTGTTGGCCCCCCAGCAAACCCGAGAATTCACCACCAATGCTCATTATACGCCAATGATGTTGTGTTGTTCATCGCCCCAACAACACAGGACCTTACTACCGCCAAGGAGATCATGGAATTTTTTGGTGCATGTTCAGGACTTCGAACCAACTTGCTGAAGAGCCAAATTGCGCCAATTGCCTGCTCAGAGGAAGAGATTAATCTGACGAAGGCACTATTTCCTGCCCAGATAGCCGAGTTCCCTGTCCAATACCTTGGGCTACCTCTGACAATTGGGCGCCTTAGGAAAGCGTATCTGCAGCCCCTGGTGGACAAAGTAGGGGCGTGCTTGCCAACTTGGAAAGCGTCGCTAATGAACAAGGCCGGAAGACTCACCTTCGTCAAGTCTGTAATGACAGCTAAAGTCACACACACCATCATCTCTCTTAAGATCCCGGACTGGGTTTTCAAGGAGATTGACAAGAGGAGAGGATTCCTCTAGTCGGGGAAAGAAAGGCCCTGGGCGGTCAGTGCTTGATGGCTTGGCCGGTGGTATGCAGACCATAGGAGTATGGCGGCCTTAGAGTTCCTGACCTAAGGCTAGCAGCGTATGCCTTGCGCCTGAGATGGCTTTGGCTACAACGCACCGACACAACACGGCCTTGGAGACACCTTGATCTGGACTTTGGGCAGGATGGCGTGGTCAAGGACATGTTCACCGCCTCAATGGTGATCACCCTGGGCGATGGATGTTTGGCCTTGTTTTGGACAGACCGGTGGCTTGGGAGCAACTCGCCTTGCCTCATCGCACCAGACCTGTGTAAGCTGATCAGGCCCCCGGGTGAGGAAGAGCAGGAAGGTGGCTGAAGGACTACAGAACAGACAATGGACCCTTGACATCGTTGGTGTGCTCACCATCGCAGCCATCCAGCAAGACCTGGTACTTTGGCCACTCATGAGAGATGTTCAGTTGTGGTCCGGAACAGAGGACAACATGACTTGGAAATGGAGTGAAGCGCCACATACTCAGCACGTTTAGCGTACAGAGCTTTCTTTGTAGGATCCACACTCTTTACCGGCGCTAAACCAATTTGGAAAGCATGGGCGCCCTTGAACGTGAAGTTCTTCGCCTTGTTAGCTGTCCATTACCGCATTTTGACGGCCGATCGCCGCCACCGACACGGACTGCAAGCTTGGATCAGCTGTAAGTTGTGCATCAAGTGCCCGAGTCGGTGGACCACCTGTTTATGGAGTGCTGCTATACCAGACAAGTCTGGCATGCCATCCTCACGGTGTTGGGGCTTATCTTGCAGCAGACAAACTCGGAGGTTCAGTTATTGGAGTGGTGGCTTCAACTCCAATGAGGCCACAGCCGGGTCAGACAGCGAGGTCTCGACTCAATTTTCATGCTTACCTTGTGGTGTATCTGGAAGGAACGGAACAACCGAACATTTGACAGTGTGCCGAGAAGAAACGAAGGCCAGATGGTGGACTGGATCTTCAGGAGGGGAGCAATTGGATAGCAGCAGGAGCAAAACATATGGCAGCGCTTGGATGGCCAGCAGCAGTGAGCGTAGGTCAGGGGCAAGGCGCGTTAGCCATTTAGGCCTCCTCTTCTAGCTCACCTTTGGTTGTTTCCCTTAGCCGTACAGTCCTCTCTTGTGTAACCCCGTCTAAAACATCTATTTTCTTCTTAATAAAAAGATACGCAGCTCTTCTGCGTGTTCTCGAAAAAAAAGCCCCTGCCATTTATTCATATAAGATGTTTTATTCAACCCTTCTTGTATCTAGTTATAGGGCACAGAAATTGTCTGATTCTACTACATTAGGTGCCTAGGAGACAATAGCTTCTCGAATTTCCAAAGAAATTGCCAAACCATGGATGACATGCATGCCTAGAGACTAATGCAAGGGGTTGAGGGAGTACAAGATACACTTACCACCACGGTTCTCCTACAATCTGTGCCCTATATAGGAGATCCAAGACTTCTTTATAGCATTGCTTCATTTTAGGGTCTCCAGTTATAGGATCAGCATCAACCGCCTTCAAACACAATGACAATACCATTTGTGCAAAAGGTCCGACAATTCGATCCTGATATATAGATTTACCTATCAGAAAAGAAAGAGTTAGAATGCCTTGATGTCGATAGATAGACGGAACTAGCGGAAAAAACAGTACTAGAACTGGGTACTCAAAGGTAAAAAGAATGTTATAGTCACCTTGCTCATCATTAGCTATTTGAGTTGTTGGAACTCCAACTTCTAACACAGAGTCCTCTATCAGTGAGACAAAGATGCCAGCTGGATCAAATCGAAAATATCTGTCCCTTTCCACACCCTGCTGATACGCAATGATCAACACCTTCCTGTTCCAAGTTACAGTTTGAATCACGCGAGAACTTTGAGACTAAAACTGTAAAACTATGAATATGAGTGTCAACAATTCAAAGATTGTATAGGACTTACGCAAAAATCCTTTTGGACAATGATGAGAAATCATGACAGCCAATTGTTGAGTTATGATTGTCAAAACAACGCCTACGATCATTATCAAAAAGATACTCCAAAGTGAGGGCAGTTCGGGTATCCATCCCCACACCATCAATTGAATTGGTGGTGAAATACAATGGAAGCACTGAAGTGGACCCTGAAACACAATTTGAAATCAATCTTTAAGATATTATATGCTGATACGATTGCATATCCAATCCACGATTAAGATACCATCATCGAAGGACTCACTTAAGGATTCAGTACCCGAGCAAGAAGATGTGTACTTGCGTTGGAAAAACATGGGTTCTTTTTTTGGTTTGTAACTCCTTGGTCCACCAAAGTGCTTTACCACACGTACACAGGTACGAAGAAAACTCAATCTGGGCACCATGTCCTCAATAGGCTGATGATCCTTCAAAGAAAATAAACAGAAAAAATATTAGAAGAACACAAATTAACCTGCAAGGCTACTTACTTTTATTTCTTACAAATAGCATAAATCCTAAAAAAATAGAGGTCTCAAAGCAAAATCTGCGTATATGTACTACTGTTTAATCCTTGAAATAAGAAAACCTAGTAGGAAAGGGTGTACACTATACAGAATGCATGATCTGCAGTGTGATCTGCACTAAAGACATGCCACAACCACCAAAAAAGGGAATGGTATGATATAAAACTTGCACGATTAGTTTAAATGCGTAGCTGCAGGAGATGTGAAGGAGCTAGGATACACTAATACCAGCAACATGCAAATCATCATCGTGCAGATAAGGATCACAAAACCATGAACAGATAGCGCACATCAGATGTTAACGTTCGAAACGATTATTTTATATTTTGAAAACGCCGGCCCATCTTTCATTGGAAGCATGCAAAACAAGAAAAGGCAGAATTTCAAAAGGAAATTACAGCTGCACAGTTCAGAGCACAGGGAAATGAAATCTCTCATGCATTTCGCCCCCCCCCCCCCCCCCCCACACACACACCCAAAAAAAACCACCCTCCTCTTCCCTCGCCGTTGTGATCGTCCGTGTTCCTCTTCTTCCGACGATGCAATTGCATTGTTCAACAGGGTACATCACTACACGTCGCCCCCAAAATAATCGATGATTGACGGAACACTTAGAGCTCAAGAGTCAATACATAAACATCGCACTCGTTCTACAACAACAAGTTGCAACAAACAAATACACCAACGCTGCCGTCGACCCCGGGGCCCCATGAGCCGGAAACGAGAGCTTGCTGGGTGAGAACAGGACGCAGCCAATGTACCTCGCGAAGAGGGGACGGAAGCAGGGCGCAGGCGTAGAGGGAGCTGGGTAGGAGAATCCGGCGTCGCTGAAGACAAGACCCCGGCCGATGAGGAAGAGCGCCTCGGAGCGGCGCCCGGCGAGGGTGCGGCCGGACAACGGTGGCAAGTATCCGTCGCGACGAAGGAAAGGGGGCAGTGTCTAGGGCTTTCACTCCGCTGGAGAGTGGGCTTGGGCCAGCTATCTGATGGCATGACTCGGCCCAAGCCATCAACTGACCAATGCTGTTGAATGGGCTTGCGCACCACTTTTAGAGGCCCAAAAGTTTCTCCCGGCCCAACCTGTTAGTCCGGCTCGATAAAAATATGCATGTCAAGTAATCCATTTATCTATCTAGGTTACACGTCCGAATCGCCGCCGCCACGATCCAGCCGCGTCATCGCCTCTGCCGTCGCGTCTGCCCCACATTCCTTCCTCTAGATCGCCGTCGACGCCGCCGCCGCCGCCTCCACCTCTCCTCACTCGCTCCGCTGTCTCCTCCCTCCATACCGGGCGCCGACATCATGAACTGCCAAGCCAACGTCGCCGTGGTGAGTGAATCGAGTGATCCTTCTCAAATGTTTGTGTATCACATATTATTGGTTCTCTCGAACAGTAGCACTAGCAGTAGCACGAAAGATCTGATTTTGGTTGGACCCATTTAGCATTTAGGCTGATGGAACAACATGTAGCACGAAAGATCATCTGACTATTCATCTGTTTCTGCTTGTGGTACTACTGCTTCTGCTGCAGAAAATTCTAAGCATGCATTTTGTGTGTGTGCTATTGCTAAGTACGTAAAATCTTTCTAGTATCAACACATCCCCATATGCTTGGTATACACCATATTGTGGTAATGCTGTATCCGTGTCTTTAATCAGGATAATGTATGCGTCTTTTATTGAGTACAAACAATAGCGTAGCTAGGAAAAAAATATAGCTGGGCGGCATCTAATAACTGATTAAACAAAAATATATTAAGTCATATTGCATTATATTGAATCACACTACCTTAATGTATATCTTCGTGCGATGGCGTAACGGCGGGGGGCGCCAACCCGTGCCGCTTGCGGCTTCACGTCGCTGGCGCCAGCCGGTACTTGCCAGAAATAAATAAAGGCAGGGTCTCTCTTCTACCTCCGTCCGAGCCAGCAACCTAGCAGCCGCCGCCGCGCCATTCACTCATCCAGGAGGGCTGACGGAGCTCGGAAACTCACAAGAGCTCTTCTACCTCCGTCCGAGCCAGCAACCTAGCAGCCGCCGCCGCGCCATTCACTCATCCAGGAGGGCTGACGGAGCTCGGAAACTCACAAGAAAGAAGGGGAGGTACTCGTGCAATTCCAGATCTAGCTGGGGCAGTCGCCCCAGCTCGCCCCAACGTGGATCCGCCAGTGAGTACAAATGAATCACCCTATTTCCTTTTGTATTGTTGCTTTATGAAATTGACTTGTAATAGGTCCAACTAGATGATGATAAATGGATGAATCGCGGATAAAACATTGAAGGGACCTAGATATAAAGAGCCATCTATTGATTCTGACTTGATTAGGTTATAGTTGGGGTTGTGAAAGCTCAAACTGTGGTGCTGAATTAACTGACTTTATATTGCAGACATATATAACTGTGGCTTCCACACACCATGGCTTAATGCTCATTTATTACCCATATGTACAGAACTATGATAATGATCTTTTCTATATCGTTCAGATTTCTTGAACCCTCCAGCACAGCAACATGCTTCGCCGTGTGTTATGGAGTACGGCACACATGTTTCGGGTATGGAACTTGAAGTTTCAATTCACTGATAAATTTTTTGGATGTCTTGTGGCTTCAAAGATTTGACAAAGCATCAAATGTTGTACTGTTATCCTGATAAAAACAAGCATACTGTGAAGTGATACACCCCTGTAGCCACTGTTGTTTTATTGTCGTAAGAGTGAAGGGTTAATGTCACATGTCAACCTCATTTTTTTTAACATACACAAGACCCTAGGTCTCTGGTTCCTTGAAAGTAGCCGGCAGGTGCATATTGAAACGTGTCAGGTAAAGAGCAAACATAATGAATAATGAAATAGCATGAATATGCAGTGGAGCTTCAATGTGGCATATCAGGAAAATGGAACATGCACTTGTGCTTTTTTTTTGTTATGAACTGTGGTACCATGCAGCTGTCCATTTCGATAAATGTCATGTGTCATATGGGTTAATGGAAATGTGTCATATGGTTTGTAACTTGATCAATTAGTCTCCAGTTTATTGTCAACTTCTTTTATTTGTCTTGCGCTTTCTAAGAATATAGCTGGCAAAAGTTTTTTATCCTTTCTCTGTAATTTCCAGTGAATGATACTTAAAATCACAAATTCACTTGTATGCCACCTACTTTTTTTTTGTTTGGTTTTTTCTTCCCTTAAACTTGTTCGTGGACTGAGTCCTTAAAATCACAAATTCAGTGGTCCTTAAACTTCATTTTAGACATTCTTTTTTGTGGGACAATGACCATGTTGTAGGTTCTGGTGGACTGAGTCCACAGCTTCTGCCATAAAAATTTCATGTCTTTGTTTTTCTGTTAGTCACGTTAGTATTTCTTTTCAATTTGCCACTTCAATCAGGTCAAGGTTGTTGACTACTGCTAATCATTTTTGCAAGAAAGGTCAGACGCCTTTGGGTTTTCTGTTCTCACACTAAAAGGGAGGTGGTATTTGCTGTGCGGTAGGGTCTCGGCTTAGCAAATGAATCTTACTAGTATTTTGACAACCATAGCCTACCAAATTTGACTTTGTGGAGATGGAAAAAAGAAATAAGAGTATATCAGTGTCAAAAGAAAAGTCCAATTTTACAGTTTGTATCAGGAAATGGTGCTTTGCTTAGTTTTAGAAAGTTTTTCTTTTCTTCTACCATTTTATTAGCTAAGCCCAAAATCCTTTTAGGTAACTACAGCTTATAGCCCCCTCCTGGGTGCCTGCGTTGATCCTGGCTGTTTGTAATGATAGTGTATGCATCCTAAAGTGTGATTGCATAGCATATTAGAATATGTTGCCACTTGCCAGCTTAACCTTTGCTGCCTCTAATTTCCATCTAATACTGCCAGCATGAACAACGCTCAGGTCTAAAGTACCTCCCCATGATATAAGTATATAACTCACTACATGGCACAGACCCATCTCTGTTATGTATTCTTCAACAATATTTATTTTATCTGAGTGAGCTTAACTTTGTCTGATTGGCTGATGGAATTTGCTAGCTTGCATTGTTATTGTGACAGCTGTTGAGGTAATACATGTTAGGACTGTTGGAGGGGGGGCTGTTTCCATGTCTATGTTTGAAATTTCCAAGATGTCCTTTTGGATCTGCATTTATCAGAACATCTGATTTTCCCTAATCATTTTGAGGTCGATAAACTGAATAATGAACCGGACAGCAGGTAGAGATCTGATTTCGTGCAAGTAACTATTTTTTGCGAGAATTTATACACCAAGGATTTGAAAGGAAGCATTAAGGAAAAAAAATGCTTTAGAAGGAAAAAGGAACAATGGCATGGTTGCATTGACTTCATAAGTAGAAAGAACTGCATAGTTTGATTGGCTTACATATTTGTTGCATATATATATACTGATTCCAGTGGATACACTAATCATTTTGTAGCGCCGTTTTCAACCATATATGATCTCATCAGTTGCTGTATTTGTTATGATGATGCACTGGTCAATTTAATCATTTTTGTCTTTATGTTTCAGGATCACATGCGCACACATACAGCTTTCAGGTATTACATGGCACTGCATTCTCCTCAAACTTGTGTTTCTTTTCATAGTGTTTTACACTTCCTCTTCACTTTTCAGTCTGATCCATACTAAAGCAGCTATAGTTGGAATTGACTTTGGATGCAAAAATTCAAGAGTAGCAGTCATTGATTCCTTGGTAAGCAAATTGTTGTTTCTTGATTTTTTTTTAAACCTTATGTCTTGAGTTTGCACCCTTTAAAAAGAAATCCTTTGTTGACTGCTTAATGAAAGAGCATGTGGTTACTTAAGTATTTGATTAAGATATGTTCTTATTGGCAAAATGAAGTTATGGAGTCATCGAAATGCATTTTGTTGAACTAATGTATCCAAAGTTTGTACGGACACGTGTAACCATCTGTTAACTTTGCCTTTCTTTCCAAGACTTGAATATTAGGGGATCAAATCAAGAGTATCGTTCAGGATGTGTGTGCAACTTGACTGTGATCTTTCAATGCTATTTTTATATTTGCGCAAACAATCAAAGAAGTTCTTGAAAGTGATGTGCACACTATAGAGTCTATGCCTAATGAAAAATTTCAGTATTAATTTCTAATCTCTTTATTTACTCAACTTAATTCAGGTACCGCAAGTTCTTGAAACTGAAAGTGGCCGTCTGGTGCCTTCTTATGTTACTTTGACAAAGCTGAATTCATGTTTAGCGTATACATGGGCTTTGCAACACCTAGACCATGTTGGCAGATGTGTTGCAGTTGGAGAACTTGCAAGGTGTAAATTGTCAGTGCAGCCTTCAGATGTAGTGTTCAGTGTTAAAAAATTGATTGGGAAGAACTTTGATGACTGTGATGTCCAGAAAATGAAGGAAAGGGTACAGTTTAGCATTGTTGAAGGACCAAAAGGAGAATCTTGGGTGGAAATTCATGGAGTGAAATTTTCACCTGCTGAAATCGCTAGTGCCATATTTGCAAAGTTGAAGGATATTGTTTTGATGAATCAATTTCATCAGAAATTTGAAGTGGTGATAAGTGTGCCTGTTTTCTTCACTCAACAACAAAAGGAAGACATCAGGTTGGCAGGACAAAGAGCAGGCTTAGATGTACTGGGGTTGATAGAGGAACCAATAGCTGCTGCTCTTTCCAGTGCTACAAGGAAAGAAGGTTTTGTTGTTGTCTTTGGTATGGGTGCTGGATCATACAGTGTTGCAATCCTTCGTTTGTCTGAGATGAATATTGAGGTACTTATTCCTGTTCATTTTTATGATTTCCATAATTATTACATTCTGCTGATACCTTTTGCTGAAGCCTGTTCTGATCTATTGCTTTGCATAAACAGATCAAGACTCAACTTGGAGACCCGTCTATTGGTGGGGATCAATTTGATGATATACTTGTGGATCATTTTGTTGAGCAAATCATCAAGTTTCACTCAGTTGACATTCATGGAGATAAACATGCCATGGCAACTCTTGCAGAAGTTGTGGAGAAAGCTAAAGTGAAGCTATCTAGTGAACCTGAAGCCACAGTTTCAATCCCTTATTTCACTTCATCCGCTCAAGGTCAAGGTCCTGTTCATCTGAACATTACTATTTCTCGTGTAGAGTTTGAGATGTTAGTTGGTAACTTGATAGAACAGATTCAAGGAAAGTGTCAGATCATTTTGAAAGAGGCTAGTCTCACTGACAATGATATTGGTGAAATTGTTTTCACTGGGGGGATGACAAAAGTTCCCAAGATAAGGGAAGCTATTTATCAAGTGTTTGGCAAGCATCAGACCGCAAGAGTGGACCCTGAGGAAGCTGTGGTTATCGGATCTGCAATACAAGCTGCTCTTGCTGTAGAAGAACAACAAGAGATGAGCAGAGACATAATTCCTCTCTCTATTGGAATTGAGTGTGAGCAAGGAATTTTTACGAGGGTCATTCCAAGGCACACCACACTTCCGACTATACGGACAATTAAGATTCCTGCATGGTGCGCACAAGACGAACCCTTGCATATCAGGATTTTTGCTGGTGAACATGTTCTAGTTGAACATAATACACCTCTAGGAGAGGTAGAATTGATCAACAATCAAAGCTCATGTCAAGGTTCTGTTGATTTTGAATTGACATTTGAAGTTGACAAGGACTATGTGATTAAAGTAAGTGCCAGAAATGCTGATGATCAACTTGAAGCTGTTGGTGATGTGAGAAAAGCGCTGAAGCACTCAACCTTTTCTGATATGGTTAATGATGAGAAGCTAATGAGTAAACCTGTTGTCTACAAAGCTGTCAGAAATGCTTTACTTGACTGGCCAATGTATGCAGCAGAAATCAATGCTCGTTTGAGGAATCAGGCAAGGTTTATAAGAAATACTCTCAGTGACGTCTTGTTGGCCAGAAAGGATGAACTTCCAAACGACCTCTGTGAGGATGCAGTGAAGGAATTGGCTGATTTGCAAATGGCACTGGATGGAGATGTTAATGTGCTAAAAGATAAAATGTTTTCTGCTAAATCAGTTGAATTAGCTTTGCTGGAGTGGAGGCCACCATCAGAATCTAGCGATTGAAAGTAGAATAGCACTTTGAACTAGTTAACCATGTGATGCAGTCCTTTACTGTGTACATTTTCTTGTCAAGTTTGATGATCTGGTAGAAGTTTGTGATGGGAGCTACCATGTAAACTCTCTTGTGTGCATCAAGATATATCCCTGGCGCTTAAATCAGTTTGACTCAATTTTCGATGTCTTGTTGAGCACTGCCATGCGAGCCGTGGAAGCTCAGCTGTGTAAAATATGTCCTGTGTGCTCTTTTAATAATCAGTCGTTTGCTATGTTTTCCTTTTTAAAATGAGATTCAAACTGCTAGGTACCCGTAATATTCCATATTTTCATCAGTATTCTAAATTTAACATTCGAACAATCCTTGTCAAAGTACTTGAAATATGTTGCTATTTGCTTCTGCCGTGCCAGATTTTGTTTCTACGTCCCCGTTACCTGAAAAAAAAAATGTCAGTACATACTCAAGCTGGGAGCTTCTAGAGCATACTGGTTAGGATGGAAACAAAATCCACGTCTCTACTAGCATACGAGATGACACGCTATATGAAGGATGAGAGAAAGGGGAAAAGAGGCTACGCTGCAATCAAGTTGGATATGAGCAAAGGCTACGATAGGGTGGAATGGCTGATTCTCGAGGAAATAATGGTAAGGCTGGGATTTCAGGCCAGGAGCTCATGGTGTAGTGGCAAAGGCCACTTGCTAGAAGGTTTCCATCTAGGGTTCAAATCTTCGGTGATGCACGTTAAACTTTAGGGGTCTCCCTTTCAAAAAAAAAGGCTGGGATTTCAGATGGAATGAATATCGCTGATTATGAAGTGCGTTGCTTCTGTCTCACATAGAATCAAAGTTAACGGTGAGCTTTCTGAAATGTTTCAGCCAGAGCGAGGTTTAAGATAGGGTGACCCGTTATTACCCTATCTTTTCTTCATTTGCTTAGAAGGTTTTTCCGCCCTACCGAAGAAAGCTGAGTTGGAGGGGAGGTTGCATTTGCATGGTATAAAAGTTTGTCCGAGCGCACTGAGTGTCTCATTTGCTGTTCGCCGAAGATTCTTTGATCCTATGTCGGGCGGATGTAAGGGAATCACAGCAGCTACAGGGGATTTTGCAACTGTTGGTTTCGATTCTTTCCAAGATTCTCGAAGCCAGCAGTAAAAAGATGAAAGAGAACAGACTTGACAGAACTCTCGCGATAGATTTCAGAATTCTAAAAGTCGTCCTCCTGAAAAGAAGCGCTAGGACCTCCTTTTATAGAGAGTTACATGCCATATAAAATACACATCTACCCCTTCTTCCGGGTCTACCATCATACAAATACAAGAGTTGACTAATTGATTTACATCGAGGGTAGAAAAGGTATTTTGTATACATGACGTGCACTATTTGACCACTGCCTAAAAAACCTTCGTGATACAAACCGTGATCTCATAAGGCAGAGACCTACTACTTACTCCCCAAGTCGACTAAAGCTCCAAATATGCACCGCTTTGCCCTTCAAAACCACAGTCGAAGGTGCTGGATGGGTTGGGGAGTCCCCGCCGAACTCTCCCGGACCTTCGCTTGCCTTGTTTCACTTGGTATTACCAACTGGCTACAGTTTTGCCTTCGTACTTCCGAACGGCTTTACCTTCGACACAGGCTAGCCGGGCCAGACTTTGACAAACCTGAGTTCGAAGGTCACCTTGGCCTCTCTTCAGTGCCCTGAATCACATGACTACCTTGGATTGCGATTCCGACCTTTCTATCATGTTGAACCTTCAACTTTATCAGCCTCATGACATTGTCGGAGGTAAGACCTTTCTGAAATTCGACCCCCAACAGCAACTTCATGAGAAGTGCTCTGGACAAGTTATTAATAAGGAGAAAACAGCGATCGTGTTCAGCCCCGATACCAGTAATTTCCAGAAAAGGAGGTTATGTAAACTATGAACATTCAGAAGGAAACGTGAGCAGAAGGTACCTGGGCCTGCCGGTGTACGTAGGGAAATCGAAAACCAAAATATTTTCATACCTGAAGGAGAGAATTTGCCAACGGATTCAGGGCTGGAAGGAGAAACTACTGTCCCCGAGCCGGTAATTAAAGCAATGGCGCAAGCTATCCAAACATTTGCTATCGGATGCTTCGACCTGACGAAGGAACTTTGCGATCAGATAAGTACAATGATAGGTCTCTATTGGTGGAGGAACCAGGAGAAAGAAAATAAAATGCACTGTATTAGTTGGGATAAATTGCCTCACCTGTTTCCCGGGGTTCGGGGTTTTTCTAGATCGGGAGAAGGATTCTTCTTAATGAAAAAACCGTGGGGCGGTTTTACCCTCAACCAGTATAGTTATAGAACCAAAGTGCAATGGAGGTTTGGGCTTTCGGGATATTCACACTTTCAATTTGGCAATGCTAGCCAAGCAATGGAGATTGATTCAGAACCCGGAGTCACTGTGTGCTCAGATATTGTGTGCGAAGTTCTACCCAGATTGGAGATGTGCTGCGAGCTAAAAATGCTCATGGAGTGTCATACACTTGGAGAAGCATTATAAGGGGCATTCAGATCCTGAAAAAATGGGGTTATATGGAATCTAGGAAATGGAGACAAACGTTAGAATTTGGAAATGCTGGCCCTGAACAAGGACAGCCGATGGAGGAAAGTTACTGGAGGACACTATAAGATAAAACACTTACTTTGGAGAATGGCCCACAACTCACTAACCTTGGAGAATGACCCTATGTCACAGAGGCGTGCATATTGAAACTGAATGTGTTATGTTACGATTGGCTTAATGAGGATGGAGGCCACCTGTTCTTTAAGTGCACGTGGGTGAAAAGAGGCAACAACTGTGAATATGGGGGAGATAAGAAGCAAGCAAGAGGAGGTTCAGACATCAAAGCCTTGTCTGGATTGCATTCTAAATCTGCCAGAAAGGGAGCAGCACACTGTGATAACGGGTATGTGGAACTGGCAGCAAGAAAGAAATGGAGGAAGGGAAGGAGAACGTCGAAGAGAACCTGAAGATTTTGCATACATCATCAGGGTGCAGGTGGGAGAAAACACCAACAACAAAGCCGTGCAGAAATGTCCAATGGCGTAGGCCAAGTCCGGAGACTCTAAAGATCAACTCGGACAGGACCTTTATGAATGAAAGAATCGAAATCAGGAGGTTGGGGTTTTATAATCAGAGATCATAGCGGTGATGTGGTTCATGCTGGAGCAGGCAAGGTTGGGCAACTCCTGGATGCTTTCCACGCTGAGCTAATTGCTTGTCTGTCAGGAGTCAGGGCAACAAGTAAGCAGGGGATGCAGCAGGTGGTACTGGAAACAGACTCCACAATGGTGAAATTAGCTCTGGATGGAGCAAATTTCAGCCTCGCAACGATTGGTGGGATCATCTATGAAATAAATAGTTTGATAGCTATTACTAGCTTTTCTAATGTTCTTTGCACGTATTGTCCTCTTGAATGTAACAAGGTAGCACATGCCCTTGCGGCACTGGGAAGTAACCCAGAAATCAGATGCCACTCCAATAGAAATATTGAACCAATACCATGACAAGATCCTCTCCATGTATCGCACGTCTTAAATATACGTTAAATAACAGCTGTGTGTGAAATCCTCTTATATCCCATAAAACTCCATGTTCTCTCTTCATAAAAAACATGTCATATCAACATATTTAATACCACATGAAACTCCCGCTGAAACTAGCCTCAATACAAACTAACATTCAGATGTATAGAAACAAAGGCACCAAACATGCAGTTGCGTGACAATGTCAGGACTTATTTTCCATTTCTGTGGTTTCTCAGTGGGCTCTCCCCATCTCCTATGCCATGAAAAAAAAAATACATCTAAACGAGCGATCTTAAAATCCTACGTGAGGCTACTGAGAAAGTACATAAATCAATCCAAGAGGTAAACATTTTCTCAAATAAATTAGAAAGCGAAATAAAACGAGAAAATAGTGAACAATGATTTGCATAGAATGGAATTTACACGAACAGATCCTTAACTCGTATTCGTCATACATACCACAAGAACAAAATAGATGACATGAATATATTAGAGTACTCAATATATTAATACAAGCAGCCTAAAAATAGGACTCATCAATAATGAGTACAATAAATAGGTTCGTTTGGGATGTTAGGCCGCTGACTTAAAAGCAGCATCAACGCAGACGGGGAAAGCCAGATACAGTTTAGCTGTAACTGTTCCCTGTCTTATTAGATATGCCAACTGTTCTAGAGTCACTCTAACGCCCTATTAGACATGCCAACTGTTGCTAACGTTGCAAAAGGAATTATAGAAAGCCACGCCATGCGACGAGCAGCACCCCTTCCAAACTTCCCATGTACCCGATGCAGAGAGCCCATGTAACCCTCTACTGACTGCTTCATTGTCTGTTTCATGAAAGTCTCGACTGACTGCTTCACTGTCTGCTTCATGAAACCCTCTACTAACTGCTTCACTGTTTGTCTCAAGGAAGGTAACTTCACAACTCCTGGACTTGTGGATAGAATTTGTTCCTTGCAAATTTCTCTTACAGGTAAAGCCTGCAACAGAAAAGAAATCACAAACAAATAGCTCAGAGGCATATTCACTAAAACCTATGAACTCAAGAAGATTGTCTTAGAATTCATTTGACTTTTCTTTTGCAGGCAGATGCCAAATTCCTTTTACTTTATTCTAGGAACTCAAACAGGTATGAAGTTTACAGTAATGTAAATAATTGGCACCATGTAGGTTCAAAGGGAATAAGAAGAGTTACCTCCTTCGATTTTAAGACATGATACACATTCAAGAGAACTTGTATATAACAAGTGCAAAGAAAATACATTGAAAAACTCTAGAGAACATGTAAATCAGACAGGTAGAATAAGAATCAAAGAGGAACTAAAACAACCCTTCCAATGAATATAACTTATGATTTAACACAAACTCAACGATGTTAGTTTATGCTTCAAATGGCAAATTATGTGATGAGAACTTATTTTACTCGTTCATACCCACATGTTGCCAAAGTTAAGGCTGACAAATGAACCTTACCTGCTCAACAAGAATAACTCCAGTCTCTTGTGCTTGTATTGAACACACTCTAGCAAGATTACGTAACTTCGTGCGGTTGTAGTAATGATTCAAGCGTGCCTATAAATAAATGCAACAAAGAGAGAGAGTTACACCTATAGAAGAACTACAAGGTCATAAAGAAGCTACAATTTGGCATCATGAAACTTGCCGTCCAATCAGAGGTCTCTAGCCTTTTCTCCAGTGCAGAAGCCAGCTCCGCATTGATCCTCTCCAAAGCTACATTTTCAGTCTGTAAAATTGAAAACAGTTAAGGTGTCTAGTGATCCCACCAGTTAAAATCCAAATCAATTCTCAATCACCAGTGAAAACCAGTCACAGCACCTAACATGAAAAGACATCGCATCAATGAACAAGTGAGTTCACAAAGCACAAATAGAGGAAAATCAAAACACTAAAAAGTCAGAAATTCTAGAGTCCAAACTAAAGCCCCCAAATGCATACCACTACGATCTTGATAATTGGAGTTCTTTTCTATTCCCTTGCCAAAGGCCAAAAGGAAGAAGGTAGAGGGGATGAGGACGGGATGTGAGACTGATATTTGTGCAATTTCTTTCTGCGAGGACTTGACAGTTTGTGCAATTTCTTTCTGTGAGGACTTGACAGTTTGTGCAATTTCTTTCTAGGTGATACTAATATTTTGTGATTGATCCTTGTCCCGGTCCATGTTCTAGGTTTGGGTAGTACTACCTCTCCCTATAATATGGTATGTACACATTAAATAAAGAAAAAGAGCTATACAAAGACCAAGAGGGCCAAGGTCTATCCAGAATCCAGAAGAGGGTAAAGAGAAATCACAGCAATGCTAACATGATCTCTAATACTAACTCTACGCCTTTCTAGGAAAGAAAGCAAACCCTCTTGATAAACAAAATACTATCTAAAAACAAGATGCAGCCAAGCCAGCCAGATAGACCTTGAACAGGTGAAGTTTAGGTCTTTTTGGCTCCATATTGTTCAAGAAACAGCTGAACAATCTATCACCTTGATGAACAGGAAAAGTTTATATCTTTTGGTGGAAATTAGGAACAGAACTGTGCACATCTGGCTTCTAGCGGGACGAAACAAGCAATATCTGAAAAGATGGCTCTTATTATCCTGACAAAAAAAAGGCTGCATCCAATCAATCGCCGTGCATATACTACGTTTGCTAATTCCATTTTGTTCATGCAGGATCCTCAAACTTTGACTATTTTTAATTAAAAAAACATATGTAATTTAAGCCTCCTACAATCCAGATGTCTTTTGCAAGAAATCAAATCAAGCCACCACCATGAACAAAGCTAATTTATCTAGCAAGAAGATGGAATGGATAAGAGGGTGTCTGCCTTTCAAGTCCTTTTTTTGGGGCTTTTGCTTGATCGCATATTAGCATAAACACTTGAATCTGTAAGAAAAAAGAATGGCAACATTAAGCGTTCAAAATATTGCTAATTTTATACCTCAGATGTGGAACCTTGGTTCATGTTACCCATCTCCTCTTCCTTCAAGAAGTCCATGTGGCTCTGCGGGAAGAAATTATCTATGTTACTTATCAAAAGTGAGCAATCATCAGCGAAAAAATATGGCAACAAGAACCTTTAAACCACGCTTTAGCTCCTCATCTGGCAGTTCGGACCATCCAGTTGAAGATTTAAGCCACTCTACAGCTCTCTTAGGATCCTTGTTCAACTGCAGAAAGTATGAACTGATCATGCAAAAGTTCAATACAGTAAATCATGAGTAATCAGAGATTGATTAAACTGACAGGCACCTGACTAATGTCAAGCTTCAGAAGCCCTTTTCGGTATGCAAAATACCTGTGAGTATAATGCAATTTCTGCAAGTGTGACTCTTTATTCTGAAAAGGACACAAAAAAAAATGTTAGAAGGTACCAACTTGGTTCACTGTTATTTATCAGCACACAGGGTAGTAGAGAAATGCAAAGCTATTAGCAGAAGAAAATACAATGCCAGATTTGAGAAAAACCTGGTGGCCCACAACTAAAACAAAATGAGAAAATTAACACTAAATAAAACCTGAAGTGCCTTAATCAGACAAGCATTTTTACCTTACAAAGACCAATGTAATGCCAATCTGAGCAAAGCACTAGCAGAATGATGGCAAAATACAAAGAGGCACTTTTTTGGCATTATTAAAAAATATGGCAATATTTCTTCTTATCCTTTGGTGGCCCCTGCATAAATTTATCTGATTTCAAATGCAAACTATCCTGCATAAACTGTTAGGTATTAAGTTGCTAATTTGAGCAAGTTTTTGCCTTAATACAAGATATTTTCATTTGGGTCCAATGTTTCCAGTGTGTACCAAATCGGTGGTTCTTTTACGTGTCAATTTCAGGCATCCATTTGACAAGCGGCTGCAATACAATAAGGTTATAGCTTTTCACTTTGGTCCTGATCATCATGTTTGACCTTTATACAAGGTATGAATACAATGTAGGGTCTGGTTTTCATTCAGTCTGTATATAGTACACTGGTGCTGCATGCGGTTTTTATTTGAGGCCTTGCAGCAAGATGAAGACACATGTATTAGATGCAACCTTACCATTAAGAAGCCTAGGGATAGTTCATAAGACACACTAGCAAGAAGCATGACAGTAGGCGATTTGATTTCTTAATGATGATCCAAGTTTAGTCATGTGCTAATAAAGCAAGCATGCACATATGGCCCTACTCATTATGGAATTAATGCACATGATAGCACAAATACCTGGACATCTACCATGGGGGACTAGAGACTACAAGACCATGTGATACCACCAGTCCATGTGCGTTGTCAATGGTTCATTAGCATCAGCTTCGGAACAAGCTAGCATCACCTTGAGACGCTTTGCTGGTGAATGTAGCGTTGAAAACATGTTGGGTACAGCAGGATAAACCCGTATTGTGTTTCCTTGAATTCAGATTTGCTTAAAAATGGCTAGCTTTGCATAACCGATGCTTAAATCTAAATTCCTAAAAGGTTTCCCAAACTACCTGTAGTTCTATGAAATTTACTAGATGTTTTTTAGTTATCTAAGCGCGGCCACAAAGACAATTGGGTCCAGCGGCAGGGCATAACCAAACTAACATCTAAGTTATCCAATATAGTAGCTAAAGTAGTAAGGCTGAGGGGAGAAGTTCCAGCACCGCCTAGACGACAAAGTGCTGAAGTGAACACAACAGTGACGCCATACTGCTGCTTCCTGAGGGAGGAACCACGATTACCTACTGCTGGGCGTGACTGACTACTGGCTGTAGAAGAGCCTAGATCTCATTGCCATCAGCCTCACTTGACCTAGGAATTTAAAATAGCCTAGCCTACAGTTTCCTAGTGCCATCTCTCTTCCTACAACATGGAATCACCAATGCTTCATGTTTGAAAGGTGGCAATTCCTCACCTCTACTTCTGGAGTGCGCCCATCCACCAGCACCTCAGCTCATCACCTCCCTCAATGCTTCCTGACCTCCCGCCCAGAGCCTCCACTCCCCAACACACACACACACACAACCCAGCCACCCACCAGAGCAGGCTAGCACACAATTTAGCAATATAGCAGATCCACCAAAAGTGTAAGTTTAGTGTTAGGTGTAGCACTACACAAAAGTTTTTGCATGCGTCGATGCAAAAAAACAATAAGAATTCCAAACAATATAAAATAAACTAGGAAAAAGTCCAATTTCTACCCCCAAGTAGAGCCTAGGTCCAAATAACAACCTAAAGTATCAAAATGGTCTACTTAACCCCTTGTTTTTTGCAAAACCGGATCAAAGCACACCTTTAACACATTCGTGAAACTGGTTTGATGATTTGGCGGGTTTAAAAACCAGTTTTGCAGACTAGGATCGACACGTCGGTGCTCTACGTGGCAAAATTGTATAGGATCAGTCACCCCATCCCCTGCCAGCATTTCATCAGTGTGGCCCTGTCGGCCCCCATCTCTCTGTTTCGCTGGTGCCCAGCTCTGCCGTCACCTGCCGCCAAACGCTGGTGCCCTGCATGGCTACAAAAAATTCTGGTTCCTAACCTTTCGATTCTGGTATTAGCCAATTGCATGGTTACTATGCTTTTGCCTTTCCCATTACAATGTATACTTTGGTAAGACCATGCATGTTAACTACTACCGTGAAGCTTTTTAGTAGCAGGACCATGTTAATTACAAACATGTTTTTTCTTTTCAGCGGCCCATCTACTCATGTGCATGCCGCATGATGTGTGCCCAAACTGAAACATACAGCACCGTCCTATGATACCAGACAAGAAACAGACCTTACATGGCAGCAGCAAATTTCTCCCATACATGGCAGCAGGAAATTTTATGTGCAGATGGACTACATGGCAGCACCAAAATTGTATCCAAACCCTAGCAGCCAAGGTAACAACAAAAATCAAAATTGAACTGCACATTGGCGAGGGGAAGAGACCTGCTGGTCTTCTGATTGTTCTATCTACCTGCACCGGTGCCGATAGAGAAGGCCACCCGCACTCGTAACCCAGCGACGCACGGGAGGGAGGCAATTATGCACGGGATGGGACGGGGTGACGCATAGGATTGAGGGGATCCCTGGACCTAAACAAACTTTGCCACGTGGGCCACCAAAGTGTCGATCTAGTGAGCAAAACCGATTTAAAAACCTCCCAACGGTTTTAAGAATGTGTTAAAAGGTGTGTTTTGATCCGGTTTTGCAAAAGCAAGGGGTCAAGTAGACCACTTGATACTTTAGGTGTTTTTTTGGACCTAGGCTATGCTTGGGGGGTAGTAAAATGGACTTTTTCCAATAAACTATGACAGTAGTCATCATAACGCTCCCTATTTAACAAAGAAACAACCAAGGTTTGAACTTCTAACACCTCTTTAGCAAAATAGCAACCGATAATTTAGCATCTGACATGCCTAGAAAAGACGCAAGGAAAACCGTACATTCTTCAGATTCATGTTACCAACACTTACCTTCTTGTAATCTTCGATCAAATTACTTTGATCGCCAGCAGTTACAGAAGTAGTTGACTTGTTGTCAACTCCACTTTCCTTGCTTGGATCGTCAACAATGAAATGCTGCAGCATGGAAATATCAGTTCAACATAGAATAGGATACGATTAGACCAGAAATAAAGGTAAAGAGAAGGGAAATATGAAAAAACCCTTGTGAAATTAAAAAGGTAATAAACTTTGTGCAAACTATATTTTGTACAATTAGTGCGATTAACATGATCCACTCACCAATAGCAGGTTTTAAAACTTCATTGACAAAATTTCCATATGAATGTGTGACCAATTGACTGCCAAGGCCTAAGAATACACACAACCCGAAACTTTCTATCAACCAGACAGTTACCAACAGTTAACTGATGGTTAACTGGTCATGCCTTCACGGCCACCCAATTATTTATTTTAGACGGTATACAGATGCAATGGAGAAAGGATGACCATGCACTCTTTGAGAAGTCACCTAGCTTCACATCACATTAAAATAATAAGCTTTAGTGACTGCTGATTTTTTTCCCCAGAAAAGGTGCACTGATTTTCAACCAGAAACCAAACTATATGATTTACAAATAAGACCAAATAGAGTGTGGTATCTTTTGTATGAATATGTCAAAACAGAATTGAGGCACAGTTTAATGAAATGTACTACTCAATTGACTGCAAAGCGATATCATATGGTACCACAAGGAATTTCTGTCTGGGATTTTTTTTATGTTGTGCATTTGGGCAAGACTAAACATTTATGCATGTTGGTCTCATTTTGATGAATTTTCCTTTACAATTTGCAATAACGCTAATTAAAATCGATAATTTGGACTACAATAATTTCCAACAAACTTTGGAAATCATAATCAGATATCAGCATTGCACAGGGGGACGGGGGGACCTAGTAAATGCGAGTATAATGGAGATTGGAGATATGAATGTGTCACTGCAATCATATAGAAATGAAATGGAAGAACCAGGGGAAACTTACATGACTACTGTCACGGAACATTATGTAATCAAACCAGTAATCGTTTCGAAATCTCTCTCCATCCCGAGCAGTGAATACAACCAAATCAACCTGCATGCAGAACAAGTAATGGATAGAATGTATCCATGGTATTAAAAAAAATGTGAGGGGCAGGGCTGAGGCGATTTGTTATTAGCAGCGTGACAAATACATACAGGATATTTGGACGCAGAAACCAGTTCAGTTGCAAATATTTTGAAAGCCTTCTCCCGGAATTGCATATAAGCTTCAAAGCGGTGCTTCGAGGAGAGCTTCTGGCGCACATCAATGTCACGAAACAAGGCAGTGGATGGGGTAAGGAAACCTACCCCGCCCACCATAAGAGGACCTCGAATCTCATGAATCCCGTGTCGGTCGACCGCTCCTTTTTGCATAATAATAAGAAAACAAAAAATGGTAACAGATCTAACCCAACAGTTTTTTCGGACAAAAGTTAAGAAAGCAAGATATTACGAAATCATCAGCAATACAAAGACACGCGAAACGTAAACGGGGCTTACGATTGGTTGAACGATCATCCGGTCGAGCCATTCTAGCTCTTCTTCCTCTCCTCCAACAGATCGTCAACCACTGGCGGATCCACGTTGGGGCGAGCTGGGGCGACTGCCCCAGCTAGATCTGGAATTGCACGAGTACCTCCCCTTCTTTCTTGTGAGTTTCCGAGCTCCGTCAGCCCTCCTGGATGAGTGAATGGCGCGGCGGCGGCTGCTAGGTTGCTGGCTCGGACGGAGGTAGAAGAGCTCTTGTGAGTTTCCGAGCTCCGTCAGCCCTCCTGGATGAGTGAATGGCGCGGCGGCGGCTGCTAGGTTGCTGGCTCGGACGGAGGTAGAAGAGAGACCCTGCCTTTATTTATTTCTGGCAAGTACCGGCTGGCGCCAGCGACGTGAAGCCGCAAGCGGCACGGGTTGGCGCCCCCCGCCGTTACGCCATCGCACGAAGATATACATTAAGGTAGTGTGATTCAATATAATGCAATATGACTTAATATATTTTTGTTTAATCAGTTATTAGATGCCGCCCAGCTATATTTTTTTCCTAGCTACGCTACTGTTTGTACTCAATAAAAGACGCATACATTATCCTGATTAAAGACACGGATACAGCATTACCACAATATGGTGTATACCAAGCATATGAGGATGTGTTGATACTAGAAAGATTTTACGTACTTAGCAATAGCACACACACAAAATGCATGCTTAGAATTTTCTGCAGCAGAAGCAGTAGTACCACAAGCAGAAACAGATGAATAGTCAGATGATCTTTCGTGCTACATGTTGTTCCATCAGCCTAAATGCTAAATGGGTCCAACCAAAATCAGATCTTTCGTGCTACTGCTGATGCTACTGTTCGAGAGAACCAATAATATGTGATACACAAACATTTGAGAAGGACCACTCGATTCACTCACCACGGCGACGTTGGCTTGGCAGTTCATGATGTCGGCGCCCGGTATGGAGGGAGGAGACAGCGGAGCGAGTGAGGGGAGGTGGAGGCGGCGGCGGCGACGTCGACGGCGATCTAGAGGAAGGAATGTGGGGCAGACGCGACGGCAGAGGCGATGACGCGGCTGGATCGTGGCTGCGGCGATTCGGACGTGTAACCTAGATAGATAAATGGATTACTTGACATGCATATTTTTATCGGGCCGGACTAACAGGTTGGGCCGGGAGAAACTTTTGGGCCTCTAAAAGTGTATATTAAGGTAGTGTGATTCAATATAATGCAATATGACTTAATATATTTTTGTTTAATCAGTTATTAGATGCCGCCCAGCTATATTTTTTTCCTAGCTACGCTACTGTTTGTACTCAATAAAAGACGCATACATTATCCTGATTAAAGACACGGATACAGCATTACCACAATATGGTGTATACCAAGCATATGAGGATGTGTTGATACTAGAAAGATTTTACGTACTTAGCAATAGCACACACACAAAATGCATGCTTAGAATTTTCTGCAGCAGAAGCAGTAGTACCACAAGCAGAAACAGATGAATAGTCAGATGATCTTTCGTGCTACATGTTGTTCCATCAGCCTAAATGCTAAATGGGTCCAACCAAAATCAGATCTTTCGTGCTACTGCTGATGCTACTGTTCGAGAGAACCAATAATATGTGATACACAAACATTTGAGAAGGATCACTCGATTCACTCACCACGGCGACGTTGGCTTGGCAGTTCATGATGTCGGCGCCCGGTATGGAGGGAGGAGACAGCGGAGCGAGTGAGGAGAGGTGGAGGCGGCGGCGGCGGCGTCGACGGCGATCTAGAGGAAGGAATGTGGGGCAGACGCGACGGCAGAGGCGATGACGCGGCTGGATCGTGGCGGCGGCGATTCGGACGTGTAACCTTGATAGATAAATGGATTACTTGACATGCATATTTTTATCGGGCCGGACTAACAGGTTGGGCTGGGAGAAACTTTTGGGCCTCTAAAAGTGTATATTAAGGTAGTGTGATTCAATATAATGCAATATGACTTAATATATTTTTGTTTAATCAGTTATTAGATGCCGCCCAGCTATATTTTTTTCCTAGCTACGCTACTGTTTGTACTCAATAAAAGACGCATACATTATCCTGATTAAAGACACGGATACAGCATTACCACAATATGGTGTATACAAAGCATATGGGGATGTGTTGATACTAGAAAGATTTTACGTACTTAGCAATAGCACACACACAAAATGCATGCTTAGAATTTTCTGCAACAGAAGCAGTAGTACCACAAGCAGAAACAGATGAATAGTCAGATGATCTTTCGTGCTACATGTTGTTCCATCAGCCTAAATGCTAAATGGGTCCAACCAAAATCAGATCTTTCGTGCTACTGCTAATGCTACTGTTCGAGAGAACCAATAATATGTGATACACAAACATTTGAGAAGGATCACTCGATTCACTCACCACGGCGACGTTGGCTTGGCAGTTCATGATGTCGGCGCCCGGTATGGAGGGAGGAGACAGCGGAGCGAGTGAGGAGAGGTGGAGGCGGCGGCGGCGGCGTCGACGGCGATCTAGAGGAAGGAATGTGGGGCAGACGCGACGGCAGAGGCGATGACGCGGCTGGATCGTGGCGGCGGCGATTCGGACGTGTAACCTAGATAGATAAATGGATTACTTGACATGCATATTTTTCTCGGGCCGGACTAACAGGTTGGGCCGGGAGAAACTTTTGGGCCTCTAAAAGTGTATATTAAGGTAGTGTGATCCAATATAATGCAATATGACTTAATATATTTTTGTTTAATCAGTTATTAGATGCCGCCCAGCTATATTTTTTTCCTAGCTACGCTACTGTTTGTACTCAATAAAAGACGCATACATTATCCTGATTAAAGACACGGATACAGCATTACCACAATATGGTGTATACCAAGCATATGAGGATGTGTTGATACTAGAAAGATTTTACGTACTTAGCAATAGCACACACACAAAATGCATGCTTAGAATTTTCTGCAGCAGAAGCAGTAGTACCACAAGCAGAAACAGATGAATAGTCAGATGATCTTTCGTGCTACAGGTTGTTCCATCAGCCTAAATGCTAAATGGGTCCAACCAAAATCAGATCTTTCGTGCTACTTCTAATGCTACTGTTCGAGAGAACCAATAATATGTGATACACAAACATTTGAGAAGGATCACTCGATTCACTCACCACGGCGACGTTGGCTTGGCAGTTCATGATGTCGGCGCCCGGTATGGAGGGAGGAGACAGCGGAGCGAGTGAGGAGAGGTGGAGGCGGCGGCGGCGGCGTCGACGGCGATCTAGAGGAAGGAATGTGGGGCAGACGCGACGGCAGAGGCGATGACGCGGCCGGATCGTGGCGGCGGCGATTCGGACGTGTAACCTAGATAGATAAATGGATTACTTGACATGCATAAGTTTATCGGGCCGGACTAACAGGTTGGGCCGGGAGAAACTTTTGGGCCTCTAAAAGTGTATATTAAGGTAGTGTGATTCAATATAATGCAATATGACTTAATATATTTTTGTTTAATCAGTTATTAGATGCCGCCCAGCTATATTTTTTTCCTAGCTACGCTACTGTTTGTACTCAATAAAAGACGCATACATTATCCTGATTAAAGACACGGATACAGCATTACCACAATATGGTGTATACCAAGCATATGAGGATGTGTTGATACTAGAAAGATTTTACGTACTTAGCAATAGCACACACACAAAATGCATGCTTAGAATTTTCTGCAGCAGAAGCAGTAGTACCACAAGCAGAAACAGATGAATAGTCAGATGATCTTTCGTGCTACATGTTGTTCCATCAGCCTAAATGCTAAATGGGTCCAACCAAAATCAGATCTTTCGTGCTACTGCTGATGCTACTGTTCGAGAGAACCAATAATATGTGATACACAAACATTTGAGAAGGATCACTCGATTCATTCACCACGGCGACGTTGGCTTGGCAGTTCATGATGTCGGCGCCCGGTATGGAGGGAGGAGACAGCGGAGCGAGTGAGGAGAGGTGGAGGCGGCGGCGGCGGCGTCGACGGCGATCTAGAGGAAGGAATGTGGGGCAGACGCGACGGCAGAGGCGATGACGCGGCCGGATCGTGGCGGCGGCGATTCGGACGTGTAACCTAGATAGATAAATGGATTACTTGACATGCATAAGTTTATCGGGCCGGACTAACAGGTTGGGCCGGGAGAAACTTTTGGGCCTCTAAAAGCGTATATTAAGGTAGTGTGATTCAATATAATGCAATATGACTTAATATATTTTTGTTTAATCAGTTATTAGATGCCGCCCAGCTATATTTTTTTCCTAGCTACGCTACTGTTTGTACTCAATAAAAGACGCATACATTATCCTGATTAAAGACACGGATACAGCATTACCACAATATGGTGTATACCAAGCATATGAGGATGTGTTGATACTAGAAAGATTTTACGTACTTAGCAATAGCACACACACAAAATGCATGCTTAGAATTTTCTGCAGCAGAAGCAGTAGTACCACAAGCAGAAACAGATGAATGGTCAGATGATCTTTCGTGCTACATGTTGTTCCATCAGCCTAAATGCTAAATGGGTCCAACCAAAATCAGATCTTTCGTGCTACTTCTAATGCTACTGTTCGAGAGAACCAATAATATGTGATACACAAACATTTGAGAAGGATCACTCGATTCACTCACCACGGCGACGTTGGCTTGGCAGTTCATGATGTCGGCGCCCGGTATGGACGGAGGAGACAGCGGAGCGAGTGAGGAGAGGTGGAGGCGGCGGCGGCGGCGTCGACGGCGATCTAGAGGAAGGAATGTGGGGCAGACGCGACGGCAGAGGCGATGACGCGGCCGGATCGTGGCGGCGGCGATTCGGACGTGTAACCTAGATAGATAAATGGATTACTTGACATGCATAAGTTTATCGGGCCGGACTAACAGGTTGGGCCGGGAGAAACTTTTGGGCCTCTAAAAGCGTATATTAAGGTAGTGTGATTCAATATAATGCAATATGACTTAATATATTTTTGTTTAATCAGTTATTAGATGCCGCCCAGCTATATTTTTTTCCTAGCTACGCTACTGTTTGTACTCAATAAAAGACGCATACATTATCCTGATTAAAGACACGGATACAGCATTACCACAATATGGTGTATACCAAGCATATGAGGATGTGTTGATACTAGAAAGATTTTACGTACTTAGCAATAGCACACACACAAAATGCATGCTTAGAATTTTCTGCAGCAGAAGCAGTAGTACCACAAGCAGAAACAGATGAATGGTCAGATGATCTTTCGTGCTACATGTTGTTCCATCAGCCTAAATGCTAAATGGGTCCAACCAAAATCAGATCTTTCGTGCTACTGCTGATGCTACTGTTCGAGAGAACCAATAATATGTGATACACAAACATTTGAGAAGGATCACTCGATTCACTCACCACGGCGACGTTGGCTTGGCAGTTCATGATGTCGGCGCCCGGTATGGAGGGAGGAGACAGCGGAGCGAGTGAGGAGAGGTGGAGGAGGCGGCGGCGGCGTCGACGGCGATCTAGAGGAAGGAATGTGGGGCAGACGCGACGGCAGAGGCGATGACGCGGCTTGATCGTGGTGGCGGCGATTCGGACGTGCAACCTAGATAGATAAATGGATTACTTGACATGCATATTTTTACCGGGCCGGACTAACAGGTTGGGCCGGGAGAAACTTTTGGGCCTCTAAAAGTGTATATTAAGGTAGTGTGATTCAATATAATGCAATATGACTTAATATATTTTTGTTTAATCAGTTATTAGATGCCGCCCAGCTATATTTTTTTCCTAGCTACGCTACTGTTTGTACTCAATAAAAGACGCATACATTATCCTGATTAAAGACACGGATACAGCATTACCACAATATGGTGTATACCAAGCATATGAGGATGTGTTGATACTAGAAAGATTTTACGTACTTAGCAATAGCACACACACAAAATGCATGCTTAGAATTTTCTGCAGCAGAAGCAGTAGTACCACAAGCAGAAACAGATGAATAGTCAGATGATCTTTCGTGCTACATGTTGTTCCATCAGCCTAAATGCTAAATGGGTCCAACCAAAATCAGATCTTTCGTGCTACTGCTGATGCTACTGTTCGAGAGAACCAATAATATGTGATACACAAACATTTGAGAAGGATCACTCGATTCACTCACCACGGCGACGTTGGCTTGGCAGTTCATGATGTCGGCGCCCGGTATGGAGGGAGGAGACAGCGGAGCGAGTGAGGAGAGGTGGAGGAGGCGGCGGCGGCGTCGACGGCGATCTAGAGGAAGGAATGTGGGGCAGACGCGACGGCAGAGGCGATGACGCGGCTTGATCGTGGTGGCGGCGATTCGGACGTGCAACCTAGATAGATAAATGGATTACTTGACATGCATATTTTTACCGGGCCGGACTAACAGGTTGGGCCGGGAGAAACTTTTGGGCCTCTAAAAGTGTATATTAAGGTAGTGTGATTCAATATAATGCAATATGACTTAATATATTTTTGTTTAATCAGTTATTAGATGCCGCCCAGCTATATTTTTTTCCTAGCTACGCTACTGTTTGTACTCAATAAAAGACGCATACATTATCCTGATTAAAGACACGGATACAGCATTACCACAATATGGTGTATACCAAGCATATGAGGATGTGTTGATACTAGAAAGATTTTACGTACTTAGCAATAGCACACACACAAAATGCATGCTTAGAATTTTCTTCAGCAGAAGCAGTAGTACCACAAGCAGAAACAGATGAATAGTCAGATGATCTTTCGTGCTACATGTTGTTCCATCAGCCTAAATGCTAAATGGGTCCAACCAAAATCAGATCTTTCGTGCTACTGCTGATGCTACTGTTCGAGAGAACCAATAATATGTGATACACAAACATTTGAGAAGGATCACTCGATTCACTCACCACGGCGACGTTGGCTTGGCAGTTCATGATGTCGGCGCCCGGTATGGAGGGAGGAGACAGCGGAGCGAGTGAGGAGAGGTGGAGGAGGCGGCGGCGGCGTCGACGGCGATCTAGAGGAAGGAATGTGGGGCAGACGCGACGGCAGAGGCGATGACGCGGCTGGATCGTGGCGGCGGCGATTCGGACGTGCAACCTAGATAGATAAATGGATTACTTGACATGCATATTTTTATCGGGCCGGACTAACAGGTTGGGCCGGGAGAAACTTTTGGGCCTCTAAAAGTGTATATTAAGGTAGTGTGATTCAATATAATGCAATATGACTTAATATATTTTTGTTTAATCAGTTATTAGATGCCGCCCAGCTATATTTTTTTCCTAGCTACGCTACTGTTTGTACTCAATAAAAGACGCATACATTATCCTGATTAAAGACACGGATACAGCATTACCACAATATGGTGTATACCAAGCATATGAGGATGTGTTGATACTAGAAAGATTTTACGTACTTAGCAATAGCACACACACAAAATGCATGCTTAGAATTTTCTGCAGCAGAAGCAGTAGTACCACAAGCAGAAACAGATGAATGGTCAGATGATCTTTCGTGCTACATGTTGTTCCATCAGCCTAAATGCTAAATGGGTCCAACCAAAATCAGATCTTTCGTGCTACTTCTAATGCTACTGTTCGAGAGAACCAATAATATGTGATACACAAACATTTGAGAAGGATCACTCGATTCATTCACCACGGCGACGTTGGCTTGGCAGTTCATGATGTCGGCGCCCGGTATGGAGGGAGGAGACAGCGGAGCGAGTGAGGAGAGGTGGAGGCGGCGGCGGCGGCGTCGACGGCGATCTAGAGGAAGGAATGTGGGGCAGACGCGACGGCAGAGGCGATGACGCGGCCGGATCGTGGCGGCGGCGATTCGGACGTGTAACCTAGATAGATAAATGGATTACTTGACATGCATAAGTTTATCGGGCCGGACTAACAGGTTGGGCCGGGAGAAACTTTTGGGCCTCTAAAAGCGTATATTAAGGTAGTGTGATTCAATATAATGCAATATGACTTAATATATTTTAGTTTAATCAGTTATTAGATGCCGTCCAGCTATATTTTTTTCCTAGCTACGCTACTGTTTGTACTCAATAAAAGACGCATACATTATCCTGATTAAAGACACGGATACAGCATTACCACAATATGGTGTATACCAAGCATATGAGGATGTGTTGATACTAGAAAGATTTTACGTACTTAGCAATAGCACACACACAAAATGCATGCTTAGAATTTTCTGCAGCAGAAGCAGTAGTACCACAAGCAGAAACAGATGAATGGTCAGATGATCTTTCGTGCTACATGTTGTTCCATCAGCCTAAATGCTAAATGGGTCCAACCAAAATCAGATCTTTCGTGCTACTTCTAATGCTACTGTTCGAGAGAACCAATAATATGTGATACACAAACATTTGAGAAGGATCACTCGATTCACTCACCACGGCGACGTTGGCTTGGCAGTTCATGATGTCGGCGCCCGGTATGGAGGGAGGAGACAGCGGAGCGAGTGAGGAGAGGTGGAGGCGGCGGCGGCGGCGTCGACGGCGATCTAGAGGAAGGAATGTGGGGCAGACGCGACGGTAGAGGCGATGACGCGGCCGGATCGTGGCGGCGGCGATTCGGACGTGTAACCTAGATAGATAAATGGATTACTTGACATGCATAAGTTTATCGGGCCGGACTAACAGGTTGGGCCGGGAGAAACTTTTGGGCCTCTAAAAGTGTATATTAAGGTAGTGTGATTCAATATAATGCAATATGACTTAATATATTTTTGTTTAATCAGTTATTAGATGCCGCCCAGCTATATTTTTTTCCTAGCTACGCTACTGTTTGTACTCAATAAAAGACGCATACATTATCCTGATTAAAGACACGGATACAGCATTACCACAATATGGTGTATACCAAGCATATGAGGATGTGTTGATACTAGAAAGATTTTACGTACTTAGCAATAGCACACACACAAAATGCATGCTTAGAATTTTCTGCAGCAGAAGCAGTAGTACCACAAGCAGAAACAGATGAATAGTCAGATGATCTTTCGTGCTACATGTTGTTCCATCAGCCTAAATGCTAAATGGGTCCAACCAAAATCAGATCTTTCGTGCTACTGCTGATGCTACTGTTCGAGAGAACCAATAATATGTGATACACAAACATTTGAGAAGGATCACTCGATTCACTCACCACGGCGACGTTGGCTTGGCAGTTCATGATGTCGGCGCCCGGTATGGAGGGAGGAGACAGCGGAGCGAGTGAGGAGAGGTGGAGGAGGCGGCGGCGGCGTCGACGGCGATCTAGAGGAAGGAATGTGGGGCAGACGCGACGGCAGAGGCGATGACGCGGCTTGATCGTGGCGGCGGCGATTCGGACGTGCAACCTAGATAGATAAATGGATTACTTGACATGCATATTTTTACCGGGCCGGACTAACAGGTTGGGCCGGGAGAAACTTTTGGGCCTCTAAAAGTGTATATTAAGGTAGTGTGATTCAATATAATGCAATATGACTTAATATATTTTTGTTTAATCAGTTATTAGATGCCGCCCAGCTATATTTTTTTCCTAGCTACGCTACTGTTTGTACTCAATAAAAGACGCATACATTATCCTGATTAAAGACACGGATACAGCATTACCACAATATGGTGTATACCAAGCATATGAGGATGTGTTGATACTAGAAAGATTTTACGTACTTAGCAATAGCACACACACAAAATGCATGCTTAGAATTTTCTGCAGCAGAAGCAGTAGTACCACAAGCAGAAACAGATGAATAGTCAGATGATCTTTCGTGCTACATGTTGTTCCATCAGCCTAAATGCTAAATGGGTCCAACCAAAATCAGATCTTTCGTGCTACTTCTAATGCTACTGTTCGAGAGAACCAATAATATGTGATACACAAACATTTGAGAAGGATCACTCGATTCACTCACCACGGCGACGTTGGCTTGGCAGTTCATGATGTCGGCGCCCGGTATGGAGGGAGGAGACAGCGGAGCGAGTGAGGAGAGGTGGAGGCGGCGGCGGCGGCGTCGACGGCGATCTAGAGGAAGGAATGTGGGGCAGACGCGACGGCAAAGGCGATGACGCGGCCGGATCGTGGTGGCGGCGATTCGGACGTGTAACCTAGATAGATAAATGGATTACTTGACATGCATAAGTTTATCGGGCCGGACTTACAGGTTGGGCCGGGAGAAACTTTTGGGCCTCTAAAAGTGTATATTAAGGTAGTGTGATTCAATATAATGCAATATGACTTAATATATTTTTGTTTAATCAGTTATTAGATGCCGCCCAGCTATATTTTTTTCCTAGCTACGCTACTGTTTGTACTCAATAAAAGACGCATACATTATCCTGATTAAAGACACGGATACAGCATTACCACAATATGGTGTATACCAAGCATATGAGGATGTGTTGATACTAGAAAGATTTTACGTACTTAGCAATAGCACACACACAAAATGCATGCTTAGAATTTTCTTCAGCAGAAGCAGTAGTACCACAAGCAGAAACAGATGAATAGTCAGATGATCTTTCGTGCTACATGTTGTTCCATCAGCCTAAATGCTAAATGGGTCCAACCAAAATCAGATCTTTCGTGCTACTGCTGATGCTACTGTTCGAGAGAACCAATAATATGTGATACACAAACATTTGAGAAGGATCACTCGATTCACTCACCACGGCGACGTTGGCTTGGCAGTTCATGATGTCGGCGCCCGGTATGGAGGGAGGAGACAGCGGAGCGAGTGAGGAGAGGTGGAGGCGGCGGCGGCGGCGTCGACGGCGATCTAGAGGAAGGAATGTGGGGCAGACGCGACGGCAGAGGCGATGACGCGGCTGGATCGTGGCGGCGGCGATTCGGACGTGTAACCTTGATAGATAAATGGATTACTTGACATGCATATTTTTATCGGGCCGGACTAACAGGTTGGGCCGGGAGAAACTTTTGGGCCTCTAAAAGTGTATATTAAGGTAGTGTGATTCAATATAATGCAATATGACTTAATATATTTTTGTTTAATCAGTTATTAGATGCCGCCCAGCTATATTTTTTTCCTAGCTACGCTACTGTTTGTACTCAATAAAAGACGCATACATTATCCTGATTAAAGACACGGATACAGCATTACCACAATATGGTGTATACAAAGCATATGGGGATGTGTTGATACTAGAAAGATTTTACGTACTTAGCAATAGCACACACACAAAATGCATGCTTAGAATTTTCTGCAACAGAAGCAGCAGTACCACAAGCAGAAACAGATGAATAGTCAGATGATCTTTCGTGCTACATGTTGTTCCATCAGCCTAAATGCTAAATGGGTCCAACCAAAATCAGATCTTTCGTGCTACTGCTAATGCTACTGTTCGAGAGAACCAATAATATGTGATACACAAACATTTGAGAAGGATCACTCGATTCACTCACCACGGCGACGTTGGCTTGGCAGTTCATGATGTCGGCGCCCGGTATGGAGGTAGGAGACAGCGGAGCGAGTGAGGAGAGGTGGAGGCGGCGGCGGCGGCGTCGACGGCGATCTAGAGGAAGGAATGTGGGGCAGACGCGACGGCAGAGGCGATGACGCGGCTGGATCGTGGCGGCGGCGATTCGGACGTGTAACCTAGATAGATAAATGGATTACTTGACATGCATATTTTTATCGGGCCGGACTAACAGGTTGGGCCGGGAGAAACTTTTGGGCCTCTAAAAGTGTATATTAAGGTAGTGTGATCCAATATAATGCAATATGACTTAATATATTTTTGTTTAATCAGTTATTAGATGCCGCCCAGCTATATTTTTTTCCTAGCTACGCTACTGTTTGTACTCAATAAAAGACGCATACATTATCCTGATTAAAGACACGGATACAGCATTACCACAATATGGTGTATACCAAGCATATGAGGATGTGTTGATACTAGAAAGATTTTACGTACTTAGCAATAGCACACACACAAAATGCATGCTTAGAATTTTCTGCAGCAGAAGCAGTAGTACCACAAGCAGAAACAGATGAATAGTCAGATGATCTTTCGTGCTACGGGTTGTTCCATCAGCCTAAATGCTAAATGGGTCCAACCAAAATCAGATCTTTCGTGCTACTTCTAATGCTACTGTTCGAGAGAACCAATAATATGTGATACACAAACATTTGAGAAGGATCACTCGATTCACTCACCACGGCGACGTTGGCTTGGCAGTTCATGATGTCGGCGCCCGGTATGGAGGGAGGAGACAGCGGAGCGAGTGAGGAGAGGTGGAGGCGGCGGCGGCGGCGTCGACGGCGATCTAGAGGAAGGAATGTGGGGCAGACGCGACGGCAGAGGCGATGACGCGGCCGGATCGTGGCGGCGGCGATTCGGACGTGTAACCTAGATAGATAAATGGATTACTTGACATGCTTAAGTTTATCGGGCCGGACTAACAGGTTGGGCCGGGAGAAACTTTTGGGCCTCTAAAAGTGTATATTAAGGTAGTGTGATTCAATATAATGCAATATGACTTAATATATTTTTGTTTAATCAGTTATTAGATGGCGCCCAGCTATATTTTTTTCCTAGCTACGCTACTGTTTGTACTCAATAAAAGACGCATACATTATCCTGATTAAAGACACGGATACAGCATTACCACAATATGGTGTATACCAAGCATATGAGGATGTGTTGATACTAGAAAGATTTTACGTACTTAGCAATAGCACACACACAAAATGCATGCTTAGAATTTTCTGCAGCAGAAGCAGTAGTACCACAAGCAGAAACAGATGAATAGTCAGATGATCTTTCGTGCTACATGTTGTTCCATCAGCCTAAATGCTAAATGGGTCCAACCAAAATCAGATCTTTCGTGCTACTGCTGATGCTACTGTTCGAGAGAACCAATAATATGTGATACACAAACATTTGAGAAGGATCACTCGATTCACTCACCACGGCGACGTTGGCTTGGCAGTTCATGATGTCGGCGCCCGGTATGGAGGGAGGAGACAGCGGAGCGAGTGAGGAGAGGTGGAGGAGGCGGCGGCGGCGTCGACGGCGATCTAGAGGAAGGAATGTGGGGCAGACGCGACGGCAGAGGCGATGACGCGGCTGGATCGTGGCGGCGGCGATTCGGACGTGCAACCTAGATAGATAAATGGATTACTTGACATGCATATTTTTATCGGGCCGGACTAACAGGTTGGGCCGGGAGAAACTTTTGGGCCTCTAAAAGTGTATATTAAGGTAGTGTGATTCAATATAATGCAATATGACTTAATATATTTTTGTTTAATCGGTTATTAGATGCCGCCCAGCTATATTTTTTTCCTAGCTACGCTACTGTTTGTACTCAATAAAAGACGCATACATTATCCTGATTAAAGACACGGATACAGCATTACCACAATATGGTGTATACCAAGCATATGAGGATGTGTTGATACTAGAAAGATTTTACGTACTTAGCAATAGCACACACACAAAATGCATGCTTAAAGCAGTAGTACCACAAGCAGAAACAGATGAATAGTCAGATGATCTTTCGTGCTACATGTTGTTCCATCAGCCTAAATGCTAAATGGGTCCAACCAAAATCAGATCTTTCGTGCTACTTCTAATGCTACTGTTCGAGAGAACCAATAATATGTGATACACAAACATTTGAGAAGGATCACTCGATTCACTCACCACGGCGACGTTGGCTTGGCAGTTCATGATGTCGGCGCCCGGTATGGAGGGAGGAGACAGCGGAGCGAGTGAGGAGAGGTGGAGGCGGCGGCGGCGGCGTCGACGGCGATCTAGAGGAAGGAATGTGGGGCAGACGCGACGGCAGAGGCGATGACGCGGCCGGATCGTGGTGGCGGCGATTCGGACGTGTAACCTAGATAGGTAAATGGATTACTTGACATGCATAAGTTTATCGGGCTGGACTAACAGGTTGGGCCGGGAGAAACTTTTGGGCCTCTAAAAGTGTATATTAAGGTAGTGTGATTCAATATAATGCAATATGATTTAATATATTTTTGTTTAATCAGTTATTAGATGCCGCCCAGCTATATTTTTTTCCTAGCTACGCTACTGTTTGTACTCAATAAAAGACGCATACATTATCCTGATTAAAGACACGGATACAGCATTACCACAATATGGTGTATACCAAGCATATGAGGATGTGTCGATACTAGAAAGATTTTACGTACTTAGCAATAGCACACACACAAAATGCATGCTTAGAATTTTCTGCAGCAGAAGCAGTAGTACCACAAGCAGAAACAGATGAATGGTCAGATGATCTTTCGTGCTACATGTTGTTCCATCAGCCTAAATGCTAAATGGGTCCAACCAAAATCAGATCTTTCGTGCTACTTCTAATGCTACTGTTCGAGAGAACCAATAATATGTGATACACAAACATTTGAGAAGGATCACTCGATTCACTCACCACGGCGACGTTGGCTTGGCAGTTCATGATGTCGGCGCCCGGTATGGAGGGAGGAGACAGCGGAGCGAGTGAGGAGAGGTGGAGGCGGCGGCGGCGGCGTCGACGGCGATCTAGAGGAAGGAATGTGGGGCAGACGCGACGGCAGAGGCGATGACGCGGCCGGATCGTGGTGGCGGCGATTCGGACGTGTAACCTAGATAGGTAAATGGATTACTTGACATGCATAAGTTTATCGGGCCGGACTAACAGGTTGGGCCGGGAGAAACTTTTGGGCCTCTAAAAGTGTATATTAAGGTAGTGTGATTCAATATAATGCAATATGACTTAATATATTTTTGTTTAATCAGTTATTAGATGCCGCCCAGCTATATTTTTTTCCTAGCTACGCTACTGTTTGTACTCAATAAAAGACGCATACATTATCCTGATTAAAGACACGGATACAGCATTACCACAATATGGTGTATACCAAGCATATGAGGATGTGTCGATACTAGAAAGATTTTACGTACTTAGCAATAGCACACACACAAAATGCATGCTTAGAATTTTCTGCAGCAGAAGCAGTAGTACCACAAGCAGAAACAGATGAATAGTCAGATGATCTTTCGTGCTACATGTTGTTCCATCAGCCTAAATGCTAAATGGGTCCAACCAAAATCAGATCTTTCGTGCTACTGCTGATGCTACTGTTCGAGAGAACCAATAATATGTGATACACAAACATTTGAGAAGGATCACTCGATTCACTCACCACGGCGACGTTGGCTTGGCAGTTCATGATGTCGGCGCCCGGTATGGAGGGAGGAGACAGCGGAGCGAGTGAGGAGAGGTGGAGGAGGCGGCGGCGGCGTCGACGGCGATCTAGAGGAAGGAATGTGGGGCAGACGCGACGGCAGAGGCGATGACGCGGCTGGATCGTGGCGGCGGCGATTCGGACGTGTAACCTAGATAGATAAATGGATTACTTGACATGCATATTTTTATCGGGCCGGACTAACAGGTTGGGACGGGAGAAACTTTTGGGCCTCTAAAAGTGTATATTAAGGTAGTGTGATTCAATATAATGCAATATGACTTAATATATTTTTGTTTAATCAGTTATTAGATGCCGCCCAGCTATATTTTTTTCCTAGCTACGCTACTGTTTGTACTCAATAAAAGACGCATACATTATCCTGATTAAAGACACGGATACAGCATTACCACAATATGGTGTATACCAAGCATATGAGGATGTGTTGATACTAGAAAGATTTTACGTACTTAGCAATAGCACACACACAAAATGCATGCTTAGAATTTTCTGCAGCAGAAGCAGTAGTACCACAAGCAGAAACAGATGAATAGTCAGATGATCTTTCGTGCTACATGTTGTTCCATCAGCCTAAATGCTAAATGGGTCCAACCAAAATCAGATCTTTCGTGCTACTGCTAATGCTACTGTTCGAGAGAACCAATAATATGTGATACACAAACATTTGAGAAGGATCACTCGATTCACTCACCACGGCGACGTTGGCTTGGCAGTTCATGATGTCGGCGCCCGGTATGGAGGGAGGAGACAGCGGAGCGAGTGAGGGGAGGTGGAGGCGGCGGCGGCGACGTCGACGGCGATCTAGAGGAAGGAATGTGGGGCAGACGCGACGGCAGAGGCGATGACGCGGCTGGATCGTGGCGGCGGCGATTCGAACGTGTAACCTAGATAGATAAATGGATTACTTGACATGCATATTTTTATCGGGCCGGACTAACAGGTTGGGCCGGGAGAAACTTTTGGGCCTCTAAAAGTGTATATTAAGGTAGTGTGATTCAATATAATGCAATATGACTTAATATATTTTTGTTTAATCAGTTATTAGATGCCGCCCAGCTATATTTTTTTCCTAGCTACGCTACTGTTTGTACTCAATAAAAGACGCATACATTATCCTGATTAAAGACACGGATACAGCATTACCACAATATGGTGTATACCAAGCATATGAGGATGTGTTGATACTAGAAAGATTTTACGTACTTAGCAATAGCACACACACAAAATGCATGCTTAGAATTTTCTGCAGCAGAAGCAGTAGTACCACAAGCAGAAACAGATGAATAGTCAGATGATCTTTCGTGCTACATGTTGTTCCATCAGCCTAAATGCTAAATGGGTCCAACCAAAATCAGATCTTTCGTGCTACTGCTGATGCTACTGTTCGAGAGAACCAATAATATGTGATACACAAACATTTGAGAAGGATCACTCGATTCACTCACCACGGCGACGTTGGCTTGGCAGTTCATGATGTCGGCGCCCGGTATGGAGGGAGGAGACAGCGGAGCGAGTGAGGAGAGGTGGAGGAGGCGGCGGCGGCGTCGACGGCGATCTAGAGGAAGGAATGTGGGGCAGACGCGACGGCAGAGGCGATGACGCGGCTGGATCGTGGCGGCGGCGATTCGGACGTGTAACCTAGATAGATAAATGGATTACTTGACATGCATATTTTTATCGGGCCGGACTAATAGGTTGGGCCGGGAGAAACTTTTGGGCCTCTAAAAGTGGTGCGCAAGCCCATTCAACAGCATTGGTCAGTTGATGGCTTGGGCCGAGTCATGCCATCAGATCGTGATATGCGTTAAATTGGAATTGCATCTGTTTTTGTATCAACACGTGCATGTATGTGTATTTTTTTTAAATAATTAAACCCTTGAAAATATTTGTTACTGAATTTTTAATTTATATAATCTAAAATTGTTGGCTGCTAAAATTTTCTGATAAAATGTGCGGTGCGGCACGCATCTATCCTAGTCAAAATGAGGATTAATTCACGTCCTCAAATGGGCATCCACACAGCTTGTGGTTTGTGGCATGGACGGCGAAGCGAATCCGCTTGAGATGACTAACAAATGTGTTAATGATCTGCAGGATGATATCGTTGTTCATCAGCCAGGGCAAACAGCTTCAGAATGAAGGGACGGAGATAGCTATTACCACCTCACATTCTGCTGGCAAGCTCGTTCCCAGTTGCAATTGGAACGGGCATAATTGTAACCAAGCTTTACGTGGCGCCAAACCTGTAAGTTCAAGATAAACAACGCAAAATGCAACTCTAGCATAGTTTGGTAAGAAATTCACCATTACAGTGTCAACTTTCATCATTCTAGCAATACTTCATAACACGACATATATTTAGGTCAACATATATATGACATAAGCATGCATGGTCCACCGGCAACACTGCTAGTTCAACTTGGTTTCCTGGTTCTTCCCTAGACCAGACCCAAGAGCAACTCCCGCAACAAATGCACCAACAGCGCCTACTACCATCTTGTTCTTGGTGGTTCTTTTCAGCTTGTTGTACAACATGCCAACCTCATATCCCCCAGATAACATGTGAACAGAAGTGTTAGAGTGGGCCTTGCTCCTCATTAGCTTCTCATATAAAGCAGATTTCTGAAACAAAAACACCACAAAATTCAGCATCTTTCCACAGAATTAATACTGAAAGAAAGTAGACTCAACTAGCCATGTTGAATTGTCAAAAAGCAAATGAAAATTTCTCTGAATGGATAACAAGATTTCACGGGCAACACATATTAGAAAAATGGAAATTTGACAAGGGAAAAGTACACTTTACTCCCATAAAGTATCATTGGAGTTCACATTATACCCTAAAATATATTTCAGTTTACTTGACCCCTTGAGTCTACAATACCGGATCAATCAACACCCTACTCTGTTTTTCCTTAGTAATTTTGATGGAGGTGTGCAGTGGTATTGCTACCTAGCCCGCCACTTCATATACTGCCTTCCACATCAGACTTTGTCCTTCCATCGCCTCCACCTACAGCACCCCCACTTGAATGGTTAACTAGGGGTGGAATCGAGCTGACGCTTGTGAAAGCTAGCCACAAAGGTTGCTCAGCTCAGCTCGGCTTGGTTAAACAGACGAGCTAAGCTTTAGGCTCGTCTCAGCTCGTTAACGAGCTCGAGCTGGATTGCGAGCTTGCCGGAAAAAAACATCTCTAGAAGGAGTGAAAGACTAGAAGGAACTAGACAATCGTCAACAATTCATCATGTAGCAATAAAAGTTACTATATTCAACTTAATAGCATGCAAATATAAATGTAAAAAATGTGACAAACAAAAGCAGGTTTTAAGAATAGGTTCAACACACATTGAGATCTTAAAATAATAAAGTCTCACAATAGGAATAAAAACCTAAATATCCACTTTACAAAGAAATAATAATAATAAGATACCAGTTCGGCTATATTCTCTGTGGACGGGGTTAGGTTAGTATGTTAGTGGACCACCGCTTCAAAAAAATTAGCCCTCTCACCGAGCTTGTTGAGCTCGCGATCTGCTAACAAGCCAGTTTGGGCTCAGCATGGTTTGCTAATAAGCTAAAAACGCTGGCTCAGGCTCGGCTCATTTTAAATTCGAGCTGAGCCGAGCTTATCAGCCCGAGCTTTTTGCTGTGGCAAGTGGCAACACCACCGTCGACAGCATTTCTCTATCCTCCACCACAGCCAGCATACTCTGGATACTGGGTGTCTGGTATCACAAGCAGCATACTGGGAACCTCCTCCAGCAACCTTTCTGACCACCATGGAAGGGAACCAACCCCATGTCCCTCTGATTCCATCAACTTCAAGCTGATTGGCACCGGCAAGGTGAGCACTAGTGTGGCTACTGCATCCCTGCATGACAGCCTCCTGCAAGGCACAGCAGTTGCAGTCTCTGCATTCCAAATCTCATATAGCGGAGACACTGCAGCCTTGCATTGCGTCGTTTATTGCTGTTGCGCTTAGCTTTTTTTTGGTAATACCCACTACTGTTCGATGGAATGTGACTTCTTTATGGTGGCTTTGCTGCTACACATACCAGAAATGAAGTTATAGATGTCATGTATATTGACCCATTGCAATGGAGATCTACTGTACTCCACATGGACGTGCTCAACGGATACCAAGAGAAGTTGGAAATAAAGATGGGGTAGTTCCAGGTGTAAGAAGTGTGACATGGTGGCAGTCATAGCAATACCACCTTCCACGTCATCGAGAACACCAAGAACAGCTTAGGGTTTTTATTGATATGGTATTAAGAACTTAGGGGGCAAAGTTGGAGCAAAAGATAGTTTGAGAGGTTATGTGGAGTGTGGACTCTAGCACTACTTCAGGGAAGTAAAATGGACCTTTTGCATTCGATAACAAAAAAAACATTCAACCCCAAAGTTGAACTCTATGCAATAAAATTTGAGAAACGGGGATCAGATAGTCCACGTCTAACAGGTCCTTGATTTGAAAGGAAGCACTAACAATGAAACTGACTATTTAGAACAATATATATGATACCACCTGTCCACCTCAATCAGTGAACTTTGTAAGAATTCTAAGCACAATGAAAATGGACAATGATCCTACATCAGGAGATAGGATGGGGGTAGCACTGAGGACCAAGTCAAGTTTTATGTCGATAAATGTAGCTACAGCTGCAATGCTGGACACCATATAACAGAAATACAAATGAGTTTTTGCAGTTGTCCATAAAAAGTGTCTAAAAGAGGTAAATGGGCTTTGAGGAGCTAGGGACACTTTATCACAAATAAGAACACAATATCTTAAACTGCATAAGTTGAGGCCCAATTTCAAAAGGGACCTGAGTGTATTAAACCATTATGAAACTGTAAGCAAGCAATGTTAAACATCAGGCATACCAGGGTGAAAGTAAAATTTAGAGAAATTGGAGTTGATGTGACACAAAAAAGGGCTTCACAGTACAGTGCAAGGTCAGTGTTTGTTTTCATTATCATGAAATTCAAGACTAAGAAAAGGAATCTGCGTGCAAACTAACCTGGGCATATGAAGAGAGGGAGTAGGTGAGGTTACGAGAAGTTGCAAGATGGATATCATCCATGTACTCATCCCATATTTCGAGAGCAGCAGGATCATGCCGGAAGTGGTGCCGCACCTTCTCTGACTCGGCACGTAGCTTGCTCAGCGCCTCAGGCACACGCTGGCGTATCTTCTCTGCTTGATTGTAACGCCATTCGTGCTCCTCCTTGCTCATACCGCACTGAGGATCATAACTCTGTAAATTAAGGAGATCGGTACTATTGAAAAACAAGCCACCCTGAAAATTCATAACTGTTTGAAATATTTGCAAGGGCATCTTACCAATTCTATGCTCTTGCCACTGATTTTGCTTTTGTCTACAAAAAAGTTGCAGTAAAAAAGCTTAGCGCTGCAGTATTAAGAAACATGTACTTGATAAAAGTGCTAAATTCTACAGCTTAAAAAGACATAATTCACATGGGAATTCGAAAGATCTCTAATCTCCAAAAGTTGGAGGCGTGGAGTAATCCATAACTAATGGTTTGCATGAATCAATAGATAGCACAATAAAATTGACTACCGCATCTGTATTAGCTGTCTACCACAGTGCATTACTACTGATCCAAAATAAAGAGGATGGATGGATGAGTGGATGCCTGGATGGAGTCCGTCAACCAATTATCTTGACCAGTAGCGGAGGCAGGACCCGTGCTGGGCGTGCTGCAGCACGGGTCCAGCCAAGGTATTTCAAGCTAATCTATGTAGTTTATTAGTTAAAAATACTACAATTATACTTTAATTAACCAGCTTACGATTGGTTGAACGATCATCCGGTCGAGCCATTCTAGCTCTTCTTCCTCTCCTCCAACAGATCGTCAACCACTGGCGGATCCACGTTGGGGCGAGCTGGGGCGACTGCCCCAGCTAGATCTGGAATTGCACGAGTACCTCCCCTTCTTTCTTGTGAGTTTCCGAGCTCCGTCAGCCCTCCTGGATGAGTGAATGGCGCGGCGGCGGCTGCTAGGTTGCTGGCTCGGACGGAGGTAGAAGAGCTCTTGTGAGTTTCCGAGCTCCGTCAGCCCTCCTGGATGAGTGAATGGCGCGGCGGCGGCTGCTAGGTTGCTGGCTCGGACGGAGGTAGAAGAGAGACCCTGCCTTTATTTATTTCTGGCAAGTACCGGCTGGCGCCAGCGACGTGAAGCCGCAAGCGGCACGGGTTGGCGCCCCCCGCCGTTACGCCATCGCACGAAGATATACATTAAGGTAGTGTGATTCAATATAATGCAATATGACTTAATATATTTTTGTTTAATCAGTTATTAGATGCCGCCCAGCTATATTTTTTTCCTAGCTACGCTATTGTTTGTACTCAATAAAAGACGCATACATTATCCTGATTAAAGACACGGATACAGCATTACCACAATATGGTGTATACCAAGCATATGGGGATGTGTTGATACTAGAAAGATTTTACGTACTTAGCAATAGCACACACACAAAATGCATGCTTAGAATTTTCTGCAGCAGAAGCAGTAGTACCACAAGCAGAAACAGATGAATAGTCAGATGATCTTTCGTGCTACATGTTGTTCCATCAGCCTAAATGCTAAATGGGTCCAACCAAAATCAGATCTTTCGTGCTACTGCTAGTGCTACTGTTCGAGAGAACCAATAATATGTGATACACAAACATTTGAGAAGGATCACTCGATTCACTCACCACGGCGACGTTGGCTTGGCAGTTCATGATGTCGGCGCCCGGTATGGAGGGAGGAGACAGCGGAGCGAGTGAGGAGAGGTGGAGGCGGCGGCGGCGGCGTCGACGGCGATCTAGAGGAAGGAATGTGGGGCAGACGCGACGGCAGAGGCGATGACGCGGCTGGATCGTGGCGGCGGCGATTCGGACGTGTAACCTAGACAGATAAATGGATTACTTGACATGCATATTTTTATCGGGCCGGACTAACAGGTTGGGCCGGGAGAAACTTTTGGGCCTCTAAAAGTGTATATTAAGGTAGTGTGATTCAATATAATGCAATATGACTTAATATATTTTTGTTTAATCAGTTATTAGAAGCCGCCCAGCTATATTTTTTTCCTAGCTACGCTACTGTTTGTACTCAATAAAAGACGCATACATTATCCTGATTAAAGACACGGATACAGCATTACCACAATATGGTGTATACCAAGCATATGAGGATGTGTTGATACTAGAAAGATTTTACGTACTTAGCAATAGCACACACACAAAATGCATGCTTAGAATTTTCTGCAGCAGAAGCAGTAGTACCACAAGCAGAAACAGATGAATAGTCAGATGATCTTTCGTGCTACATGTTGTTCCATCAGCCTAAATGCTAAATGGGTCCAACCAAAATCAGATCTTTCGTGCTACTGCTGATGCTACTGTTCGAGAGAACCAATAATATGTGATACACAAACATTTGAGAAGGATCACTCGATTCACTCACCACGGCGACGTTGGCTTGGCAGTTCATGATGTCGGCGCCCGGTATGGAGGGAGGAGACAGCGGAGCGAGTGAGGAGAGGTCGAGGCGGCGGCGGCGGCGTCGACGGCGATCTAGAGGAAGGAATGTGGGGCAGACGCGACGGCAGAGGCGATGACGCGGCTGGATCGTGGCGGCGGCGATTCGGACGTGTAACCTAGATAGATAAATGGATTACTTGACATGCATATTTTTATCGGGCCGGACTAATAGGTTGGGCCGGGAGAAACTTTTGGGCCTCTAAAAGTGGTGCGCAAGCCCATTCAACAGCATTGGTCAGTTGATGGCTTGGGCCGAGTCATGCCATCAGATCGTGATATGCGTTAAATTGGAATTGCATCTGTTTTTGTATCAACACGTGCATGTATGTGTATTTTTTTTAAATAATTATACCCTTGAAAATATTTGTTACTGAATTTTTAATTTATATAATCTAAAATTGTTGGCTGCTAAAATTTTCTGATAAAATGTGCGGTGCGGCACGCATCTATCCTAGTCAAAATGAGGATTAATTCACGTCCTCAAATGGGCATCCACACAGCTTGTGGTTTGTGGCATGGACGGCGAAGCGAATCCGCTTGAGATGACTAACAAATGTGTTAATGATCTGCAGGATGATATCGTTGTTCATCAGCCAGGGCAAACAGCTTCAGAATGAAGGGACGGAGATAGCTATTACCACCTCACATTCTGCTGGCAAGCTCGTTCCCAGTTGCAATTGGAACGGGCATAATTGAATATTCAGGTAGTGTGATTCAATATAATGCAATATGACTTAATATATTTTTGTTTAATCAGTTATTAGATGCCGCCCAGCTATATTTTTTTCCTAGCTACGCTACTGGATGCTACAGCAGCCATCGGAATCGACAAAAGGAAATCAGGTGTACCTTGCCATGGACTTGGCGATTGGACACCGGACATGGCTTGGCTACCAGCGGCGGCCGAGGAGGAGCACGGGATATGGTGGATCTAGCGGCGGCGTCAAGGGTACAGGGGGTGGCGGCGGCGTGGAGACGGAAGCAGGCAGATTGCCAGGGATCGGGTGAAAGAGGATGAGCGGCGGTGAGGGAAGATTATTGGGCCGGAAGGTCGGATTCTCACGCACTTCCACGTTGATGCCCAATATTGTAGTAGACGACCCATTTGACGGGTTCGCTTCCCCCAAAGATATTTTGGCAGGTAGAGTGCTAGCTTGTAGCTTCAGCCCACAATGGAAGGCTTTTTTTTTTCTTGTTTTCATTTCTTACTATTTCTATCCACTCCTGTGGGGAAAGGGAAGGTGGGCCGGGCACATGCCTGAAAAAATTAAAAAGAACTATGTACAAAAAATATATGTTTATAACAAAATCGTACCAACAAAATCCAATTACACCATTGAGTTGTTATAACATCTTCAAAATAAAACTACGATTAAAGATATTTTTATGATTCTCTAACTGAAATAATTTGGCTGTAAAGGTGGAATAGGTTTTTTGGAGCTATATGGGGGTGTTTGGGAGCACTCCGAAGCTAGAAAAACAGCTTCCACTCCACCAGCTGAAGCGTCCCCTCGAAAGAGAGGACTTAATGTGATACAAATACTAGTCCCAGGATGCTGGTTCACATTATTACAACAGATAGTTCAGTACAAAAACAGTATTACGGGAAACGGTGGCATTGCAGGGCCACGACAAACAGAACTAACACTAAGCTCCAGATAACAAGGTTGATAACATAGAGGTCTTCATCAGAGTGGCAACGCATGCGGCTTCCAGCGGGTGACCCTAACACACAGGCAAAGGTTGGGTGCAGAACGAACCCCACTAGACGATATCCTCAGGCACAAAGTCCGGGTCTGCCTCTGAAACAAAGTAAGCAAGGGTGAGTACATACGTACTCAGCAAGCGCAACCACAACCACGGAGGGTATAACAGAAGTATGCAAGTATTGAAACAAGGATGGCTCATGGTTTATTTAGCAGCAAAGCAAATTTTATTACACATGCAGGGGTTAGTTTTCGCAATGGGTTTTCACAAGTATTTCTTTTATTAGGATCAATAAATGTAACATTTTTACACACAGGATTTTAATGCTACCAGATTTCCCATCTGTCGTAGCCCATATCAAAGCTTTTCTCAGCTCATCAAACACCAAACACTTTCTTACACCAAAACAGGGGACTTAGTGAAGTGACCAAGCCGTAACTCGCCCAATTCCGTGGACACGACTATCCGGATAGGTTTTAACTCTGCAGAGGTGTACACGACCACAAGTAGGCTACCACAACATGGACACCTTAGTGCCAGTGCAGCTCCTATCAAAGCCATTACCCACCCTAGCTAAACTGACAAGTTATCACAGACGCGACCAGGGGTTAGCCACCTACCGACGAGGTCCTAACCAGGGGCATACCTCACATAGATCGTATCCCCGGCTCCATGGCCCTCTGTTGCTCACCAGCACACCACATAACCAGCAGCTCAACTAGTGGGATTTATGCTAGGCCGTTGCCACGTACAACGGTCGAGTGGTGGTACAATAAAATGGGTTAGGCTAGATGACACATCAACGTCATCCCAAAACTTGTGATAGGATAGACAACTCCCACCATGCTCAACCACACAGGTTCGAGCTCACCTCGGTATTTCACACAGAAATACCGTCTGTCTCATCCCACACGGGTACTCATTTTATTCACGCAAAACATCTCTTTTATTTTAAAGCACGCACACAGTTGCTTTTGTAAACACCAAGTGATTGTCATGGGGCATAACGGTAAAATATTCCTAAGCATTTCTAGCAGTGACCAATATCCAAACAGAGCGTTGTCATATTTAAACATTAATCTGGATTGTCAAGGAAGAAGTCATAGCAATCAAGGAATGGCTAACCAACCGGGTTTAGCAGTAAAATCTTGCAAGTTTTATAAAACAGGCCATGGGTTGTGTTTATAAAATTTAGGACGAAAGTATGCATCGAAGGGTGGGATTGCACTTGCCGTTCTCCCAACCCTCGGGGGATTCCTGCCCGGGGTCTTGGTCTCCAAGCTCCTGCTCTTAAACCTGCTCCTCCTCGAGTCCTTCCTCGTTCACGGCGGAGTCTACGGCACACACAAACAAACATACAATAAATAAAAGAGAAAGGTTTTTGCTGAGCTCCGAGAGAAAGAACAGAAAAAGAGAGTGGTGATGACATGATTATTTTTGGATAGGGACTGAATGAATTTGGTGGAAATATATTGGTAAATATTGTGGTGGAGTTTGGGGTCAAACGAGATTAATTTGGCGCATGAAATGACGAGTTTAGTGGGGTTTTAGGGCTATTTTTAAAGAGAAAGGACTTTTCTGTAAATACCGAAAAGTCCAGGGGCCTCAGGCGAAATTATCAGAGAGAGAGAGAACAGTGCCTGTGGATTGCGGGTTGATTTGGTTAAAATGCAGGGGGTTATATGGGAATGTTCCAGAGAGAGAGAGGGGGGGTTTAAGTTTGGACTGCGGGTTTGAATAGGGGAAAAGACAGGGGGTTATGGGCAAGACGCCCTTTCTTCCTCGCGACACAGTGCCGAGGGGGAGCGAGAGCGACGACGGCCGGCGGCGGTGGAATCGCCGGCGATTTGGGGCGGCTCGGGTGGAATTGATCGGGGGAAAAGGGTGAGGAGCGTACGGCAAGTTCACCCGCGTCCTTACCCTAGGCAGAGGTGCAGTGAGGCGGCCGGCCCACGAGAGCGGCGGCGGTGGCGTCACTGGAGGTGGTGGCGGCGGCGTTGCAGCGGTGGGGAAGGCGGTTTGAGTGGCGCTCGAGCTGGTGGGGGTGGAGGGGATGCGGGTGAGCCTATTTATAGGCGCGGAGGTGAGCCGAGGCGGTGGGCCGACGGGAGGAGGGGGTCGGTCGGGCGTCAATGGAGGCCGGCGGATGAAGCTTTAATGGCGGCCGGGGTTTGTGTGGTGATTGGTACGGTGGCCTGGTCGGTGCTGTGCTCGTCGTGATGTGGCGTGGCGGTGACCCGGCGCGGGTGGTGCGGCGATAGGACAATGGCGGGGCCGGGCGGTCGGAGCGGCGGTGGCCGGGGTGGCGTGCTCGATGGGCAGCGTGCTAGAGCGGACGTCGTGGTTCGGCGACGGGGCAGCGCTGCAGCGGGGTCACGGTGGAAGGCGGCACGACTGCCCGTACGGCGGTCGAGTGGTCGGTGGCGGGGTAGTGCTGCGGCGGGGCTGGCCCGGGAGCACGCGTGCGGCGAGCACGTGGGGCGACGGCGGCGATGGCGTGCGCGAGGGTGGTGCGGCAGGGGTCGGCGCGTGCGTGCGGTCGGCACGGCAGCGGGTCTGGGGGAAGCGGTGGTCGGCGGTGGTGGCGTGGTGGAGAAGCGAGGGGTGAGCAGAGGGGTGAGGCCGGCCGGGGGACGAGCGGTCGGCGACGAGCGGAGCCGAGGAGTGGTGGGGCCGATGTGGTGGCGGACACGACGACGATGTTGCGAGTGAGGGTGGCTGCAGTGAGAGGGATGAGTGGGAGGTGGGCCGGCGGTGGGCAGGGCCGTGGTGCTCGGCGTCGGTGTTGACACCAAAAATTGGCACCAGGAAGAGGCTGACATGTGGGCCGGATTCGTTGAAAAGATATCATTCGGCAAAGGAGTTTTTCCCCAGAGCATTCGGTAAAGACATTCTGCGGTCGGGAACGCATTGTCATTCGGCAAGAAAACTGTTCCGCAGGAGGCATTCGGGAGTGCGTGATGACGTGGATCAAGTGTAAGGAAAAGGCAGGTTTAACTTCGAATGCAAGACGGATACGGTACCCCGGCGTTTATCTTTTTTAGGAAATAAATAATGTAATCGTAATCAATTAGGAGTCGTGTCGAAACCTGGGTATAAATATAAACCCATGGTAATTGTAAAAGGATCGTTCAATCAATCATACAACAAACCGGCCCCGTGCCAACTTCGAGTCCTTTAGTCGAGTCGTCGAGTTCTTCGAGAGGAATCATCGATCCGTCGACCTCCGTAAGTACTGGCAACCCTGCACCATGCCTAGTATCATGCGGTGGATTTAGGCTTTGGTTCAGGAAGGTTCCATTGTTAAATCATGAGCCATGCGGTGGGCTAAGTTTTAGCTTGGAACAAGTTATCGACTCTATTGGATTTTGGCAAGATCTAATAGATCCATTAAGTTACCATGTGTTGCTCTGGATTTTACCTTTGTGTTTAATCCATTACAACACTCTTTCGCCCAGTCTAGGTTGATTAGATTCGGTTCTAGCTCGTAATGCACTGCGTTTCCATAGCCGAATTCGAAGTCAATCTAGATTGCCATGTGTTGCGGGTTCAAGCTCGTTGGTCTTGTGTAGATCTTGACAGAACCAGGTATCATGCGGTAGATGCAGGTTTTTGGGTCGTCTTAGAGCTAATCATCCGGTGGATTAGAATTCGATTCGATCTGATAGATCTATCATCATCAACGAAGCATGTTCCTTCTTCACGGAACCCGATTCGGCTATATAGCTGTATTCGGCAGTATCGCCACGAGTGAAATATGTCCATGGTTTTGTTTTAAATAAAGAATGCTTTTAGCCTTCCATATTTAGAGTACATCATGCAGTGGATTGATCTATTCTTGGTTGGTGGTGTGATTCCAAGCAAGTCGTATCATGCGGTGGATTAACTTGCTTGTTTCATGCTCGACGGGTTGAAAAGTACCTAGACATGCGGTAGACTAGTGCTTTTAGTCTATGCGTTCTTGTTTATTATAAGATTATGGTCATGTTTTCCCCCTTTTATTTATTTATCATGCTCTGTTCCTCGTTAATCGGTTATGAATATACGTTACAATGTTTATTCAGTCGAATACCGATCTTTCGTCATGCTTACGTCACGCATTCGGCAGTGCGCTTCCTGCATGCTTTGCCGATTGCCGAATGATGCTTTAACTGCTGACAGATAGCTTCTCTATAGCTATATGTCGTTCGAAACTGGCTCCGTAGCCGCAAATATGGAACTGTCTGGTATTACCCGGTACGTTCCAGGTGTTATCCGAACATCTTTTCTCCCTTTGTCAGTTTCAGGAAAATTGACTGGCACGTTTTCGGATTCAAACGCTCGGGCCACGTGTAAAGCTAGCTAATTCGGCTTGCTGTGTGCTTGGCGTGAGGTGCGGATTTTACGTCAACACACTTTTTGGCACGCCTGGTGGGACGCACAAGCTTCGAAGATGCCTGAATTAAGGGACATTCTGGATGTCACTTTTGAAGAATTGTCTGATGAACATCAACAAATGGTGAAAACTGCTGCAGATCAGTTCATCAAGAAATGCTTGCTGTCTTTTGCTAAGAACAGGAGTGGTACACCGTTTCTCAAGTCAGATCTGCCAAGAGTTCTTTTGCCTGGACAATCTGATCTTACTGAAGATGAAGAAAGGGAGAAGTTCTCTGGCTTGTTGTACAAGGCTTTAGGAGAAACAATGACCAATCATAGTGCTGCATTCCTGAACAGTTTTCGGCTCATACTGGTCAACATCTTTGGTCAACACGTGGATAAGCCTTTTGAGCAAGCGCATGGACAACTTGGTGGCCCAACATATTTCAATGTTCAAGCATCGGTCCCAAAACGTCATGGTAAAGGTACTGAAGAAACTGAAGCTTCTGGAACCAAAGACGCGAGTGGACAGCCGATTCAGCAAGAGCTTCAGCATGCATTGCCGAAACCTCGTACATATGGTGATATGGCATTCGGCACCACGGGAGATCTACCTGCTTCTGCTTACAAGATATCCCCTCTGAACAACAGGCTGCAAAGGGATGTGTATGGGAACGGATATTCAGAGTTCATGGATTACAATGCTATCGATGCTCTCCCGAATCCCGGGTATGTTGGTACTACAGGGATGCCTGCTGGGAGACCAGGGAATGAAGATACCAATATTGATCTCATGGTGCAAAGGATGACCGATGTATTGCAAAATCAATTCGGTCTGAAGCCTAAAAATCAGGGGTACATGTACTCGTCTCCTTTCCCAGAATGGTACCAAAGGGTATCATTGCCGAATAGAGTCAAGGTGCCTACAGAGTTCACTAAGTTCTCAGGACAAGATGATACTAGCACTGTGGAACATATAGCTCGATATCTGATGCAGCTTGGAGAAGCTTCAGCAGATGAGGCTTTCAGAATCAGATACTTTCCTTTGTCGCTGACGGGTCCAGCTTTTACATGGTTTGCTTCTTTGCCCGCTCAGTCAATTTGTACTTGGAAAGACCTGGAGCAGAAATTCCATGCTCATTACTACATTGGCAGTGCCGAGAAAAAGTTGGTTGATTTGACCAGCTTAAGGCAGAGGAATAATGAGACACCTACGGAGTTCCTCAGGAGATTTAGGGAAACAAAGAGCATGTGCTTTTCTCTGAACATACCTGATGACCAGCTAGCTGGTATGGCTGTAGCTGGCATGCTGCCTGCCATTCGGGAAAAGCTATTCGGAATTGAGTTCGATGATCTGGGCCAGTTGTCACACAGATTGGCCTTAATGAGCAACCAGGCATATGGTTTCAAGAAAGATGCCAGATTTGCTAAACACAATGATGTAGCTGACATCTATAACCAATTCCTTGAAAGAGCAGATCAAGGAGATGAGTATGAAGATAGTGAGGAGATAGCTGCAGCAGAGATAGTGTGGGGCAAAGAACCAGTCATGGTGAATCAGAGGTGGATTAAACAGAATAAAGGCACTTATGATTTTGATGTGACTAAGGCAGATAAATTGTTTGACTATCTTGTAAAAGAAGGCCGGATCAAGCTACCAGAGGGGCATTCCATGCTTCGGCCTGATGGAGTGAAAGATAAAAGGTACTGTGGATTCCATGATAGAAACTCTCATTCCATCAATGAATGCAGGGTTTTTAGAGTGAGGATTCAGAAAGCTATCCAAGAAGGGTATCTGAAATTCGACAATAAGATGAAGTTGGACAGTAACCCGTTTCCTCAGAACATGATTGGGTTCTCGATCAATATGGTGTGTGTTGCCGAATCTAGAGAAAAGGGAAAGATGAAAGTCCTGACGTCGAAGGAAGCGAAGCAGGATGGCTCAGTCGATCCTAATCGGCAAATCACGATCGAACAGATTCGCAAGGAAAAGCCTAGCTTCCCGAATAGCCGATTTGAAATTGGGGAATCTTCTAAACCCAGAGTCACATCGCGCATTCTCCTCAATAAGTGGCAGCGTCAGCAAGAAAAAGAGCGCTACCAGAGACGTAAGTACGAGGAGGAGAAGAGGAGGTACGAAGAAAAAAGGTATGGGGAAGAACAAGAGGAATATGTCCGAGAACAAGAACGTGCACATTGGGATTGTGTCTTCTTCAGACACTGTTGGAACGAGGGTTTAAAGCTGCCTACATGGAATAACTGTCCTGAATGCAATAATGGATATGTCGAACATAGGCAAAATGTTGCCAGTCGCCGATCCGTCCACGAAAGAATTGGAAGGGTACATCCTAGTGATGGTCGGCGTCTAAAAATATATAAGAATGATGATCAACCGAGGAAAAGACATGCTGATCGTAGGTGGATTGATCATGAAGAAGAAGATCGTGAGTACGTCTGGCAGAAAGGACAGTGGTGTCCACCTGGTTTAAGAAAGAGCCAGAAGAGAAGAGTCCAACGCCTGAGGAATCAAGAGTTGAAGCGGGCAGGAACCAGGATGAAATCGATATGGCGTCCAAAAGACAAACCTGACGAATCGGGTCATTCGGCTCCTACATGCATGGTATGTTTCTTGCCGAATGAATTCATGGCTCCAGCTAATCAAATTGTACAGGAAGAGATATTGCCAGAAGTGGATGAAGCCGAGCAATGTGGGTTAATGGCACAATTGGTATTGACTAAGCAAGCTATTTTCGAGAAGCCAGTCCAGAATCGGCACATGAAGCCACTGTACTTAAGAGGATATGTCAATGGAAAGCCACTGACGAAGGTGTTTGTTGATGGTGGAGCTGCTGTTAATGTGATGCCATACAATACATTCAGAAAACTTGGCATGAGCCCTGGAGATCTAACGCCAACAAGCATAGTTTTGAATGACTTTGCTGGAAATCCTTCGGACACCAAAGGATGTGTACATGTAGATCTAATGATTGGGTCTAAGATTCTGCTTACAACCTTCTTTGTTATTGAAGGCAAAGGGGCATACAGCTTGCTACTTGGAAGGGATTGGATCCATGCGAATTGTTGTATTCCATCTACTATGCATCAACAGCTTATTCAGTGGATAGATGATGAAGTGGAAATTGTCCCAGCAGATGATTCAATTAGCGTGGCTAATATGGAACCGGCTTTCTGGGAATATCAAGGCATAGATTGTTTCTCAGGTAAGGACTGGGGAGAAGGTCCTGTTGAGCCAGTCAGCAGTAATCAACAGCCGATCGAAGCAGTCGGCTCATTTAGTAATTTTTAATGGATAATCCAATCGATGGGACTGATGGGAAGCTACGACGTGGATTTGTGTCGGCTGATAAATTAGAAGAAGTAGACATTGGAGATGGTGACAGACCAAGGCCGATATTCATCAGTGCTAGCTTGGATTCAATTTTCAGAGAAAAGTTGATTGAGTTGTTAAAAGAATACAAAGATTGCTTTGCTTGGGATTATTCGGAGATGCCTGGTTTAGATCGTTCCATTGTTGAGCATCGGTTGCCGATCAAGCCTGGTTATAAACCTTACAAGCAACCACCCCGGAAAATCTACAAAGATGAAGTATTGACCGATGTGAAGAAAGAAGTGGAAAGATTAATAGCAGCAAATTTTATTCGGCCATGCAGATATGCAGAATGGATCTCTAATATTGTTCCTGTGTACAAGAAAAATGGGAAGATGAGAGTTTGCATAGACTTTAGAGATCTGAACAGAGCTACACCCATGGATGGATATCCAATGCCTATTGCTGACTCGTTGGTTGATGCTGCTGCTGGATATAAAGTGATTAGTTTCATGGATGGTAATGCAGGGTACAATCAAATTTTTATGGCATTGGAAGATATAGCGAAAACAGCTTTCAGATGTCCAGGACATATAGGGTTGTTTGAGTGGATTGTCATGACGTTTGGTTTGAAGAATGCTGGTGCAACTTATCAGAGAGCCATGAATTATATTTTTCATGAGTTGATCGGCAAGATTGTGGAAATATATATTAATGATGTTGTGATTAAGTCATTGGATCATGAATCACATTTGGCCGACATAAGGAAAACTCTAGAGTGCACTAGGAAACATGGGCTCAAGATGAACCCGAATAAATGTGCTTTTGGAGTTTCGGCAGGAGAATTTCTGGGATTTCTGGTGCATGAAGGAGGAATAGGAGTTGGCAAGAGAAGTATGAAAACCATTGATGAAGTTGTTCCTCCAACTAATCTTAAGGAATTACAGTCATTACTTGGCAAGATCAATTTCGTGAGAAGATTCATATCAAACTTATCACAAAAGGTGTTGCCTTTCTCTTCACTGCTAAAAGTCAAGAAGGATCATAAGTTTGTATGGGGTGACGAACAACAAAAGGCTTTCGATGAGATCAAGGAATACATGAAAGAACCACCAGTATTGGTACCTCCACAGCTAAACAAGACTTTTAAGTTGTACGTGGCGGCCGATGCCCAAACTATTGGATCGGCCCTCATACAAGAATTTGAGGGAAAGGAAAGGGTAGTTGCATACCTTAGCCAGAAATTGCTTGATCCCGAAACGAGGTATTCGACTACCGAGAAACTTTGTTTATGTGTTTACTACTCCTGTACAAAATTTCGGCACTACTTGCTACATGCCGAATGCATTGTGTATTCAAAATTTGATGTGATAAAGCACATGTTGTCTATGCCAATTTTGAACGGAAGGATTGGCAAATGGATTTTAGCTTTGTCTGAATTTGAGTTAAGGTTTGAATCGGCGAAAGCTGTTAAAGGACAGATTATTGCTGACTTCATTACTGAACATCGTGATTCATCAACTAATTTGCTTGAAATTACTCCTTGGATATTATTCTTCGATGGATCTTCATGTGACAAAGGTGGTGGAGTAGGTATTTTGTTAATTTCGCCAAGAGGAGAGGTATTTGAATTTGCTATTCCTATTCAACCTACTGTCACTAATAATCAAGCCGAGTATGAGGCGTTGCTCAGAGGACTTCAATACTTGAGAGAAGCAAAGGCCGTTGCAGTTGAAATTTTTGGAGATTCAGAATTAGTCATAAGGCAACTAAATGGCGAATATGAGTGCAGAAACGACATCTTAAGGAATTACTATGAAGAATGCAAGCAAATCTTAAAGGAGTTTCAGTCAGTAATTCTACGACATATTCCTAGGAAAGACAATGGAGAGGCGAACAGATTAGCTCAAAGTGCTTCGGGTTATAGAGAGCTTCAAGAAGTTTTTGCCAATGATGTATATGCTTTCGGGAGTAATCTGGCAGAAGATGATTGGAGAAAAGAAATTGTTGATTATTTGGAAAATCCATCCCGAAAGGTTTCTAGAAAGCTCAGGTATAAAGCTTTAAAGTTTGTTCTTCTTGATGATAATTTATATTATAAATCCTTGGATGGGGTGCTGTTACATTGCTTGAGTCAAGAAGAAGCGAATAGGCTGATAAGTGAAGTGCATGATGGGCTGTGTGGAGCGCATCAATCGGCTTACCGAATGAAATGGGTTATTAGGAGAACTGGGTACTATTGGCCCACAATGCTAGAAGACTGCTTTGAATATTACAAGGGATGCCAAGATTGCCAGAGATTTGGAAACATTCAGAGAGTTCCAGCATCAGTCCTAAATCCTATTATCAAGCCATGGCCATTCAGAGGATGGGGAATAGATTTGATTGGCCAGATAAATCCTCCATCTAGCAAGGGGCATAAGTTTGTGCTTTTAGCAACCGATTATTTTACTAAGTGGGTTGAGGCGATTCCATTAAAGAAGGTGACATCAGAGAATATGGTTGAATTTGTTAAAGAACATATCATTTACAGATTTGGAATTCCTCAAACAATCACCACAGATCAGGGGACTCAGTTTACATCTTCAGAGTTCAGAAATTTTGGTGAAAGTATGGGCATCAAATTGTTGAATTCTTCTCCTTATTATGCCCAAGCTAATGGTCAGGCAGAGGCTTCTAACAAGATTATGATTAAAATTATACAGAAGAAGATTGATCAGAAGCCAAGAAAGTGGCATTCGGTATTAAATGAGGCTTTATGGGCTTACCGAATGGCTCCACATGGGGCAACACAGACGTCTCCTTATGAATTGGTATATGGACATCATGCTATCTTGCCATGGGAGATGCAGTCAGACTCAAGGAGGATAAAGTTGCAAAAAGATTTAAGTTCTAAAGATTATAATGATTTAATGATGGACGAATTAGAAGATTTGCATATGATTCGTCTCAGGGCCTTGGAAAATGTTGAGAAAAATAAAATGCGAGTTGCTAAATATTACAAAAAGAAGGTGAAAGTCAAGCAATTCGCAGAAGGAGATTTGATTTGGAAAGCAATATTGCCGATTGGAACTAAATACAATGCATTCGGTAAGTGGTCTCCAAATTGGGAAGGTCCTTTCAAAGTGGTCAGATGCGTGCCTGGAAATGCATATATCCTGAAAACTTTACTTGGAGAAAAGTTTACTGTTGCTATCAATGGGAGATACTTGAAGAAATATTATCCTAGTGTTGAGATTGATCGCTGATTGAAATATTCAATGTCAGAACGACTGAAACAGCCGGCATTCGGGAAGGAGCCGTCTTCAGAACAAAAATATTGACAGAAGAAGAAATGGCCAATACCGGAGTGTATTGCCCTTAGTGCAAATATATTACAAAAAATGAGTTTAACAGAGTCATCACATAAGGATTGCAAAAGATAATGCTTTATTGCCGAAATTCCATAGTCCCTAGTACAAACTAATAAAAGAGCTTGTTCAGAACAGACTGAGGATGGATGAAATCGGCAATGGCGGCGCCATGAGCATCGAGACGATCTATGGAGGCGTCAATATCGTCGATCTCCTCTGGATCACCGTTGGCGAAGCCGGGCGGTAGCCTGGAGTAGTCGGTGCCGGTGTGTGTCGACATGGCGACCAGGCCTGCAGCAGTGCCCAGACGGATGCCGTGCAGGGCCACCTCATCAATGCGGCCTGCTACTGCGCCAAGGCGGGCTTCTGGCGTGTCCCCAGGAGCATTCACCTTGTTCGCCAAAAACTCGACCAATGTCTTCAGCCGATCGAGTTCGGCATTACGATCTGCAAGATTACGAAGCAGCGGCAGGTTAGTTCAAGGTCAGATTGAGGATTAAGCAAATCACAGAAGTTACCGTCGATGGTCTCGAGCAGCGGCTTGCGCTGGTATTGCCACTCTAGGTCTGCGATCCCGGCCTGTTTGGAGATAATCTCCAGTTCGTTCGTCGGCGGCTGGGCGTCTTCCGCTGTTGGCCATCAGGGTTTCTTGGAGGTTACTATGCTGGAAGAGGAAGAGACTCAGGCTAGCAGAGAGCTCGAGTTGAAAGATTTGGTGGAAAATTAGGAGCGCTCAAGGTTCTTATTTATGGAACTAACGAAGAAATCGTGGCCGGAGATCGTGGTGCATATCCCAAGGAGTTCGGAAGGTGGAAAGGATTCTCCAACCGATCGATTTCCATGTCGTTTGGGATTCTTGCCGAAGTCGTATTCGGTTTTGACTGAATGAAATTCGGCTGTGTCGTGTTTGAAGCGTTTTCGGGTCTGACACTGTTACAATCAGCTTTGCCGAATGAGTTATCCACAATGGAGAAAAACAGAGTTAAGAAATGACAAAGTTACAGGATTGATAGAGCATTCGGTTATTAACTATTTGTTACAATTACAAGCCCAAATACTTTGAGATTACATTTTTAGCATCTGATATCATATTGCTAATGCTCTCTAATAAGTTTTTGTCAGCTTCTTGGGTTCTAGCCAGAGCAGCAAGCTTTGCCTTGAGTTGTTTTTCTTCGTTCAGAGCTGCTGATGCTTCCTTTCGTATCTTCTCTGTTAATTTGGGAAGCTCAACTATCTTCTTCTCATCAGCTTCAATTTCGGCCTATAGATCTCTCAATTCGGCTTCAAGTGCAGCTTTTCTGATCTTCTTCTTTTCAAGTTCAGATTCCAATTTGGTCAGTAATTCTTTGCTGTTCTGAGCTTGAGTATGCAGGTCTTTCACAGATTGTTTGGCTGTGGATCTCCTCTGTTCTAGAGCTGGTTGAGAAGATTGGTTTTTCAGAGCCTGCTTTACTGCAGCGTATTGTTGATCCAAATGAGAAACTGGTTCCAAAGAAGTTTTGATATCATCAGGAAGTTCTTGGTCAATGGATTCCAGTACATCCCTTAAGAGATCAGCATCTTTGACTTGATCTTGGATACTCTTGCGCAGCAAAGCAAGGATATCTTTCAGCTTTGTTTGATTTTCTTCTGACAGAGTTTGGCCAGAAGATGTTTCCTCCTCTTGTTCGGCAATCAAGTCGTCCACAGCAAAAGAATAGCTGGATGATGAAATGGATTTCTCCTGAAAGATAGTTCTTGCCGAATTAGTAATAATCTGCTGAATAAAAGAGTAGAGAAAGTTGAATGATTATGTTTACCTCGTTCCTGACTTCTTGAATGGGAGAAGGAAGCCTCTCAGGCTCAATGGAAAGATTCTGTGTATCTTGCTGAGGAGAAGCTGGAAGATTCCTTGGTGAAGATAATGCTTCTGATTGAGGAAGAAGTTGCAAAGCTAAAGATGAATCGTGATGAGAAGAAGAGCTCTCCAAGATTGGATCCATTGAGGATTGTTCTGCAGTTAACAAGGGATGAGTGCCGATAAAAAAAAAGTTAAGAGGATAAAGTGGTAGAATTTTACCAGTCAATGAAACATCGGCAAGGTCTGTACTGATTGCTAGTTGCTGTGCTCTGGTCTGAAACCAAGAAGAGATAAAGCTGAGCAAAATACCAATGGCATTATGGTCAAAGAAAGAAGGCTCTGACCTTGATAACTTTTTTGCTGCTTGTTCTTTTCTTCTTTACAACTAAGGGAGCAGCTAAAGAAAGGGTTTTTCTCTTGACAGATGATGGTCTAGTAAGTATTGGATCTAGAGAAGCCTGTCTAGCCATCAGTTGAGCCAAGGTAGGAGATTGGTGCCCCAAAGCAAATATTGGGCCTGCAGCTTTGTACAAGATCGCCCTGGCAAGAGGGGCAGGTGTTATATCCTGCAAGATGACAGAATCAGAATCAATTGGGGTTAATATTATTGAGACAGATGAGGGATGAGCGTATTACCTCTGAAGTTGGCTGATAATCAGGCATTAACTCGAGGCAGAAGGGATGGATTGGCATGTTGAAGATATGATCATGGAGTTCTTGCCACCAGAGAGTGAAAGAAGGATTGGCAGATATTATTGGCACAAAAGGCTCAGGTGCATAGATAGTTTCGCAGCATTTATAAGTAAAAATCCTTCTTGTCTCTGTGGAATCCTTGACAATCTCCCTAGGCTTGAGAAATTCGTGAAGAAATAGCCTAGGGGGCACTTGGCCACATCCCAACTGTCTAGCCATCATGTTTGGCTGATAATATTCGTAAGTGCTTTGAACCAGCCTTCCTCCATAGAATTCGGCTGGCAGGATGCAGGGCTGGATGAAGGCATTGAACATCGCTATAGATTGTACATCAGTGCATCCAGTTTCAAAGCTGAATTCGCAAGGGAGAGTGAGATTGTCATTGTCCAGATATGGGAACCAAAGAGGATGAGCAAAGCCTTTGAAGAAGAGCTCAAACAGTTCACCGATGTTCTTGTTGATAGATACAGTGGAGGCAGCTTCTCCATAGGTTTGACAACCTTTGGTTCTCCGGGTTTCTCCTTCTTTGTAATTGATTGAAGGAAAGTCTCGGCTGTTGAGATCAATGGCGATGATTTGATGCATGTACAACTGCAGCCACATTTGGACAAACCACCAAGGACCATTGACACAAGGGATTTTCTTGCTGGTATGCATCAGGTGGGTGGTTTGATTGAGCATATGGTAGACACTTCCCAGGAGGTATTTCCCAAGTGGAATGAGTTTTCCGGCAGCCAGCTCTTCAGCCATCACGATATGATTCAGGGTTGGCTCATTGGCTTTGCCACAGAAGACTGATCTGCATAGCCACATGTTCAGGAAGGCTCTATATTCGACATCGGTCAGAGGGCCATCAGACATATGGTTCTGGATGTATCTCTTGTATCCAACCCCTGTTTTTACTCCTGTCTGCTTGGAGGAACCTTTGTGGTCATATGGATATACAGTTCCTGTAACGTTCAGGCCGGTCATCATGTAGACATCGGCCAAAGTGGGAGACATTGGGCCATGACCGAAGAGAAAAGCATTTGCACCATTGGACCAAAAGTGGCAAGCTGCAATCAGAAGGTTCTCATTCTTTGGTGTTTCGGCTAGTGACAGCTCCAGGCAATGAGAAATACGCAGATGGTCCCAGTTCTGTGTTTGGGGGCTTTTGTCATCAGATATCCTTTTGTACCAATTTCTCCAGCCGGCAATTGGGGGCAAAGGCCAGTTCTTGAAGGCATCTTGCCACTCATGAGGTTTTGTCAATGAAATCTTGAAAGGAACCCTCTGAGATTCGGCCACGATGAGTTCGGAAGGATCTGAATTCCTTACAGGGCCGAGGAAGTAGGATGGAGCTTTTTCCTCAACGGGGATAAGGATTTCGGCAACTAGGGCCTATCAAGAATGGAAAGAGATGAGAAGAAATTTAAGATGCAAATCGAAAGAGGAATACCGAATGTGCTTGAGGGGATTGAAGTTTACCTGGAGGGCAAGATCTTGGTTCGCCATTTGAAGATTGAATCTTGAAAGTCGATAACCCAGGGTTCGGATCTGGGCGAGAGCTCTGAAGATTCAAAAGGAGAAGCGGGTGTCGAGCAGAACTAACTTGGGAATGTTGAGTGCTTTTGGTCAATTCCGAGATAAAATTATCTTTTATCCCGAAATTGAAGGGGCATGTGTTGACACCAAAAATTGGCACCAGGAAGAGGCTGACATGTGGGCCGGATTCGTTGAAAAGATATCATTCGGCAAAGGAGTTTTTCCCCAGAGCATTCGGTAAAGACGTTCTGCGGTCGGGAACGCATTGTCATTCGGCAAGAAAACTGTTCCGCAGGAGGCATTCGGGAGTGCATGATGACGTGGATCAAGTGTAAGGAAAAGGCAGGTTTAACTTCGAATGCAAGACGGATACGGTACCCCGGCGTTTATCTTTTTTAGGAAATAAATAATGTAATCGTAATCAATTAGGAGTCATGTCGAAACCTGGGTATAAATATAAACCCATGGTAATTGTAAAAGGATTGTTCAATCAATCATACAACAAACCGGCCCCGTGCCAACTTCGAGTCCTTTAGTCGAGTCGTCGAGTTCTTCGAGAGGAATCATCGATCCGTCGACCTCCGTAAGTACTGGCAACCCTGCACCATGCCTAGTATCATGCGGTGGATTTAGGCTTTGGTTCAGGAAGGTTCCATTGTTAAATCATGAGCCATGCGGTGGGCTAAGTTTTAGCTTGGAACAAGTTATCGGCTCTATTGGATTTTGGCAAGATCTAATAGATCCATTAAGTTACCATGTGTTGCTCTGGATTTTACCTTTGTGTTTAATCCATTACAACACTCTTTCGCCCAGTCTAGGTTGATTAGATTCGGTTCTAGCTCGTAATGCACTGCGTTTCCATAGCCGAATTCGAAGTCAATCTAGATTGCCATGTGTTGCGGGTTCAAGCTCGTTGGTCTTGTGTAGATCTTGACAGAACCAGGTATCATGCGGTAGATGCAGGTTTTTGGGTCGTCTTAGAGCTAATCATCCGGTGGATTAGAATTCGATTCGATCTGATAGATCTATCATCATCAACGAAGCATGTTCCTTCTTCACGGAACCCGATTCGGCTATATAGCTGTATTCGGCAGTATCGCCACGAGTGAAATATGTCCATGGTTTTGTTTTAAATAAAGAATGCTTTTAGCCTTCCATATTTAGAGTACATCATGCGGTGGATTGATCTATTCTTGGTTGGTGGTGTGATTCCAAGCAAGTCGTATCATGCGGTGGATTAACTTGCTTGTTTCATGCTCGACGGGTTGAAAAGTACCTAGACATGCGGTAGACTAGTACTTTTAGTCTATGCGTTCTTGTTTATTATAAGATTATGGTCATGTTTTCCCCATTTTATTTATTTATCATGCTCTGTTCCTCGTTAATCGGTTATGAATATACGTTACAATGTTTATTCAGTCGAATACCGATCTTTCGTCATGCTTACGTCACGCATTCGGCAGTGCGCTTCCTGCATGCTTTGCCGATTGCCGAATCATGCTTTAACTGCTGACAGATAGCTTCTCTATAGCTATATGTCGTTCGAAACTGGCTCCGTGGCCGCAAATATGGAACTGTCTGGTATTACCCGGTACGTTCCAGGTGTTATCCGAACATCTTTTCTCCCTTTGTCAGTTTCAGGAAAATTGACTGGCACGTTTTCGGATTCAAACGCTCGGGCCACGTGTAAAGCTAGCTAATTCGGCTTGCTGTGTGCTTGGCGTGAGGTGCGGATTTTACGTCAACAGTCGGGCGGAAGCAGAGGAAACAGAGGAGGGAAAGGAAGGAAAAGAAAAGAAGGAAAGGAAAGAAAGGAAGAAAAAGGGAGAGGGAAAAAAAAGGAAAAAGGGGAAAAGGGGAAAAAAAGGGGGAGGGAAAAGGCGGGATTCGCGGCGGGAAGCCGACAACGATCGACGGCAGCCGGTCAGTGGTGGATGGGTCCGGCGGGCGACCCGAGAGTGTTCGACACGAGGCGGGACGGAAAAAGAGGGGGCGGTGATAACCAGGCGGGAGGGTTTGGCGGGAACGGGAGCTCGGGTGGTAAAAGATTTTGAAAGGATTTTACCGGTGATTTATTTAGGTGGTTTTCCCAGAGATTAAAACACGGTCGTTACAAACCTACCCCACTTAAAGGAATCTCGTCCTCGAGATTCGGCTGGCTCCTAAAAAGGTGGGGGAACTCTTTCTTCGAGGCATCTTCTCTTTCCCACGTAGCTTCCTCTACATTGTGTCTGCTCCACTGTACTCTGCGTATCCGCACTTCAGAGTTTCTGGTTCTCTTGGTGACGGTGTCTAAAATTTTGACCGGCACCTCCTGATACCGCAAGTCCGTCTGTAGGTCTATTTCTTCTTCCGGTATATGCTCTTCCTCAGGTACCCTCAGGCATTTTCTTAACTGTGAGACATGGAATACTGGGTGTATATCTGACATTGCTTTGGGTAACTCCAATCGGTAGGCCACCTTTCCAACTTTCTTTTGCACCGGGTATGGTCCGATGTACCGAGGGGCCAACTTTCCATGGACTTGAAATCTACGGGTTCCCCGGATGGGTGAAACCTTGAGATAAACAAAATCTCCTGGGTTAAACTCTAATTCTCGTCTCTTTTTGTCCGCGTAGCTTTTCTGTCTGGACTGAGCCGCTCTCAACTTCTCCCTAATTTCAGCCACTTTCTCTTCGGCTTCTTTTATGAGCGCGGGTCCCACTAGTGTACGCTCTCCTACTTCCGACCACATTAAAGGAGTTCTGCACTTTTTCCCGTATAGGACTTCAAACGGGGACATACCTAGACTCGCCTGATAACCATTGTTGTAGGAGAACTCTGCATAGGGTAGACTTTGTTCCCAATCTTTACCATAGGTAAGGACACACGCTCTCAGCATATCTTCCATAATCTGGTTTACTCTTTCTGTCTGGCCATCGGTCTGAGGGTGATACGCGGAGCTAAAGTCCAACTTGGTGCCCATAGCTTTATGCAAACTTTTCCAAAATCTCGAGGTGAACTGGGTCCCTTGGTCCGAAACAATTCTACTGGGTACTCCATGTAACTTTACTATGTTTTCCACATAAAGCTTGGCTAGTTTCTCACCGCCATAATTCGTCCGTACAGGTAGAAAGTGAGCGACTTTAGTGAGTCGGTCCACTATTACCCATATAGAATCATGTCCCTTCTGTGTTTTGGGTAAACCTACCACGAAGTCCATTCCTATCTCATCCCATTTCCACACTGGGATAGGCAAGGGTTGTAGTAAACCTGCTGGCTTCTGGTGTTCCGCCTTAATCCTTTGGCAGGTGTCACAATGAGCGACAAATTGAGCTATGTCCGCTTTCATTCCTTTCCACCAGTAGTTCTGCTTCAAGTCCTGGGTGAATGGAATAGGGCGAATTGTGAGCCTCGTCCATGATTATCTGTCTAAAGTCTCCCTTCTTAGGCACACAAATCCTGTCTTTATACCACAGCGTTCCTTTACTGTCGACTCTAAAGTCTGGTGCCTTATTTTCTCCGGTATGCTTGCAGATCTGCACTAAATCCTTGTCCGATCCTTGGACATTTCTGATCCGATCCTCCAGAGTGGACTGGATCGTCAGTTGGTAGCTATTATTCCGGGGGACGATGTGCACGTTTAGTCGTGCCATTTCTTCTTGCAGGTGGGTACTCTTGGGTCTATAGGATTTCCGGCTCAGGGCATCTGCCACTACATTAGCCTTGCCAGGGTGGTAATGGTGTCGGTGCTGGGATCGGTCGGCCAATCCCCAGCGCCAAACAAAATGCGTTGTGTCCCGTCCCTTGACGGTTGATGCAAGAGCTAGCACGATGAGACAAGCGTTTATCCTGGTTCCGACCGTGAGGTCGTACGTCCAGCAGGGTGCGCTCGGGGCGCTGTACTATCTTGCACCGGAGTGCTTGCAGAGGGGGGCTACAAGCAAGGCGGGAGAGGAGGAGGAGTCTTCAAGTCCCTGAAAGCGAGTGTGATTGAGGCGAGTGCCAATATCGTATGTGACGGTGTGTGTGATCGTTTCTTCTTCTTTCCCTCTCTCGCCCCCTTCCTCCTTTTATAGGCTAAGGAGAGAAGGGGGGAAGGGGCTTACAAGTACAGGTACAGTGTGTGCTACAGAGGTGTGTACTGGAGAGCGTGGTGCTGGGCGTGCGGCCGTCCTTGACCCAGGCGGGGGATTTATGGCGAGCTCCGGCTTCCGCGGGCGTCATGGCCGTCCCTGTGCTTTTCCTGGAGTGATTTCGAGGGGTGGCGCTGCCGTAATCCGCACCCAACTGCCCGCCGCTGGTTGACTTCGAGGGCGGGGCAGGTGACGAAGGACGAGAGTTGGCGCCACAGGGGCCGGCATGGCGCTTGCTGTCGACCACAGTGCGCGGCGTGCCCGGTTTGCCGGGGAATGGCCGAGAGTTGGTGGATTTGACCCGGCGTTCGTCATCACCGGACCACGCCTGACCGGAGTCCGTACTCGGTTGCTGCTCGTATATTCGTTCGAGGGTCCTTCGCGCCCATTCGAGGGCTGCGCCGGGGGGGGGGGGGGAAAGGACGGGAGCGGGTGGAATAGTGGTGCGGATTGACGCCTGCAAGTCTGCACAGGGCCTCGCGCAGTGCCGCATGCGTCTTCACAGTGGTGGTGAGGACGCATAGTGACCGGAGCAGTTGAAACAGCGAGCTCTGTGGTGTCAGCGGCGCGGCGTGGGGAGAGATTGCCTTTTTGACTTCGGCGCCCGCCTGATGGGGCGGGCATTAAATGCGAGGGGGAGACGGCCCGCCCGCTCGAGGGGGTGCGCGGCCCTCGAGCGAGACGGGGTTTGCGTCGTGCCTGCTCGAGGGTGCGCGGCCCTCAAGCGAGGCGGAGACGGGGGCAGCGACTCGGGTCCCCTCGATAGGCGGGCTCGGACGTCCGTTCTTGGGCCGCGATAGGCCGTGACGGGCCGAGCTGCCTTGGCGGCCCCTCCTGGCTGTCGGTGATTCGGCCTTTTGTGGCATATCGTTTTTTGAGGGTGATTTGCCCCGATGATTAGGGGACCCCCGGGGTTTGTCCCCGACAGTAGCCCCTGAGTCTCTGCCGGACTAAGGATCAGTCGGGCAGAGGCTGATGGTTCGCGGGATCGTTCCCGGGCATCTTGCGGGGATTACTCCTTTTTGACTATGCATGTTCTTCCGTGGGGGCGCGCGAGTGCACCCGCGGGTGTAGCCCCCGAGCCCTTGGAGGAGTGAATTCACTCGTGCAAGGGCTTTGACTTTCGAGGGTTGTGTCAGTCGCTCCCCTTTCGACGTGGTGGGGGTGAGACCGAGTCACACGGAATTCGGGGGGCGAACCCTGCACGGCTTCGACGTGTTTTGTGCATAAGAGGAGGAGGACATGCTGCAAGGAGCCCCCGAGCTCCTGGCCCGAGCGGAGGCGATCGGAGGGGCTTCTTGTCTTTGAGTTGCGACCCTCGCTTCCCCTTCGCGGGGGAGAGGGGTGAGGTCATTCGTGCAACCCTCGAATCGGGCAGCGTACACGGATGCCTCGGTGAGCTGTTAGCGGGTAGTTCAAGTGGACGCCCGTGCCCCGTTCGCTGGGGGTCGGCTCGTGGTCCGGAGACGCGTCCATGTAGCGCTTGCAAAGGTTTGCTAGGTGGGGCTCGGTCCCTTTCGCAGAGACCGAGGGCGCGAAAGCTCTCCCTCGTTGGGATCCCCCCACTAGCTGCCTTTGTCCGGCCTCGAACACAACAGGGGCGTCGCCAAACTTCGCGTTCGGGGTAAAGTCCGTTGGACACGCCCGAATCGTCCCTAACTCTGTTGATCTGGAGCGCCTGTCGAACCCTTTCGAGGGCCAAGCTTCGTACTCCTGATCAGTGGGGCCTTGCGAAAGGTGCAGGTCACCCTCGAGCAGCGGGCTCGGGGGTTGGTCGAGCGTGACCGGCGGCCTTCGCATCGCTTAATCTGGGGCGCCCGTCGAACCTTTTCGAGGCCCGGGTTTCGAGCCCCTGATCAGTAGCACCCTGCGCCTCGAGGCGGAGGGGGGTCGTTGTCTTACCTGGGAAGGAATCCAACGGTTAGGTCGTTTCGGTTTTGCGGGCCCGCGCACGACCGCTGGCGGGCGTGGTCGTGGCTGACGTGGCACGGAGTGGGCGAGATTGGCGTAGTGGGCGCGCCTTTTTAGGCGGAGTTGGCGTGCGCCGGGGAGAGGCGAGGCGACGTGCGGTCAGGCGCCGCTGCCGCGTCGTTTCGTTTTACCGTGCCGCAGTAAATGCCGCCGCTCACGCGTGCCGTTCCGCGGGAAAAAAGGGGAGGGGGGTCCCCGGTTGTCAGCGACGTGCCACGCGTGCGTTCGTCCCATTGCCAGTGGGTTGGCGTGTCGCGGCAGGGACGAGCCCGCTCCCTTATAAAAGGAAAGCGGGGGAGGAAGGGGATTTCTTACCTTCGCCATTCCTCGCACCAGCTCTCACCTCTGCCTTTCGCTTGCTTCCGAGCCCGCTAGTCGCACTCTGTTCGTCCTTCACGCCTTCGTCGCCTTTGCTCCGCGCTCAGTGCTCCGCCGTCCGCCATGGTGATCATCGAAGGCGTCACGGAGTGGACTCCGTCCACCGCTACCGAGCACCTCCTGGAGGGCTTGGTGAACGGCGGGCAGCTTTCGCCCCGGGGCGATTCGGCGCGGCTGACGTGGATTGTCCCGGCGCTGGCGGCCAGGGTGCCGAACCCGCCGGCGGGGTACGTGGTGAGCGGCCGCTTCCACGAGCGGGGCTTCAACGCGCCCGCCAGCCAGTTCATGCGGGGCCTCTGCCACTACTACGGCGTGGAGCTCCACAACTTCTCCCCCAATGCCATCTCGCAGGCGGCGGCCTTCGTCGGCGTCTGCGAGGCTGTGCTGGGGATCGAGGCGCACTGGGACCTGTGGGTCCACCTCTTTCGCGCCGAGCTCAGCACGTCCGGCGCGGGGAGGGGGGTGCGCCGTTCTTCGTGCGCCGGCGGTCTTACGCTCGCGCCGGTCGAGTCCAGGAAGCACCTGTACCCGGCCTGCAGGATGACTACCAACAACAGCGCCTGGGCCAAGGGATGGTTTTACCTGCGCAACGACGGCCTGGGGTTGCCGGAGTACACCGGCAAGGTCTTGACGGAGAAGGCCGACTCCTGGAGCTACGGCGTTTTCGGCGAAGGTCAGCGGAAGAGGCTCCGCCCTGTCGTCGACGCCCTTCATACCTTGGAGGGGTCGGGCCTGACCGTGGCGCACATGCTCGCGCACTGTCATCGCCGCCGGGTGGTCCCCCTCATGGAGAGGCAGCTCCCTCTGTTCCGGATGACGGAGGGTGCCGACCCGGCGGCGCTGGCGGCATCGCGCATGTTGTCGGAGCCGCTGCTTGAAGAGTACGTCGTTATGAGGGTGCGAACGGCGGTGCATCCCGACACCATGCCGAGCGACCTCCGGTCGTTCCGGCTGCGCCCCGACGAGGGCCATGTTTTGTCGGTGAGTCGTCATTCTCCCTCTCCGGGCTGTTGGATTGATTAATTTAGAATTCCCTTCCTCAATTCATCGTAATTTCAGGAGGTGAACTGCGGCCTCTACCGCTCCCTCGCGCCGACTCCGGAGGTGCGTGCTTCGAACCGCGCCCGCCGTGACCGCGAGAGGGACGCGAAGGAGGCGAAGAGAGCCAGCAGCCGGAGGAGGCAAGCCCGGCGGGACGCGCACCAGGCGGCGCTTCGCCGGTGGAGGAGGGACGGCGGGGCGCCGCCGTCGTCCCCCGAGGACTCCCCGGACCTTCCCAGCGAGGGGGAGGATGAGGAGGAGATCGACGCCGGCGGGGTTCCGCCCGCCAGCGAGGAGGAGGAGATGGCCGCGCTGCTGCCCGGGGCGGGCGCGGTGGCCCCGGGCGATACTGCGCCGGTGGCGGCTCAGACGGCGGTCGCGCCTGCTCGACCCGCGGTGCCGCGGGCCCGAGCGACTTCTTCCCCTGCTGCGGGCGGGCCGCGCCGCAGCGGATTGAGTGCCGAGGGCTCGGGGGGTGCGCAGCCCCCGAGCGGTTTGAGGGGGTCCTCGAGTTTGAGGAGGGCTCCCTCAACGGGCGGCTCGAAGCGGAAGCTGCAGGTGCTGCAGGATTGCGTCCGGTATGTTCTGTCTCGAACTTTTTCGGAGCTTTCGATCCTTGTTTGGTTTTTCGTCTCGTGATTTCCGCTCTTTCTTTTTGATTCAGCACGTGGGGTGCCGCCAAGGCCGACCCCAGCCTCACGCCTAAGAAGGCGTTGAAGGTTGGGGCGTCGGATTCCCCTCACGCCGGGGGATCGCGTTCGCGCGGGACTCCGCGTCCCGCAGCGATGTCCGCAGCGACGCCGGTGGAGCCGGCGCCGGGGGCGCGAGATTCCGGGTCGGCGGAGGAGGAGCGGGAGGGGACACCCCTGGTGGCGGAGCCGGGGCAGGACGCCCCGGTGGTGGAGGTGGAGCCGGGGCACGGCGCCCCGGCGACGGAAGTGGGCGAGCAGGAGGGCCACGCCACCGCCGCGGCCCCTACTGGAAGGAGGCAGGAGGCGGTCGTGCCGGTCGGCGGCACGGTCATCCTGCCGGCTTTGGGCCGCGCACAAGGCGTGGCCCAGGGTGGCAATGGCGGGTGCGTTCCCCCCGCTGGGGTGACTGCGGCCGAGGTGTCAGCGGCACGCTTCTTGTCTCAGGGGCCGCCGCAGATGCCCGTGGCCGGGGGAGCGGCTGAGTGGGATGCGGCCGAGGTGGCGCTGCTCCAGGGTCGTCGCGGCCCGAGCGCATGGCCAGAAGAGCCTGGCGTCTCTGCCCGGGTTTGGCAGGGCATGGCGGAGGAGAACGAGCTATGGGCTCGGGCCGAACGGGTCGGGACGGACCTGGAGCGGGTCATCTCTGCCGCCGCCGATCTCCATTCCAGGCAGGCGCTGGAACTCTTCGAGGTATCCCCGTGCTCATCTTAGCACTTCGTGATTGTTTTCAGTTTGTGTCTTATTCTTGATGGCTCTTCGTGCAGCTTCTGTGGCAGGAGGCGGCAGACAAGACCGCGTGCATCGCGGACTTGTACGCCGATCTTCGCCGGTTCCGCCAGGCGAACACGGACCTGGGCACAGAAGTGACCCAGCTCACCGTCCGGGTGAGGAAGGCGGAGACGGCCGCCCGCGCACACGAAGAAGCCAAGGCTCGCGCGGAGCGGGAGCGCGACGCTGAGAGAGGCACGGCGGAGCGGGAGGCCCGAGCTTCGGCCGCGGCGTTGGAGCGGCTCGAGCTCGAGCGCAAGGCGCGCGAGGCCGCGCAGTCCCAGCTCGTGGAGGCGGCGGCCCGGGCAGGGCAAAAGGCCCAGGAGGCCGAGCAGCTGGGCCGCGCGCTTCGAGAGAAGGAGGGTGCGCTGGCGACCGCGGAGGGCCTGCTCCAGCAAGAACGCACAGCGCTTACCGAGGCCAGGGCCTTGGTGGACGGTATGGCTTTACGCTTTCCTGGCTTTCTGTGTTGGAGTTAGTCTTGACGTGCTTGAGCTTTGTCAGGGCTGCGGAGGGCCGAGGCGGAGAAGGCGGATGAGGTGATGGCTGTTCAGGCCGCCTACTCCGAGGCCCAGGGGGAGCTCGAGGCGCTGAAGGTCACCGTAGATGCGGCGTGCCGGGACGTCCAGTGCGTCGACATGCAGTCGGGGTCGTCGTTGCCCAGCCGCCTGAGGTCTCTGAAGAGCTGCGTGGCGGAGCGCCTCGAGAGCGCGCTTCACCTTGGAGTGAAGAAGGCACTCGGCGTGGTGTCGACGCATTACAACATCGACCTCGCGGCGGTGGCGCGCGGCTACTTCATCGACGCAGACCTGGACGACGACGACGCCCTTGCTGCTCTCGACGAGGCCGATGACGGCGCCGAGGATGCTGCCACGGCGCTTGCCGCCAAGTTCGGGCGCGATCTTTTCCCCGAGGAGGATGAAGATGCGCGCTCCGACGTTGGGCCTGAGGCTGCGACCGCCACCGAAGCCGAGGTTGATCCTGAGGCTGACACCGTGGCGTCCCTTGAGGAGGACATCGCCTCGGTGTGTCGCGATGACGATGGTCCTGGGGCGCTTGCATCGGTTCCCTCGACCGTTGCCGCCGAGGCCACCGCGCCCCCGCAGGAAGGTGGAGCCTGAAGGGTTCAGGCTTAGTATCTAGGTGTATCTTAGTTTTTAGGAGACTAGCTCTGTACATAAACTAAGATTGAAAGTCGGTTGTGCATTTCAAACTTGTTCGATTGTTCTATTGTGCTACTCTTGGCTTGGAAAGATTCCGGCCGGGTATTTCGAATCCGCGAGTAATTAAGGCGTGGAGTGGAGAGGGAGTTGCCGTATCCCTTCGCGGGCATAGGCGGTCTCACGGCTCAACCGGCTCCAGCTTTAGCTGGCTCGCGCCCCGCATCTCTCTAAGCGCCTCGAGTTTTAGCACAATTTTTGAAAATTGGGACGATTAGGTGGGTAAACCCCCCTGCAGCCCCCGAGGGGGCTTGGCTCTATTGAGAATAGGACCAAGTCCCCCTTGTTCATGCTGTTAGTAACAATGTTTTCATGTTTTTCGCAAACTTTTCATTATTGTTAACTAAGAACATGAAGTATTTACAAGAAATACTGAGAGTTTTAAGGATAGAAGCGACGTAGCTGTTGGATGTTCCAGGCGTTGGTGAAGACCTCGCCCTTCTCGTTCGCCAGCTTGTAAGTGACAGGTTTGAGGACCTTGGCGATGATGAATGGTCCTTCCCATGGCGGAGTGAGCTTGTGGCGCTCTCGATTGTCCCGGCGCAGCCTCAGCACCAGGTCCCCTTCGTGGAGGTCTCGACGCCGCACCTTCTGAGCTTGGTATCGCCGAAGCGATTGTTGGTAGCGTGCTGAATGAAGCAACGCTACGTCGCGAGCCTCGTCCACCTGGTCCAGCGAATTCTCGCGGTCCCGCTGGATTTGGTCTTCCTGGTAGGCCTTGAGCCTCGGAGACCCGTACTCCAAGTCTGTTGGGAGGACGGCTTCGGCGCCATAGACGAGGAAGAACGGGCTGAAGCCTGTGGCCCTGCTTGGGGTTGTCCTGAGACTCCAGATCACCGATGGCAGCTCAGCAACCCACTTCCGGCCAAACTTGTTCAGCTTGTTGAAGATTCTTGGCCTCAGGCCTTGTAGTATCATGCCATTGGCACGTTCTACTTGGCCGTTCGTTTGTGGATGTGCCACGGCCGACCAATCAACGCGAATGTGATGGTCGTCGCAGAACTCCAAGAACTTCTTGCCAGTGAATTGGGTGCCGTTGTCAGTGATGATCGAGTTGGGTACCCCGAATCGGTGGATGATGTCGGTGAAGAACAACACGGCCTGCTCAGATCTGATGCTGGTGATGGCCCGGACCTCGATCCACTTCGAGAACTTGTCGATGGCTACCAACAAGTGGGTGAATCCCCCGGGCGCTGGGCGGAAGGGCCCCACGAGATCCAACCCCCAGACCGCGAAAGGCCATGTTACAGGGATGGTCTGCAGGGCGTGCGCCGGGAGATGCGTCTTTCGTGCGTAGAATTGGCACCCTTCGCAGGTGCGCATGACCTCGTTCGCGTCGGACACGGCGGTGGGCCAGTAAAAGCCTTGCCGGAATGCGTTACCCACGAGGGTACGCGGCGATGCGTGGTGTCCGCACGCCCCGGCGTGGATGTCGCGGATCAACTCCCTTCCCTCGGGGATGGGGATGCATCACTGCAAGATCCCCGAGGCGCTGCGCTTGTACAGCTCGCCGCCGACCGAGACAAAGGTCTTGGCCCTTCTGGCGATGCGGCGCCCCTCGGTTCGGTCCGAGGGCAGCTCCCCGCGGTCGATCCACGCGAGGTACGGATCACGCCAGTCTTGTGGTCGCGTATCTACGTCAATTTTCATGGCCTCGGCCGAAGAAATTTCAACGTCGAGGGCTTCGAGCCCCTCTTTCGAGGGGTCCTCTTCCATGGGCTCGACCCCCGCAGCCCCCGAGGGTGTCTTGAGGGTCCCGGCCCTTCGCTCGAAGTTGACGGAGGGTTGATCGAGGTCGCGGGCGAAGATCGGAGGAACGGTGATTCGCTCTGACGCGATCTTGGCCAGCTGATCCGCTTCCTCGTTGTATTTGCGTACGATGTGGTTCAGCTCGAGGCCATAGAATTTGTCCTCGAGACGACGAACCTCGTTGCAATACGCCTCCATCTTTTCGTCGCGGCAGCTTGCGTTCTTCATCACTTGGTCGATGACCAACTGAGAATCCCCCCAGACATCGAGGCGTTTGACGCCGAGGTCGATGGCGATGCGGAGCCCAGCGAGTAGGGCCTCGTACTCCGCCATGTTGTTCGACGCTGGAAAGTGCAAGCGAACCACGTACCGGATATGTTCTCCGAGGGGTGAGACGAAGAGGAGGCCCGCGCCTGCCCCGGTTTTCATCACCGACCCGTCGAAGTACATGGTCCAGCATTCGGCTTGGATCGGCGGCGGCGGAAGTTGGACGTCGGTCCACTCAGCGATGAAATCCACTAGGGTTTGCGATTTTATCGCCTTTCGCGGTGCGTAGGAGAGAGTCTCCCCTACGAGCTCCATAGACCACTTCGCTATTCTACCCGAGACGTCCGGGTTGCGGACTATCTCCCCCAAAGGGAAAGATGAGACCACGGTGACCGGGTGGGCCTCGAAGTAGTGTCGCAGCTTTCGACGCGCGAGCACTACAGCGTAGATTAGCTTCTGGATCTATGGATACCGCATCTTGGTTTCGGTCAGCACCTCGCTGACATAGTACACCGGCCTCTGGACCGGCAGAGCGTGGCCCTCCTCTATCTTTTCCACAATGATGACGGCGCTGACAACTTGCGTTGTCGCAGCCACATATAGGTAGAGGGGCTCGCCGTTCTGCGGCGGTGTGAGGATGGGTGCGCGTGCGAGCGACGCTTTTAGCCCGTCGAGGGCTTTTTGGGCTTCGGGGGTCCACGAAAAGCATTCGTGCTTTTTTAGGAGCCGGTACAAAGGTAAGCCCTTTTCACCAAGTCGAGAGCTGGTCGGACTCTTTCATCTTGATTTGATGATAACCGGAATAAGCATCAAGAAAGCATAGCAATTCACACCCAGCGGTGGAGTCTACTATCTGATCTATTCTAGGCAAAGGAAATGGAACCTTAGGGCATGCTTTGTTCAAACCGGTATAATCTACGCACATGCGCCATTTTCCGTTTTTCTTCTTAACTAGAACAGGATTGGCAAGCCAGGTCGGGTGAAATACCTCTTTGATGAATCCGGCTTGCAGGAGCTTGCGCACCTCCTCCCCGATGGCGCGGCGCTTTTCCTCGTCGAACCGCCGCAGTCGTTGCACCACCGGCTTGGAGTGAGGCTTGATGTCGAGGCTGTGCTCGGCGACCTCCCTCGGGATCCCCGGCATGTCCGAGGGCTTCCACGCGAAGATGTCGGCGTTGGCGCGGAGGAAGTCGACGAGCACAGATTCCTATTTGGGGTCGAGGGTGGTGCTGACCCTCAACGCCTTGCCTTCGAGGGCATTGGGGTCGAGGGGCACCGCCTTGGAGTGCTCGGCAGCCTCGAAGGTGCCCGCGTACCTTTTGGTGGAGTCGACGGCCTCATTCGCCATCTTCTCCAAGTCCGCCACCAGGGTCTCGCTGTAGGCGAGTGCTTCCGCGCCCTCGACGCACTCGACGTCGCACGCGTAAGCGTGCTCGTACGACGATCCCACGGTGATGACGCCCTTTGGCCCTGGCATCTTCATCTTGAGGTAGGCGTAGTTGGGGACCGCCATGAATTTGACATAACACGGTCGCCCGAAAATAGCGTGGTACGCTCCTGGGAATCCCACCACCTCGAAGGTGAGGGTCTCCCTCCGAAAGTTATCGGGAGTACCGAAGCAAACGGGCAGGTCGATCTGCCCGAGGGGTTGGACCCGTTTTCCCGGCGCGATGCCGTGGAACGGCGCCTTGCTTGGCCTCAGCTGGTTTGTGCTGATGCCCATGAGCTCTAAGGTGTGGACGTAGAGGATGTTGAGGCTGCTGCCCCCGTCCATCAGCACCTTGGAGAATCGCGTGTTGCCGATGACGGGGTCGACGACAAGCGGATAGCGCCCCGGATTCGGGACATAGTCCGGATGGTCCTCGCGGCCGAAGGAGATGGTCTCGTCCGACCAGGCGAGGTAAGTTGGCGTCGCGGGGTGAACGGAGAAGACCTCTCGGCGTTCACGTCTTTGTTCCCGGGACGTCGCGTTCACTGTGGGCCCTCCTACGATGAAGAATACATTCTCCACATGGGGGAACTCGTCGTTGCTGCCATCGCCCGTATCCTTCTTCGGGCCATCCTCCTTCGCGGAGGTGCGCCTGACGTAACCCTTGATCATCCCACACTGTTCGAGGGTGTGGGTGACAGGGCCCTTATGGTACGGGCATGGCTTTTTCAGCATCTCGTCGAACAGGCCTCCCCCCTGAGGGGGGCCTCGAGGGCCTTTGCGGCCTCGCTCGACCACGAGGGCGTCATCAGAGTCCTCGCCCTGCTGCTGCTGCTGCTGCTGCGCGGCTTGCTGAGGCTTCTTGCCTTTACTGCCTCGTTTCTGCTTTTTTGCCTTTGCCTTGGGTTTGCTGCCCTCCGCGGGCAGCTCCTCCGCGCGTTTCCCCTTGGTCTTGCCGTCGAAGATCGCCCCGACAGCCTCATCTCCAGAGGCGAAGTTGGTGGTGATGTCGAACAGAGCGTTGACACTGGTGGGATGGTTTCGCCCCAGCTCGCGCACCAGCTCCCGACAGGTCGTGCCTTTGAGGAAGGCGTGGATGATTTCGGAGTCACCCACGCTCGGGAGCTCGGTGCAGCGCTTGGAGAAGCGGCGGATGAAGTCCCTCAGCGGCTCGTCGGCCGCCTGCCGGCACCCGCGTAGCTCCCAGGAGTTTCCGGGGCGCACGTATGTGCCCTGGAAGTTACCCACGAACATCTTGACCAGGTCGTCCCAGTCGTGGATTTGGTTCGCGGGTAGGTGTTCGAGTCATGTCCGCGCCGAGTCCGCGAGATGAAGCAGAAGGTTGCGGATGATCATGGCATCGTCGGTGGCCCCGCCCAACTGGCAAGCCAGGCGATAGTCGTTGAGCCACGTCTCGGGTTTCGTCTCACCCGAATACTTGGTGATGGTGGTCGGCTGGCGAAAGCGCGGCGGGATGGCGGCCGAACTGATCTTCCGGCTGAACACAGGGGTTCCCGGGGGTTCCGGCGTCGGGCTTCTGTCCTCCTCGCTGTCATAGCGACCTCCCCGTCGGGGGTGCCTGCTGCGAGGAGGCGCCGCGTCCTGCCTCTTCTTGTTCAGGACGTTGCGCGCATCGCCATCGTCGACGGCGCCCCGCGTGTCCACGAGTCGGTCCTTCGCGGACCTCCTCGTTTCGCGGTCGCCGGTCACGAGCACCCTTCCGTCGTTCGTTGGACGGCAAGGCATCCACGCGCCCCTGGGTGGGGTATGGATGGATTGTTCCTTATCCCACTTGCTGCCTCCGGCCCTCGAACTGGCCTGGTGGCGTATGCGGGAGGCGAAACTTTCCGCTTGTTGAACGGCCGCTTCTTCGACAAGGGCCTGCACCTGGCGCCGCATGCTGCGCGCTTCTGGTGTTGAAGGTTCGGGCATGGCTCGAATCAGGGTTGCTGCGGCGACGAGCTTCTGGCTTGCTCGTGGCGGCATGGCAGGGCCGGCGTCGTTGCCGTCACCCATGATGCGCGCTTGAGCAATACGCCCGGCAGCTCGTGCGCGTTCGCCGCGTTTGGGCTGCCGGGCTTCCAGGGCTGCGCGCAGCTCCTGTACCTGCTGGCGCTCCTGTTGGAGCTTGGCTTCCAGCTCTTGTACCTGCGCAAGCTGTGCCTGCGCGAGTGCGGCTTCGCTCGCTGGCTCGGCGGGCGCCGGTGGCGGTTCGTCGTGTCCGGCCCTGTCGCGCGTTTCTTCATCCTCTCCCACGGACTCTACTTCGCCGTCGAGGACGAAGCATTCCCGCGTGGGGTCATATTCCCCCTCGCTGGAATCGTCGGAGCAGGTGAGGCAGAAGTCCGCGACGGCCTGAAAGGAGATAAGGCCTTCGCGGTCGCGCAACCCGGAGTAGTCCAAGTTCGGGTGCTCCTGCCCGCGCACACTCTCTCCGTCATCCGACTCGGACTGGGGCCCGCCGGGCGAGGAAACGCTGAGGCCGCGGATCGAACTCAGCTGGTGACCCGGCGAATCCTCGTGCGCGTTCGGGTTGGCGCTGATTGCCGCGGAGTAGCTTGCGGCCGCGTTGTTCATCCCGTGGGGGAGCTGCGCCGGCCCGGCCACATTTTCCCAGCGCGCTCCCTCCGCGGGAGCCGCCGGCGGGGGTCCGCCCCCCTGTAACGTGGCAGCGGGCTGGAGCAGCAGGTGTGTGTCCCAGTCAGGGAGGACGACGCGCGGGGCAATGCGCCGCTCCGCGCGAATCTGCAGCTCGCGCGGTCTTCGTCGTCTCCCGAGCTGGGCCGGCGTCGGTGGTGTCGGGGTAACGGGCATCATGTTGGGCGGCCTGGAGGCGAGCCGCATGAGGAGGCCCTCACCGGTCGCTTCGAACTCCAGGCTCCCAAACGTGATCCGGTACCCGCGCGGAAGCGGGCCGGGGGACCCCGTGGCGGATCGTGGTGGCATGGTCTTGGCGCGGCCTGCCGTCAAGGGAACTGATCGGGTGTGATTGACCACAGCGCAGCCCCCTACCTGGCGCGCCACTGTCGGTGCTGGGATCAGTCGGCCAATCCCCAGCGCCAAACAGAATGTGTTGTGTCCCGTCCCTTGACGGTTGATGCAAGAGCTAGCACGATGAGACAAGTGTTTATCCTGGTTCCGACCGTGAGGTCGTACGTCCAGCAGGGTGCGCTCGGGGCGCTGTACTATCTTGCACCGGAGTGCTTGCAGAGGGGGGCTACAAGCAAGGCGGGAGAGGAGGAGGAGTCTCCAAGTCCCTGAAAGCGAGTGTGATTGAGGCGAGTGCCAATATCGTATGTGGCGGTGTGTGTGATCGTTTCTTCTTCTTTCCCTCTCTCGCCCCCTCCCTCCTTTTATAGGCTAAGGAGAGAAGGGGGGAGGGGCTTATAAGTACAGGTACAGTGTGTGCTACAGAGGTGGGTACTGGAGAGCGTGGTGCTGGGCGTGCGGCCGTCCTTGACCCAGGCGGGGGATTTATGGCGAGCTCCGGCTTCCGCGGGCGTCATGGTCGTCCCTGTGCTTTTCCTGGAGTGATTTCGAGGGGTGGCGCTGCCGTAATCCGCACCCAACTGCCCGCCGCTGGTTGACTTCGAGGGCGGGGCAGGTGACGAAGGACGAAAGTTGGCGGCACAGGGGCCGGCATGGCGCTTGCTGTCGACCACAGTGCGCGGCGTGCCCGGTTTGCCGGGGAATGGCCGAGAGTTGGTGGATTTGACCCGGCGTTCGTCATCACCGGACCACGCCTGACCGGAGTCCGTACTCGGTTGCTGCTCGTATATTCGTTCGAGGGTCCTTCGCGCCCATTCGAGGGCTGCGCCGGGGGGGGAAAGGACGGGAGCGGGTGGAATAGTGGTGCGGATTGACGCCTGCAAGTCCGCACAGGGCCTCGCGCAGCGCCGCATGCGTCTTCACAGTGGTGGTGAGGACGCATAGTGACCGGAGCAGTTGAAACAGCGAGCTCTGCGGTGTCAGCGGCGCGGCGTGGGGAGAGATTGCCTTTTTGACTTCGGCGCCCGCCTGATGGGGCGGGCATTAAATGCCGTTGTTGGGCGGGGCGCCAGTGTGTGCCGCATTATGTAGAGGGGTAGCCTCGAGCGAGGCGGAGACGGCCCGCCCGCTCGAGGGGGTGCGCGGCCCTCGAGCGAGGCGGGGTTTGCGTCGTGCCTGCTCGAGGGTGCGCGGCCCTCAAGCGAGGTGGAGACGGGGGTAGCGACTCGGGTCCCCTCGATAGGTGGGCTCGGACGTCCGTTCTTGGGCCGCGATAGGCCGTGACGGGCCGAGCTGCCTTGGCGGCCCCTCCTGGCTGTCGGTGATTCGGCCTTTCGTGGCATATCGTTTTTTGAGGGTGATTTGCCCCGATGATTAGGGGACCCCCGGGGTTTGTCCCCGACAAATGGATTTCCACATTATAATCTTTAACCAATTCTAACCACCTTCTCTGTCTGAGGTTCAGGTCTGGTTGGGTGAAAATATACTTTAAGCTCTTATGATCCGTGTATATTTCACACCTGTTTCCAATTAGGTAGTGTCTCCAGATTTTGAGTGCGTGCACTACAGCTGCAAACTCTAAGTCATGCGTTGGGTAATTCTGCTCATGAGGTCTAAGTTGTCGGGAGGCATATGCTACAACCTTCCCACCTTGCATGAGAACACACCCTAATCCTTGGCGGGACGCGTCGCAGTATACGAGAAAATCCCTGTGAATATCCGGTAGGGTTAAAACTGGGGCAGCGGTCAGCTTTTTCTTCAGCTCTTGGAAACTCTTTTCGCACGACTCGGTCCAAACAAATTTCTTTTCTTTCTTAAGCAATTATGTCATGGGTCTAGCTATCTTGGAAAATCCTTCAATAAACATCCGGTAATACCCAGCTAAACCCAGAAAGCTTCTGATCTCACCCACATTGGTTGGTTGTTGCCAGTTTGAGACTGCTTCTACCTTCTCAGGGTCTACCGCTACCCCTTCTGCGGTCAAAATGTGACCGAGGAAGGCCACTTTTTCCAGCCAAAACTCACACTTGCTAAATTTGGCATAAAGCTGGTGCGCCCGCAATTTTTCCAGCACTACCCGCAGGTGTTGTTCATGCTCTTCGGCACTCTTGGAGTAGATGAGTATGTCGTAAATAAAGACTACGACAAACTTGTCTAGCTCATCCATAAACACTTTGTTCATGAGGTTCATGAAATAAGCTGGTGCATTGGTGAGCCCAAATGGCATCACTGTGAACTCGTACTGACCGTAACAGGTGACAAATGCGGTCTTTGAGGTGTCACTCCCCTTAATCTTCAGTTGGTGATACCCGGTCCTTAAGTCAATCTTGAAAAAGTACTTGGCTCCTTTCAACTGATCAAAGAGATCATCAATTCTAGGGAGTGGGTATTTGTTCTTGATAGTGACGTCATTCAGTGCGCGATAGTCGATGCACAACCTCATGCTCCCATCTTTCTTCCTTACAAAGAGTATTGGGGCTCCCCAAGGGGACGTACTGGGCCTGATAAATCCCATCTGTTGCAACTCTTCTAGTTGTTTCTTTAACTCTGCTAACTCTGAGGCTGCCATCCTATAGGGTCTCTTGGCTATAGGAGAGGTTCCAGGGACAAGTTCAATAGCAAACTCTATGTCCCTATCCGGTGGCATTCCAGGTAGAACTTCAGGGAAAACATCAGGATATTCTCTGATTACCGGGACTTCATCTATGGTTTTTGTTTCCATACTAAAGATCAGGGTCTGGTCCACTTCCCTTGGTGTGACAGGTTACTTGCATTCCATCTGGGTTGGTTAGGTGCACTATCTTGTCAGCACAACCTATGAGACCATTGTGTTTGCCTAACCAATCCATTCCAAGGATCATATCTATCCCTTTGGACTCTAGTACTACTAGGTCTGCTAGAAATTCTACCCCACTTAAAAGGATCCGTACCCGTGAACAACCTAGTTGGCATTTAATATCTCCTCCTGGTGTTCGGGTTAGTAGGGGTGTCTTTAGTAGTACTGTGGGTATTTTGTGCTTTTCCACAAAACTTGATGATATGAAAGAATGCGATGCCCCAGAATCAAATATACTGTTGCCAAAACTGAACTGACTAGGTACTCACCGAGTACTACTCCTTGTGCTCCTTGAGCTTCCTGTACGTCGATGTGGTTGACGCGGGCTCGTCCATACGACTGTTGGGTGTTGTTGTTGTTGCTGCCAGTGTTGGTGCTGCGGACGGGTACACGGTTGGCTCCAGACACTGGTGGCTTGGGTCCACTCACCGAGTTGGAGTAGACTGATATCGCAGGCTTGCTCCTGGGGTATGGGCAGTCCGCGATGTATTGTCCGGTCTCACGGCAGTTGAAGCAGGCTCTCGCATTGCTGTTGCTGGCCGTGACTTGACTGATTTTGCTCTGTGGGGGCTTCAAGGTGTTCTGGCTCTTGTACTGGTTGTTGGGGGCCTGGGAGCTTGTAGCCTGAAATTGAGTCCTATACTGCATGGGGGCCTGGGGTCTAGGTGCAGCATAACCGGAGCTCCTGGGCCTCTGCGAGCGGTCCATCTGGCGATTCTTGCTTTCCAGGAACTTGCGTTTGTTCTCTTGTCATGCATCCATTCTGGCCTTTTCTGTGACAATGGCCTTGTTCATCAGCGTATTGAAGTCAGGGAAATAGTGGGAGACTAGCAGGGCTCGAAGGTCTGGGTGTAGCCCTTTGATGAAAGCGTCCTGTCTCTTTGCATCTGTCTTTACTTCATCTGGTGCATAACGGGCTAGTTCAGTGAACTCGTGGGTGTACTCTTCCACGGTCTTGTTTCCTTGCTTTAGTGCACGGAACTCATCTGCCTTGCGCCTCATGGTGGCGTCGGGGATGTGGTAGCGACGAAACTCTTCTTCAAACTCTTTCCAGGTGATTGCAGACTCGTTTGGGGAAGCTGCACAGTAAGCATCCCACCAAGCTAAGGCAGTTCCAGTGAGTTGATGGGAAGTCAGGAGAACTTTGTCACGGTCTCCACATCCAAACGGTTCCAGCTTCCTTTTGATGGTTCGCAGCCAGTTATCTGCTTCTAATGGGTTGCTGGACCCTCCAAAGGTGGGTGGTCTGGTTCTCAGGAAGTTAGTCAACTTGTCACCCGCATTGGGTCTACGGGCTGTCTCCTGGCGGCGGCTGGCATTCCACACATTTTGCATGAACAGGGTGTGGTGGTACAAAGCTTGTGCCAGGTTGAAATCTGGTGGAAGCGGGGGTACAACAAACGATCCTTCATTCTGACTCCTTGGATGACTTGCTTCTGGTCTGCCTTCTACTGGTGCTTGTCCTTCAGGCTGGTTTTCTCCCATAGGGTCCTGCTGATCCACTTCCTGATTCTCTGGGTTCTCTCTCCTCCCTTCCGGTTGCTCTCCTCCAGCTGGGGGGGGGGGGCGTCTCTGAGAGGCGCTTGCACGCGTGTTCACCATCTACAGGTTGAGCAAGGCCTTCGTGAGATTGGGTTAAGATGATGTTTAAATTGATTAGTTCACATTTTGAAAAGGCAGAAACACTTCTACAGAACACAAGCTAACAACAAGCACACAAGGTTTCGTTCAAACAGCTGAGGGATACAACACTAGCTCGCATTACAAGGGGTACAGGGCATGGTAGGGAAACTACTGCTAGGGATACAAGGGTTCTGCGGACCAAGCTGGCTTCATTCTCCTTGGAGCGCTTGACTCTGGATCTAAATGCGAGGCGGGCTTCCCTCTGGGTTGGGGTGATCTTCTGGCGGTGCAAGTCGTGCCCGTTCAGCCTCGGTCAAGGTTCCATTCTCTCAAGGCGGCTCAGACGGTACTTCTTCAACGGGCGGTGATCCTGCGGGAGTTCCCGACAGTGCTCGAGGGTTCCCTACAACCTCTCCCCATGCCATGATAGGTGTTCCAAGTAGGACATGGGGTTCTCCAATTGCCGGGACAGGCATTCCACTTCGAGTCCAGTCCTGAATACGCAGGTCCCGAGCCTGCCTGAGGCTTTCCTGGGCGACTGCCTCACTGCTAATGGTAGCAGCAGCTCTCGCTTCAGCTTGGGCCACTTGGACTTGGTGCATGCGGACCGAGAATTCTGCTTGTTCAGCCCGAGAGGTTTGTTCCCTCAGGCGTTCAGCCTGCTCGTCCAAGAGTTGGTCTAAGGAGTTGAGATAGGTGACCACTTGGTACAAGATGGGTTCCTCTTGACGGCGCTGCTCCAAGTTCCTTATGCGGGCTCGCCAGACTGCACTTCTGACGACCGGCGGGAAGTACCTCATTGGAGTGGGGACCAGGTGCCTTTCAAAGATCCCGCACATGAAGCGGAGGGCTTTCCTGAGAGCCAAGGGGTAGGTGTCCTGGTGCCTGAATCCTGTGGCGGTCGTACGCCATGCTTCGACAGGGTGGAGGTCACTTTTGGCGACAACTATGACCACTCTGCAGCGTTGGGTCCCATGGTGCTCATACTCCCTGCTGTAGTACCTCGGGCGCTCAGGTACACCGAGGCGCTCCAGCGCGGGGATCAACAGGCTAGCGAAGCCCGGTGTGACTGGGCAAACTCCCTGGGTCCATCCTTCTTCTGCCATCTGAAACCAGGGAAAACAGAATTTGAACAGATGCAGGATAAAAGATGATCTTTATTGCATAACATGGTGGGGTACAAGGATCATGGGTACATTGATGCTAAGCTGGTAGTGCTACTGGATACAACGGACTCTACTCCAGGAAAGGCTAGACTAGGTGCTAAACTAATCTAAGGACTCTACTCTAGACAGACTCGGCGTTTCTTCAGAGGGAGCTGATACTCTGGCACTTCATCATCAGTCTGTGTGCCTGCATCCATGTGGGTCATCTCGGGCTCTCCTTCCAACAGCCCATTCTCCCTTCTGTAGGCTTCAAGCCTATCCATGTACTCAGAGTGAGCCTGGCATCTGGCCTGGTGAGTGGCTAGAGAGCTGATAGCCTGGGTAGCTGTCACCTTCTGTGTCTCCAGCTCTCTCTTCACTTCTTCCAATTCTTTCTCCGCCTTCTCGGCTCTGCGGATCTGGTGCCTCAGCTGTCCTGATGTCTCTCGGTACAGCCTGTCCAAGCCAGTGAGGTAAATGGACAAGTGTGACACGGTGTCCTCTATGTCTTCATCTCTCCCAAGGTTTCTCATCTGAGCAATCCACTCGCGTCCTCCACTCACCAGAGGTGGGGTAAAACCTAGTGTTGTTCCCACGAGGTACTGCCTGTAGAGTGCGCGGAGGCACATCAGGGCTCTTCTTGCGGCTTTGCGGTAAGCATTGGGGCGGTCGTAGCCGGTGGCGTGAACAAACCAAGGTGCCACTTCTTTGTAAAGTGAGCTCTTCCCCACAAAGATGAACATCCGGCACCGACGGGTACCATTGGTGGTGAACTCCCGGCAAAAGTACTCGGGGGTCTCTGTGACTCCAACGTGCTCCAGGCTGAGCAGCAGCAACTTGGGGAGGCCAGGTTCTGCGGGACAGACTCCTTCGCCCCAACCCTCGTCAGCCGGCTGGGCCATCTGGAACAAGTCAAAAAGCCGTCGGTGAGTACTTGTGTGGAGAAAAGGAGTTTAGATGAGAACAACTAGTAAGGGAAGACTAGAAAGGGTCACGATCCTAGGGGTTACGTCCTACGGCCAACCTATTGGCTCTGATACCACCTGAAGCATCCCCTCGAAAGAGAGGACTTAATGTGATACAAATACCAGTCCCAGAATGCTGGTTCACATTATTACAACAGATAGTTCAGTACAAAAACAGTATTACGGGAAACGGTGGCATTGCAGGGCCACGACAAACATAACTAACACTAAGCTTAGATAACAAGGTTGATAACATAGAGGTCTTCATCAGAGTGGCAACGCATGCGGCTTCCAGCGGGTGACCCTAACACACAGGCAAAGGTTGGGTGCAGAACGAACCCCACTAGACGGTATCCTCAGGCACAAAGTCCGGGTCTGCCTCTGAAACAAAGTAAGCAAGGGTGAGTACATACGTACTCAGCAAGCGCAACCACAACCACGGAGGGTATAACAGAAGTATGCAAGTATTGAAACAAGGATGGCTCATGGTTTATTTAGCAGCAAAGCAAATTTTATTACACATGCAGGGGTTAGTTTTCGCAATGGGTTTTCACAAGTATTTCTTTTATTAGGATCAATAAATGTAACATTTTTACACACAGGATTTTAATGCTACCAGATTTCCCATCTGTCGTAGCCCATATCAAAACTTTTCTCAGCTCATCAAACACCAAACACTTTCTTACACCAAAACAGGGGACTTAGTGAAGTGACCAAGCCGTAACTCGCCCAATTCCGTGGACACGGCTATCCGGATAGGTTTTAACTCTACAGAGGTGTACACGACCACAAGTAGGCTACCACAACATGGACACCTTAGTGCCAGTGCAGCTCCTATCAAAGCCATTACCCACCCTAGCTAAACTGACAAGTTATCACAAACGCGACCAGGGGTTAGCCACCTACCGACGAGGTCCTAACCAGGGGCATACCTCACATAGATCGTATCCCCGGCTCCATGGCCCTCTGTTGCTCACCAGCACACCACATAACCAGCAGCTCAACTAGTGGGATTTATGCTAGGCCGTTGCCACATACAACGGTCGAGTGGTGGTACAATAAAATGGGTTAGGCTAGATGACACATCAACATCATCCCAAAACTTGTGATAGGATAGACAACTCCCACCATGCTCAACCACACAGGTTCGAGCTCACCTCGGTATTTCACACAGAAATACCGTCTGTCTCATCCCACACGGGTACTCATTTTATTCACGCAAAACATCTCTTTTATTTTAAAGCACGCACACATTTGCTTTTGTAAACACCAAGTGATTGTCATGGGGCATAATGGTAAAATATTCCTAAGCATTTCTAGCAGTGACCAATATCCAAACAGAGCGTTGTCATATTTAAACATTAATCTGGGTTGTCAAGGAAGTAGTCATAGCAATCAAGGAATGGCTAACCAACCGGGTTTAGCAGTAAAATCTTGCAAGTTTTATAAAACAGGCGATGGGTTGTGTTTATAAAATTTAGGACGAAAGTATGCATCAAAGGGTGGGATTGCACTTGCCGTTCTCCCAACCCTCGGGGGATTCCTGCCCGGGGTCTTGGTCTCCAAGCTCCTGCTCGTAAACCTGCTCCTCCTCGAGTCCTTCCTCGTTCACGGCGGAGTCTACGGCACACACAAACAAACAAACAATAAATAAAAGAGAAAGGTTTTTGCTGAGCTCCGAGAGAAAGAACAGAAAAAGAGAGTGGTGATGACATGATTATTTTTGGATAGGGACTGAATGAATTTGGTGGAAATATATTGGTAAATATTGTGGTGGAGTTTGGGGTCAAACGGGATTAATTTGGCGCATGAAATGACGAGTTTAGTGGGGTTTTAGGGCTATTTTTAAAGAGAAAGGACTTTTCTGTAAATACCGAAAAGTCCAGGGGCCTCAGGCGAAATTATCAGAGAGAGAGAGAACAGTGCCTGTGGATTGCGGGTTGATTTGGTTAAAATGCAGGGGGTTATGTGGGAATGTTCCAGAGAGAGAGGGGGGTTTAAGTTTGGACTGCGGGTTCGAATAGGGGAAAAGACAGGGGGTTATGGGCAAAACGCCCTTTCTTCCTCGCGACACAGTGCCGAGGGGGAGCGAGAGCGACGGCGGCCGGCGGCGGTGGAATCGCCGGCGATTTGGGGCGGCTCGGGTGGAATTGATCGGGGGAAAAGGGTGAGGAGCGTACGGCAAGTTCACCCGCGTCCTTACCCTAGGCAGAGGTGCAGTGAGGCGGCCGGCCCACGAGAGCGGCGGCGGTGGCGTCACTGGAGGTGGTGGCGGCGGCGTTGCAGCGGTGGGGAAGGCGGTTTGAGTGGCGCTCGAGCTGGTGGGGGTGGAGGGGATGCGGGTGAGCCTATTTATAGGCGCGGAGGTGAGCCGAGGCGGTGGGCCGACGGGAGGGGGGTCGGTCGGGCGTCAATGGAGGCCGGCGGATGAAGCTTTAATGGCTGCCGGGGTTTGTGTGGTGATTGGTACGGTGGCCCGGCCGGTGCTGTGCTCGTCGTGATGTGGCGTGGCGGTGACCCGGCGCGGGTGGTGCGGCGATAGGACAATGGCGGGGCCAGGCGGTCGGAGCGGCGGTGGCCGGGGTGGCGTGCTAGAGCGGACGTCGTGGTTCGGCGACAGGGCAGCGCTGCGGCGGGGTCACGGTGGAAGGCGGCATGACTGCCCGTACGGCAGTCGGGTGGTCGGTGGCGGGGTAGTGCTGCGGCGGGGCCGACCCGGGAGCACGCGTGCGGCGAGCACGTGGGGCGGCGGCGGCGATGGCGTGCGCGAGGGTGGTGCGGCAGGGGTCGGCGCGTGCGTGTGGTCGGCACGGCAGCGGGTCTGGGGGAAGCGGTGGTCGGCGGTGGTGGCGTGGTGGAGAAGCGAGGGTTGAGCAGAGGGGTGAGGCCGGCCGGGGGACGAGCGGAGCCGAGGAGTGGTGGGGCCGATGTGGTGGCGGACACGGCGGCGATGTCGCGAGTGAGGGTGGCTGCGGTGAGAGGGGTGAGTGGGAGGTGGGCCGGCGGTGGGCAGGGCCGTGGTGCTCGGCGTCGGGCGGAAGCAGAGGAAACAGAGGAGGGAAAGGAAGGAAAAGAAAAGAAGGAAAGGAAAGAAAGGAAGAAAAAGGGAGAGGGAAAAAAAGGAAAAAGGGGAAAAGGGGAAAAAAAGGGGGAGGGAAAAGGCGGGATTCGCGGCGGGAAGCCGACAACGATCGACGGCAGCCGGTCAGTGGTGGATGGGTCCGGCGGGCGACCCGAGAGTGTTCGACACGAGGCGGGACGGAAAAAGAGGGGGCGGTGATAACCAGGCGGGCGGGTTTGGCGGGAACGGGAGCTCGGGTGGTAAAAGATTTTGAAAGGATTTTACCGGTGATTTATTTAGGTGGTTTTCCCAGAGATTAAAACACGGGCGTTACACCAGCTCCACAAACCCCCCAACTTATGGAGGATGGAACACATCACCTCTCCAACTTATGAAATTGGTTTTTTTACCCCCCCCCCCCCTCAACTTTCTAAAACCGGATAAATCATCCCCTTCTTTCTTGTGAGTTTCCGAGCTCCGTCAGCCCTCCTGGATGAGTGAATGGCGCGGCGGCGGCTGCTAGGTTGCTGGCTCGGACGGAGGTAGAAGAGCTCTTGTGAGTTTCCGAGCTCCGTCAGCCCTCCTGGATGAGTGAATGGCGCGGCGGCGGCTGCTAGGTTGCTGGCTCGGACGGAGGTAGAAGAGAGACCCTGCCTTTATTTATTTCTGGCAAGTACCGGCTGGCGCCAGCGACCTGAAGCCGCAAGCGGCACGGGTTGGCGCCCCCCGCCGTTACGCCATCCCACGAAGATATATATTAAGGTAGTGTGATTCAATATAATGCAATATGACTTAATATATTTTTGTTTAATCAGTTATTAGATGCCGCCCAGCTATATTTTTTTCCTAGCTACGCTACTGGATGCTGCAGCAGCCATCGGAATCGACAAAAGGAAATCAGGTGTACCTTGCCGTGGACTTGGCGATTGGACACCGGACATGGCTTGGCTACCAGCGGCGGCCGAGGAGGAGCACGGGATATGGTGGATCTAGCGGCGGCGTCAAGGGTACAGGGGGCGGTGGCGGCGTGGAGACGGAAGCAGGCAGATTGCCAGGGATCGGGTGAAAGAGGATGAGCGGCGGTGAGGGAAGATTATTGGGCCGGAAGGTCGGATTCTCACGCACTTCCACGTTGATGCCCAATATTGTAGTAGACGACCCATTTGACGGGTTCGCTTCCCCCAAAGATATTTTGGCAGGTAGAGTGCTAGCTTGTAGCTTCACCCCACAATGGAAGGCTTTTTTTTTCTTGTTTTCATTTCTTACTATTTCTATCCACTCCTGTGGGGAAAGGGAAGGTGGGCCGGGCACATGCCTGAAAAAATTAAAAAGAACTATGTACAAAAAATATATGTTTATAACAAAATCGTACCAACAAAATCCAATTACACCATTGAGTTGTTATAACATCTTCAAAATAAAACTACGATTAAAGATATTTTTATGATTCTCTAACTGAAATAATTTGGCTGTAAAGGTGGAATAGGTTTTTCGGAGCTATATAGGGGTGTTTGGGAGCACTCCGAAGCTGAAAAACAGCTTCCACTCCACCAGCTCCACAAACCCCCCAACTTATGGAGGATGGAACACATCACCTCTCCAACTTATGAAATTGGTTTTTTTACCCCCCCCCCCCCCTCAACTTTCTAAAACCGGATAAATCACCCCCTGAAGCTGTTTTGGACGACGGTTTGCTACAGTAACGGCGGTTTTGTCTGTTTTTTCTTTTTTGGTATTTCAGCTGATTTTTTGAAAAATCATAGTAAATCATAGAAAAATCAAAATATTGGTCGCCAATGAATTTTGCTAGTGAATATATAATATAGCTTTAGAACATTTTTTTGTTGTAGCTTTAGATCTATGATTTTCTATAATTAATTCATAGCTGTAAAAAATATTCTAAAGCATACTATATTATATATTCATTGTGTAGATCTACTCATGTGGACACCAACAAAATTAGATTTTCTATTTTACAATTTTTCTGTGATTTAATATGATTTTTCAAAGATTGAGCCGAAATAAAAAAGGAAAAAAGACAAAACCACCAACTGTAGCAAACCGCCATCCAAAACAGCTTCAGGGGGTGATTTGTCCAGTTTAGAAAGTTGAAGGGGGTAATAAAGCCAATTTCATAGGTTGGGGTGATGTGTTCCACCCTCCATAGCTTGGGGGGTCGTAGACTTTTCCCCACAAATTTTCCTACCAACCAGCTCCGGCTCTGGAAAAAATGTGGAGCTAGATCCACCTTTTTGATGGAGTACCTCAAGAGATAGGGGTGGGCATAAAACCCGATACCCGAAACCCGAACCCGAAAAACCCGAAATCTATAAAACCCGAACTTAGATCGGGTTTGAAATCCCATAACCCGAATTAAATTAGGGTAATTCGGGTTTGAGCCCATGGTACCCGAATAACCCGAACTACCCGAAATATGTTAGAAATTCTATATATTACAACACATAAGACAATTTAAAGGGTCGTATAGTATATATTTATTTTTCTTTTATGTCAAAACACTATTGCTCTATGTTAGTATGATCTTTTTTACGGTTAATAGATACATCATTGTGTCATTTTTAAGCTTAAATGATGTTAGGTCTCTCAAATGTTACTAAAATTTTGTTTCACTTTGTTGTGATGAGGTAGTTCGGGTTACCCGAACCCGAACCCGAAATTATCAAATACCCGAAAAATCCGACCCGAACTTCTGTGAACAAATTTCGGGTTTCAATTTTCAAAACCCGATCCGAATTTTTCAGGTAACCGGAATGCCCACCCCTGTCAAGAGATGCTCCAAAAACCTCAGTTCCAAACCTTCTCATGAAGCTGTGAGTTAATTACCCACCATGCCACCGTGTCATCGGTTACACGCTCTGTACCCCTTCTCGAAGAAAAGAAAAACAAAATCCCGCCGCCCCTGACGAACCACGCCGCCCTCACCGGACCACTCTGCCCTCACGTACTCGCCGCGGGGATGTCACCGTCCACAGGGGCGCCGCGCGGAGTAGCTCGGCAGCCACGGGGACGCCGCGGGTCGCGAGGTCGAAACACGGTCTAGCTCTACGGCAACGGGACGCCGCCAGCCGCGGGGTCGCCGCAGGCACAAGGTCCACGGCCACAGGGGCGGCGTCCAGCATGTGCTCTTCCTCATCGAGCTCCACAGGCTGTCCGCATCCTCCTCCGTGTCGGGCAGTGACGTGCGCCTCAGCGGATGTGGTCCGCGCTCACCTTCCTGTCTCTATTCAACTCCAATTGCTGCAGTAACGGGTTGGTTTTTTTAGAAAAGGGCATATGTATCAATATTTCAGCGTCTGTATCAATTGATACATATAGCTATCTAAAATCTTGAACCAAAACACCAACACCATCTCCATGTTTCTTAAAACAAAAAAGCAACAAACTGAGCAACGACGACCCAACAAACGAGTCATCACTAACAGCTCAACTAACATGAAGTCTATTATTATTGAACCAACCATTAAAAACAAAAAACTCTATCATCAACGACTCAAGGGCATGACAAGCCAAGTTGATGCGTGGTCGATCTTCCTCTCTTTGCATAAGCGTCCAAAATCTGACCTAGTGAGTCCCTCGAAACAAAACCTGCATTGGACAAAAGACTTTGATTATCCTGTTGGTCTGATTAACCTTTAATTAATTAGTGGTTTTCTAAGCCTCAGATGCTTGTCGTAGGAGCATGATGCTTGGATTGGTTCGTTTGTCGTAAAAATTAGAGTGTTTATGTGTTTTCTGAATTTTGGATCGAGCAATGGATTGAGGCTGTGTTTAGTTTCTAAACTTTTTCTCTCTAAATTTCACTATTCATTCATGACATCAAATCACATCAAATCTTTCTCCTCATGCATGCAGCACTAAACATGGGTAAATAAAAAAAACTAGTTGCATGATTTTGATGTACACGACGAGACAAATCTTTTGAGTCTAGCTTGGTTAGGTCATGATATGACAATGTTTAACACAAACAAACGAAAAATGATACAGTGCACTGCAGTGTTCGATGTGACTTTTCACTTCGGACTGTGTTTAGTTTTTGAAAAAAGGGTGAAAATGGGAATAAAAAAGTCACATCAGACATTGTAGTGCAATGTAGCACTTGTCGTTTGTTTGTGGTAAACATTATCCTACCATGATCTAACTAGGCTCAAAAAATTCGTCTCGACGTGTACATCAAAACCATGCAACTAGTTTTTTTTATTTATCCACGTTTAGTGCTCCATACATGAAGAGAGAGATTTGATGTGATTTAATGGGATAGGCGAATAGTGAGGTTTGGAGAGAGAAAGTTTGAGAACTAAACACAAGGAGAAATAAAAAACTTGGGTAAATAAAAAAAACTAGTTGCATGGTTTTGACGTACACGATGAGACAAATCTTTTGATTCTAGTTAGGTTGACAATATTTTAAAAAAAATAAAAAATAGATGCGACTTTTTCACTTTTCTTTTAGGAACTTGTGCAAATTTGCAGTGAGGTAATCCGTGCTGTTGGCCTGGGCGCTGGGCTTTACGGCAGCAGTCAGCGGCCGCGGCCGCAGCTGCAGGACCTGCCGCCACTGCCCAACGCCGTGGCCCCGCCGTCGTGCTGTCTCCTCCCCTGCGCAGTTGCCTCGTGGTCCTGTCACCGGGAGGCTCGTGGCGAGACTGCGAGAGCGAGCAGACGAAGAGAGAGGGGCAACGACCAACGAGAGAGACGAGGGGAGAAAGGGGGAGAAATGACATGTGGGTTCATTTGTACAGTGTAAAATAGACTGTTCACAACTAGATACAAGGTTTCTGGAGCTAGAGCACTGCAATTAACCAAACACGTACATCAGCTCCATATCTTTTTAGAGTTGGTGGAGTGGAACACCAAAAGTATGGAGTTGATGGAGTGGAGCGATTTGTTTGGAGGTGGAGCGCTATCAAACAGGTCCGTGACAATTCTTTTTCTATTCGAGCTTCGAAAAAATTGTTATCTTTGAAATATCACACCAAAAGTATGGAGTTGGTGGAGTGTGGCAGTTTGTTTGGAGGTGGAGCGTTACCAAACAGGCTTGTGACAACTCTTTTTCTATTCGAGCTTCGAAAAAAATTGTTATCTTTGAAATATATTCTAGAAAATTTATGAAATTGTAATCGAGTCTGGTCTATTTTTAAAGATCTTGTGGGAAAAACAATGGTACGAACATTTTGAATTTGTACATCTCATTTGCGAGCTATATCCTTTTCAAATTTAAATCCTGGAATTTCGTTTGCACGAAATTAGAGGTGTCGCCATGTGAGGCTCTCCCTCTCACGTAGCGAGAACCACGCCGAGAGAGGTTAAAAGGGCAGTGGACCATCGTTCAATACTGGGCATATAAAATTATGAAGAAACAACATGCGCAAATCCTCGGGCATTCCACCCACGATTTTAATCATTAGCTCAAATAATTGCTATTTTTTTCTTGTCGTTGACGAGTATCTCTCCCTAGTAAAAACTTAGCTCGCTAGCGCCGGGAAAATAGACGATCTCACACGCAATCCCATAAACCACCATCTCACACACACGGGAACTTTGTATGCTAGCGACGTGGACAACCTTATTGAGGATGCCCTTAACATTGTACTTGATCCCGCTAAAATAATTCTATAGCTAGTATTTCAAGGTCTTAGTCGAGCTTTATATGTAAATCAATATACTGGAGACACCATTTTATAATGAAACGCATTAGGGTTGCCAGTTATATAATTTAGCACACACATCGCTGGGTGGTCTGGGCAATCTACGGACCCCACAAAAGCCCCCTGAAAACCATCAAAGACAAAATCCATCAAAGACAGAATAACACTACTCCAAATAGTGGATCTCTTGAAGCATCTATAGGATCTGAACCTCCAGCGGAGCCCTCGACACTGTCGCGCGGGAGCTAGAGAACTCCATTAACAACACCTTCAGAGAGGCTAAAACGCACCAGCGTCAACGTTAGATTTTCACCTCGGAGACCCCAAGCTACCATCAATGAAAGTGGTTGCAAAGCAATGCCCTCAACAGAAGAGTAAAGTCTAAAAGAAAAATTGGTTTGATAGCATTGAAAGGTTACCACATCCGGAAAATATCATTTAAAATAGATCATCCCGTAAAATACCACCGAAAGAGTGCACCGTAAACTGAAAATAACATTCTGTCATGTCCCGTTAGAAAAGTGTCGTTAACGCTGCCCGTTTCCTGTTTTTCTTCCCCGAGCAAAACGTCGCCGCTCATTCCTCCTCCTCCTCGGACCCGTTCGGGACCCCGCCTCCTCCTCCTCCGTCCGCGACGCGGTCGACCGCCCCAGCCTCCCCTGGTCACGGAGTCCTCCGTCGACGTGCTCGACGACATCGGCCGGCACCAGCAGCGCAATGTTCGCCCTCCTCCCGGGCGTCTCCTCTCCAGCAACCGGCCGTGCCGGCGCCTTGTCTCGCTGGGTTCGACGTCGGCTAGGTGCTCGACATGGACGCGTCCGGCCGGGACGACGCCCGCGCCGGTGACGGCCTCCCGCGGCGGGAGGTCGGGCGGACAGTCCGGGCGTGGGCGCAGGCGACATAAAGAATGCTAGAGATGGAGGCTTGGAGCGACGGCGTTGACGGGGAACGTGAAGGAATGCTATTTTCAGCTCACGGTGCATTTTTTCGATGGTATTTTACGGAACGATCAACATATTTTTCGGATATGGTAACCTTTCGATGCTGTCAAACTAATTTTCTCAAGTCTAAAACCTCACCGCTGCCCCAGGATTGGACCAGGGTTTGGCCCGCGAATCACCGCCAGAACAGAACCAGAAAAACCAAACTTGAAAGGCATGCCGCCGTCCAACGGCCACACCTTGTAACCGCCGAACCACTCCGTAAGACCCCGTCCGTGGGAATCCGCACGAAGCCACGAACCACACGTCCGGATCAGGTTCTGTATGCGCCTGGTTCCATAGCTAGTATACTATAAATTATGAAATTTTCTTCTGTGAACTAACTGTTAATTTATTTATTTAGGTTTTAAAACTCTCTCTAGCTAGCTGCAAAGGGCGATTTGATTGCATGCATGTAGCGCTACAGGCGACGGCGGTTCATGCCACAAATAACTAAGAGTCAATATGTGCTCCATCTACTGGAATTGTTATCTCCGACTATAATTTTTTCACATCAGGCTTCCAGGATGCCAACCATGCAATCAGCTGTAGTGTCACTAGATTATACAAATGTATTAGCATCATCATAGCAAATTAGCTTTCTGATTATTTTCAGCGACAGTGCTACAGTTGTACTAACAAGATTATCCACCAAACTTCCGGCTTCTTAAAATCTTTGCAGCCTGCCCAGCATTTACATGGTGCAATCCTTGATGCTTTAGGCAATTGTCACTAATCGTGTCATCCGTTAGCATTTCCAGCAGGTACTGTGCATCTGACTTCTTCATGGTTAACAGCCTCAGGGATTCAATTAGGAAAGGGAGAAAAGCTTCAGGTCTCGAACAGAAGGGCCTAAAGATGTGGACAAGGGCTTTTGTGTCAACTCCTAACTGAATTACTCCCGTGTCAGAGAAATTTACTTCAGCCCACCGTATGCTGCTGTAGATGAAGTAATCGAGGCCTTCTGCTATACTCCTCCAAAGATCAAGGAAATCCTTGGAATTAAGATATAGCTTCACCTTAGTGGTCCTGTCTGTCAGAACATCTAGACTGGCAACAAAACCAGGAGATATTCCTGCATTTTCTTCATCCAGAATCTGATCATCTAAGAGAGTTTGCCCACTCCATGATCCAATGTTCTGGACATATTCCCATGACAGATCTTCAAACTCAAGCAGAATGGCAGACAGTATCTGTTCAAGATAATTGGTCCCTAATTTAACCAAAAAGCTGATTTCATCTGTAAACAGGGAACACCCTTGAGTACCCATATCCAAGAAGGCGGTATCTTCGTCCCATTCCCGAAGCACATTTTCACAGTAACGTGCAGCGTTAATTGCACAAGAGGCTTTTAATAAAGACTGATCTTCTAATGCCGTACTTGCCAATTGCAATGCCTCACATCGATCACGCAAGACAAGAAAAAAGTCATTCAGGAACTTGACTGAAGAGGATCTGTTATAATGGATCTGCATTCCCCTATTTGGCAGAGCACGGCCTCTCTCAATCATTGACAAAGCAGTTTTGACAACAAATTCAGAAACTGGTGGAGCTTTGTAGTCTTCTCTTGTAGAGAGAAGAAACTTGATTGAATTTTCCATGTGACCAAGCTGTTCATGCTGACTATCACTACATGACCAACTTGTCTCATCCTCCATTTCGGATTTCAGCTTATCCTGCGCTGAACTAAGCTCAATGCTAGCCCATATCTGAAGCCAATCAGGGTGTTCACTATATATTGAAAAGACAGATAATGACCTAGACAGACCTTCAGAAAGAGATGCAATTTTCTGAATTCCTGAATCTGCAAGAAACTGCATTTTTTTATCAAAAGAAATCATTAGGTCATTTAGGTGCATCCAAGAGGATTCTACTTCAGGTCTGCTAGCAGTAGCCTGGTCCTGATAAGAGGTGACAAGTGCTGGAAAAATTTGCCTCTCAAGGTATCCTATAAGCATTTTCACCATTCCGGTCACCCAAGATTCTTTGGCACTTAAGCCTGCTAACCTAGCATGATCAATCAAAGGCTGCAATATATCATCCACCCCATCCATGAAATCCTTTGTTATCTTGTAAACAAGGGTAAAAATGAACTCTGGATGCTCAGACCATTTTGCAAAATGATATTCCATCCTCGAAGCAATAGGGTGAACTAATTCATCAATTGCCCAAAGTCCATTGTCCAAGCAAGCAACTTTATCGAAGTACTTTGAATCCACCAGGGCTGGAGCGGCTGCTGCTATTTGGCATTGACGCGCTTCACGATTCGCTTGTACATGCTGCAGGGCACACAGTGCTAGGAAGCTTTGTGAATATCTCTCCTTATTTTCATCATTCATCAGGACTAGAGGATTTGGGACTTGGGAGTACTTGTCATTCTGTGTGTCTGGTGAGGACAAAGAAGGAGGCCAACCCAGTGCTGCAAGTAGAGCCCGATAATCCGTGAGTGCTTGTGGCCTCAAAATGGCTAGAGTTTTGTCCACTCTAGAATCAACAGCCGTGATGAGGCTGGTCCACCGTGGCCTGCCTGTGCTGATCCTTACCAATTCTCGCTCAATATCCCTCACAGCATTGACAGCATTGAGCAGCTTCCCTTGCTTCCATTCTGTTTCCTACATTTGAAAAGGAGGGGTGTGTTAGCAAGAAATACTCTGCAATCTGGTTTGCTGAGACACCTACGTAGCAGCATGTGTGCATGACCTATTATTAGCTGCATCCGAGATGGAAAATTGATTAAGAAATGATAAAAGTATCTCACATTTGATTTTCGAAGTATGGATGGCAGGTTCAATTTTGAGGCCTGTCTAACGATGGAAAATGCCGCATCTTCTAGGTTGCCAACCAAAGCTTCCAACTGTAGAGTAGCTTCTGGAATGTCAGCATAGCAAAGTTACAGAATGAACTATACAATCCTACACACATACTGCGATAAAGATACCAAAGAAGATATAATACAATCCATAGCAGCCAACAAGTCCTCTCCTCTCTGTGCCAAATCAAAATTGAACTAGGAACTGGTATGGCGAGTTTGAAACTGTACAGAGGACATCTATTCAGATAATTCCAATGCAGTCAATTGCTATACTGATTTGCACTAAAACCAAGACAGAAGTTTCTCAATTGAACAGATTCTTAGCAATGTGAAAGATAAGTGATGTTACAAATTACATTCTGAGCGCTTGAGGGATGGGTGTGCATAAAAACGCGTTGCCAGTGCAGTACATAAAACATGCAAGTTACCAAAACTATACACTCCACTAGATATTAACCCAAATTGGTGACTCACATTCTATTTACCGGCCACTATCTAGATGTCCGCGTGCACAGGATTTTGGTACTTCATACAAATCGGGAAGGCCAATTGACGAGTTGAGGGGAGGAAAGGGGATAAAAGGCTCACCCGCGTAGAGTCGAATGGTGTCGATCCGTTGGATCTCCCGGACGAGCGCCGGCAGGCCAACCTTCCGCACCGTCTCCTCCCCCTCATCCTCCTCGTCGGCCGCTCCGCCTAGCAAGCAAGGAGGAAAGGGAGCCGGATCAGCAGCCGTGCGGCAGGCAGGCAGCCACAGTGGCCGCGGCACTAGAGACTTAAACCCCTATCGCGCTAGGGTTGGGTTTACTATTGAGGGAGAGCGAGGGAATGCACCTGATAACCGGATGCGGCGGAGGTCGGAGCGGGCCCCGGCGGAGCGCGCGAGCCATGACGCGGCGGCGGCAGCGAGGTGCGCCTCGAGGCGGCGGAGCGAGGCGTCGAGCTCGGCGCACTCGCGTCGCAGCAGCTCGGCGAGCGCGGGCGCGGCTGCGAGGTCGTCGGGGGAGGAGAAGTGCGCGTCCAGGAAGGCGCGCAGGGTCGCCGGCGGCGGGCGGGGGGTCGGCGACATGGGTGGCGTGCCACCTCCCGCTGCGTTGCGTTGGCTCTGGATGCGGTGGCCGCCGGCCGCGTGGGGAAGAGAAGAGAAGGAAGCCTGTTTGTTGGTGGGCTCTCGTGGTGGCCCAGCCCAGCCCAGCCCAGCCTAGGCCGGTCTGATGTGGTGCCTCTGCCTTGGTCCAAAACGGGATTGGATGGTTGCTCCCTTGCTTTTCTGGTGTTCATCAGAATCACATGCCGCACCGGGACCATCCCAATTCCCAAACGTCAATTCTGAAATACTAATGCACTGCCCAAAACTCTCCGGTTGCGAGCGTGATTGATGATGAGTGACAAGGCCCCGTAGTACACAGAGAGCACGTAAGTACTTTTTTTAGGCCTGTTTGGTTCCTAGGGACTAAAACCAAAGGACAATTACAACACAATAATATTAGTAAGTACCGTAGAGAAGGTAATTAATTAATTAAGAAACACGTACATGCAGCATGGTCTCGTGGACACACGTACAGCATCATCTCGAGATGGATGCATATGCTGCGCTGTATTTAATTTACAACACAAGAAGGAAGACTACACTACCATACGGCATTATATATGGCCGTCAATCTCTAGCAGCAGGCCGGGCCGGTAAGCACTAGCTTAATTAGTAGTACTAGCAATAATAGGAGCTAGGAAGCGAACGAGAGGCTCCTCGATCAGTCAGAGCACAAGGTCGTTCCACGAGTCGAGCGTGGGGAAGCACGGCTGCTGCTGCTGGTCGAGGTCGAGGTGTTGCTGAAGCGCCGCCGCGTCGTCGCCGCCTGGGCCTACCATCAGCGGGAGCGGGTTGCCACCATTGATGGCGTCGGCGGCCTGCAGGAGCACTGCCGCCGCGTCGAGCGCAGCCGTCGGCTGTTGCAGCAGCAGCATGTCGTCGGCAGCTGGGTGGTCGTGGCCGACGCCGGTGATGTGCTGCACCATGATCCTGAAGTTGGTGGGGTCGGTGGTGATGTAGGTGGTGGGGGCGCGCTTGGACGCCCGCCGAGAGCGCCGCTTATTATTCCCTGCGCGCCCGACGGCGGCCAGCTGCTTCTGGTGGTGGCGGCGCCCACCGGCGGTGGCAGAGTCGGCGACCAGGACGGAGTCGCAGGTGGTGGTGGCGTAGGGCGGCGGCGGGAGAAGAATGTCGGATGCGGAGGAGGACATGGCGGAGAAGTGCAGGGCGCGGGCGATGGCGGCGTCGGCGAAATTGTTGGTGGTTGGCAGGAAGAGAGCGGGCGGCGGCGCCAGGAGGCACGATGAGATGGCAGCAGCGTCCATGGCTAATGATGGTGAAACCTGCTGGATGATGAAATTAAGCACTAGCTTAATTTGAAGCTTGATGATGGTGAATTAATCCTGCTGGATGGCTAGCTTGGGGCTTATACTTGGCTAGTGTGAGTGGTAGGATGAGGAAGATAGGTGAGTGGGAATAGATCGATCGATATAGGATGGGAGGCCGTGTGGTGTACGTGTTCATACATATAGGCCGGAGAGGAGAAGGAAACCGCGTGGGGTGTGGTGTCGTCGGCGTGCAGGTGCAGTGGGGGGTTTGTTTTTTTGTCTGGGTGTCGGAGGCCACCGCCAGCCTACAGCCCAGCTTGCTGCTGCCGGTGGGGGAGTGGAGTCAACTCCAGTGCTTGCCACGTGGCTTTTCGGCGAGCTACTACACTAGAGCCACCCGACCCGACCGACGCCAAAGTTGAGCTCGATCTGCCGAATGTATTTGTATCGTAATATTATCTCCGTTCTAAATTATACTACCTACGGTTTTATTTAATTGACGTTAGAACAACAATTTTAGTTTAAAAATGAACTGATTCAACTCTCTGAACGTCAAATATTTGGAAATGGAGGTAGTATTTCGTTTTGATTAATATCAAAATAACCTTTAAGCTGGATGGTGTGTCGGCCGGGCATGCAGAACGCGAACGCTGTGCCAGGCAAAAATGCCTGACCCCCGTCCGTCCATTCCGTTCAATCAGCGGTCGCCGGCCGGGAATATATATCGATCTGTGAGCGGCGGTGGCCTGCCCGTCGCTCTCGCCGGGGATTTCCTCCATCTGCCGCCAAGCCCGCCGAGAGAGATAGATCTCCAAACCAAACAAACGGTAACAAATTAGTAAAAGCGCAGCAATCACATCCGTAGGTCTGGGTCCGTGCATCATCATCGATCCCTCTCAACAAGATTTGGCTGCCCTAGCTCGCCCAGAATCTGGGCGCCCATTTCTATGCGATCAATCACCACCAGCATCACCTCACCCTAGCTAGCTTTGCTTTGATTGCGGTGGAGTGGAAGCTTAATATATTTTTAAAGGAAACCAAACCAGGCCCTGGCGGGATCCCAGCTTATTACCGAGACGGGACGGCGACGGCGACGGTGATTCTGCTCCCTCCACTTCCAGCGTAAAGCGACCCTACTTTTCTTCCACCGCCAGAGAGTTTACCCTACCAAAAAGTTTTTCACTCTATTATTTTGTTACTAATTTATTTATTTACCCAGCGAAAACGACCGCCGAACCATCTGGATTATTCATCGTATATTACACCAAACTTCTCTTTGCGCTAGCTGGTTATTACTGCGATCCTCATCATCTTTGTGGATTTATTTACTTTGCTCAGTCAGAGCAACAATAATCTACAAATAATATTTCTCTATTCTCTAATCAGACCTTCCTTTATGAACCAGTAAAAAAAACATATACAGTGTATTTAATTAGCAAGGTAGGCCATGCAAACATCACGGATATCTAGTTTTTTTATACTATTGTTTTATAGTATCATTGTCATTATCTTTTTCCAACACCAAGGTATCTTTTTTATCATCATATTATGTAGCAAAACTCGCCTGTTCGTTTGGATTATCAGCCACCAGTCAGCAGTATTTTTCTCTCAGCAAAAACCAGCGTGTTTTTCTCTCAGCAAAAACCAGCATCAGCCATCACCCACCAGCCAGCCGAACAGAGTTCATGATAAAATGGAATACTTCATGTACAAATATAATATTTGTTATTTACTGAGAGTAATTTAAGTTTCTGTCTCATAGCCTGAATTTATTTAGAGAATTTTATTTATTGTCCTAATTATTTCTCTTAGGTTTTAGGAAGAAGATTTTTGTGAGACACTAAGATTAACTAAAAATTTCCTGGGTCTCTACGTGAACGTGGTGCTAATCTATACTATAAAGATACAAAACTCTCGAGGCTGACGGGCCCACAAATCAGCCACACTAGAATTTTTTCTTGAGGAAATCATACAACGTTACGCCTCATCACAATACATAAACATAAATACGGGAAGTTCAACGCCGGGACTCCTCAATACCGTCAAAAAGGGACTCCTCAATACTGTAAAAAAAAATCTTTTTCTCCGACGCTACTATAATGCGTGCTCTCAATTGCGTCACCCTGGAACATATGGATCCAGCAGAACTAAAACGTCAGAAGGCTAGAAAATATACTATAAAGATCTAAAAGTTTCGAGACCGAGGGGCCCACAAATCAGCCACGGTAGAATCTTTTCGAACCCACGATTTTCGTCGGACTCTTTAGTCACACTTTTGAAGAAAACATAAAGCGTTACGCCTCGTCACGGTTTAAACTAGCCACGCCCCACGGTTTAAACACCCAGGACTCCCCAGGACTCCACGCCCAAGAATAAATACCGGGACTCCTACGCGGCGTGGTGACTTCTAATACACGCACGTGTCGCGCGTGCACTCTGCTGGTATATATTAAGATAATAAATAGATTGTCTATCTGAGTTGGTAGGGAAGCCTACTTATCGGGGTTCGACATTGTGTCATATTTTTTGAATTTATTTTAAAATTTTGGTTTTCTTTCGGTGATAATTTGTCTGCCGATCATAGAGGGCGCATGTGAGCGTATGCTTCTTGTATTCTATTAAAAAAAGTCCACACTTATGCCATACGTGTCGTCGACGAGACAAATAGACGACGACACAGTGCTCAAATGTACAAACGCATTGCGTCGTTCCATCCTTGGCTGTACGTACGGCTGGTTGACCCTGAGCACATGTCAGGTCCAAATGTACGTTCAAAACACGACCACTGCAACAACTACGGATCCTCTTCTCCGTGCCGCGCTGCTCTAGCACCAGCATGGGGCACAGGCGGCACCCTATGTGCGCTGCGATAGATCTGATCTGCTAGCTTGCCATGCATAAACCAGCAGCAGCAGCAAACGGGATCAAGTCTGAACTCCCAAGCCGCACACACACTGACACCGTGTGCCTGCACTGCACAGGAGCGACGCGTTTGTATGCGACGCGCACGCGCCGCTACAAAGGCTACAGCATGCATGGCAGCACACAGCTGAGACGATCGAGAGGAGCGAGAGCACATGATCATCTGACAGCGAGGCAATACTATACAGTAGCATAAATGGACGCTTGCGGATTTCTTATTACTCTATGAAAAAACACAAACAAAACCGAACAAGTTTGACGGGTTCCGACGTTTGTCAGCGTTGAAAACCACCATCTATCGTTCTGCAGCGGCCAACCACTCCAATTAAACTGACGGATCATATATGCTACCAACTAGTGGTCAATACAATACAATATTGCTACTCCAAAGCTAGCTAGTTGGGAGTAGTATACTACTATATACTAGTAGTCCTACAGTTGAAGTCCGCTGTTCGAGAAGGCCTTGCAAGCATAAAGCATTGCTTTAGCTTTGATTAATCAGATCAGGCAGAACATCCCATGAGGCATTCCCTTGTAATTGAGTGCTTTGGTAGACTTTTGTGTGTCATTGGGTCCATCGAGCACTCCATTACCTCCACTAATCCTACTGCTGCCTCGCTGGTCAGACTGACGGATCTTGAATTCTTCATTCTCGCCAGCAGATAGAGGTCGGTTTCAGGTAGAAAGCTCAAGCCCAGCATCTTTGACAAGTTCAGAAAAAGGTAAAAATAATAATACTTGTTCGTTCAGTCATCCCTCATCCGGAATAGATTGATCTTCAAGTAGGTTGTAGATAGCAAAGCATGCATCTTTGACGTGACGAAATGGAGCAGCCGCCCCGCCCTAAGCTAGTACACGACAGCGGTTGCTTCTGACTTGTAACCGTTTCAACGTTGTCTACTGAAAACTGATGGGCTGCTCGACTCTTTCTTCAGTCTTTAGCTAGCTTCAACCAAGAGTGACGATTTTGTGAGGGCACGATGATATCAGCATGTGGTATCCATCCACTATGCATTAGTTTAGGCTCCCCATACACATCAGATGCTCCCATCCTATGCATATAAAACTAGTTCATGTGATACTACGCCTGTTTGACTTGTTACACCGGCCTGCTACCCCTCATCCACTTGTACATGTTCATTTTAATATTTAGCATTCTCTGATCTGAAACAAATTTCATTCAAATATCTGTATTTCTCTATATATAATATGCGGACATGTACAACTACAATACTATATACGTCGTAGCATATAAAAAATAAATTAAGGGTACCTACCACGGAATCCCATCCAGCGATTAGTAAACAAGAATTTGAGCTTGGACCATCTCCTTGTCGCTCGATTATTCCCTTTGACGTGTAGCATATATAGCAGCAGCAGTGGCATCATGCAGGGATGTGCTGGGAACATCCCTATCCCATCCCTATCCACAGGTCAATGGCCTGCCCCCATCACATTCAGATTACGTCTAAAAAACGATGCCTGCCTGCTTGGTGCTGGTCGTCCGTGTGAGCCCCAGATGTGAGCTTTTTTTTCTGCATGTGCACGGATTTTGCTCCTAGTTTCAAACCTCCATCTCTCTCATGCATTATGGTACACTCCTACTACTCCATAGCATCGCGTTGCACATCAGCACAGCATCGCCTAGTGATGTGTGTGTGTTCATCTGCTGAAAAAAGAAATGCAGATGATGCATGGTGAAAAGTTTTGAATTCTCTTTTCTTTTGGATTATTTGATCTGAAAATGCAGATACTGTCAGCAAGTTGATAAAATACGTGCATGGGACTGAGCGAGTCGACAAACAGGCGGCACGAAAACAAAGGAGGCGGTATCATGGCTGCAATGGCTTTTGACTGCACAAACAGAGTGACTGCAATGGCTTTAGACTTTGGAGCCGGCCGGGAGGGCTTCAACTCCACTTGCAGCAGTTCGTTGGCATCTGGTGGACCTGCTTGTTGGTTTCCCAGAGGTCTGATGCTTGCTCGTTGATTCCGTCCATTAAAAACTACTCCAATGGCGCTTGTGACTGCAATGCTAGGCTGGTTGCTTGGCCCTGCATAGCATTCGTCTCTGTCAAGTGTCAACGCTCAACGGGTTGAATGTTTCAATTTCAGCACAACCTTGCCTGGATAACCCAATCAATTGCTCGTCAACTTGGGCATGCTTGGATTTTGGATGACATCTTTTTAAAAGGACAGTAGATGAAATTTACTTCTGCAGATAGACCAAGGAAGTCATAAACTGTAACTCTCAAAAGATGAAAAGAGTAGAGGCAGACAGCCACGGCCCACGGAATCACGTCAGTAACAGTGCCACGACAAGGTCAGACCGCAAAAACTGGAGATGGAGCTTTCATGTGTAGATTCATACTTGTCGCTGAATTGATTCTGGAATTTGATTAACCATACTACTGCATACGTACATCGATCACCACAATTACAGACTAACTGCACACACTATACTTACACCACCAGCTTCATTGAGCCCCACACTCTGTTTGTTGCCTGTGATCCCTCTTGACAGCAATCGGTACTGACACCACCAGCAGCAGACTTCATATGTTTTTGTACAAGGAACATTTACTTAGCCTACTACTGTACAGCGTTCACCAATACGAGCAAGTTTGTATCTGTAACACTACTTTAATCCTTCCTCCAAATCCTATCCTTCGCTGCACTGACATTTCCCTGCAGATCAATGTACTTCGATCTGCATCGAACTTCCGAAAAGGCTTCAACTCCAGGAATCTCAGCAGACTGGACTGAAGATCAGTGGAGGCACGAGTTGTCAGTGCAGATTGGTGATTATTGGAGCCGCTTGTATCTGCAATGAGACCTTCAATGGCATCTTCCAGGTCCCTGGTTGGCAAATCATCCACAAGGGGCGCCACGCAGCTTTCCGATCGACCGCTCCCCGTCACCACGCGGCCGCGCCCGAGGGAGACGAAAGGATGCATGCGCGGGGGAGGGCGCCACGCCATTGCGTCGTGGGCTATAGAGTGACGGTGGTGGAGTGGAGGGCCATCAATCTCGTCGGATCGCATTCACGCGGCCCATTGTACTGGATCCAACTGGCCCATGAATGTCCGCTATCCATCTCTTCGTCGCATCCAAAAAAGGGCCGGCCCACACGTCAACTCGACGCCCATGGCCCACCTCCCCCCGCTCCTCCTCACGGGCCCACCAACCCGCTCGCTCGGCCGCTCCAATTCAAAACCTCCATCTCTTTTGCGTGATCCTTTTTTTCTTTCCGCTACAGAAAGGAAAGGAAAGCCGCGGCGGGCCAGCTGTTAATTGCAAGCAATTAGTGCCCTCTAATCAAATGCTCCCGACCCGACCGTTGCCTTGCCATCCCATCCATATTCCACACCGCCCTGCCGACTCGACTCGCCTCGCCGCGCCTGGGATTCTCGCAGGTTTGCATCTCGTTTCTTCTCCTACTACTCACTCCGCCGCGCGCCGCTGCTCCGTCCTTCGGGGGTCGAATTCTCCTTGGGGTTTACTTCCGGTTGGAGCTGGCGCGCTAGGTTCTGGATTCCGCGTCGGGTTCTGGGTGATTGGTGCGCTGGGGCAGGATCGGAGGGGCGTCCTGGGCTCGTCGGTGGCTCTGGGGTCAAGGATCGGCGGCACGACACCAATTTTCGTTGGAGATTGGTTTGGGGGTTCAGTTGTCGCTGCTGGTTCTGCTTCTTGATTGTTGGTTGGGTTTTGGGCGATTTTGTGTCCTAGGATCGAATCGTTGCCTTTTTCTTTTGTGTTGGTGGCCGTGCGCATAACTTGTTCGACTGATTTCCAACTGGGGCTGGAGGTAGAGGGGATGGACCACTCGTGCTCTTCACTTGGGAGTACAGTTCCTGGCCTGGTGATACGTGGAATTGCTTTAGAAATTCCTGTGGATTCTCAGTTTTTTTTCTGTTTCCTAGTTCACTTGTTAACATTTTTTTATTTACACAGTAGTTCTCAGCTAATTCGGGTAGAAAGGATTTGCTGTCTTCTTTTTCAGCTGTACAGCTTGCTACCTAATGTGTTTCACAGTTAACTGCTTGCTGACCATGATCCAATCCATGCAGGGACTCGATTTCTGGGGAATCTGTGAATTCCACAATTCTGAAACATGAGAAGATTCTTTTTCTTTGGTTCCTCGGCTGCAAATTCTGAGCAGGGAAATGGGACACCGGGCAATGATAGCAGGATTAAGCACAAAAAGACACCGGAGGCAGATGAGGGCAAGGAGAGTTCCGGTTCCTGCAGCACAAAGTTGTCAAGATCCAGAAGCCGTCGTGAAAAGAGGAATAAGAAGGAACCAGACAATCCGAAGCAGCTCAGGAGGTCTATGTCATTCTCGTCCCCGCCCAGAAACAGTGGCCTGGATGAACGATGCTTGAGCTTCTCTGGTGATGTTCCATGCTCTTTGTATGATGAATATGATGCCCCTCAGCATGCCAAAGATGCCGCGTAAGTGGTTCCATTACCTGATGATTACCATTGCCGCTCCCTTATAACTAAGACATATACCATGATTGAAATAATAGTATCCAGCGTTTTGCCTATTTGCCATGTTGATACATGCTATCCAAATCAAAGAAAAAGGAAAATGCATATATAGAATAAGGAGGGAAATGGCAAACAAATCAAGTTATGCTCCTTATGTGAATCTGCAAGAAATACCCATTTGAGCTATTAAATGCTTATTTGTTTTGTCAAATGGGCCCCCTTTACAATTGTTCAGTTTCAGTGCACAGATTTTCTTTGGCATCTATCAATAATCCTGTACTAAATGTGGTTGCATCCAAGTTATGTTCTTCCATTTTTCACCCAAATATATATTCTTGTGATAGAGTTCCACTTCAACGTTAGCATTTTGTGGCAAATATCATTTTTGTCTTAAGGCTATGTGTATAGCTCATTCTATTCAGTATGTCATCTGAGAAATGATTTTAACAATAATCTTAACTTGCAGTCCCAACATGTGGTCACCAGAAGGGAATCCAGTCTTGAGAGAATATACAATAAAGCTCCCGAAAGAACATTCTGCCATGGAAGATGATTCTCCTCGTTCAAGATGTTGTTCATGCTCAGCAGGGCACTCTCCTGTTAGCTCTCCCATTGCTCTTCGATGTAGGTCAACAAGAATAAGCAATTTATTAAACAGGAATGAAGTACTAGATCGATACATTGATAGAGGGCATGAAGATGCAATGGTAAATGAGAAACAGAAGAGGCACTCCCTTACCACATCTATGGTTTCTAATTTGGGAAGGCCACCTCGACCCCAATCAACAGTACCATCTATACCAATATCAATGAGAGATACTACAGAGAGCTACCCAGATGTGGACTTAAAAGATGTCTGTCTTCAGCAAAATGCTCAAGAGGGTACAGAAGATTCCTGCAGGACTACAACTATATGCAGTACAGGTAAAAACCACATAAGCATGACAGATGCTTTTGAGAGAGGAAGTGCTACATCTGTTGAAGATATTTATGAAGATTTGCAGGATGTGAGAACTCCGAATGCTATTTGCCCTCCCACTTGTCCTACTTCAGGTATGACCTCAAGATGATCCATTCATTGTATTCATTGTAGGCTCGTACTTTTGTGATGCTTCTCAATATTTTCGTGATGATGACTCGTATTTTGCATCAGGAGAGCAAGAAACTGATGACAGGTTGCTTCAAAGAGCTAAAGAAGTTGAGTCAAGGTTTATTGTTCCTTGTGGAGATGACTATGAATTCAGCATGCTTATAGATAAGCGAATGAACTCTAATGACATGTTTCAGTTGATCCGACAATTGACAGAAGATAGGAAACAGTTAGCACAGGAATTGTCTTCACAGATCAAGGCATGTGTTTCAGAAAGATTTGCCGCCAGAGAGCAGTACAAACAATCAAAGAAAGAACTGTACACCAGAACTAGGAGGCTAGAGAATGAGAAGAGTGAAATACAAACTGCACTGGAGAGAGAGATGGACAGAAGGTCACAGGATTGGGCTTCCAGGCTATCAAGATTTCAATCTGAAGAAGAGAGACTGCATGAACGGGTGAGAGAACTTGCAGAGCAGAATGTCTCATTTCAGAGAGAGGTTACTTTTCTTGAAGCAAATAAAGCTGAGGTTTCAACTAAAGCTGCAAGTTTGGAAATGCAAAACAGCAAACTAAACGATGATCTAGAGAAACTCAGAAATGACCATGAGAAGCTTCATAATTCCTCAGTAGATTTGCATGCTCGTTTTGCTGAGGTTGTTGAAGAAAGGAACCACATTCGAGAATACTTGAAGGAGAAGGAGGGCGAGAACAAAGTATTGCATAAAGTGATTGCAAGACTACAAACAACATGTAATGAACAGGAAAGGACAATCACAGGCCTGAGACAAGGATGCCGAGCTGAATTAGATAGGAAATTTGTTGAATGCACCAGTGATACAACAAAGAAATTGCAAATGGAACTTATTAGACTGACAGGGGTGGAGCAAAAGTTGAGAGGTGAAACTCGATCTTGTCATCTTGAAATAGAGTCCCTGAGACAAGAGAACATTGCGCTCTTAAATCGTTTAAAAGGTGCTGGGAATGGAGCAACCTTCTCCTCAATTCGCCTCGACCAGGAGCTTCAGGCCAGAGTGGACAGCCTGCAGATGCAAGGCTTGTCATTGCTTGATAAGATTAGTCAGCTTTGCACCAAATTGTTGGATTTGATGAAACACAAGAAACTTGAAAACGAATCTTTCAGTGACAATGATGTGTTAACAGTCAGTGATTACACTTTTCAGTACCAGAGCATCAAAGGGGGAATTGAAGGTTTGAAGAGAAGTTTGAAGGCTATCAATTCTGCACTGAATGAAAAGCAAAATGTGAAAGAGGAATCTGGTGAGATTGCAGATAGAGGTAGCCCTTCTAGAGAGAAAATGGTGAGTGTGGCTTATTTCGGGTAGAAAAGGATATTTTCTGTTTGAAGTAAATTAATTTCCACCTTGCTGTTTAATTGTCAAGTGTACAGGAGGATGCTATCAGTAAGTTTGTCTCTAAGTATGTTTCTAGATTTCATGTAACTTCTACAGTAAGAATTCTCCTAGGATGCCTAGTAAAATCTAGTCCAGTTATTAGTGATTTAACTATTATGAAAAGTTGAGATACCTTAACACCCTGAGCATATTTTTTTATCACCTAATAACTTTCGTTCTTATGTAGGATGATTTTGGACTCAAGCTGAAAGAAGAGGCAATGCTTAGCAGAGTACTTAAAGAGGCGGTCTTGTCAAAGGAACTTGATATTGAGCAATTGGAGTCTGATCTGGCATCTTCACTTCGCATCCAAGATGTTATGAGAAACGAGATCCAGAGAGTTCAGGATGAACTTTCTTGCATTACCCATAAGGCTAAGCAGTTAGAGCTTCAGGTAAGATCACATTCTTATTCCCCATAAGCTGATTTGATCACCAATCATACTGTTCTGGTTATTTTGGTATCATCCAAAAAGGCATGATTCTTGAAGCTGGAAGTCTAATAGCTTGTTCCGTGTATGGATGATGTTCCATGTTGGATGCTACGTATGATAGTTTTGTCCGCGGTCCTTTGCCTCTCAAGTACTCTTTTGATCATCAACAGTACTTATACTCTGCTGTTACAAATTTGTTGCACTGCACTTCGCAGGCATCCAAGAAGGATGAAGCAATCAATGAGCTCCAACAGGATTTTCAAGAATCTGCAAAGGAGCTTGCTGCTCTTCGCGGAACACTGAAAACAGTGACAGAGGAGAGGGACCTGTCGTGGCAGGAAGCAAAGCAGCTCAGAAGAAACATCAGCATCATGCAGAATGAGGTCGTGTCACTGAAGAAGAAGATTGAGGCCCTGGACGAAGACATACTTCTTAAGGAAGGGCAGATCACGATCCTGCAGGATAGCATCGACAAGCAGTTTGACATCATCTGTAGCCCCAGATCGATGAGGGAGTTTGATATGGAGTGAACATTGTGGTGCCGAGAACATTCTTTTCCCAGTAGAGCCTTCAGATGTGATATGCATTTCCTGAAAGGCAGAGAGATGCTTGTGAATAGGTCGTTCATACGCCTCTACAGTGTCTTCGTGCAGTACACCATTGTGTTATGCAACTTATTGCCCGGTTTACACCATTTGTAAAGCGCGCATAACTTTGGTTATGTTAAAGATTAGTCCTTGTCCTGTTACCAACACTTGTCTGTTGTCAGTGTCACTTGGCAATAGCAATTTAATATTACTGTCTGGATTCCATTTCATTTACTGATGCTTACTGAATGGACATGGTATGGGTTTGCTCTGTCAACCCCAGAAGGCATATATGCCTAAAAGGCCAAGAGCCCCAACCTTTTCATACTTTACTGCACTAACATAATGCCTTGACTGAGATAAAAAAAATGGTTTGTTTCTTGAAGTAAATTAAATTAGACACTTGGTTGAATCCTAAAATAATTTACATATATAAGTGTGCCCACTGGAATGCAAGATTAACCTAGAGCACGCAAATTTGAAGATCTGTCATGCTGTCTATATATCCAGGGGATGTGAATTCTCAAGGGTACCCCGGGCCGCATCATGACCCTTGATCGTCAATTCAAAGAGTCTTGGCTTCGAGTAGGAATGTAGGATGGGTTAAATGGCCTGTGGAAGTTACATGTGGTTAGTCAATTGTGCAAGACGTTAGATGACATTGCCTTGTCTAGCATAAGCATTACTACTAACTGCTGTGATGACTAGTGAATAGTGTGCTTAGAAGAAGAAAGAAAATACCAAGTCCATTATGAGCGCTGTGTTTTTCAAGCTGAGGATAAGATACAGAGTAGTTGTCTACCTCCTCCCCACACTCCCCAGTGGTGTTTTTGCGGCATGGCTTGTGTGTTGTCAGATTCTTCATCAATGCTGGGCCAGTGGATGCATGCAGGAGTCCAATTATCTTTATGCTACAAAATCGTCAAGTCACCTCTTGGGAACAGGCAGCTCAACGCACTCGACTGTCAGAAGGCGCGATCCCTTTTATTGACCTGTCATAAACTCTCATAATGGAAAAAGAACTTGTAGAGTTGTATCTGAGTCCTATAAATGAGACGTTGTTTGCTGAATAATGTCGTGATCATGTTATCACTTGGAGTGTGATTTTTTTTTTGAAGAAATTTGGAGTGTGATCTTTATACGTACATACTAGTCAGTTTCCTGCAGTGACTACTAGTGAATTGAATAATGGTGTGCTTCGAGGAAAATACCAAGCCCTGCGACTTCCTCTTGTACGACATTCCCGAATTGAGTGTTGTACCATTGCTTAATTAGTCAGCTTATATATTGATAAATACTACCATTGGGAGTCTTGTACGACTTGCTCCCTTTCATTGACCAATCTCTTGCCACTTGTTTTGGGATTGTACGAACTTTCAATGTTTTGTCCCCCCACGCACACATCTGCTTGAATCCTGATGGATTCAGGCAAGTGGCACTGTAATTTCTTTCTTCCTTGATTCTCACCTTGGCTGCATTTACAGTAGTAGTGTTCAAAGATGAGGATGTGATTCTTCCCAAAAAAGAAAGATGAGGATGTGATGGAAGCTGGTACATAAGTAATAGGCTCCGTTTTATCGATCAACGAGGACATTCCGGCCAACAGGGGTTTTAATTTTACGGTTGCGAAAGCTTAAGGCTCTTTGTTACTGTTTGATGTCGACGTAACCGAGGGCTTTCATCTATTCCATCTCTTAATTTTCTGGACAAAGACACGCTGAATGGTCTAGCGCGCGCTGTAGACCTTCCCTGTCATCATATTTATTGCCGTTCAAGATCTCTGATGTGAAATGCCTGCATCTCCATGTGTTACTCAGATTTATTTGGGCGGTCGATTTCAGATATTAGAAGACGATGTGTTGACGTAAATTTCGGTCAACACACGAGAGCGCTGGACGCGCGGGTCGCGAACAGACCAAACAGCAGGGCGTCGCCCAAACCGGTCAGACCGGTTTGGAAATCCGGTCAGACCGGTTTTCTAGGATTTTGCCGGATCAATCGTTCGTGAGGATAATGTTGACACTTTTCTGGTCAACACACACGAGCGCTGGATCGCGCAGCACCAAAAACTTGCACTCGCCGCAGCCTCGGCCCAAACCGGTCAGACCGGTTTGGGGATCCGGTCAGACCGGTTTCGCTAGGGCTTCGGTGAAAGCCTAGAATCACCACCTCGGGAGGGACCCCGTCGGAGATGGCGCGTCTAGGGTTGCTCTGAGATCGGTCAGGCCACTCAGAACCTCCTTAAACGCCGTCGAGACAAACAAGGAAAGCAAAGGGGTTGGAAAAGCTAGGGTTTGGAGATAAAAAGTAGAAAAATAATATTTGATCGATTGGATGATAGCCCTCAATCGGCCACGACCCTTTATATTTATAGGGTGGGGAGGTTTTGCCCCGCAAGGAATCCTTTTACAATTTGGAAACGACTAGGACTCCTAATTCTACTCCAACTCGGAGTAAACTGGTCAGACCGGATAGAGAAACCGGTCAGACCGGTTTCGGCCATTGCCAGATCGGCTACAGCGCAACCGGTCTGACCGTTTTCCAGAACCGGTCTGACCGGTTGCCCTCGACCTGATGGGCAACTGCCAATTTTGGGTGCGAACATATGCCCCCCTATTTTCTAGTAAATTTTATGCACTAGAAAATATGCTAAGGTCGATGTCACAGAATTCACCGGCCATTTTATCCTAAGGGCGATTTTCAACAATAAATCGGCCATATCTTATCAAGCACTTTGCCAAACACTTGGATAAAATTTCTTCAAGTATCTCCTATTGAGAGCTCTAGGCAGCTGCTGTCCTTGCAAGGTCTCTACCATATAAGAATTTCCTGAACAAACCTTCACAATCTTGAAAGGACCCTCCCAACTTGGAGACCACTTGCCAAACTTGTTGCTTTTTTCAATCCAATGGGCAAGATCGTTTTCCAAACCAAATCACCTACTTAAAAAGATTTAAATTTCACTTTCTTGTTGTATGCTCTCGCCACTCTACCTCATCATCTATCCATTGAATTAAAAATTGATGCAAAGTAGAAGGCACACTGGTTTGCATGAATCCAATCACGACCAAGGATTAAATTGTAGTTACCTTCTGTCTCGGCGACGAAGAACGCAGTAGCCAAAGTCTTGCTTCCAATAGTGAGCTCCATAGAAGCAACTCCCTTGGCGCCCATAGGTTCACCTCCTCCAACGCTGCTGCTGGTCATGTTGGTCTTGATCAATTCCTCATCTGAACCTCCCAGCTTCTTGAACAGAGAATACGACATCAAATTTACTATTGCTCCTCCATGCACTAGCATGCGAGAGATAGGCTTTCCATTGATATGACCCTTCATGTACAAAGCCTTCAGATGACTTTCGGTAGCTTTAGGCTTCTGGAAAATAGCTTCCTTTGGCCCAAAATCAAGATGAGAGATGCTTTCCTCTGATAACACATAACCATCCATAGACATATGAATTACATTAAGGTATAGTACCATCACCAATATCTACCTCCTCTAGAGGATCAGCCGACGTAAACCCTTGTCCTAACTTGCTTAAATCATCAAAATCTTCAACGGCCTCACACATAACCATCCATAGACATATGAATTACATTAAGCTCAAGATTCATGCGCTCAGGAGAAGAACCATAATCAACAAGCTCTTCATCGTCCTCTGGAGCAGATACCAATGATAGCTTGCCATCACAAATCATAGGAGTAGGAGAAGAAAAACCAGGCGGCGCATCGGGCAAAGCGGTCTGACCGCTTTCGGCAACCGGTCTGACCGGTTCAACCGGTCTGACCGACTTCCCAACAGGTCTGACCGGTTCTGTCTGGGGGCTGATCTTGGCCCTCCACTCTTTCCCTTGTGGAATCATAGGCTTGTACTTGTTGAATGCTTCGTCTCTCTGCTTCTCTAGCTCTGTCTCCTTCATCTCCCGAAACCTCAAGCGCTGAAGCTTTCTCCTTTGAGTACGAGATAAACCGGGAGGACACCACCTTGGCAAAAAGTACTTGGAATTAGAACTACTTCCACTGGCCTCATGATCATTATCAGAAACAGATCCCTTCTGAATAAGTGTCTCAACCTTATTGTCTATGACAATCGGTCCTTTGCCACCGTCTCCAAGGGGAACGTTCATCAATCCAATCTAAATAACATCTTGATTTGTAGTTCTCTCTGGGTCAATATCCATCTTATGCACCTCCTCCCTCTGCTTTGGCTTGTAAACTTGCTTCGTAGGAGATGCTGCCAATTTCCCAGGGAAACCGGTCTGACCGGTTTGTGAAACCGGTCTGACCGGTTGGGTCTGGTGACCCTGACCAGATTGGCGAAGTGCCAAACGGTCCTGCCCAGGCCTTGAGATTCTCTCCAATACTGGCCTTCGCGATCCTCCCCATCCATGTTGGAAAGGCTGCTGATACGGCACCCACATCACTCCATTATTATCATAAATTGGACGAGGTGGATATAAATTCGATGCCTCCCATCGCGGAGCAAAATTCCTCTTTGGCTGAGAACGTTCTTCTTGGTGTGGAGGCACTCTCATTCTCTTTTTTACTGGCCGATCGCTTGTAACGGCCTTTTGCTTGGAGTACTTGTCAAATAGCATATCAAAGGTGACCTTTGGCCTAAGAGTACTCCCCTGATTCTTTGCAACATTGAGCTTCCAGTTTCCAATCTCCGGACGGCTTGGTTTAATCATCTTTGGACGGCCCTGGGGAAAACCGGTCTGACCGCTTTCCCCAACCGGTCTGACCGGTTTGTCCTGCACAGGCTCAAACGGTCTCTGCTCGGTGGGAACAGACGACCCTTGCCCCCCATGTCCAAAGGCTCTCACAGTAACTTTGAATGTCTCCCTGCCATCTGGAGTTGTCTCACATGCAACTTCTCGAATCAACTCTTTTCCCCTCAAATCAGGTTTTATTTCACCAATCACAACATTCTTCCCTTTGGTTGCTTCGGCTTACTGCGGCCGAACCAAGACCTTAGGCTGCTGTAAATCCATAGTATTGACAGGGAAAGGAGTTTTGTCCACTTGCATCTCATGAAATGTCAAACGACCTTCATTTATGGCCGATTGAACCTGTCGACGAAACACATTGCAATCATTAGTGGCATGAGAATAAGTATTATGAAACTTGCAATATGCACGCCTTTTCAATTCGTCAAGTGGAGGCAATTTATGAGATAATTTAATATTTCCAGACTTAAGCAATTCATCAAAGATACGATCGCACTTGGAAACATCAAATGTAAACTTAACTCCTTCTTGCCGACCTTTGCTAGCCGGTTTAAGTGATGTGCAAGAATAAGTTTTTTCTTTAGAGGGCCATACAAATTCAGCAGCAAGTACTTCTTTATCACTATCACTTGAATTATCAGAATCATAATCAATCATATGAACATTGGAACGACGTGATCTAGAAGTATCTCTTTCTTTTTCCTTATTCATTCGGTTTTCAACAACTAAAGCCCTAATTTGAACTTGTGCAACCGAAAGAAAATCAGAACCCTCTATTCTATCTCTTATGGACGACCTTAAACCCTTTAAGAAAATATCAGCAAGGTCCATATCAGTGATTGACAAATTGAAACAACGGTTCTTAGTTTCTTTAAATCTCTTAATGTAAGCAGAAACAATTTCATCTCTACTTTGCTTAACCGATGTCAAGTCCGTCAATTTCAATTGCAAGCTCCCACTATAAAAGTGATCATGAAATTTACGCTCTAACATATCCCAAGATATAATAGAACCAGGAGCAAGCGAAGAAAACCAAGCAAAAGCGGTACCAGTCAAAGATAAAGAGAATAAACGCACTTTAAGAGCATTATATGTACCCGCTTCTCCTAGTTGAGCTATGTATTGACTAATATGTTCCCACGTGGTTCGGTCATCATCTCCACTAAATTTAATCAAATCAGGCATACGCCAACCACGTGGAAGAGGAAAATTATCAAACTCAGCATCATATGGTTTTTGATACAAATTTGTGTTACCAATATCAACACCAAGTTTGGTTTTTACCACATTAGCCAAATCTTCTCTAAATTTATTAAATTCAGCCCAGTTAGGATTATTTGGCTGTTGTGGTTGCACACTCTCCAAATTCATCTTATTTAAGTAGGGAGCAATCTTAGCTTGAGCTAGCCTATAACTTTCAAACACATCATCAGGTATAACATTTCTTTGAGCAGATGTGTTAATTGTTGTACTAAATTGAGGCTTAGCAGTACCCAAAGTATTAGTGTGAGCATAAACCATTGAATCAGGCAAAACAGAAAGCGGCATAGGTTGCTCATGCACTAATTCAAGCGCATTGGTCAGACCGGTCTGACCGGTTCCCTGATCCGGTCTGACCGTTTTGGCCATGTTTGGCCCAGTCGGTTGGAACGGCAGGGATTGACCAATGGCAAATTCAGGTGGCATACCATATATATATTTTTCAGTGTTAACACTAGGTATGGGTGACAAGCTAGGAAAAACTACACCACTAGTATTAATTTTAGGAACGCTACTACTAGTTTCATTATTGTTAAAGCAAGAAGTAGTCCTATCTTTCTCAAGATCCTCTAATCGTTCTAAACGAGCAATATATGAGGCAAGCAATTCATCACTTTCTACATTATTTTTAGGAACTGTAGTAGAAGAAGTGTTCTGTGATTTACTTACAGTGGGTATTACCTCAACTTGATTGTCGTTTAACTTGATCGCCGGTAGCTCAAATTCTTTCAATCTTGCCACCTTGCCATGACGATCTTTCTTGACGCCAGCCAAAAATTGTGTCTTCATGTAATCTTGTAGCGCCTCAAATTTCTTCTGCTCCTCCGGAGTAAGATCTTCCAATGAAGCCGTGATGATGTTATCCATATCAAGATCACATCGAGATCCCATCCTGCCTGGAGCTTAGATTGAACGGTCTTTGAAAACCAGATCTTCTATATTCCCCAGCGGAGTCGCCAAAAGTATGTTGACGCTTTTCTGGTCAACACACACGAGCGCTGGATCGCGCAGCACTAGAAACTTGCACTCGCCGCAGCCTCGGCCCAAACCGGTCAGACCGGTTTGGGGATCCGGTCAGACCGGTTTTGCTAGGGCTTCGGTGAAAGCCTAGAATCACCACCTCGGGAGGGACCCCGTCGGAGATGGCGCGTCTAGGGTTGCTCTGAGATCGGTCAGGCCACTCAGAACCTCCTTGAACGCCATCGAGTCAAACAAGGAAAGCAAAGGGGTTGGAAAAGCTAGGGTTTGGAGATAAAAAGTAGAAAAATAATATTTGATCGATTGGATGATAGCCCTCGATCGGCCACGGCCCTTTATATTTATAGGGTGGGGATGTCTTGCCTCGCAAGGAATCCTTTTACAATTTGGAAACGACTAGGACTCCTAATTCTACTCCAACTCGGAGTAAACCGGTCAGACCGGATAGAGAAACCGGTCAGACCGGTTTCGGCCATTGCCAGATCGGCTACAGCGCAACCGGTTTGACCGCTTTCCAGAACCGGTCTGACCGGTTGCCCTCGACCTGATGGGCAACTGCCGATTTTGGGTGCGAACAGATAACTACCAAGCTTACGTGCTGGAGAACAACTAGGTTTATGAGCAAACCAGTAAAGAGATAACCAACGCACTTACGTGGCGAAGAACGACTAGTTTACGAGCAAACTAGCAAAGGCCGTCGAAGCTCTCGCCCGGGAGGGACCCCGTCAGGGCGTGGACGTCGCCGGCGTGTCCTAGATCGACCAGCGAGCCTTAGGACGCCATCTATGACCGTGGAGATCAGAGGATGAACAACATGAGGTTGGGAGAGATTAGGGTTTGAGAGGAAAAAAGGTAAAGTAATGTTTGATTCGATTGGATCTATCCTCAATCGGCCACGAGCCTTTATATTTATAGGCCAGGGAGGTCTTACCCCTTTAGGAGTCGAAACCCTAATAAAACTCATGCTAAAATACAATTCCAACTCGGATTACACGGGCCCAAACCGGTCTAACCGGATTGGGAAACCGGTCTGACCGGTTTTCCCAGATGCACATCTTCCCGAAGTCATAACTCCCTCATCCGGAATCCAAATCAGGCGTTCCACATATGAATCTTGATCGTCTCGACGAGAGCTACGCAATGGTGAAGTCCAAATCACATTTTGACAATGTTACCCAAACCAGTCTGACCGGTTTGTGCACACCGGTCAGACCGGTTTGCACAACCCTGCCACTTTTGGGTGTCAACATATGCCCCCCTGTTTCTTGGTAAAGCTTGCATACCAAGAAATATTTATCAGCACCAAAACTACACAAGAACAATGTTAAGCACAAGAATAGCAAACAAGTTTTACTTTTTAAGGACGATAGAATCTATCGGCCATATTACAAGAATCTATGAAATACGAAGAATACAACATGTTGCTGCTACTTATACATATTTTATGAATGGGACAAACCTGAGCACACACTAGCTCGGTTGTGGATTACTGAAATATCAATTCAAACTCATCGCATACTTGTGAGTCTTTATGGATGCTTAAAGCGACCAAATTACTATTACGTCAATTGGTCATTGCAACACTTCCCATTTTGACAATAAAGAAGGATAGAAAAAATTCAGTATTGCATCGATAATTAATTTTACCCATAAATAAAGTAAGGTGAGTAATCAGCCCCAAGAAGATGAATATGATACAATTACCTTAGAATTGACAATGGCCAGATTACTCTTGAACCCCTCTTGTTTATTTCTGATTTTACAATGCACCTCGAATTATGCAAATATTAAACAATAATCCTTCTCTAACTGTCAGCCTCGGCCTCAAAAAGTTTCTGAAACTTCAACAGCCAGAGTGGTAGTCGTACACCCGGTCAGACCGGCTCCCAATAATGGTCAGACCGGTTAATCTAGGATGTGCACCTTGTACCACTAAACATCGGCTCTTTCTCATGAAAATATCTTTTTAATATCATGGCCAGATGCTCATTGTTCCATAGTGCTAATCCTAAATTTTTTGTGTCTAGGTACATGATGTACAATAAATTGAAAATATCCTCTAGACATCCATCAATAAAACATCTAGTGACTCATATAAGCAAAAATACTCGCTGCACCTATAGCAACGAATCACCAGATATATCAACAATGATTTATAACCATGAAGCATAAAACTCCTAGCCTGAATAGAAAATTTTCATATCCGGCTTGCTCTTTGAGGCTAAATACTCCAACCGGCTAAATATCTCAAAACAATGTCATTTGATAAACTAAGACAACACCAACGTTTTGAAACACTTTGCAAGCCCGATTTAGTAAAAACCTCATGGTGATAAATTACTCATTTTGTCTAATATCTTGCCCCCCGAGCGCTTAAGGCATCAATAATGTCATAAATGATTTTATCGAAGAGCTATTACTTTAGGACAATGACCAAAGAGATTCATCGGCTACAGGACAACCGGTCCGACCGACCTAGTAAACCGGTCTGACCGGTTTGTCCAGCCTGATCGGCTATTGCCAATTTTTGGTACGAACATATATATATTGCCAAGGATGATAACAAATTATCATCCATAATGAATCCATCCACAGGAGCATGCACAGCCGAAATAAAAGTTTGGAGATATATTAATTCAGAAATTAAAATTATCTCTAAGAACTAAATATTTCGGCTATTGTAATTAATTAATATGTATAATAATTTGGTGATAACCCTCCATGATATAAAGACCCGTGTGGAACCCAAGGATCAAAATAAATGTGTAAGGGATAACCAAACATATCTACGGACGAATTCCATGACATAGGCATATGTGGCATTTGTAAAGTAAATGATTTAGGTAATGACCAATAATTTTGATGATTTGGTGCAAACCTTAGTTTTGAAGACCGTCTCTCATATCTTTTATCCTCCTTCAACTGTGTTGCACTTTTTGCTTGATCATCACCCGTGTCTTGAATGCTTCCTTTAGGAACCCATGCCATGCCTCTCTTTTTCAACTCTTGAGCACTAAACCTTTGTAACTCCTTTTTCTGCCAATTTGATAGACCAAGTGCAGAACTTGACTTCGGTTTGGTTTTGGACAGCGGTGCTCTTTTCTTCCTTTTCGACCTCTTCAACTCCTTCTGTTCAAATCTGGCACTTGGAAAATCAATGGTCAATTTTTCCTCTCTTCTACCTTCAGTAGCCGAAGTATTCTCCACATGAATCGGCTTTTCAGTAGATGAATTCAGATCTGAACTTTTATCTTTGCGGCCATCTTTCCTGATTTTATAAACTTGCTTGACAACATTTTTCTTATTTTGAATTCTAGACCGATTTTTGTTCTCAAAACGGTCATTCGTACCATAAGGTTGTCTTGCACATGATGATTCCTTAGGCGCTGCATACTCTACATGATATGGACTAAAATATAATGGAGAATGTGCCCATGAATTATTCCACCCCCATGACGAATAAGGACGAACACTAGTGGAATATGGAGCAAATGAAACCGGCTTCGATGGCTCAAAAGGATAATATGATGCTGCTGATTGAAAATCCTTCCTTTGCCGATTCCAATTCACATAATTATGTTTAGGAGGCAATCTTGAAGCTTTAATATCTTTTGACCGATTATCACGCTTGGCCTCATTATCTTTTTGATATTTAGCCAGAAGTTCATCAAAAGTGAGCTTCGGCCTTTTACCATTGTGCTTAACACGGTCTTTACCTCCATTCATCTTAAGACGCTCTGATTTTAATATTTTTGGGCGTCCTTGGTCAGAACCGGTCTGACCGGTTTGCACAACCGGTCTGACCGCTTTAGAACCGGTCTGACCGGTTAAGCAAACCGGTGTGACCGGTTTTGCCAGCACAGCAGGAGTAACCGGTTCTTGTTCCGATTGTGAAGAAGTTGTTTGCCCCCAGTGTTTTCCAGATTAAGCTCATCGTCCTCTAACACGTCTTCAACTTGGACGATATATTCTATATCACTTGAGGGCTTAGAATCTTTCTTCTCGAGACCAATTGATTTCAACTGGTCATTCTCTTGTTCATGAGCAAATTTCAATCGTCCAGAATCAACGGCCGATTGTATAATTTGGCGAAACATATTGCAATTGCTAATATCATGATCAAATGAATTGTGCCATTTGCAATACTTTCGATTTTTTAACTCAAGATATGATGTACTAACTTTGTGATTAGAGAACTTAATAAAATTATTCTCTAGCAAGATATCAAATAAATTATCACACAAAGTTAAATCAAAAGTGTACTTTATTTTCTCCAACCGATGCTTTTGTGGAGAAGGCTTTAAGGCCAAGCAAACGAACGGTTCAGATTTCTCATCGACCCATTCGGCCATACCTTTCTTTGCACTTCTCATACCCGATGCTTTAAAGTTAATCACTTCATCGTCACCGGATTTCACAATAGCTCTCGGTTTTGATCTTTTACTTTTAAGTCCAGAATAACCATAAGCACACCATGAAGAGAAAAACTTTGACAATGATGATGTAGACAATTTAAAAGTCAAAGTATTTCTACGATCAGCCTTTCAAACTTTAACAATGCATTGATTGATATGGTGTGAAGGTATGCTATTGCTAACAAGTAAATTATCCTCAATCGATCTCTTAGAATTATTTATGATAGAATCATCAATAAATGAACTAATTAAAAATGTAAAATCTGATTGGGAATTATTTGTAAAGCATACCTTGCTGAATATATTGGAGAGGCAAGGAACCTTGATGTGAATGGCATCGTAATTCTCCCGATGGCAGCCAACAGCAGCTACTGTCTGAAGCAACCGGTCTGACCGGGTTAAGCAACCGGTCTGACCGCTTTGGAACCGGTCTGACCGGATTGTAAAATCGGTCAGACCGGTGTTTCCAGGTTCGCTGGAAATTACCAAGTCGCGACATGTTAATGTCTCCTCCTTGCTTCCATTGTCAAGTTCTTCAACGCTTCGAAGTTTTAAACTTTTCTCAGCCTGAACTTGTCGCTTAATGCCATGATAATCACTAGAAAAGTGCACGACACCTTCGGCTTTAGAAAAATCAAGTGTAGCTGTCTTCTTTTGCTTGACATGCTCTTTTACAGCTAAGCTTGACTCTTTTGGTAGAACAGATTCAGATTGTTCGGTTATTGTAAATACCGAACTATTAGACAAATCTGAATCGTTCTTCTTCTCATTATCATGAGGCGAGATAATAAGGTTTTTAAATTCAAAATTCCTTTTTATTAATGCAGCCAAACCTGCCTTAATGCTAACAATTTCAGCACACCGAGCACCTGAATTAACCTCAAGAAGAGCACCAATCCTTGCTGAATTTTCATTAATTTGGCTAGAGTTATTATAAACATTTTGAGCCAAATCATGACTATTAGCACTTGAATGTTGTGCTGAAAAAATAGACGCAACTTTTACTTGAGTGACATGTTGCGAAGCATATGATGGTTGAGAATAACTGGCTCGATAGCTAAAATTAACATGTCCAATTTTCTCATTTGGCGATATGCTTGTTGAGTTCTCACTAATTTGGCCATAACTATTGCTAGCATAAGGAGCCAAATTGTAAGTATTGACATTATAATTCATGTCATTATATACAACACTTGTTTCACAATATTTCTCATTAGAGTTTTTAAAAAAGCGGTAAAAAATATTTTCTAATTGAGACCATGTGTGAATGGAACTTGGTGTCATATTAGCAAACCAAAGAAAAGGAACACCAGTCAATGATAATGGAAATAATCTTAATCTCAATATCTCATTAGAACCAGCTTCTCCACATTGTATGAGAAATTGTTTTATGTGTTGCATAGCCCCTTCCCCTTTTCCAGAGAATTTAACAAAATTAGGTATTGTAAAATTATTGGGGCACAAAACTGAATTATAATGCTCAGGATATGGACTTGAATATTCTAAACCCCTCAATTCTATTTTAGAATGCTTTCTTAATATGCTAGCCAATTGATCATGAGTTTGAGGTTGTACACAAGGTTTAAAATAATTGGCTGAACTCACCATGTTAGTTTGGCCTTCATAACTTTTCACCGGTTCTTGAACTTGTTGCACAACCGATGTGTGAGGATAATGTCGTATATTGCTAGTAGCATCAAAGTTTAAAGCATGCATATTATTTGGCAATGGCTTTTGCAAATAAAATTCAGAATTATAATTTACATAAGAAACTCCATCTGAACAATTACTAGCCGATGCAATATGCCTACTAGTATCATATCTAGCAACATCAACATGAGAATTTGTGGTACTAGCAAAATAATCATTAGAAACATATGATGTACTTGCATGTTGTACCTCAGGCGTGGCGTAGTAATATTGTTGTGGTGCATATGAATAACCCGCCATAATAGGTCTTGATGCTTCCAGTCTTGTGATAAATCCAGATATTCAAGATAATCCAAGCAATCAATGACCAAGACTTTGCTTCTACTTTAATCTTCAATATGAAGTAGCAAGCAAAACACAATGCAATCGGTTTGGGCAACCTGATGCAAAGTCACAGGTATAGGTGCAATCGGTCTAAAAAGACCAGATGCAACTATAGCGGCGAATCCAAATAATAGATCAATTAAGTATAAGGCTAGGGTAGAAAAATTCGGTTGTAATAACCAGAATTATCGTTCCCCAGCGGAGTCGCCAAATGTGTTGACGTAAATTTCGGTCAACACACGAGAGCGCTGGACGCGCGGGTCGCGAACAGACCAAACAGCAGGGCGTCGCCCAAACCGGTCAGACCGGTTTGGAAATCCGGTCAGACCGGTTTCCTAGGGTTTTGCCGGATCAATCGTTCGTGAGGATAACTACCAAGCTTACGTGCTGGAGAACAACTAGGTTTACGAGCAAACCAGTAAAGAGATAACCAACGCACTTACGTGGCGAAGAATGACTAGTTTACGAGCAAACTTGCAAAGGCCGTCGAAGCTCTCGCCCGGGAGGGACCCCGTCAGGGCGTGGACGTCGCCGGCGTGTCCTAGATCGACCAGCGAGCCTTAGGACGCCATCTATGACCGTGGAGATCAGAGGATGAACAACATGAGGTTGGGAGAGATTAGGGTTTGAGAGGAAAAAAGGTAAAGTAATGTTTGATTCGATTGGATCTATCCTCAATCGGCCACGAGCCTTTATATTTATAGGCCAGGGAGGTCTTACCCCTTTAGGAGTCGAAACCCTAATAAAACTCGTGCTAAAATACAATTCCAACTCGGATTACACGGGCCCAAACCGGTCTGACCGGTTTTCCCAGATGCACATCTTCCCGAAGTCATAACTCCCTCATCCGGAATCCAAATCAGGCGTTCCACATATGAATCTTGATCGTCTCGACGAGAGCTACGCAATGGTGAAGTCCAAATCACATTTTGACAATGTTACCCAAACCAGTCTGACCGGTTTGTGCACACCGGTCAGACCGGTTTGCACAACCCTGCCACTTTTGGGTGTCAACACGATGCAAGTTGGAACTTTTCAATCCGTTGGAATTGAAAAACGTGAGTTTGAGATCGATCGAGGAGCCACGCACATATGGTTGACTTTTCTCCAGATTTGGAAGTGCCGATGCATGCCACTGACATCGTTGATCAGTAGCTTTCTTCTTCAGTTACCCCGTCCGTACAAACTAAACACTGATAACTTTCGCACACCCTTTTGATCGAGTTTTTTCCGTTCCGCTGCAAAATATTGATCCACAAGGTAAAGTTGGTGATGATTTTCCTTTAATTTGGTGTCGTTAACCTGGAAGTAACTAGATCGAATGCGATGGAAGCCAGGGTCAAAATGAGCTTGATGCAGCAGCCTAGTTGTGCGCGGTTGTAATGCTGATGTGCATGCCATATGCATGCATGTACCCACGCCACTGGCAGGCAGGTTCATCGATCTACCTATCGTCTCCATGCATCTCCTAATACAATCATTTTGGCCAGTGGGCACATGGTTATCGTCTCTCAATGCACGCGTGCATGCATTTCACCGATCGATAATCGTAGCCTGATAATGTGCACCAGGGTCAGGCTCAAACCCAAAACGACAAAGTGCAACTGTTCACTAGATATCTCTTAATTTAGATTTGCAAATGTATACTTACATCTATATAGATATTTTGAAATTAAATGGTGGTGTGGCTTAGCACTTGAGCTCTGCTAGTTTTGTTTTTACAAAACATGCACGGGCATTCACCATTTCACATTATGATTATTTTGAAGAGAGACTATACCGGCTGATTTCAAGGAACATTACTTATCTCTAAAATATGGAATTGTTGTTTCTACAAAAAAAAAGAAAAATATGAGTATTTGTGTTAAGTCGAGGGTACAAACACAAGGATCCCAATTGAACCCGATTTGAGCTGTTAGCTAGCGGCAGGGTTTCAAGTTTTAGGTGTTGAATTGTACTATCTGCTGCAGCCTGCTGGTTGGTATGCACATGTCAACGAAAATGGAAGCATTAGGTGATGAATTAGCAACTTTGAATGGTAATAAAGCAAAAGTAAGATGTACTACTGCTGGTATGCACGTCAACAGAAATGGAAGCACAAGGTGATGAATTACCAACTTTGAAAGGTATTAATCAAGCAAAAGTGAGAAAAAAAAGGTAGTATGGACTAGCAGCCGTGCAAATTTCTCGAGCAGGAACGAATAGGACGCCTGTGTGAAGCTGTTTATTTGACCGGCGATAATGATAGCCTCAACAAGCAAGCTAGCCAAGATGAGCATGCGTGTATGATCTCTGACTTTTTCTCGCTGGGTCGAATAGCCTTAAATACCATCAATTTTAAACTTGAAAAAAATGAGTATGAATAAGGATAATGTCTGACTAAGTTTTATAAATATAAAATATTTTTTAGTTTCTTTTAACTTTCTCTCTTCTTCTTTATAAAATGCTTGCTAAGGCAAATCTCCAAGAGAGAGAGAGAGAGTAAATTGCAAATACTCCCTCCATCCCACAAAGAGTGTCCCTTTGGTCTTGTCCTAAGTCAAACTATCTTATGTTTAACTGAGTTTATATAAAAATATATTAATGCTTTTGATGTCTAACAAGTTCCATTAGATTTTTTATGAAATATATTTTCATAGCATACATATTTGGTGTGATAACCATTGATGTTTTTAATTATAAAATTGGTCAAACTTCAAACAGTTTGACCGAGAATAAGTCAAAATGGACACTCTTTGCGGGACGGAGGGAGTATCTCGACCTTGTCGGCTATATTGTTCACTGCGGGGACTGTGTCCGCTGTCGTAGCTGCACGAAACAAAAAGGATCGGGTAAAATATCGCCATTTGGGTGACCAAATCACAAGCAAAATCATATCTGCAGTGCATGAACAGTACTAGAATTTAAGGGTGTGTTTAATTTGGTGGCTCTTAATATAAAAAAATTATAATTTTTCCCTTGCGGCTTGTTTACGTAAACAAGAGCGAGGAAAATGACGTCTGAGGTTGCAAACTTACTGGCTACTGGTTTGCTTTCAGCTTTAACTCGTTGCTATGACTCAGAAGTAACAGGCCTGAAAACGCAACGATTACAGGAAGGGCGGAGAAACATCTTGAGATCTGAGAACAGTTAGTTGATGATTTGGCCAGCCAGGCCTCGATGAGAAATGTTTTGACACGTCAGATGTTGCTGTGCAAAAGGCCGGTGAAATAAAGATGAGGTTGGGTCGGAGGCTACAACGAACTACAAGTGTATATAGGTAGGCCACTATTTCCCTTTTAATTTGCACCCTGGCAGAGCGGCCGTCGTCGATCACTTGTCTGCCTGCCGAGATAATATAATCTGTCGATCATGGCGATGAGCGTGAGGACGACGGCGTTGATCCTCCTCCCTCCCGCCTCCGTTGTCCTGGTCATAGCGGTGCGGTGCCTCTGCCGTGTGGCGGCGCGCAGGCTGAGCGCGTTGGCGCGCGCCCATCAGTATCCGTCCGGCGGCGGCGGCTCGTCGTCGTCGTTTCGGCGGCGCTACCTCTCCGGCGTGGAGAAGGGCGAGCTGCCGGTGGCGCTGTACAAGAGGAGGAGCGGCGGCGGCGAGGAGGAGTGCGTGTTCTGCCTGAGCGGCATGGAGGAGGGGTCGGAGATGAGGGAGCTCAAGTGCCGCCACATCTTCCACCGGGGATGCCTCGACCGCTGGATGCTGGCGCGCCCGCTCGCCACCTGCCCGCTCTGCCGCTGCCGCCGCCGCCGGAGGAATACGAGGAGGCGGAGGGGGGCTCGGACTCGGACTCGGACTTGGACTCAGACATGATGCTGTTCATGGCGTGCGTGCACAGCCGCAGCAGCTGGTTGTGGCCGTCGTGATGGACTCGCCACTGATGGCCGTGCTGCCGCCGGCCGGCCGGCGACACGACACCGGCCATCTTTTTCTTGCCTGTACTATACGACGTTGGTGGTGTGCAACTTGAATTGTTGTGCCTTCCGTCGTCGCTCTCCTCCTAGCTTTTTTCCTTGGGTCGCTCTTCTTTTCTTTCTTGTGCGTGCGTGTACTTAGTACTACTGATGGATGATGGATTATCGATCCATGCGTGTATATTAATTATGTAGCATCCTTTTTTGAAACAAACAGCTAGCATTTTGTGCTGAGACCACCGGTCGACATGAATGCATGCATGACGAGGAATATATGGCCAACATAGATCAAACTAGCTAGAGGAGGTTATTATATCGATTATTTGAGCTGTTTATACAGTGAAAATTTGCTCTCACTTTCTGGTTTTGCATTTTGCTGTGGCGAGGGTATGCATGGTATGGAGCTTACTTGTACTCTTGTCTCTGTGTTATGGACGGACGACACGGATACCTCTGATCGAATAGAAATTGATCATGCAGCAGCAGCAGCTACCATGAGCATGATCGAGCGAGCATGGGAGCAGCACGGGCGAGAGATGGAGTCGACACGACACGTATGCAAACACGTCTGGGCGAGTGCTCGTGCGCTCCGACGTGTGTACTATTCCGATCCTAACGTGTGTTGCAACTGGAACAAGATTAATTTGTGGTGCCTTGACCGACCAGCTGTCGCGGTTAAACGACAACCAAGTGTAGATCAGCGCCGGCAGTCAAACGGCTCGCGTGGCGTCATCTTCTAAAAATGAATGTCAATAAAGACCACCATTGAGGAAAAACCTAGATTACTCGTAAAAAAAACTGGATAAAAAGTTTTTTTTAAGAATTAAATTGAACCTGGTGGGTACTGTCCTACCATTAAACTACAAGCCAATTCGCAAACCTGGATAAAAAGTAAAAACTACTCCTTCTCCCTCCCTTAATAAAGGCCCGCGGGCTTTGCCCCCTCGTGCCAAATGCCAATCTCTTGTACAGTAGTAGTACTTGGGCCGGCCGGGGGGCCTGGGCTAGGCTACCAAGGATGTTCCTTTCTTCTGTCCGCACGCACGCTGGTCCATCTTCATTCAGTTCAGAGAAACTCATCAGAAAGCTCCCCTGGTCGTCGCAGCTCACCTCGTTTGCAACTTATTAATCCATTGCAGGCTCGGCTGTCATGGCTTCATCCTGCTGTGACCGACAACAAACAAGCCACAGGAACATTCTCTTGTATTGTGTCCACTGCTGCAAACAAGGAAGCAACCCTACCCACCCCACAACTGAAGATCTTCAGCACCTTAGCATTGTGAGCACAAACATGGAAGGAAGCAAAGACTACTGCAGCAACAAATAAACGGCCGGCATGAACATGATGCATTGCTCTCATTGCAGCTGGCCAGCAGCAGCCGTCCACAATCTTCACTGCAAAGAGGGGCAACTACTGCAGGCAGAGTGAGTTCCTTGGTTCGTTCACATCATCCATCCAATCCAAGTACAGACCCAACCCGTCGTCAATTAGACACCCTAGTAGAGAGGAACAGAAAGAGAGGGAGGGAGTTTCACTATGAACTGTTGACGCTTTTCTGGTCAACACACACGAGCGCCGGATCGCGCAGCACCAAAAACTTGTACTTGCCGCAGCTTCAGCCCAAACCGGTCAGACCGGTTTAGGGATCCGGTCAGACCGGATTTGCTAGGGCTTCGGTGAAAACCTAGAATCACCACCTCGGGAGGGACCCCGTCGGAGATGGCGCGTCTAGGGTTGCTCTGAGATCGGTCAGGCCACTCAGAACCTCCTTGAACGCCGTCGAGACAAACAATGAAAGCAAAGGGGTTGGAAAAAGCTAGGGTTTTGAGATAAAAAGTAGCAAAATAATATATGATCGATTGGATGATAGCTCTCAATCGGCCACGACCCTTTATATTTATAGGGTGGGGAGGTCTTGCCCCGCAAGGAATCATTTTACAATTTGGAAACGACTAGGACTCCTAATTCTACTCCAACTCGGAGTAAACCGGTCAGACCGGATAGAGAAACCGGTCAGACCGGTTTCGCCATTGTCAGATCGGCTACAGCGAAACCGGTCTGACCGCTTTCCAGAACCGGTCTGACCGGTTGCCCCCGACCTGATAGGCAACTGCCAATTTTGGGTGCGAACATATGCCCCCATGTTTTCTAGTAAATTTTATGCACTAGAAAATATGCTAAGGTCGATGTCACAGAATTCACCGGCCATTTTACTCTAAGGGCGATTTTCAACCATAAATCGGCCATATCTTATCAGGCACTTTGCCAAACACTTGGATAAAATTTCTTCAAGTATCTCCCATTGAGAGCTCTAGGCAGCTGCTGTCCTTGCAAGGTCTCTACCATATAGGAATTTCCTGAACAAACCTTCACAATCTTGAAAGGACCTTCCCAACTTGGAGACCACTTGTCAAACTTGTTGCTTTTCAATCCAATGGGCAAGATCGTTTTCCAAACCAAATCACCTACCTGAAAAGATTTGAATTTCACTTTCTTGTTGTATGCTCTCGCCACTCGCCTCTTATCTTTTTCAATCTCTTCTAAAGCTTCCAAACGCTTGTCGGTCACTTCATCAATATTATCCATCATCAAAGCATAGTATGTATCAACATCAAGATTATTTTGCTTTGCAAGTCTATATGCGCCAAGATTCACCTCTACAGGTAAAACGGCCTCTTGACCATACAAAAGCTCAAATGGAGTAACTTTAGTAGCACCATGTTTAGAAATACGATGAGCCCATAAAGCTTCAGATAATACCTCATGCCATCTTTTAGGATGATCTTCTACCTTCTTCTTGATGAGCTTTATCAAGGTCTTGTTGCTAGATTCAGCTTGACCATTGGCTTGAGCATAATACGGAGATGAATTGAGAAGTTTAATACCATAGGAAATAACAAATTCACGCACCTCTTTGGATATGAATGAAGTCCCTTGATCCGTAGTCAAAGTTTGCGGAATACCAAACCTATGTATAATATGTTCTCTAATAAACTCAATCACCTCTCTATGCGTTATATTCTTCAAAGGAACTGCTTCCGTCCATTTGGTAAAATAATCAGTTGCCACAATCACAAAACAATGACCCTTCGACGAAGGAGGATGAATCTTGCCAACAAAATCTAAACCCCATCCTCGGAAAGGCCAAGGCTTAATAATTGGATGCATTAATGCCGCAGGTACCAACTGAATATCCCCATGTTTCTGACACTCCTCACATCCTTTGTAGTATTTAAAACAATCGGCTATCATATTGGGCCAATAGAAACAAGCTCGCCTAAGGAGCCACTTCATCTTGGGGGCCGATTGATGAGTACCACAAATTCCTTCATGAACCTCCGCCATAGCCAACCTAGCTTGGTCAGGACCCAAACATTTTAGAAGCAAACCATCAATAGTCCGACGATATAATTCATCACCATCAAGAATAAATTTAAGAGCCCACCGTCGGATTTTTCTGTCAACTGAATTGCTAGGATTTTGCAAATAATCCACCAAAGGCTTTCTCCAATCATCTACTCCGTCTCTATTAAAAACAGCGGCCGAAATAGACCCGGTCTCGGGATACCGGTCAGACCGGTTCTCCGAAGCGGTCAGACCGGTCTGAGGAAGCGGTGCGACCGGTTCCTCCAGAACAGAACACTCGGCTTCTAAAAACATCGGTCTTCGTTCTTGAAAATTTCTTTTCTGAACGTTATAACCAGATGCTTGCTGAGCCAGAGCATTCGCCTTTGGATTTCTTTCTCGTGGTACATGACGAATTACAAACTCATTTAAGCAAGATATAATATCAAAGCATCTATCAAGATAGGCATTCAAAAATCCATCTAAGCATTGATATACCTTAGAAACTTGTTGTACCACCAGTAAAGAATCACCATAAGCTTCTACATGCTTTACTCCCATGTCATGCAAAATTTCCAATCCGAATAGAAGAGCCTCATACTCGACTTGGTTATTAGTACATTCATGATCTAATCGGTTAAGTGCTTCAAAAACAGCCCCATGTGGAGAAGTAATAACAATTCCAATACCACAACCACTTTTGCAAACCGATCCATCAAAATGCAATTTCCATGGAGTAAAAGTAACATAACCGACACTTAAATCAAGTTGCTTATCTACTCTATGTTCAACAATAAAGTCGGCTACTATTTGACCTTTCATTGAAGTTAATGGCTCACAATGCAAATCATATTCAACTAAAGCATAAGCCCATTTGCCGACTCTACCACTTAAAATTGGTTTGTGCAACATGTATTTGATTATGTCAGTTTGACATGCTACTACACAAGTACTTGGCAAAAGATAATGCCTCAACTTAGTACAAATATGATATAATGATAAACATAGTTTTTCGATAAAGGTGTACCTTGTTTCGGCATCCAATAATCTTCTACTCTCATATGCAACTACATGTTCCTTTCCTTCGGTTTCTTGAGTCAAAACACCTCCAATGACATCTTTCTCAGCCGCCACATACAACTTGAATGGAACCTCACTCTTGGGCGCTTGAAGGACAGGTGGGGAAGATAAATATTGCTTGATCTCATCAAATGCCTCTTGTTGTTTTGCCCCCCAAGTGAAATCAATGTCATTCTTCAACCGAAGTAAAGGAGTAAAGGCATTCACCTTCCCGGACAAATTACAAATGAATCTTCTCAAGTAATTTACTTTGCCCAACAACTTTTGCAAATCTTTCTTGCAAGTAGGAGCCTTCACATTGTTAATAGCTTCAATCTTTCTTGCAAGAACCATAATCAACAAGCTCTTCATCGTCCTCTGGAGCAGATACCAATGATAGCTTGCCATCACAAATCATAGGAGTAGGAGAAGAAAAACCAGGCGGCGCATCGGGCAAAGCGGTCTGACCGCTTTCGGCAACCGGTCTGACCGGTTCAACCGGTCTGACCGACTTCCCAACAGGTCTGACCGGTTCTGTCTGGGGGCTGATCTTGGCCCTCCACTCTTTCCCTTGTGGAATCATAGGCTTGTACTTGTTGAATGCTTCGTCTCTCTGCTTCTCTAGCTCTGTCTCCTTCATCTCCCGAAACCTCAAGCGCTGAAGCTTTCTCCTTTGAGTACGAGATAAACCGGGAGGACACCACCTTGGCAAAAAGTACTTGGAATTAGAACTACTTCCACTGGCCTTATGATCATTAGCAGAAACAGATCCCTTCTAAATAAGTGTCTCAACCTTATTGTCTATGACAATCGGTCCTTTGCCACCGTCTCCAAGGGGAACGTTCATCAATCCAATCTAAATAACATCTTGATTTGTAGTTCTCTCTGGGTCAATATCCATCTTATGCACCTCCTCCCTCTGCTTTGGCTTGTAAACTTGCTTCGTAGGAGATGCTGCCGATTTCCCAGGGAAACCGGTCTGACCGGTTTGTGAAACCGGTCTGACCGGTTGGGTCTGGTGACCTTGACCAGATTGGCGAAGTGCCAAACGGTCCTGTCCAGGCCTTGAGATTCTCTCCAATACTGGCCTTCGCGATCCTCCTCATCCATGTTGGAAAGGCTGCTGATACGGCACCCACATCACTCCATTATTATCATAAATTGGACGAGGTGGATATAAATTCGATGCCTCCCATCGCGGAGCAAAATTCCTCTTTGGCTGAGAACGTTCTTCTTGGTGTGGAGGCACTCTCATTCTCTTTTTTACTGGCCGATCGCTTGTAACGGCCTTTTGCTTGGAGTACTTGTCAAATAGCATATCAAAGGTGACCTTTGGCCTAAGAGTACTCCCCTGATTCTTTGCAACATTGAGCTTCCAGTTTCCAATCTCCGGACGGCTTGGTTTAATCATCTTTGGACGGCCCTGGGGAAAATCGGTCTGACCGCTTTCCCCAACCGGTCTGACCGGTTTGTCCTGCACAGGCTCAAACGGTCTCTGCTCGGCGGGAACGGACGACCCTTGCCCCCCATGTCCAAAGGCTCTCACAGTAACTTTGAATGTCTCCCTGCCATCTGGAGTTGTCTCACATGCAACTTCTCGAATCAACTCTTTTCCCCTCAAATCAGGTTTTATTTCACCAATCACAACATTCTTCCCTTTGGTTGCTTCGGCTTACTGCGGCCGAACCAAGACCTTAGGCTGCTGTAAATCCATAATATTGACAGGGAAAGGAGTTTTGTCCACTTGCATCTCATGAAATGTCAAACGACCTTCATTTATGGCCGATTGAACCTGTCGACGAAACACATTGCAATCATTAGTGGCATGAGAATAAGTATTATGAAACTTGCAATATGCACGCCTTTTCAATTCGTCAAGTGGAGGCAATTTATGAGATAATTTAATATTTCCAGACTTAAGCAATTCATCAAAGATACGATCGCACTTGGAAACATCAAATGTAAACTTAACTTCTTCTTGCCGACCTTTGCTAGCCGGCTTAAGTGATGTACAAGAATAAGTTTTTTCTTTAGAGGGCCATACAAATTCAGCAGCAAGTACTTCTTTATCACTATCACTTGAATTATGAGACTCATAATCAATCATATGAACATTGGAACGACGTGATCTAGAAGTATCTCTTTCTTTTTCCTTATTCATTCGGTTTTCAACAACTAAAGCTCTAATTTGAACTTGTGCAACCGAAAGAAAATCAGAACCCTCTATTCTATCTCTTATGGACGAACTTAAACCCTTTAAGCAAATATCAGCAAGGTCCATATCAGTGATTGACAAATTGAAACAACGGTTCTTAGTTTCTTTAAATCTCTTAATGTAAGCAGAAACAGTGTCATCTCTACTTTGCCTAACCGATGTCAAGTCCGTCAATTTCAATTGCAAGCTCCCACTATAAAAGTGATCATGAAATTTACGCTCTAACATATCCCAAGATATAATAGAACCAGGAGCAAGTGAAGAAAACCAAGCAAAAGCGGTACCAGTTAAAGATAAAGAGAATAAACGCACTTTAAGAGCATTATATGTACCCGCTTCTCCCAGTTGAGCTATGTATTGACTAATATGTTCCCACGTGGTTCGGTCATCATCTCCACTAAATTTAATTAAATCAGGCATACGCCAACCGCGTGGAAGAGGAAAATTATCAAACTCAGCATCATATGGTTTTTGATACAAATTTGTGTTACCAATATCAACACCAAGTTTAGTTTTTACCACATTAGCCAAATCTTCTCTAAATTTATTAAATTCAGCCCAGTTAGGATTATTTGGCTGTTGTGGTTGCACATTCTCCAAATTCATCTTATTTAAGTAGGGAGCAATCTTAGCCTGAGCTAGCCTATAACTCTCAAACACATCATCAGGTATAATATTTCTTTGAGCAGATGTGTTAACTGTTGTACTAAATTGAGGCTTAGCGGTACCCAAAGTATTAGTGTGAGCATAAACCATCGAATCAGGCAAAACAGAAAGTGGCATAGGTTGCTCATGCACTAATTCAAGCGCATTGGTCAGACCGGTCTGACCGGTTCCCTGATCCGGTCTGACCGGTTTGGCCACGTTTGGCCCAGTCGGTTGGAACGGCAGGGATTGACCAATGGTAAATTCAGGTGGCATACCATATATATATTTTTCAGTGTTAACATTGGGTATGGGTGACAAGCTAGGAAAAACTACCCCACTAGCATTAATTTTAGGAACGCTACTACTAGTTTCATTATTGTTAAAGCAAGCAGTAGTCCTATCTTTCTCAAGATCCTCTAATCGTTCTAAACGAGCAATATATGAGGCAAGCAATTCATCACTTTCTACACTATTTTTAGGAACTGTAGTAGAAGGAGTTTTTTGTGATTTACTTACAGTGGGTATTACCTCAACTTGATTGTCGTTTAATTTGATCGCCGTTAGCTCAAATTCTTTCAATCTTGCCACCTTGGCATGACGATCTTTCTTGACGCCAGCCAAAAATTGTGTCTTCATGTAATCTTGTAGCGCCTCAAATTTCTTCTGCTCCTCCGGAGTAAGATCTTCCAATGAAGCCGTGATGATGTTATCCATATCAAGATCACATCGAGATCCCATCTTGCCTGGAGCTTAGATTGAACGGTCTTTGAAAACCAGATCTTCTATAATCCCCAACGGAGTCGCCAAAAATATGTTGACGCTTTTCTGGTCAACACACACGAGCGCCGGATCGCGCAGCACCAAAAACTTGTACTTGCCGCAGCTTCAGCCCAAACCGGTCAGACCGGTTTAGGGATCCGGTCAGACCGGATTTGCTAGGGCTTCGGTGAAAACCTAGAATCACCACCTCGGGAGGGACCCCGTCGGAGATGGCGCGTCTAGGGTTGCTCTGAGATCGGTCAGGCCACTCAGAACCTCCTTGAACGCCGTCGAGACAAACAAGGAAAGCAAAGGGGTTGGAAAAAGCTAGGGTTTTGAGATAAAAAGTAGCAAAATAATATTCGATCGATTGGATGATAGCTCTCAATCGGCCACGGCCCTTTATATTTATAGGGTGGGGAGGTCTTGCCCCGAAAGGAATCTTTTTACAATTTGGAAACGACTAGGACTCCTAATTCTACTCCAACTCGGAGTAAACCGGTCAGACCGGATAGAGAAACCGGTCAGACCGGTTTCGGCCATTGTCAAATCGGCTACAGCGAAACCGGTCTGACCACTTTCCAGAACCGGTCTGACCGGTTGCCCCCGACCTGATAGGCAACTGCCAATTTTGGGTGCGAACATGAACATATGGGAGCTTTTACGGCTCATCGTCTAAACTCAGAAGGTGGCTGAACTCGTTCTCCGGAGCTGCTGCTTCACCTCCGGCTGGGGCACCTCGGCTGGGGCACGGGCACGGGCCGCCGCTCATGCTCTGGCCGACGCTCATGCTCTGGTGGCGGCTCCAGCGGTTCCAGCATCTGCACCAAGCCAAACATGCACATCGTTAGCTCTCTACAGACCTTTCTTACCCTTGCATTTGCATCCAAACAAGCATCACACTGCTAAATCCTAGCTACAGTCAGCCATGATGCCAGGATCCAACTCAATCAGGGAGTATGATGATGACAAAAGGCTCTTGAAAATAACCCTTCATTGGGTTATTAGCTTGTATCCTTTTAATTCCTTATGAGTGAGTCAAAACTTCTATGTAATATCACAAGGCATGTAACCTGAACTTCCCTTCTTCTTAAATTCAATTGCAGTGCTCCTCCTTTAAGTTCAAAAAAAAAGGGCTCTTGAAATGGAACTGTGGATGGATCTATCTATCTATCTTAAGCAATGCACATGGTTCATCGGGCTTCATTCTTTGTTTCATCAGGCTTAGTTTGGAATTTGGTTACAACTTAGACTTAAAAAACAGCCACAACAGTCATTGTCTGCCCTATAAGAGCGCATTAGACAGATTAGTACACTGCAAATGCATATATAGTTGCAATAAGGTACTAGAATATAGGACTACGTGATTGTCCATGGTCCCGTTTATTAAAGCCAAATGGTCCACAGCTGGTACCAGTTTTTCTCATCTTTCTATGTACTTTCTATGACTCAGTGTGCTAATATCTAGAATTATTGATACGGACCCTTCTCAATTTGAACCCTCTCCACTAAGCAAGTACTAATAAGCATCCGTAGCCAGTTTAACCCCACATGAGCTCCTGTAAACAAATAAGGTGCCGTATCTTGCTACCACTTTTGTTTATAGTCTAGAAAATGACTCACTTTAAGAGAGACGAGTTTTTGCAGGCTTCATTCAGTCCACCATGAGCTCAACTCTCAACTGATGATTGATGAAAGAAACGCAAGATATCAAGGGTCGGGACCACTCAGTCCCTTGGATTTCGGTTGGTTGATTTTACCTTGAGCTTCCTGAGACGCTTGTTCTCCTCCTCCAGCTTGGCGATCTTGTTCTCGAGCTCGTTGGTGTATGCCTATTGTTACATCCATGGGGAAAGGTGACCTTTTTATGTAAGTATTAGATAGAATGAAAGGAAGGAATAATCCATGGAATGTATGGAAGGTTGCACAATGTTTAGAGTGTGACTGGGTGTGGCACCTGCTTCCTGGCCCGGGACCTCGCCGCGGATTCGCGGTTCTTGATCATGCGCTTCTGCCGCCGCTCCACCGTCCTCTCCACCACGCCGTCCCCGCCCACCGCCGCCGCCGCCGCGCCGCGCTTCCGGCCGGCCACCTGCGACAGGAAGGTCCCGACCCCGACCCCGTCGCGGTACACGGCGTCGCCGGCGGCCCCGAGCGGCAAGGGCCGCGGCAGCACGTACTGCTGCGGCGGCGGGTACTGGTGCAGCCAATGCGGTCCGGCGCAGCCCGCGTCGACGGCGACGCCGGCGCGGGAGAGGAAGTCCTCCAGCGTCATCTCGCCCATGGTCGGCTGCCGGGCGCCACCGCTGGCGCTCTGGATGTCGCGCCACACCTCGTCCACCGTCTTCTTGGCCGCCGGCGGGTCGGCGGCGGGAAGGACGGTGCGCAGGAGGTCATCGAGGTTCATGGTCCGCAGCGGCTCACCCAGCTGGGTCTCCACCTCGGTGAGCGTGAGGCTGTAGACCGAGCCCTGCCGCGAGAGGCCGCGGCGGCCGTCGTCGCCGTGGGACGACATTGTCTGAACTCCCATCCACGCGCACCCCCGACGCGCGATCAGATCACCTAGCTGCAAAGGGAAAGAGGGGAGAAATCAATGCGCAGTCGGGGGGGCAAAGATCGCAAGGGGCTCAATCGAAGCGGCGACAAAATCTTTGGGGTGGGGTGGGGGGGCATATGACAGACAAGAAAGGGAGAATCTTGAGAGCAACAAGAGCAGGGGGGTGGGGGTGCAGTTCTTGCTTCTTCTTCTTCCTTCTTTTTTTACCTGAGCAAGAAGAGGAGGGACCAGATCGATGCACCAGCGGCAGATGGGAGCATTAATTTTAGGATTGCCACAAGGGGGTGAGGAGGGTCCTAAAAGGGAAGGAAGCAGAGGAGGGAGGGAGGGAGAGCTTGCCTGTGACTGTGAAGGAGAGGATACGAGGGAAGGAAGCAGAGGGAGGGTGAAGGTGAAAGTGAAACCAACAGAGGGGCGTCCTGCCTTTTTGCGAGGCCAATGCTTGACTCCCCAGTCTGCTTTGCTGCATTTTATTTTATTTTTGTTTTGTTTTGTTTTCCGAGGGAGAAGGTGAACAGCGGTAGAGGAGAGACCGTGACCGTGAGTGCTGCACTGCGAAGTGATACCCCACCAAAAGGAAGCTCATTAATAATTCACAAAAGAAGATATTTGGGGCCTTCTGCTTGACATTTTGTTTGGGAGTGCAAAGGTAGAAAACGCATGTTACAAAACATAGCCAGTGTGAATGATCAAGTATGCGCGTATGTGCATTTGTTTGGCACCTTACTCTTTTCAGTGAGTCGGCTTATCACAAATACCATTGGAGTATATTATACAAATAGAGTGTTCTGATTGATTGTATAATCTTTAAAACCTTCCTTTTCTCCGGGGACGTTTTTTTGCCCTATTAGTAATATACTCCTATATCAATAGTTACATGGTGAGATACACAATATCATATGATATGAACTCCGCCAAATGTAATGAAAAAGATACGACTTCTGGTTGTGGCTCACCGTTGGAATAGAGGTAATATGGGCACGTTAGGTCTGCCAACTTAAAAGCCAAAAGTTATTGGTGTGGTTTTTCATCCTTGAGGGTTTATGGATGGCAAATTGTGCCAACGATATAGCCGAGCTACATGTTGTGTACTCTATGCGGTCAAGAAATAGAAACCACAGACTGCATCATCATAAATTGTACCTATTCAAAGCATGTGTACCAGTTCATTCTCACTTCTCTTGTGGCGCTCAACAACGCGCGTCGTTGGCGGGAACCAAGACGGCAAACGAGTGGTGCCAATCATAGTTAGGGATCGATGAGCTGGAAGGATTTGAGTCCTTGTTACTTTTGGTGGCATTGCACCTCGAGGAAGATACAACTTCTAATCCTTGAACCAAAGAAAGATGACGATGGCCATGCTGGCTCCTGAGATCCTACTGGAGGCAACTCTATGATGCAAATTGGAGCATGGCGCCCTTGAGGAGTTGGCACCACCACTTGTTGTCCCAAGCATCATAGCGTGAATGTTTTTGCTGGTTACTACTTCATTCGTTCCAAAATGTAGGTCATTTGACTTTTTTCATCACAAGTTTGACCGCTCGTCTTATTCAAATTTTTTTTGCAAATTATTATATTTTTTATGGTCGCTTGCTTTATTAATATAAAATCTTCAAAAATATATCTTAAATTTGACTATATTTCTACAATTTTTTTGAATAAGACGAGTGGTTAAACTTGTGGTGAAAAAAGTCAAACGACCTACATTTTGGATCGGAGGGAGTATTACAGTAATAGACCATAATTTATAATGGTAGTTCAGGCCATGCTTAAATTGATGATGTACCATCTCAACAAACTAATGTTCATCATTTCCAGCACGTTGGAAACTGAATGAAACTCTCATTGAGAGGAACTGGGTTTCATCTCTACATATCTCATCAACTCTCTCATTGGTCACTAGATGCAGCATTTAAATGATATAAACATCAAAATAAAACCGTACACTGAGATATCTTATTTAATATTTCCACTTAGATGATCGGTATTTTTGAAAATAGTGTAACAAAATCTCGCACTAAGAATGGTCTAATATCGTTCCATTAGGTTATTACAGAGTGATTGTCTATCTTTTTGAAAACTTTTTTTTGTAGATACACATCTCTGTTGCGATTCTCAAATTAAATAGAAGAAATAGAACATATCATGGTAGATTATCAGAACCAAATTAAGCATGATCTTGGGAGACAGTGCTAGTTTGTACAACTAGCCTTCTGTTTTTTTGCTTTCGCGGCTGGATAAGAAATGGCGCCAGTAAAAGGACACGCCGATATAGCTCCTGTGGGTCAAGGATGACATGTTATGTTGTTGACGTCCCGTACTCCTGTAGCCCAAAGGAGAGAATAGTCAATACACTGTTGTGGATAAGGCGATGTGACTAGCTACAAACACGGTGAAATTTTTGGGGTAATTTTTTCCCCCTGAACAGACGATTGGTTGAAGGGTCGATTTTTTCTGACGGGTAGTCCTCTCAAGTCTCAAGGAAGGGCCAATGGATGGTCTGTTGAATGGATATTGTCAAATTTTCCATGATGAAAGTGAATGTGCTCGGGTTTTCCCTACCAAGAGATTACTACTCAGCTCGTTTACCGAATATATCTTTCTTTTACAGCCTTCTATTCAAGAATATATCTTTTTCTTTTCTTTTATAGTCGCTCGTGCAATTCCTAGTGAAAGTCTGGACATGGAATCATTGTGACCAAAAAAATGAAACAGGATTCCCTCAAAAAAGCAAAAAGAAACAGGATCATAGGGGAGCATTTCAATTCATGACGATGCATGGCTATGTTCTTTCGGTTGCATTAGCAATGAAACCAGACAGGGAATTTGTTCCACACACATGTAAATTCCCCATGTTTCCATTAGCAAAGCACCTGGCTACAGATGGAGGTGATAAATCGCTAAAGGACAACGTTCTCGGAGAAAAAGAGAGAAAATGTTAGTGGAAGTATGATATTAAATGCTCTATCTCCTATTCTCAGGAAAGGCCTCAGCATGTAATGATGGACGAGCATAAGATTAAGTTCCATCGGTGTCATTACACGTCGCCGAAAATCCATTCATTATCCTTTGCAAGCAGCATATATTTATTCATCGGTTCCCGTTGTATGAAACAACATCGCCTTTGGATTGAAGAATCACACATCCTACCTGCTGTGCTGGCCCAATGAGAGGCCAGCCAGATGCACTATAACAAAGATTATTAAGCCTCTCTTTCAAGCAAGATTTTTGGGCAAGCTTATCCGCTAATGATGGTAATTATTGCATCTTTGAACCAAAGTTATCCCCAGGTGCACATCGTCAGGGAAAGAAAGGAAAGAAAAATTCCAAGGTGGCCTGCTTGTAATAGTGATGATGAAGAGGAATTCTACCGTGTAGGTTAATGTTGCAAGCAAGTTCTAAATTAAGTTCAGTAAACATAAAATAAAAAAATGAAGGAGATTCGGTGCTGGTTAAATTCAATAGGTACAGATATTTTGCAAGCAACTGTAGATGTGGGGCAGAAGAGAAGAGTGCCCACTGAATCTCTTTGCTTCTTCTTTTTGTGATTCTTTTTTGGAGTGAGGAATGAGGACGGCTGCGTGACTGGTGGTGGGAATCCTGCGATTATTGGCACAGTACCTGGCGGTGGCTGGTGCTAGACGAGACTGGCTCCGTGGTTTCTTCAGAGGTAACTCCTATTATTGGCCTGTCCCTCTCCCTCTCCCTTGGGGCCAGACTTACAGTGCAAGCAGACTTATTACAGTGCCAAAATGAGCAGCTAGTCCTCGTCGTCCTCGATCGGTGGCTGAAATTACAGGAGCTCATCAGTTGCTAGCTTCTGCTGTAGTGGTATCATGCAAATGCCGGCCACCATTATTCAGTCTGCAAAGCACATGCTGTGGCTAGTGTTTCACTCGATTGTTCAGACGAAGTTATTTAGGAGCAGCTGGACCTGAAAGTTGAGTTGAGTTGGCTAAACTGAAGATGCTCCCATATTATGGAGATAACGACCAACGGAGTCCATATTATGGTTGTCAAAGCCACGTACGGATACGGAGTAGTTTGTCTAGGGGTCCATGTCCAGTCCATGGTTGCCGTTAATTGATGATGCCAGCCACAGCCGGAGTCTGAGGAGCAGAGCTCAGCAACTGCAAGGCTGCAAGCTTTTTAATTTGCAGCAGCGCGGTGTGTGATTCTGATTCTGAACGGCGCATGGCATGGCATCGCATCGCCGCCGGAGGCCCGATGGCCGAGACGTACTTGCAGTGTGGGTGTGGCCTCTGCTCGCAGCACGCCACGAGGCCCTCCCTCTGCCCTCACACTCACGCTCACTGATGGCAGATCTGCTCTCCCACTCGGAGCTGATAAAAAAAACCGGCCGGCTGCAAGCAACGATGCACTTGAGCAGCCGTGCGTACCACCTGGCAGTTTAGGCCTTAGGGCACGTTTGGTTCCAGTGCTCTCTAGCCTCGCCTTGCTTTGATGGCACGAATAACGAAAAGTTTGCCCAAGGAGGAGAGCCGATTTGGCTCTCTCACGCGAGCAAGCCAAATCTCGCCCGCACAAGCCCCGAGGTGTCCAGGCAAGGGAACCGAACGCCTGTACAGACTCGTTCGGCGAGGCAAAACAGTACGCGGCAAAGAAACCAAACGCCATTTGAGGCCGTTTTCCCTTTTGGGAACTCCAGCACAGCAGATGCTCCGCGCTTTGGCAAAAAGGGCAAGTAACGCATCTTTAGCCCATCTTGTTTAGCAATCACTAATCAAGGAGACAGACAGGGAAATCTGATCGAGCCCTAAAAAACACCGAGGCATCATAAGCTTTGTACGTAAGCATTATATATCCTAGTTAATTTGTAGCCGGCCGGCCTGCTGACAGTGAGCAAGATACTATATATATAGACAGGGTTTAGCGAGCTGTTCATCAATACACACACACAGCATGAACAAGAATAAAGCCTACAGTACCATTCTTTCCCCCGGCTTTTGTGAAAGTTCTCTACACTTTCAGCGCAGGACTCAACTCACTCGAGGGCTGCGTTTTCTATTATTTGAGACAGTAGTTACCGTGCTCAACTTTACATCACACTTTATTTGCTACATACACAAAAAGAGAGTCATCTACGGAGTAGTCAATAAATGGATATGCCATTTTGAACACCGACACTCCCTACACAGTGCCAGTGTAACCATGGTTTTATTTCGTAATTGATGAGTACTTAACCATGTCGATCGGCAACACACGTAAACAGTCAACTTGCTCGGCTGCCCACGTACCAAAAATAACCGCTCTTGAAACCGACATTGAAGTCAGCGGTTGAGAATTGGATCTGATGTGCGCTCCTATTGTAAAAGTCGTTCTTAACATCTAAAAAATCCAATACCAAAAAAACAGTAGTACGTGTGTATCCTAAAATGACATGAATTATACTGTGGTTGGAGACTTGGAGTGAGCAGAAATGTTTTTATATAGGAGTTTGGAAGTCAGTCTATTATAGTAGTAACCCAAAAGGAATACTATACTCTATTATTGCTGTCTTGTGCGCAGATGCACATGCCCCCTGAGGCTTTTTCGTCTTGAGGACTTTCTTTCTCGCCTTTTCCATGGAAAGAATAGCAAGGTGAGTAAAGAAACGGTGAAGCAAGAGGGCTCGCTGGCAGATACGCTCTCTGCCAATCGCAACTCCCGCCACAACCTTGATGGGAGTGCTAGCATAATTCCTTACCAACTGGAGTACGTACTTACTAGTGGGCCAACCGTACCAAGTTTTCAGATTGTTTGCTCCATCCGTACAGCAGCGCTAGCAATTGAAACTGCATTCTAGTACCGCCACGGCAGTCTCAGCCATTCTCAGCATGCAGTCTACGTTTCTACTTACGGTGATTTCGATCTTTGAATTTGCCTTTTGTATGCCGGTGGATGCACTCATGGCTGCCGGCCTCGCATTCCACTTCCCCAAAGGGCAAAAACTATGAGGATCGGAGTGGAGGCTCATTAATCGTTCTATTTTGTCTTAACAAATCACGACCTAGGCTAGCTAATCTCCTTTTTGGAACCAAATACTAACAAGCCACAAGTAGGCATAAAAAGTTCTCGTTGTTAGAGAGAGCAGGAGTATGCAATAGTATTAGGAGAGGATGATAGTTGATAGGCCAGTCAAGAATTCAAGTTCCAAGGCCTGTGTATTCTAGTCGTTCTGATCCCTCTGTCTGCCTAGGTAAGGTAGCTTATACTATATCGACAAGCTTTCCTTCACTTTTCTTCTATTCTATATTCCAAACAGGAAAGGGGCTTACTAAGAAAAGAATCCTGGGAGAATCAAACACCAGATTGCCTGCTAGAGGGATATGTATCTTGCTCATAATCTTGATATATTTGCACAAAGTAGCTTATTAGGATTCTATATTCAGGCAAGCATGTTGAACTAACTTAACCTGAATCTGCATAAACTAGAACCAAGCAAGGGAGACATTTCGTATGTGGTGGTAGAGTAGTTTATCAACTTTCCACGCTGTTGCTTAAGCATGGCCAGACACTGTCGAGGGCTACGAGGAGGACGCGGGTCATCAGCAGGGAGATCTAATGACCATCATCATCACACACTGTTGTATCATTAGCATAGCATTATGGCAAGCCGAGTTATTAGCATGCAGTTCAGTTCTGACAAAAGAAAATTCAGTAGGTGAATGGATAGGATTGATGAGAATCCACAAATAGAATCTATTCCCGAGGATTGCAAATATAGCTAGCAAATTTCTGCCTCAGACAACATTTTGAAGTAGAATTATCATGGTGCATGCTGTCCTTTACAAAACTGTTTACTGAAGCTGTCTGGAAATTTGACCGACCGCTAGCTTGGCTATCTAGCTCCTACTGTAGTCCTAGACTACTAGGCACAACAAGCAACTGAAGATAGCGACACGGCCGCTATCTAGTTGAGTTGGTACGGGCGTGACGTGGAAACGCATGCAGACAATTAGTCTTAAAATTGCAAAGCAATTCAGTGGCAGTGACAGTGCGGTGCCACTTGCGGGTTACATCATCGGAATATATATACATATACAGTTGTGCAGATGATCCTTCCGCCCCCGATGTGCTGCAGCTGCAGATGCAGGAGAGATGCTCAGTACTCGTCACAAATCGCAATGGCTACGTGATCACCTGATCGATCTCCTCTGTCCAATGAGTTTGCTATCTTCAGCTCAGCTGAAAATAGAGCCATCTCTAAATTTCAGCTAGCAAGTGACATGTGGGAGGAAGATGGCCGGGCCGGCTTTCGCGAAGGCCCGTGCCCAATTGGGATTCAGTCCGTCCGTTATCAACGCGGCCTAGTAAGTGGAGATTGATCAGAGTGGTTTCTTTTGGGGTGCGTCTCGGCATCACGCGGGTGATGTATGACACACCCGTCGCCCGAAGAAGCGACCACGCTTCTAATTTCTTTATTGGACCGATGTTGGGCCTATTGTTTGTCAGCTATTGAACTGTTTGCGCGTACACCTCTTGCCGGTAGGAGAAAAAACAGTGCATGTGTCAGGTCACTTGCATGCATGTGAAAGTTTAGAAAAAAAAACATTGCTCTTAAACCAAGCATCCAAATTAAATTCCGATCGCACCATAATGCTTATTACGATAAAATCTTCAAAACAAGATCTCACTTGACTATGTTTAGATTTTTTTTTGCGAATATTTTTTATCAAACGAGAACAAATGAGTCTACGTTGCGAACAAATTTCTACCCATAGAGAACAGAAGAATCCACGTTGCGAACATATTATTGCACATGGAGAACAAATCAGTCCACATCGCGAACAAATTATTGCACATGGAGAACAAATGAGTCCACTTTGCGAACAAATTGCTCCACATGAAGAACAGAAGAATCCATATTACGAACAATTACTGTATATGAAGAACAAATCAGTTCACATTGCGAACAAATTACTGCGCATGGAGAACATGTAAGTCCACGTCGCGAACAAATTATTATACATAGCGAACAAATGAGTATACGTTGTGAACAAATATATATACACGACGAACAAATATATACACATGGCAAACAAGTAAGTGTAAAAAATGTATAAATAATAAAATTAAATAATATAAAAAGAAAATAAAAAAGTAATTAAAAATAAAAATATAATAATTAAGTATAAAAAGAAAAATAAAAATATATATAAATTAACAGATATAGAAAATGAATAAAAACCGAAGAAAAATAAAAATGACAATAAAATGTTAATATATGATCTCTATTGGGCTGATTATGTTTTCCCCGCGCAGCCCGAAACGTCTAATGGGCCGAACAAATACATACATATACGCAGCCCAAAATCCCGCGCAGTTCAAAAGCTCTAATAGGCCGAACATATACATTCAACCGTGCAGCCCAAAACTCCCAAATATCCTCTAAACAGCAGCCCAGCTCCGCGCGTGGGCGACAAGTGCCCGCGCATCGCGCACGCGATGAATAGCCGCGCCGTTTCTTTTGGGTCGGAGTCTTTGTTTGAGCTGTTTGATGGTGTGGTGGGCTACACCATTCCATTCAGGGCTGCATGTGGTGGCGGGCCCGGCCCGTCCAGCCTAATCCTCCCTTGGTTGTCGCGTAGCCCACCTGTTTTTACGGCCCACCCTGGCCCGCGTCCATGGGAGGCTGCTGCCGGGGCCCCACCCCAGTCAGCGCAGGCCTCAGGCTCAGCTCAGTAGTTGCTGTCCATGGAGGTGTAAGCAACTATACTCGTCCACAATGCCAAGTGTAATTGAAGAAAAGCAGGGAGCTCGAAATCAAGATGACTGAAAATGCAGTATTCATTCGCTTCACGGCAACTTGCACCCCTAATCAATCAATCAATCAATCAGTGATGAACTAGAGGCAGTTGGAGGCGAGGTCCTGCTGGAGCTGGTTCATGGCGCGCACCTGCACTGCATCATATCTCCATCTGACACCTCGGCCAGGAGCGCGGGAGCGACGGCGGCGGCGGCGGTGCGTGCGTGGAGGAGCTTGGTAGAGTTGGAGTTGGAAGGCTAAAAGCACACAACCGACACACGCATGAACGTTATAGGCACTTTTCATTCTCAACATATATGAGTATATATTTGGAAGCAAAAATAACATATTTTGATACAATACAAACGATAGTTAAAGTAGATCGAGACCCGTCCAGCCTCCAACGTACGTACACAACAAAGACTTACTGCTAAATCATATCTCATCTCCCCCACATCAATCTCTCTCTCAATCCATCACATTATTCACTTTTAGTAGGCTAGCTTCTGAACAGGAGTTAACTCCATCATCAGCTAGTAATGTAATGTAATGTAACTTTGGCCACCCCCATCTTCATTGCTCGTCCTGCACGTAACTCTCTTGTATCCCGCGATTGACTTTACAGCCCGCCACCGATGCCACCGCCAGAACCTCCGCCGAAGCCACCGCCGAAGCCGCCACCGCCTCCAAAGCCTCCGCCCGCTCCGCCGCCAAAGCCACCGCCCTTTCCTCCTCCGAGTCCGAAGCCACCACCCTTTCCTCCTCCGAAACCACCACCAGCGCCTCCACCTGCACCTCCGCCCACTCCGCCGCCGAAACCGCCGCCTTTTCCTCCTCCAAACCCGCCGCCGGCACCACCACCTGCACCGCTGCCTCCGCCGACTCCACCACCGAAACCGCCGCCCTTGCCTCCTCCGAAACCACCGCCAGCTCCGGCACCCGCGCCTCCACCAGCACCACCCCCAAGGCCACCGCCAGCGCCACCACCAAGCCCGCCACCGCTTCCTGCGCCACCTCCAAGGCCACCGCCGGCACCACCACCGGCTCCAGCACCACCGCCTGCGCCACCTCCAAGGCCACCGCCGGCACCAGCACCACCGCCTAGTCCACCTCCTCCGCCTGCGCCACCTCCAAGGCCACCACCGGCACCACCTCCTGCGCCACCGCCGAGGCCACCACCTTTCCCGCCTCCAAAGCCACCTCCAAGGCCGCCGCCTTTCCCGCCTCCGAAGCCACCACCGAGACCGCCGCCTTTCCCGCCTCCGAAGCCACCACCAAGGCCGCCGCCTTTGCCACCTCCAAAGCCACCACCAAGGCCGCCGCCCGCACCACCGCCTCCGCCAAGACCACCACCTCCACCTAAGCCGCCACCTTTCCCACCACCGAACCCACCTCCAAGACCGCCGCCGTGGCCGATCCCTCCGCCAGCACCACCACCTCCGCCGAAGCCTCCTCCTCCTCCACCTCCGAGGCCGCCACCTTTGCCTCCTCCGAACCCGAGCCCAACGCCACCGCCGTGGCCAAGTCCGCCACCAAAGCCTCCTCCGCCACCGAAGCCGCCACCGCCGCCCAGCAAGCCTTCCTTCTCCAAGGTGCGCGCCTCGGCCACTCCAAGAGCGACCACCACGGCCAGCGCCGCGAACCCCACGGCCCACACGCGCCGCTGCTTCCCCATCATCGCGCTCGCGCTCGCGCTCATCAGACCGACCAAGCTAGCAGAGGTAGTAGCTACCACTGGTGACTGTGATCTGCGAGGACTGGATGTGTTGGAAGGTGCACGCAGCACGGTGGCTTTATATAGCGGATAGGATTAGTCGCAGAGAGCGGAGCGGAGTAAATGTAATTGGTTGGGACGCTGCTGCTGTGCCTGCGCTGCGCGCGGCGGCTCTCAGCTCGATCTCGGTCTCGGCTCGCCAATGTGTGTGTGTGTGTGTGTGTGTGTGTGTGTGCTGTGATACAGCTAGCTAGCTAGAGATGGAGCGCTCGCTGTGGACAGGACAGGAGGGCGCGCGCGGCGACGAGGACCCCACGGCGGCGGTGCGGGCCGGGCCGTGGATTTCACGGGTGAGGCGGCGGCCAGCCGGCGCAGCGCTGCTGATTTGGGATGTACGTACGGGGCTGGCTGGGGAAGCACATGCATGGCCTCCGATCCGCGCTGCGCCGGTACGTGCTGGACGCCGGCCTTCTAGCTAGCTGTCGCCTGAGACTAGAAGCATTTATGCCGACGCTCGCTGCTCGTCTGCCCAACCGACTGCCGACTCTTGGCCGGAACACTACTCTTCCATCCATGCATATGCGTATATTTAGGGTAGTGTTTTCCCATCCTATTCATCCGCTGAAAACTAATTTGCAGCTCAATGCATGCATCGTACGTCGTCGTGGAAACTTTACACCTGAACTGAACTCAACCGTGAACGGCTGGCCTTGTGCACGATCTTCTACTGGAATTCGTATGTACGTATCCACGATAGAAAAAGAACAATGACCATGATCGGAAACAGTGTAGGCTCAACCTACACGGTACCGTTAATTCCATCAAGGTGGAAGAAGGAATAGTAGCATTTATTTGGAGTAGCTTGGGCAATGAATTTTGGTTGCCTTTGCATTGGCTGACAGCTAACCCCTGACAACGAATTCCACTCCACTGTTCACCATTCAAAATATGCATGCATATTTGCTGAAATCAAATATATACTCTGTGTCTCTGTCTTGATGTGTCATACGGCTACTAGACTACTTGCATGAATATCTCAGTAAATTTTGCTGCCTACATACTGATGTACAGTGTCTGTTTTTCGACCAGCTAGCTAGCAGTAGCAGCTTATCCTAAACCCAGGCAACTGCAGCTGGGTGTGGTGTGGATGCACATGCATGCCCAGAGCTTATTTAGGCAGCCCGGTCCATCTTTCGGCTGTCCCGTCGATGACATAACAACGATTACAGCAAAAATTAACCAAACCAGCCGGCCGGGCACGGGGGCAGCGGGATAGCTATCCAGATCCAGCCGAATGAAAGGCGCTTACCAAGAGATTATGGATAGTGTTCCTACATTACAACCATCTACATGCCCAAAGGAAAGGCTGCGTGCCAATTAATTGCCCGAAAGCATTCTAGCTCATGGCGTAGAGCCTTTAATCCACAGCACATGGCGATGCCGTCGCATCACACCCCCTCTGTAGCTCTTGACGCGTTACATGAATAATAATAGGAGCACATGACAGATCCTACCACATTAATAGTGGCCCAGGCAACAGCTGCAAAGTAACTGAAAGCTAAAGGGCTGCAATACGCTCGTTCCCAATCTCCAACAGAGTCATCCGTGCGACATGTACATGCATTGTTCCGGAGATATCAATGTCGATTTCAATTTCCTCACGTCATGGAACAAGGGTGGTTCTGATTTCTCAAGGGCGTTTACATGCAAACTATGCCGCCAACAACTTCAAACTTGATCGATCTACATCCCCAACAAGCTTGGGGAGGATACTCCATCTAAATACCAGTATCACCGATGCGATACTCCTCCGTATTGCCTCATCTCCTTTTCTTTATCCTCGTACTTGGGGCTGGAGTGGAGTTCTGCTCGGTAATCATCTTTACAAGATTTACGAGGGACCGCAGCCTGTCCCATACGCTATAGCCATACAGGGTTTCCACAAGCAACTGCTGGAACTCAAACCCATGCTCGGAGATAGGATACTGCAAAATGACCAGCACTGAACATCAGAATCAAGTAAACCATGCAAACCAGGCTACCTGTCAGCGGGAGAAATGGACCTGGATAGGTTTCGGGATCATTGTTTTAATATATGGCCAGAATCTATCTTCTACGACGGCCTTCACAAGGCAGCAAGCTCGCAAGCCTTCTACGCCAGCAAATCTCCCAAATCCACTGTCTTTAACACCACCGAATGGCAAAGACTGCATCCACAAACAGAAGCAATCTTTACTTCCATTGGTACTAGACAACACAGTGGAAAAACACATCATATTGGCATGATGAGATGCTGTAACACATAACAATAGATGGTACTACGTACAGGATAAGTGGACCCACTATAGGCAATTTGCAAAAGGTATATATTCTTATCACCAGAACCATGCATCAACTAAGTGTTCTAACTATGAAAAAGGACAGACAGAGCAAGGACTACATAGTTACCTGACACATATAACTTGATGCAAAATCATTGATTGCTGCTACACCACAGTGTAATTGTGATGCTATTCTGATGGCACGCTTCTGGTTGCCAGAAAAAACAGCACAACCAAGACCATACTTTGAGTCGTTTGCAAGCTTGATAGCCTCTTCATCAGAACTGAATTTCATGATTGGTAGAATTGGGCCAAATGCCTGTTGATCAGCAACAGACAGTGCTAAGACTAACGGTAGTATCAGCGTATCACTGGTACTGAAAGAAATCATAGATTGACTCCAGCTTACCTCTTCTTGCATAATTTTCATCGTGTGATCAACATTCACCAGGACAGTTGGAGGGAAAAACTGATCAACTGCATCTTCACCAAGATTGCCAAAGCTCCCTCTGACGGCAATTTCGGCACCCTTGTCAAGGGCATCATTGACAAGATTCTGAAGTTTCTCTGAGTGTTCTATCATACAGATTGCACCCATATCATACCTGCCTGATAATGGAGGACCCTAGGAAAAATAACAAAGGAAAACAAAGCGGCAAATCATAAGTAATACTGAAAAGGTACAAGTGTTGATGAAAAGGACTGAAAATTAATGTGTTTGCATTGCATTAGATGTTTGCATACACACATGGAGTTATCTACTAAAATGTTTCAGGGTCATCTATTAAAATTAAGATAAGCCATCACTGACAAGTGTCAGAAAATTTGGTGTTGTGGAACTTGAAGATGGCATAAAATGGAAAAAAAAGGCTAGAAATCTGAAAAACACACTCATAGGCCCATGTTCTATGCATTACCTATTTGCATTTGCATTTGTTCGCAAGACAGAAATAATAGATATTAAAACAGAATTGACAGCATAAGGTTCTAACCTTGTGAACTAGCACAAAACTGAGAAGGCAAGGCAATAAAAGTTGGCACATTGTTAAATACTTACAACACATATAGATTTCACTATCTTCGCTACTTGAGAAACAAAGGCGGAATAGATATCATTGTGGACATAAAATCTTTCAGCGCCAGCACAGTTCTGCCCACTAGATTGCAGAGCAGCTCTAACAGCAACTTGAACAACCTTCAAACAGGAAAAGATGACCAATTAGTTTCAGTACACTGCAAGGACTTGTTGAAGAAAATATGCTGTTCATGGCATAGGCAACATAAACTACCCTTACATTGGGTAAATCTACATCTTCACACACAATAAATGAATCTTTGCCACCAAGCTCAAGAGTTACAGGTATTAGAGTCTCCGATGCTCTTTGCATGATCTGTAATAAACAGAAAACTTCAGGTTTTAGCACAGAGGAAATGACTGAGGGCAGAAACACGTAACATCAGACATATATGATTTCATTTTAATACAGGCTCCTAAAAGTGGGGAAAAGTAATACTAGAAGATTAGGTCCTGGCTAGATAATAATTCCTATAAAAAATAGGTGCAAAGTGTGCTGCAGACAGAATATCCAAAATACATATAGCCCCTATGCCTGCCACTTTGTGGCAATCGGACAAGGTCTATCTGCGTACTGAACTAGGACTAACTGTAAACAATCAGTTGATTTAGCAAGCACAGAAGGTATGATTAGAGGTCATAGACAGAATCATCATGCCATATATACTGAATTAAGAATATGAATAGTTGCATGAGCTTATGAAAACGATACTTCAGATGTGACTTATACCATCCTTCCAACGCCAGGTGATCCCACAAATATTATTTTGTCTACTGAAGACACAAGAGCTTGGCCTGTTTCGGCAAAACTTAAAACAAACAAAAAGTAGAGGCCAGTTAAGCAATGTGCAAAAGCATGTGAGCTAAGAATATAGAAAACTGCATTCATACCCAATTATTATGTGCACCAGATTCTCAGGTGCACCAACAGCTGAAAGAGCTGCTTGTATGATACGAAAATAAAAGCAGCCTGACCAAGTCGCATGTTCTGAGACCTGTAAAATGCCATTTAACCAATCAGAATAACTGTGAACAAAGTATAAGATACACCAGAAATCAGACGAAACAAAACATTTCAGAGGCCTCCATAATGTCTATCTGAAGCAGAAAATCTCATATAACAGTCTACATACATTTAACTTGTGAAAAACAAAAGTTAACAACACAATGTGCCACAGTGTTGCCATGTTAACATTATATCAGCACTCCATAGAAATGAAAAGATCCATCCAAGAAAAGCTCAGTATAGAAACTGTTCTACACCTATTTGAGAGGGTGCTTTCTAAACAGATAACAGAAAGATACAACACATAAATAATAGCCACCAGCTTCAATGGTGGCACATAATACACATAGATATCATGACAGAATAAGAAAACTTTGATTAGTTGATCTATAGTCTACCATGTGCCCATGGAAATGGTTGTTACAGAACAGATTAGGCAAGGTAATTTAGGGAATTTCAACCTTTTAGTATTTATAAGAAAAAAATAGGTTCACTAGGGCCAAGCACCAGATGACAAGGCAGGATAATTGACTATCAACAAAAGAATTATAGCAAAGAATTAAAGGACTCATTCTGGTGCTAGATCGTAATGTTTACCTTTATAACAGCTGCATTACCGGAGAACACTGCAGCCAGCATTGGATTAAAAACATTATGGAAGGGATAATTCCAAGATACAATTGCACCAACCACTCCAAGAGGATAAAATTCAACTTTTGCTCTCTTGTGCAGCATTGACCTCCCAGTTGATCTGAGCAGAATAAAAAGCAAGTAGCCAAACAACTTATTAATCAGGGACAGATAATAAGAAAAGAAATTGTTCCTTAACCTTGTAAAATATTCTGTTAATGACTTAGTACTTTGGGCATCAAGAAAGAAATGGAAAACCTATTCCTCTACGCAAGAGTGAATGGAAGTTGCATAGTAACTATTATAGTTCATAATGCTCAGGCCCATTACCTAAAATCCCAGATTTCATTTTGCCTTAAGATTCTATGTCTCAAATCAAATGAAAGGTAAACATGATTTTATTTCTTGAACATAAACGGTTACAGAAAAAACAAACCTGACCTAAGAAATCACTATTTACTTATTAGCAGTCATCCACACAAGCACTTGATTGCCTCTACCAGCAAGGATATGACATCCTAAGTTACTTTTTCGTCGTGTAGGAATAATTGAGACTCTAACCTGTATTCAGGTTTTAACCACTTCTCGCCCTCATCCAAAAGCCATGTAATCTTCTCACATGTGGTCATTATCTCGCCTAATGAAGCATCAACCATAGTCTTTCCAGTATCCCGAGATGATACCCTGCACAACCACAAACATAATTGAGCTCACTGTCCCAGATGTCAGGACGTGCACGCAACAAAAAGTGGGGCCTTACTCGCATATGAGATCCTGATGTTCAAGTATATACTTGAGAAGGATACGAAGAAACTGGCGTCTTTGCTTGAAGCTGCTTTTTGCCCATACCTTTTGAGCTTTCCTGGCTTGTGCAACATGCTCCTTGACCTAGTCAGAGAATTCATCACAATAAAACCCAAGTAGAGCCATATTATTGAGGCTCAAAATGCTCAGTACTATTTGCTGATCAAAGAAGAGTATTTCAGAAACATTAAAAAGTCAATAAGGGTTGCACCCAATCTCTAGTTTGTACTTTAGAGACCGTACCAAAGTATAGCAGACCAGGAACATACCTCATCAGGAGTCAATGCGGGGAAATATCCCAAGTATTTCATGTTTGCTGGTTCATAGCATTGGACCTTGTCGGTCTGAGCTGCTTTACCCTTTCTTGGTATCTGCAGCAGCGCATCAAGTTAAAATTCTAGCAATTGACAAACACGATGAGCAGAAAATGGATTAGTGTTCCAAGGGAAGCTATCGGCGTGGCCACAACAGGACATTTCAAACTGACACTGCGTCAGTACTCGGCTAGAAGCAAATCACCACCACATTTGAGGAAGAAACTCTGCTTAGTGCTTTCTGAAACCTATACCAGCACAACTAAGACTCAAACTTAGTGCAAGGCACCATCCTCTAACTGCATGGAACAACTTTGAGGCTGAGATGTACCAATAACCCATAAGTTTAAAATACATGGATGCATGTGAGTTACTTGGTCTCAAACAGACTAATCGGAGCGAGAATTTACAAAACGCTACTGCTACAGAATCACACTGGATCACTCATCGCTTTGTCATGCAAACTCAACTCGGTTGAAGACCAACACGCAAAGGAATGCCGAGGGGGGAGGGACTTACGTAAATGAAGCTGTCCTCCTTTGCCAACACTGCGCCAAAATCGGAGCGGAACACAGTTATAATAATGAATAAACCTAAACCCTCACGAAGCCCTAATAAAATGCGAAGGGGGAATAATGATAGGATGGAAATGGGGTACCGTCGGAAGCGTCGACGTCGATGGATGGGACGGTGGGCGGGATGAGGAAGAGGAGCAGGCGGCAGAGCGCGTACGCGGCGGCGAGGACCAGCAGCGGCCACCAGAAAGCCATGGGCCCTCGATCCCTCCCTCCTTGCTAGGGTTTGCGGGCGAGCGGCGTTTGTTAGGGACGGCGACGGCGAGATTGCATCTGATTGATCGGAGAGAAGAAGCGAACAAACCGAGCCGGGGAGGGAGAGGGAATCGAATCGGATCGGGAAGGGGAATGCCGGAGTACTTTATTCGAGTGGAGTGCAAGAGCCGAGCCGTGGGCCGTGGGCCTTATTTATCTATCTACTCCTGTATACGGAGTAGTATAATTATTTATAGTATAATGTTAAGTTATTTAGATAAATGTACATTTTAGACAACAGAGGCTTGGATGGAAAAATAAAGGTCCAGCAATTTTCCCCTACCTACGTAGTAGTATTTTATTTAGGCGGCAGCCTTCTCCGCGCAGCCCTTTCCCGGTGATTAGCCTGGCTCAGTTCGGTAGAGCAACTCGCTTGCACGAGGTTTGCTGCTCCTTTTCTTTCCTCTCTACTGTGCAAATCGGAGCATGTCAAATCCTTCCGTGCGACGTGTTTGTTTTGAATTTACTAACTTCAATTTTATTTGAAAAATATCAGGTGTGTATGTGTACACCTATGTGCATATGCCCTATGCTGTCCGCCCCTGGCGCCAGCAGTTACGGCGGCGGGGGTGGCTGGCGCTTCGACCTGTCATTGGCAGCGACCTTGACCGCGGCAGCCTTCTCCCTCCTTGGCGACCTTTTATTTCCCTCGAGTCAAGCAGCTGTCCCAAATGGAGCGTGGGCCCACCATGAGGCCCTTGCTCGGTCCTCCACCGGCCCATCGGCGGCGTGTCAACCAATCGTGACGAGACAAAATCAAATCGGAATTAGGCTGCTGCTGATTTTGGATGAAATCGGAATTAGGTTGCCCTAATTCATTACTATCCATCAAAGGGCCGGTCTTTGTCTACGTCCCATACCCGCTGCGCAAGATCAAGCTAGGTATATGCTCCTCGATCATATCTTCTTTCTTGTTTCAGGGATTTTTTTTTCTTCTTTCCTAGTATCCAATCCCTAGTTAATATATATATCCACTAGATAGATTGACTCCAACCATTCATGTTACCTTCTGCGTTATTATATTGAAATTTTTCTTAGATCTTGCTAGCGAGGCTTTTCTGTACTCTATATATTTGAGCTGCGTTTCATTCACTGTATAATACTATGTTTCTTTTAAAAAATCTTAACTTGTACTTACCAGCAGGATAATAATTGAATAAACAGGAGTCTTCAACAACGCCCATGGATAGCTCTCTCCCGGATTTCAGTTCTAGCCCATGGATAGTTAGCTTCAACGAAATTGAAACTGAGACACTCATCAACCCTTTCGATGGATGCGTCTTTGAAACTAATCTGCCAATGGTACAAGGAAAACAATGCCTAGAATGCTTTGGAGATTGGTTACTGGTATTTGACGAGGGGACCCGAGAGTGTTTTCTAGCCAATGTCACTTCTAATTCAAAGATTTCCCTTCCCCCACTACTTCACCCAACGGATTCACTTGGTAAATGTGCCTTGTCGTCACAAACTCCCCCTGATTGCACTGTCATGTTTGCATGCTCATTCGGTGCAAGTCGCCCCGGAGATAAAGAATGGACAAAGTATCACATTGACTTTGACAATAGCCATGTGAACTTTTCTGGTACCATCTTTGGATCCAAAGGGAAAATGTACCTTGGAACTGGCTGGAACAAGAGTCCATGTGTTGTCATCAACACTACTACTTCTTCAGGTGCTTGCGTTGAAAAGACGGGTACGATAGATCCCGATACATGCCCTATGCATTATCCATATCTTACATTTTGGGTTGAATCGAGTGGAGACATCTTCCTTGTGCGCTTCTATCTCCATGCCTATCGAGGAATAGGGGTGACCAACATTGATATCCATCGTATGGATACTTCAAGATATGCCTGGAGAAGGGTTGGCAGTATTGGTGATGCCACCTTTTTCCTTGGCGCAAATTGTGTAGCAGTTCCTTCTGCAGATGCAGGAACCCAGCCCAATTGTGTCTATCTTTTGCTATGGTGCTATGATGGTATTCGACTGTATTCAATCCGATTGGATGACCGGACCATAAGCTTCATTTTATTGCTACCTGCAAGTAGTTCTACCAATCCTTCGGATTGGTCCGATACATGGTCTAATATATTCTGGATAATTCCTCAAAGGTAAACATTTGCAAATCCTAACTACCTACGCCATATTCAAATTCACTTCATATATGTATTACTAGCTTCAGCTTACTGCCTTTTTCACTGGATTCTTACGTGCAGCTTTAGGCAGGAACCAACTAAATCTTTGAGCTCCATCACAAGCACGGTCAGTACATCATCCTGATGCTTTATATGGATATATATAGTTGACATTTATATGGTTAGAATACAGATAAACACATCGATATTTATATTAGATATTCAAATTTTGTGCAGATCAGTAGAGATACTGTATCGATGGAAGATAGAGATCAGATGGTAGTGTCACCATGGTCTGGACTCCCAGTTGAGGTTCTAGAGATACTTATTCCTAAGGTGTCGTTTGTTGACTATCTGCGTATACGAGCTGTTTGCAAGGAATGGAATTTGATCGAAAAGCCCATCCAACATGCAAGAACAAACCCAATGCTCATTCATGCTACATCAGGTGGCATGTGCAAATTGTTTGATCCCGTGGTTAGAAAGCAATACATTGTGAAGGACGGCATGTTACTACTACTCCCTCCGTCCACAAAAGAATGCAACTCTCACGTCCCGAGAAGTCAAACATTTTCAAATTTGACTAAATTTGTACAAAAAATTACTAACATCTACAATATAAAATAACTATTATTAGATTAATCATGTAATATATTTTCATACTAGATCTATTTTGAGACATAAATGTTAGTGTTATTTTCTACAAACTTGGTCAAAGTTGAAACTGTTTGACTCCTCGAGATGCGAGAGTTGCATTCTTTTGTGGACAGAGGTAGTACATGGTAAATGGCAAACACTTCGTTTCTCAAAGCATGGCTGGCTTTTGGTAACAAAGGGCAAGAGGCGCATCTATGCAGCAAACCCATTCACCCGGGAAGTCTGTAAACTCCCAAACATGGATCGCCATTTGTTTAGTGGTATATCGTTCTCATCGGCTCCAAAATATCCGGATTCTATAGTTTTTGCTATCTCTAAATATCCATGGCAACATTATGTTGTTGATGTTATGTTGTGGCGAGCTGGAGATAACCGTTGGATCAAGAAAGCACTACCCTGTGATACCCCGTTTTCTCTTACCCCTAGCAATCCAGTGTTCTTTGATAACGAGTTTTATTGCTTAGGGGTTCACGGGAATCTTGGTGTGTTCAATCCAAATGACATTACATGGAGAGTCCTTGATAAACCAGAGCCGATTCGTGCGGATGCCGATGATTATGGAGACAGGTTTTGTCACCTTGTCGAATTTAAAGGGGATTTGATTGCAATTTTCAAACCATATGATGCCAACCCAATAGAGATGTTTAAGCTCGATCGGTCTCTGATGTCATGGGAGAAGATGTTGCGACTGGATGATGCAGTTTTATTCGTAGATAACTGGAGTGCAACTATCAAATCATCCCAAGAGTATGGGTGCCGCAACAGAATATATCTGCCATCGTTTGGATATAATAATGAAGTAAAAGACTGCAAAGAGGGCGTGTTCTATGATTTGGAAGACCGGCGGTATAAGCCTGGATTCTGGCAGAACCAATACAGTCCTTGTGGATTGAGCCAAATTTCAGTCGGTATCTGTAAAACCTGAATGTAACACACTGTTGTTACTGTGGTATTGTATTTCAGTTATACGATAATATAGTCATCGAGCTAGGCTGACATGACACAAACAGCTTATCTCCTTTTTTTTAAAGAAAAAGAAAAAGACAAAGCATGCATGTATTCTACATACTCTTGGAACGTGGTGTCACACGGAAAAGACAATTTTCCGTAGTCCTGATTTCCCACTTACTCTTTTTTGCTCCTCTCCTCTCCGATCCACGTACTGCTAGATTAATAAACCCGGATCGTCGGATACAAATTATCGGGAGTCATATATCCTCCATCAGGTACTTGTAACAACTCCATCACTCTCTCACACACAAATCAATATACTCAGTTAGTAGTACTATGGTACGGTAACAGCAATTCAATATATAGCAACAACATGCATGCATGCATGCATGCGGTGAACCAGATTATTACCATGCATATATGTCATGTCCAGGGTATGGTATGGTATGGTGTATGATATGATGATATGCAACTCGATGAATAATAGAGCGACGACGACCTCGATCGATCAGTAAGTAATTAATGGGCCGGGCAAGCAATTCGATCATGTGGATCCTAGGTGGATGGCAGCTGCTCCATGGATGATATGGGCACCTCGTCCATCGTCTTGTGATGCGCCCTGGCCTCCATCTCGCAGCAGAGGCAGGGCCTGCTGAGCACGGCGGCGCCATGCGCGTGGGCGCCGGCGACGGGCTTGCGCGCGATGATGACGGAGTTGATGACCTCCCCCTCCGGGTGGTGCACGGCGAGCACCTCGAATCCCCCGCGGCGGATCTCCTCCGGGTCCACCACCGGGTACAGGAATCCCCGCGCGCCGTGCGCGCTCCGCACGACGAGCGCGGCGCCGGGCGCCATGTGGCGGCCGAGGTGCTCGACGACGCGCGCCTTGTCCTCGGCGGCCATGCCCACGAGCGCCGCCAGGAAGACGACGTCGTAGGCGGCCATGTCCCTGGTGACGTGCGCGACGTCGGAGGTGCGGAACGCCATGCGCGCGCTCAGCCCGGCGTCGGCGCGGACGAGGCGGCGCGCCCGGTCGTTGGCGTCGGCGGAGATGTCGTAGTTGTCGAAGGCGGCGGCGGGGAGGTGGCGCGCGGCGAGGACGAGGGAGCTGAGCGGGAGCGGGCCGGAGCCGAGGAAGGCGACGCGGGCCGGCGGCGGGCCGGGGACGTGGCGCGACAGGAGGCCGTGCTCCAGCTGGCTCAGCAGGATGTAGTTGTTGAAGTAGGGGAAGAGGGCGAGGTGGTCCAGCGGGTTGTCGAAGGCGGCCAGCAGGTCGGAGTAGTGCGCCTCCAGGAGGCCCTCGGCGTCGGCGCACAGCCGGATCAGGCGCCCGCGCATGTCCTGGAGCTCGGGGCCCAGCCGCTCCGCGTCCACGGAGCTGGGAGGGATGCACGCCGTGACGAGCTCGGTGAAGAGCGCGTTCACCTCCGGGGACGGGCTCAGCGACGGAAGCTTGCCGATGGCCGCGGCGAGGCCGGCGATCTTGTGCACCAGGGCCTGCTGCTGCTCTTCCTCCGGCTCCGGCGGCGGCACCATGGTCGTCTTCGTCTCCGCCTGGACTACTGCTTGTACGACCTCGTCCGCCCCCTGCAGGCTACCCATGGCGCGTGGCGGGCACGCACACACACCTGCTCGATCGGCTGCTAGCTCTTGTTTGTTGCTGTGAGTGCCGCAGTCAGAGAGCTAGCTAGAGATTGGATTGGTTTGTTTGATTGGAGTGCGCGATGGAGGCAGGCCGGGTTACGTTATATAGATAGACAGATAGGAGTCCAAGTGGCAGTGGGAGTAGCGATACGTGGTGCCCACCGACGTCGAACGGGGCCCAAGTGGCAGTGGCATGGCGTCCAAGTGGCATAGCAGGTCAGGTCTTCCCCTCCGTCCGTTGGCTCGCTGAAGCTTCAGTCGAGTCCGATCGATCTCTCGCTCTATTCGATCTGATGATAGATGCATGATTCTCTAGTCTCCGTGATGCGTTTTGCTTTCCTCGGCCTTTCGGGTTCATCAGGAAACAAAATTTCTTTGCTCCGACCGACCATTGCATGCATATATGCCTACCTGTCAACGTCGATCGACCTAGTTAATTAGTAGCTTACACACATAAGCTAAATACCCTAGCCTAGCTTCTCAATTCAGATTAATATCAAATTAAGTAACAGATCGATTATTGGTCCTTCATTTTTCGAGCTCCATCATATATATATTACTATACGGTAAGATTTCCTTGATTTTTTGAGCTAACAAGAAACCTCATATTCACATCACATGGTATATATATATATATATATATATATATATATATATATATATATATATATATATATATATCCATCACACCGTATAGTACCCTTGCGGAAATAATAATGCGTGCACAATTTTTTTTCTGTCCTAAAATTTAACGAATGCTAGCTACGTCGTCCGATCCCTTTTATTTGCTTCTTGTTGCAATCCGAGGTCAAAACATATACTATATTCAGTACGCGTGTGTTTTGATTAAGGACCCCTGATGGATGATCGACCAGTACAGTTGAGCTCATCCCTAACATCATCAAAAAATGAGGCTTTATTTGGCATATCTCTTACATGCATGACATAACTGCTTAACATATACTCTCCCTCCGTATCAAAATATTTGTCGCCGTTGACTTTTTCTTACAACTTTGACCATTCGTCTTATTCAAAAAATTATCGCAAATATGCAAAAGAGTAAGTCAAGCTTAAAATACCTACAATAGTAAAGCATGTGACAAACAAAATGGATGGTACTTGCATAATATTTTGAATAAGACGAATGGTCAAAGTTATAGAAAAAAGTCAACGACGACAAATATTTCGATACGGAGGTAGTATATATGGGACGTATATAGCTACTAGAGATAGAAGACAGGGCCAGGGATGCAGATCGTAATTACTTTGGACCATTGGATTGTCAACAAAAAAAATTAAAGCTTGATAAAACGAACTAAAATTAAGGACAATAATTCACTGATTTTTTATTTAATAGGAGGGAAAATAAATTAAAAGGATGCTACGTACATATAACACCCCAATTATATTAATCAGCCGACAAACACAACATAGCTAGCCATACGATGCAACTCGATCGACAAGTGCAAGCTATCATATCGGTAGCTTTGTTCGATACTATATATACGATTGTGCTAAAGTTTGTGGTTGTCGGCGTTACGGCTAGATGTATATAGGATACGTGTGCCAAGTGTGACAAGCTAAGAAGCCAACGCAGCTGCGTCGTCGTACATCATCGTTCGACGCAGCTGCCTCATCAGGCCGTACGTCGCTACGTAAACGACGACACATGCATACACGCGGGCGCCAAAAGTTATTTGCTACAAATTAATTACCTCGTTCAATTCGACGTAAAAACAATTGATCCTATCACAGCGGCATCATCATATCCGGATCGATCGACGAGTTGCCTCTCGTTGACATTTTCTATACTCTACAAATTAAGAGAAGCGGCTAAGGCTCGTCAAAAGAATTACTATATCCGTTCCAAATTATTATTCGTCGCAGACTTTTTCCCATGATCTTTGACCGTTCGTCTTATTCAAAAAATTTATATAAAAATACAAACCAGTAGGTTATATTTAAAGTATATATACGATGATAAAGCAAGTCACATACAAAATAAATAATACTTGTGAAATTTTTTTGAATAAGACGAATGGTCAAACGTTAAACGAAAAAGTCAACAACGAATAGTAATTTGAAACGGAGGTAGTATATCCCAGACCGTCGGTGACAACGATGCATACAAATATGCCACTTCAAATTACCCACACTTTTTTTGTACTTCCATTATTAACCTCCCTCTAATACAAAAATATAATAATAAGGCAGTTATATATAATATTGAATTTGAACTAGTACAGAAGCACACAAATCTGACTGATAGATAGGTCGTCTGCTGTTGTCTACGATAATTTGGTTGATTATCCTAAACCTTCAACAACCTCATATAGACGTCAGTGAAATCATATGCGGGGCCGCCTGTGATGAGCCGTTCTGAAGTAATTTTGACTTGGTGTACGAGATGGCACCCTTGCAATTTCTATAGGACGACTAAATGATATTTCACGTAAAAAATGTAGAAAAAAATTAGAAAACAAGAGTTTCTAAGGCTACAAAAAAAGATATATGGATGTGAAATTCTAAATACAACTATGTAACTAGGAGAATATACGATGCAACTATTTAGGAGTGACTTTCGGTCGAAGACCATATACAAAATATTTACTTGTATACTTTAGTAGAGGTTGGTATATTATAGTGGATAGATAATCCATGCCAGTGTTATTATAATGACGATCGAGATTGAGAATACGAGCTCCTGATCGAGCATTGTTACAAGCAAAACTAATTAATAGGATAGGATGCTTGATTGCAATGGAACTATTTTGTCCATGTGTGTTTTTTTAATTCGTCAACAATATTTAGGTCATAATACATATATATGGCGGCTCATTTCATGCCATCTAGTAGTGCTTAGAGGAATATTTCGTGTTCACACACCGAGAGACGTGCATGTGGGCTGCCCCACCTTCTCACCACATGTAAAGAAAGTAAATATGTCTTTCATTACAAAAACTTCAATACTACGATTAATTGGCTAGTTTACTTTTGGTAGTTTTGATACTGATCGATCAGGTTGCATGAGCCGTACAAATTACTTCGTGAATGACGACTCTTCATGGAACCGTCGCTTGCCCAAAGTATAAAAAATAACTTGCCCTACAATAAGCATATGTGTGTGTTTATTTTTTAGAATATATCTTCCAAAAAAAACTATTTTCAGAACATGATGGATGTTACAGTATTTTTGCTCATGTTTTTTTTATTCGAAATAATAACATTAGATATGTTAGACCATCCATTTATATGGTGTACTATCCTCAAAATTATATAAAAGAGCTTGAATTATCAGCGCATAATAAATAGTTATGGCATTATAAAAATTTCAAAGCATGCAAAAGTCAAACAATAGTACGGATATGAAAAGAAAATTATAAACACTAGTCAAAACAAATAGTATAACAATGTGCATATATTTTAGGCAATTTGACTGCTTGACACAACTTAGATTACCTATTTGTCTACACAAAACTGTCAATTTAGACGACTTTTGATACACATATCAAACAACTCCAAGAGAGAATAGTGCACGCAACTAATATGCATTCTCAATGATTAATAATACGACACAAGATATTGATATACGACATAAATCATGTGACTTTTCATCAATTGTCGGTCTATACCTATTGTATCTTACGTCACATAACACAGCTGGATCCGTGTAAGGGGCGATGTACACAACGTTAATTTTATATTTTGTACTATTAAAATACAACAAGAAAGAGATCTAGGAATCCCATATGACTATTTAAGTTACTTGTGGTACTTATTTATCGGTGACTATTTACACAACAGCTTATACGTGGATCTACAGAGAATAGGCCCACATTGTCAGTGGTTGTTACGACCCCTACATGCATATACTGAGTAGCATGTGTACCTAATGAAGAAAGCATCCAGAGGCTATAGCAACTTTCTTGGGCAGAACAGCCCATAGCTTCACCTTATGAGTTCACGGTGTCGTCATTTCCTCAATCAGAAAGATCTACCTATACCTTAGCTAGGGTTGGTGGTACCATGCATACATGTTACACAGGACATCCACGACCTTTTTAATACTATATATACAATGCCCCGTACTGTGCATTTCCAACTATTTTAGAGCACCGTGGAGGTGTCGTTATTGCTGTTGCTCCTATCATATCTCTCTTTCCTGCCAAAAGAAAAGTTTAGGACAAATATGTTACGCTTACCATTTTTGCCGATCGAGTTTTTATGGCAAAAGGAAAATGCTGGAGTGGATGATGCTTGTTTCTCAAAATGGTTCTCTCAATTTTTTATTTTTACAATGGAAAGCATAGCACCTATCAATCATAGTATATGCACGATGCATAAAAAAATGATAATTATTCTGTTGGGTATGTGCAGAATATCAAACGGCACTTGTACCTCGATCCGGCCTGTGGAGAGGATTACACATAATGGCAATGTCACTACTAGATTATGATGACATAGAATGATAGGAATCTCTTGTTACCCACGGGACTTCTAGGAAAGTGGTCCAGGTTCCTCACATTATATATCTAATAAACAAGATAATTATCCTAAGTCAAACCATGATGTCCATAAAACAGTGTTCTTTTATATTTGTCCTAAGTCAAACCATCTTATTTTTGATCAAGTTTATATACAAAGTACCGATATTTATTGTAACACCCAAAAATGCCCAATTTAAAAATTTTTGGCAATTAATTAATTATTTAATGCTTCACCTATTTTATGAAGGCTAAATAATAATTTCTAACAATTAAAATCAATTATAGGTGATAGAAACATTTATTGTTGCATTCATGCTGCTGCATTTATTTTTGTATTGCTTGTGATTCAAACAAGAATTTAAAAATATTTAAATTCAAATTTGAATCACTTTGTTTGGAGCTCTAGAAAAGTTACTAGGTCCATAGTTCACTTCACCTCCCTGAACTCTTCCTCGGGTTCACTTTCGCCCCCTTTTCTTTCCCTCCAGTCCGGCCCAGCCCCTCCTCTCTTTCTCTTTCCAGCTCGGCCCAACCCCGCCGCGGCCCATCTCTTTTCCCTTCTTTCCTCCGGCCCAACTCTCCCCTCTCCCTCTGATTCGGCCCAGCACCGCGCCGGCCCAACGTCGCCAGCAGCCACTCCCGCTCTCCCTCTCTCTCCTGCTGCCAGCCGGGCCCGCGCGTCAGGATGCCTACGTCATGCCGACGTCACTTCCCTTCTTCTTCCCCCCCCCGGTTTCCTTTCGCCGGCGCGCTAATGGCGCGGCTCGCCTGGCCGGGCCCGCACGTAGGGGCCGCCTTTCCCCCGCGCTTACTTAACACGGCCACGACGTCGTCCCGCATCCCTCACCCCCCATCGCCCACAACCCTAGCGCCGCCACCTACAAATCGCGCCGCTCCCGAGCGCAAGCACACCCGCCGCCGCTCGCCGCCGTCGTCGTCTCGCCCCAGTGCACCTTCGTCCCGATCAAGCTGTGGAGGAGCTTCGCCAGGCCACGAGGACCCCGCCAAGCTGCTCCGAGCCCTGTCCCGCGCACCGGAGCTCCGTCCCCGACGAACACCGACGACGAGCTCCGCCCCTCGCCGTCGACCCACTCCGTCGACGATCTTTCCCCGCCATCTTCTACGCAGGTAGCACCCCCGTCCCCCGCTGGTCCTTTAGCCGCGCGAATTACCCAAAACCGAGCCCCGACGAGCGCGCAATGCCTCGCCGGAGTCGGGCGGGCCTCGGTCGCCGCCGTGCGCCCCCCTAGGCTAACACGCGCACGTCAAGAACACCCCCAGTGAACTCGCCATGCTCTCCCGGTCCCGTAGCACTCAACCCCGTCCCAAATGATGGACCGTAGCTCGAGTTAGACCTCGCTCCGGCGAGCCCCCGCTGCGGAAGCCGGCGGCGCCGCCGCCCCCTGCGTCTCCGGCGACCCCTTTTACTCCCCAGCCGTTAGATCGTGATCCGACGGTCCACGATCAACCGAGCCCTGAGTCAAACCCGCCGATACCGGTCAACTCTGGCAGAATTGCTAAAGAGCCCCTGCGCTTCATCAAAATTAACCCGCGGTCCTTTTCAATTCAAAAATAATTACAAATAGGTCCTGTTTTATTCGTTTAGGCCCCTGGAAATTTTAAAACTTTGCCAGTAAGCCCCCGAATCTTAGAAACGCTATAACTTTCGCGTTTTAGCTCCGATTTGCGTGATTTTCGCGCTCATGTGTTCGTAGCGAAGCGTAGATTATTTCTAGCTCCTGTTTTTGTACTGTTTTTACTGTTTGGTGTACTGTTCTAATAGAATTACTATTGCTTGCATGTGATGATTGTCTTGGAATGCGTGCGTGATGTTCGTGTCCAGTCGGTGAGCCCGTAGCGTTGGACTACGAGTACGTTGAGGACGTGCCGGAGCAGGATTTTCAGCAGCAGCCGTACTCCGAGGAAGGCAAGTTATAGCACGGACAATCCTTGCTACCTACTCACTCATTTAAATCATTGTTCTTTACATACGCATGTGTCTAATACTGTTTACCATTAAGGCTGTACCTAGCATTTATTTTCCCTGTCCTTGTATTCCTATGGGTAATTGCATATGGGTAGTATTTTTGCTAGGCGCAGCTACTGTCACCATTATTTAATTGTTAATATTGACTTAATGGTCCACTGCAACATTAATGAATAAAACTTGCTTTTTAGCAACTTGGACTAGGGGGCTAGAGCATGTGCTGTGTGCTTTGCTCTAGTGTCTCCCTATAAGGACCGGTTCTTAAAGCGGCAACCCAGGAGCCTGTCGCCACCGCCGGAACTATATGGGCTCTGGTCTTGGTCAAGTAGCTTGTACGGCTCTAGCTTGATAGTGGTTACCGAGGGGCCAGCGGCGTTGTGGGAGGCAAGGCATGGGGTGTTTTCCCGATTCCACCGAGGACGGTAGCCCCGTCGGCTAGGTCTCGTTAGACCCAGTCCCGTGTTGGGAGTCTCAGCGATTGAGAACTCCGCGTGTTGCGCATTGTTGGGGTGGATACCCGCGCTCTGGACGCCATCGACCCCCTCATGGTGTGACTCCGTGGGCGTACGTCGATCTCGGTGCCTAAGGACTCACCACCTTGTATTACTGCAGCGGCTACTATCTTGTTAGGGTGTCTTGTGAAAGCCTCGTAGCGTCCCTATGCAGTCACACCTCGGAAGTGTTGATGTGCGTGGTTGGGTGCAAAGTTCCTTTGAACTTTTACGCGACTGGTGGGTAAAGGGCGAAACCTCTGCAGAGTGTACGATCTATCATGATAGCCTTGCTCAGGGTCACGAGCGGCCTGGATCCTTTTTTATTAGAATATGGTATTTATTCCTGTTTAATGTCACTTACACTATTAATTGGGTTACAACCGGATTCTCATTCACTTGTAGTAACTTGGATAAAGTTAAAACGAACCAACTAAAAGTGTTAATGCAGTTAAGCCAGTGTCTAGCCTTTTTGAGCCTCCATAACCCGTGCTATACTTGCTAAGTAATTTCCATTACTTACACTTGCTGTTATTACTATTTTTGGGCAAAATCCCGGACGGGTAACAGATTGGAGACAGGCTAACTATGAGGTGGAGTTTCCGGAGGATTTGCCGTACTTCTGAGTTCGCGTTCTCCCAGTCAGAGTCCCTGTGGGATTGCGGCTACGCTTAGAGAGATGTATTAGTCTTCCGCTGTCCATGTTTTCATTTGTGAAGCACTCTGATGTAATCGCTACTCTATGTTGAATAATGAAGCATTGTACTCTGATTTTTACCATATTTGTTCGCTATATGTGTCGGTGGACTTCCTGGGCACACATATGGCCACATTCGGGTTTTGTGTAAACCCGGGTGTGACATTTATGATACCAGATAAGTATCGTTATATTTATCATGAAATAGATTTTCTAATAAATCCATTTGTTATCATAATAGATATTGATCGTTTTAACTATAAACTTGGTTAAATTTAAAATGGTTTGACTTAGGGCAAAACTAAAAGATCATTCTTTTTTATGGGTTAGAGCCAATTCAGACTTGGAGAAGAGTAGAGTGATCACCGACCTGCCTGTTCGCTTGGCTTATCAGCAGTATTTTTCTCTCAGCACAAATCAGCACCAGCCAGCCAACCAGCAGTATTTTTCTCTCAGCACAAATCAGCACCAGCCACCAGCAACCAGCCAGCTGAACAGGTCAACCAACATGCAAACTGCAACACTACCACATAGCTGGTGTTGTCCTTGTTGCAACAGAATTACTGGATTGTTGACTTCTCAAAAGATCTTAATTTCTCTTCCTTTTCCTACAGGGAATATATATACATATATAAGCATATATCTGATCTGCAACTTTATGGTTGCATGAAGCGCTGAATGTACGGTGACACACTTGCCACCTGAAAGGACAGCAATGTGGTCATGCTAAAAAGGGTTGCATTGGGTGGTAGTCTACATCGTCTATCCACAGTCATCGAGCAGAGGTCTGCATATATTACAGCATGTAGACCAAATGCAGTTTTAGTTTAGCATGAGAAATTATTTTCTTCTTATTCCAATAATAAAGTCGAAATGGCCGGGCTTGAACAATTAGCTAGCAATAATCGTTCAGTTAATTAATGTTTGAACAACTGTTCCATGTGAAAATCATGGAAAACAGTAGCCTCTACTGTGAACTATGACCCCAGCGCCATATGACTATATGAGCAGAGTATCCAAATTTCAGGAAGTGCCGAAAGACTAGGGACAGCAGGGTGCATCCCAAAATAGATATAGAATGGCCGATCGAGCGACAGCAACATAACGAAACGTGTCGGTTTCAGACAACAACACACAGTCAGTGATATAGTGGCAGTGAAAGGCACACCGGCAACTAACTAACTAACTAACTAACTACTGTACGTGCTCGCTCTGATGATATATAATAACCAAAACGATTCCACATCATCATAAATAATAATTAAATAGGAAATACCAACCACGTACACACACCAGCTGATCGATCATCAGTAACCTTTTTCGTCGCACTTCCTGAAATAGCTAGCTACTGATCGATTATTGGTCTCAGCAAATTAATGGCGGGAATAGGAGCCTACAGTACGTACACGAAATAAAATGCGACGACTCGACGCGAAATCAGTTAATTTGGCGCTTTCTGAATTGTGCAGCATCCAGCTGCGTGCGTGCTCTCTCTTCTTTTGGATGTCACTGTATGTATAGGAGCCATATGCATATTGAAAGGTATGTAGCTAGTGGCGGCATTTAATTTAGTTGTTGTTATTGTTGGCTCTTGGGAATCATCGGAAGCCATTATTTGCAGGCCGGCCGGGGATCGGATGGACGTACTCCAAAGAGGAATTAAAGTTTCAACTGCAGGCCGGAAGAGATCGAGAAACAACCTAGCTGCAGGTCAGACCTGGCGCAACCGCTCGCTCGCCTCTGACCACCTCGAATCGAATAATAATGCAACTTTTCGACGAAAAGAAACGATGGAAACGCTCGATCGCTTGCATTGCTTGTTGGATAACTATTCCATGCATTATCCGTCCGCTTTCATCGATCTACACCACACCAGCAGGCCAGTTGATCCAACTTTCGGCAAGCGATAAATTGGGCATTATATTATACCGACAGCTAAAACGTACACCAAAGCACTTGCTTGCTCTGCCCGGCCGGTATATATGGTAGCATCATATCTATCTGTCTATCGTCGCATGATCGAGGAAAATGACCGGAACATATATAACGCATATATGATATATATATATATATTGCTATATATGATGATGCTTATGCATTTCGATCAGCTAGATAAATATAATGGTGCGGTATATACTATAAGAATTAATATATAATGTAAAGGAATGTCGTCCTAAAAAAAGAATAATGTAAAGGCCGGAATGAAGATAAAGATAGAGAAGGCAGGCAATACTGCTAGCTAGCTGCATTGAATTATTACGGGCCGCAAGTTGCGATACGACAACGACGTGGATGTTGCGTGCGTGTATGGGAAAAGAAACGCAGAGGCCGGCTTGTGGCGGCCACGAGACTTCTTGCAGCTAAGGGCGTCACAGATTCCATAGGTTTCTCTCTCTTATGGAACCAGGTTCTTACCATTGTGAGGCTGATTCTATAAGGAACCCGCTCCCATGCATGGAACCAGGTCCTATAGAATAAAGTGGGAGAGAGAAAGAGAGAGGGTAACTACCAGAATCATGCACATTGGCACCGGGTGGGAAAGCCCTTTAGCACCGGGTTTCCCACCCGGTGCCAATCTTCCGGTGCTAAAGGGTGCCACCTTTAGCATCAGGTCAAATAACCGGTGCTAAAGGTGGGGGCACTAGCAAAAAATATTTGCATATTTGCGTCTCTTGGCTCACGCGCATGCACCCACCTAACCATCTCACCTACACAGCGCATGTGATAGGATTAAAGATGCGCTCCTTTTGAAGTAGCATGTGACACCTACATTAGCACCGGATCGTATTTACGAACCGGTGCTAAAGGGTCTTTAGCACCGGGTCGTAACACCACCCGGTGCTAAAGGGTGACCCTTTAGCACCGGGTCGTAATACCACCCGGTGCTAAAGGAGGGGGACCCTTTAGCACCGGATCGTAATACCACCCGGTGCTAAAGGAGGGGGACCCTTTAGCACCGGGTTGTAACACCAACCGGTGCAAAAGGTTAGCACCGGTTGGTGTTACAACCCGGTGCTAAAGGGTTCCCGAGGGCGCCCCAATTTCGCACCCGGTGCTAACGTTACATTAGCACCGGATCTTAAGTGCACCGAGGCATACGAGGGGTGCGGATGTGAGTTATTCTTGTAGTGGGTGGAGACGTGGGACCCGTTTATAGATCCACCCCCTAGTTCTATACATTGCTAGTAATATATCAGTAGGCATCAAATCATTGTGGGACCTATCTATAGAACCGGGGGTGTTCCTGTACATTGGAGATGCCCTAAGCTAGCAGCTAGGATCACAAGAAGAAAGCAGACGACACGCCATATGAAGAAAGCGAGATGGGGAGTTGATGATGCCATACGGCCGGCGGTGCAATTCAATTATTCCAAGCAGGTCGCGTGCTCGCCGAATCGAATCGATTCTATTCCTCTCGATCGAAAACGACCTAGCTGCGTGCGCGCGCGCATTTGTTTCTACTAGCTATATACTGCTTGCGTGAGAATATATAATATGTCATGAAAAAACGATCGGTAAAGCATGCATATTATTATATATTCCCGGCCGGCCAGTATGCATGGTGCGTACGTGCCGCCAGTCGTGTGGTTCTTGCTTGCGATGGTTTTGGTCGCTCGGCACCTTCTTTCTCATCGTCTCTATATATGCTTCGATCTTTTCTTTGTCTTCCTAGACAAACAACCAGCAGCTAGCACATTGTTGGTAAGCGCCGTATTGCCCTTCTCATGATTGATGATGATTCAATCCGGCCTACTATCTATCTAGCTTGTCTACTCTTCAGAATTAATTAATTAGACGACCATGCTGAAAGTAGATGATGCGACAACGATTTTTTTTCCTTGGGATGAATGAAATAAGTTTTCCGTAATGTTGATGCACACTATTATTACTTAGATCATTGATAATGAAAGTCTTCATCATTTCTCTCATACGAAATGTTGAGCTAGATTTGCTTCGGGAAAATGATGTATATATAATGTTGTCTTGTGCGCTACTTACTCTTGCTACCCCGCCAGTGCATAGGATAAGAGCACGATATTGATTATTCCGGCCACTAAGGAGTGAGAGGACACATTCACACACAGACACCAAAAAAAAAATCAAGGGACATGCACTCTGGCACGCCGGCATCACCCAATTTCCGAAAAAGGCCAGATGACACGACAAGGGTACCTATTTGTAGATGGTAGGGACCATACTTCTCTATGATTTAGATTTCCACTTGCTTTGTCTTGTAACCAAACAGTGGCGCGCACACACAAGGTATCACAGGAAGTCCAAGAGAAAATGGCTCGAGCTTGTAATTGACTTTTTCTCTGTTTAATATATATAATGATGCGCAGCTCTCCTGCGTTTTTGAGAAAAAATGAAACAAAGTCCTACCCGTCCACCACTGGTCATTGCCTCGTTGGTCAAATTATAAACATGAAAATTGTAATGGTATATACTTAATTAACCCAATAAACATGACAACTGCATTGTCGCATATTTGGTGATTTTTTTCGGGCTTAATGGCTGCATACTAAACTAGTTACACTAAATTATAAATATTTTATTTAAAAATATAAAAAACATATATAAATATGTTCTAAGAATTATTTTATAATACTAGCAAATGTGTACGCATATGTATCTTTAAAAAAAAGAAGGATTTAAAATCTCGTGAGTAAAAAGATAGCTGATTGAGGCATTCAAATAAACATAAACAGAATGATAAATTCTAAGTTTATATGTGATATGTGTCGTTGATGCCGTCCTTGGGTAGCTTGTGGTCGGGCTCGCGGTGGTGGCCTGTTTATATGATTGTGAACTGTTTAACTATTGAATTAGGGGAAGCTCAAACGTTTTTAAGCTATCCGGGGCACGTGAGGATTTGTGGTGCTTTGGGCTTGAGGAAATGATTTTGAGCTTGGGCCTGTGCGGTAAAGGGTCCTCAGGTATAGACAATGAGGGGCGGTTAACAACTTGGAGTGTTTTCAAAAGTGATGTAGGCTCAATCCGCATTCCATCCGTGTATAAACCATCATGTTAACCACTCTATCGTGACCAACGAGGGGCCACTTAATGAAAATCGCCAAACCGTCGCCCTGAATGTGCATATCTTCACCGCCAGGACCCCGAATTTAGCGATTTTTTTTCTGGTGGCGTATAAAGCCAAGAACTACCGCCTGGAAGGCGAAAATACTAAATTTGAAGCCTTGATATTTTTCTAGATATATATTACCACAAGAGTCCATCAATATGTACCGTTTTGGCCTTTTCTGAAGATTTTATGAGCGGTAAAGGGTCCTCAGGTATAGACAATGAGGGGCGGTTAACAACTTGGAGTGTTTTCAAAAGTGATGTAGGCTCAATCCGCATTCCATCCGTGTATAAACCATCATGTTAACCACTCTATCGTGACCAACGAGGGGCCACTTAATGAAAATCGCCAAACCGTCGCCCTGACTGTGCATATCTTCACCGCCAGGACCCCGAATTTAGCGATTTTTTTTCTGGTGGCGTATAAAGCCAAGAACTACCGCCTGGAAGGCGAAAATACTAAATTTGAAGCCTTGAGATTTTTCTAGATAAATATTACCACAAGAGTCCATCAATATGTACCGTTTTGGTATGTTCTGAAGATTTTATGAGTGGTAAAGGGTCCTCAGGTATAGACAATGAGGGGCGGTTAACAACTTGGAGTGTTTTCAAAAGTGATGTAGGATCAATCCACATTCCATCTGTGTATAAACCATCATGTTAATCACTCTATCGTGACCAACGAGGGGCCACTTAATGAAAATCGCCAAACCGTCGCCCTGAATGTGCATATCTTCACCGCCAGGACCCCGAATTTAGCGATTTTTTTTCTGGTGGCGTATAAAGCCAAGAACTACCGCCTGGAAGGCGAAAATACTAAATTTGAAGCCTTGATATTTTTCTAGATATATATTACCACAAGAGTCCATCAATATGTACCGTTTTGGCCTTTTCTGAAGATTTTATGAGCGGTAAAGGGTCCTCAGGTATAGACAATGAGGGGCGGTTAACAACTTGGAGTGTTTTCAAAAGTGATGTAGGCTCAATCCGCATTCCATCCGTGTATAAACCATCATGTTAACCACTCTATCGTGACCAACGAGGGGCCACTTAATGAAAATCGCCAAACCGTCGCCCTGACTGTGCATATCTTCACCGCCAGGACCCCGAATTTAGCGATTTTTTTTTCTGGTGGCGTATAAAGCCAAGAACTACCGCCTGGAAGGCGAAAATACTAAATTTGAAGCCTTGAGATTTTTCTAGATAAATATTACCACAAGAGTCCATCAATATGTACCGTTTTGGTATGTTCTGAAGATTTTATGAGTGGTAAAGGGTCCTCAGGTATAGACAATGAGGGGCGGTTAACAACTTGGAGTGTTTTCAAAAGTGATGTAGGATCAATCCACATTCCATCTGTGTATAAACCATCATGTTAACCACTCTATCGTGACCAACGAGGGGCCACTTAATGAAAATCGCCAAACCGTCGCCCTGAATGTGCATATCTTCACCGCCAGGACCCCGAATTTAGCGATTTTTTTTCTGGTGGCGTATAAAGCCAAGAACTACCGCCTGGAAGGCGAAAATACTAAATTTGAAGCCTTGATATTTTTCTAGATATATATTACCACAAGAGTCCATCAATATGTACCGTTTTGGCATTTTCTGAAGATTTTATGAGCGGTAAAGGGTCCTCAGGTATAGACAATGAGGGGCGGTTAACAACTTGGAGTGTTTTCAAAAGTGATGTAGGCTCAATCCGCATTCCATCCGTGTATAAACCATCATGTTAACCACTCTATCGTGACCAACGAGGGGCCACTTAATGAAAATCGCCAAACCGTCGCCCTGACTGTGCATATCTTCACCGCCAGGACCCCGAATTTAGCGATTTTTTTTCTGGTGGCGTATAAAGCCAAGAACTACCGCCTGGAAGGCGAAAATACTAAATTTGAAGCCTTGAGATTTTTCTAGATAAATATTACCACAAGAGTCCATCAATATGTACCGTTTTGGTATTTTCTGAAGATTTTATGAGCGATAAAGGGTCCTCAGGTATAGACAATGAGGGGAGGTTATGAAAGTGCATGTAGGCACTTATATGTTTTGGTGATTTTTTATGACAACATGATTTGTATTTAACTTGTTTGTTTAAGAATATGAGCAGGGTTTTATTCTTATGGATATTCATGAAATATATTTATTGAAGAATGAGAGCTCATTGTTGGTATATATGATATGAAAACAAACAAGTGTTTATGATCCCATGCAACTAAGTAATACAATGACAAGTGAAGTGAAATGACAAATGAGACACGGTCTTATGCAAATTAGTTGGTCTCATCTATAGGATACTTGTCAAAGGTTTTTGGGACAAAATAATTAAAGAAATTGGGATTTCCTTGAGTTTGTTCCATAGCAATGGTTATAGTCAAAAGGAGACATGAGTCTATGGTTAGCAAATGGTCTCAAATGCATGGAAGCGTATGGACAAGTGATTTACCAAAGACAACATAGAAGAAAATATTGGACATATTTCAAGTTAATTGAAGACATGGGTTTCAAAGTAATATTCATGATGAAGCAAAGCAAAGTGAGACTCAAAGTGGCTAGATATGGTGAAAGGGATTAAGCTAGATGACGGTGTCTAGGTACTAAGCAAAGAGAAGGGCAAGTTGGTCTTGTAGCCGAGGAACTTTGCTAAGGTGAAGACTAGCATCTTGGTTTGGTCTCTATGCACTAATCAAGCCTTACCGAGTGAAGCTATGCAATGCATCTAATTCTTTATTGATCATATAATTGAAATGACTTATGAATTGGATATACTCGGAAATTCTAAGCCATTGGCTAAAGTTGGATTTGCTCAACAAGATAAAGATGTTGAAGCCCTAAAAGTTGAGAATGATCAAGTATGGCATCGATGAAGAAATGGAAGCTCAAGTGGAGAGTTTATTTATTGTTTTTATCTTGAGTTTAGGAATGTCGTACTATCAAGAGGGATGCAACATTAGTTGATTGACAACACCAAAAGTGCTCATAGTTCAACCCATGCGAGATAGCCTTGAGAGAGTAGTCCATTGTGGACTTAGTGTGCTGACTCGACCCAAACCGGTCTGACCGGTTTGGCATCTGACAGGCTCAACGGCTAGTTTGGTTTGAAAACCGGTCTGACCGGTTTGCCTCTGTTCATAACGGCTAGTTTTTGGGATTGGGGTATTTATACCCCTTGGCCCTCTCCTTTGAGAGCTGCTGGTTCATTTGCTTCTCTTGTGCGTCCAGGCCTTTCCAAGCACCAGCAAGCTCTCCCCAAACCTCTCTTTGTGAGAGTTGATTGATTTGCTCATATCTTTGGATTTGGGTTGAGGGATGTATCGGTTGTGAGCAAAAGAAAGATTGAGAGAGCTACTTGCAGCCATCAAGAGCATATCCATAGCTTGAGCACTTCCGGTGAAGTCTAGCAACCATTGAAGCATTTGTTACTCTTGGAGGTGAAGCCTCCTAGACGGCTAGGCGTCGCCGGTGAGCTACCTCGTTTGTGGTAAGCCGTGGATCGTTTGTACAGGCCGGCCTTGCCTCCTTCGTGGAAAAGGGTCACAAGTTAGTGGAACCGAGGAAAGTGGCTTGGAGTGGATAAGCCCGCCTTTCGTAGGCCCTCAACGGAGAGTAGGATTCACCTTGTCTTTGTGACGGCCTTAGTGGCATTGGTGAATCCGAACTTCGGGAAACAAATCATCGTGTCTCTCTCGGTTTGCCTCACAAGTTCGATTCTAGCATTTATATTTGCTTCCACTTCGATCTACTTGGTTGTGCTCTACTTGTGTGCAGGGACCGAGTGACCTTGCTAGAAATCATCTACAAGAGCCACACATCAAGTTTAGTTTGTGCTAGAACTCGTAGAGGGGATTAATTGCATTGTTGTGAGTTTCTGCCAGAAACCGGTCTGACCGGTTTGGGAAACCGGTCTGACCGGTTTCAGTACTAATTTTGTGAAAAAGTTTTGTTAAGTGAGATTCACCTATTCACCCCCCCCTCTAGGTGACATCAAGGTCCTTTCAATTGGTATCAGAGCTTGGCCTCACATCCAAGCTTAACCGCCATGAGGAAAGATGTCGACTTCGTGTGAGGTAACTTATGAGCCACTAGCTAGTGACGGCTCAAATTATTCCACTTGGTCCGCTCATGTACTTAATGATCTTAGGGCTATGAGTCCTACTCTCGAGCGGGTTGTGGTTGAAGGCATCGATCGTCCTAGTGTTGATTGGGATGTATCCAATCCAACCGAAGATGAGATGGATTGCCTTTAACTCAACGCTCGTGTCGCTAACTTCTTGTTTGGTGTTGTGAGCAAGGAAATTAAAGAAATAATCTTAGAAGATGCAGCAACTCTTTTTGATGCTCACCTTGTTTGGACTCAAATAGAGAGATTATTTGCAAACACCACAAGCGACAAGAAAGAGGATACAAGAGCCAAGTCTCATGAGGAGCGCTCTACATCAGCAAATACATGCATCGAGCCTCATGAGACCACCACCAAGGAGCCACAAGGACAAGATGGCTCAGCTGCCGACTCTCTGCCAAAACCGGTCCGACCGGTTTGCCAAACCGGTCTGGGCAAGAGAGGTGCAGCTGGCAATAAGAAGGGTGGTCGACGCCGCGCAAGCAAAGTCTCGAGCTCAAGAGCAGTGACAACCTCCCTTGAGAAGTGATTTTGGGCTGCAGCAAGCCCATCGCGCCTAAGGAAATGATCTGCTCGTGTTCCTCTGCTCCAGCCAGCCAACAGTGTTTTTCTCCAACCAGCACCAGCCACCAGCCATCAATCAGCCAACAGTGTTTTTCTCTCGGCAAAAACCAGCATCAGCCACCAGCCACCAGCTAAGCGAACAGAGCCAATCTTCATTGACGCAAGGTTCGATGATATGGAGAGGGAGGAGAGGGAGATCAACTCATTTGTGGGGTTCCTTATAGGGATTAGACCATGGAAGGGAGGGGGCACGAACAACCATGGATGCGACCGTGGAGCTCGTGAGGAGGTTGATACAGGAGGGGATGGAGAGGGCAGTCGATTGGGATCGGTAGAGGATGGTGTAGAGGTGCTCAATGTCGAAACAATCGAGCTATAGTGATCTGATGTCGGATATCGACGGGCCACCCTTCTTCTTTGTGGGAAATAGTGCTGGGAGTAAGGTAAATCACGCCGACGACGGTGATCCGTCATCCGTGCGAGAGATTGCTAGGGTGGGAGAGAATCATACCACATTATTTCACTAATTATCTTAAAAACAAATCACAATATAAAGAGTGTATGTGAGATTGTATAGATTCAGTGAAAGGGTCTCTAGCCTAGTGGTTACCTGAGTAGCACCCAGTAGACCCAAGTTCGACTCCCTGTGTGAGTGAATAATTGGGTTTGGAATAAAAAATACATAAAAAATAGGTAGGGGTTTTCCCTCCCGACTTCGGTCAAGATTGTATAGATTCAGATTTGTCACCTCATGCAATTTAAGACCAGCTAGCTGACCGATTGATTGTGTGATAAAAAGTGGAGCAGATTTAAAATCTGAGTCTTAGAGATCAAGCGCACAATATTCTCATATACTAGTGACATTTGCCAACTTAATGTAATATCTAACTCTATGCTGAGTACTAACATGGCAATTCTTATAAACTAATTATTATAAATACATCCAATCCCTCTTATCCTAATACTATAAAAGAGATATAAACTAGGCTCAGAGCATGGTTTTCTACGGTTGTGGGGTTGTGTCTTTAGTGCACGGTCTATCAGTGTTTGTGCATTACAAGTTTGGGACGAAACAAACTAGATTGTTACCTCTTTAATTAATTAATTAACTTTTATCTTATCAAGGATAATTAAAAATTGGATACTTTTAAAGAATAAGAATTATAATTTATACAACATGAGTTAATAAAAAAATCATCGTTCAATTAATATAATTTTAGAGACATTATTACTCAGCTTATCTAAACTTGTTATTTGTATGTTTTTTGATTAAAAGGAACATTAAATTTAGAGTAAAGAATAAATCTAAAGTTCTCTACCAATTTGCGCTGTGCCACTAATTCGTATTTCAAGAAAATGATTGATTGCATTTCACACGCTTGAGCTTGAGGAAGAGCCACTGTCCATATAGCGAGCAAGAACACGATTAAAAATCGAGGGTTTTAGAAGGGTTTGGTAGCTTCGTTCCCTCGGCCTCCATCCTTTCTTCCTCCCCAAACCAAAGCAAACCAAAGCAAAGCGCCGTAGAGGAAGGCAGCAGAATAATCCGCAACTTCTCTCTTGCTGCCCGGTGGAAAACCCTAGAATCAACCCGCCAAACCGCCCGCATCCCCCATGCTGCGCGCGGCGGCGGCTGCCGCCGCCGTCTTCCCGGCGCGGTTCGCCGCCGCACCGGCCGTGGCGGCGGCCTCGGAGCTCAGGTCCCCGCTGCTCAGGGTCCTGGGGACGCTAAGGGGCAGCCGCAGCTCGGTGCTGCTGGGGAGGAGGGCGCGGTTCTGCTCCAACTCCTCCGCGAGCGACTCCGAGGCGGCGGCGGCAGAGGCGGAGGCCAAGGCCGAGGATGCGACCGTTGCGGAGGGAGAGGCGGACGGCAAGGCGTCCTCCGCCATCGTGCCCACCAACCCCCAGATCGACGACTGCCTCTCGGTACGCCCCCTGTTCGTCTGTGGAAATGTGCAATGAGTAGTAGCCTATTATCAGATTATGTATTTTGGTTGGGCCCTGGATTAGTTCAGACGCAAATGAACCACTAACTCAATGGCTCTTATCGAGTCTGCTGATTTGATGGAGAGGATTGCGTAGATTTCGCTTGCACAACTAATATGAACTGTATTCATGAGGGTATGATAACAATTGTGTAAAATTCCAATTTGGGAGTTTAAACAGACATCATGTGAAAATTCCAAATAGCCAAAATGGCTTGCATTTTGTGAGGATGCAAGTTAAACATTTCGGTACAGTGAATGTTTTTTTTTGTGTATGTGTGTGTATCGGAGATTTGTGATACATTTTCAACTTCATCTTTAGTAGTTCATGCCATCATTATATGAAAAAAATGGGTTCATTCTTAAAGCATTGAGGGGCCTTGATCTCTTCCACTGAAGGGTTCTGCTGTGTTGCTTTTCCCTTTAGATCTCTTCTGTCATAGAAGTCACTGTTGTTCTCTCTGTTGAAGCGAATATATCCATAACTTCATGTTAAATGATATTGAACTTCAAAGCGATGTGATTCAGCCAATTAACCTTCTGTGACTTTCATGGTCACTTGTTCAAATAGGTTGTAGCATTACCTCTTCCACATCGACCACTCTTTCCTGGATTTTACATGCCGATCTATGTAAAGGTATGTTCTTATGTCTGGAGTTTGTGAAATGAATTTCACATCTTTCTTAATGCATAGCTTCATCGTTTCCCTTCAAAATTGATCTGTTATTTTTCCTCTTCTTTGAAAATCCCTCAGGACCAAAAGCTGTTGCAAGCCCTAATAGAAAATCGCAAAAGATCAGCTCCGTATGCTGGTGCCTTTCTTGTGAAAGATGAAGAAGGCACTGACCCTAATATTGTGACTGGTTCAGATTCAGAGAAAAGCATTGATGATCTCAAAGGGAAAGACTTGCTGAAGCGTCTTCATGAAGTTGGGACTCTTGCTCAGGTAATTTGACTGTTTTAAAGGTGCTCCCATCGAAGGACTGGGTTTCCCAAGTCTTGCAATAATTACTTTTCTTTATTTCTGTAGATTACAAGCATTCAAGGCGATCAGGTAGTGCTACTTGGTCACCGACGTTTACGAATAACTGAGATGGTGAGATACTTCAGATTGCATGCCATTCAATTTCTGTGTGTATAAGTTGATTTGTTTACACCAAGGTGCCAAAAATTGCAGGTCGAAGAGGATCCACTCACAGTTAAAGTTGACCATCTAAAGGTAGTTCTTTTCATCTTGTGCTCATGCTTGCTTCTGTATTTCATACTTATTTGTGCTATTTGTGGTAAATTACCATCTTTTGTTTAAACATGGTATCACCATGAACCCAGTGTAGGATTTCTATGTCTTCTTTGTTGCACTGTCTTATTTAAGTTGCCCTTTGCAGGACAATCCCTACAACAAGGATGACGATGTTATAAAAGCTACCTCGTTTGAAGTTATATCAACTTTAAGGGAAGTTCTAAGGACAAGTTCCCTTTGGAAGGATCATGTGCAAACCTACACACAGGTCTGAATTTTAACCTTTTTTTCTTTACGCATTTAATATTTTTTTTACCGTTGCTTGATAGTTGGAATTGTTGCAGCATGACAACTTTCCAACTTGCTGCAATCAATGTTTTGTTTCTGTATGCTGTAGGATGGTCCAATGTTAGTGTGTGCATAATATAACCATGCTATTCAATTTTTGAACATGGATAATAGACAGGGTACCAAAGTGCCAGGCTGAACACTGGAATATGCTATTAGATGTATACCCTTTTTGCCTGCCTGTCACATATCCCTACAAGTAATGCCAAATGGCCAATAAAAACTGACCCAGCAACCAGTGTTCATGTTAGGAGTTTCCACAGAAATCCCCGATTATACAACCAATTTGTTTGTTTGGTTGCCTTGATGATATGCATTTCTATTTTTCAGGATGACATTGGATTTTGTCTTAACAACTGAATTTTGAACTCCTTTCCTCCGTTTCAGCACGTTGGTGATTTTAACTACCCAAGGTTAGCAGACTTTGGCGCTGCTATCTCTGGTGCCAACAAGTTGCTTTGCCAGGAGGTGCTTGAGGAATTAGACGTAAGATACTCTGCTTAAACTCCTCTCTTTTAAAATGTTTCCTTGTGTGTTTTTTCCACCCAGAGCCATCAGGCTTTCTTGATTATACTGCAACATAGTTGAGCAGAATTATCAATTTAAAATTGTCATATAATTCAGCAGAAGAGTATTGTACTGTGTTTTGTTCACTCATACTTGCTTGGTTTCTTTATTAAGCATCCATATCCAATGATACCTTTTGATTCCATGGCTAAAAGATACTTATTCCAAACCGACCAAAAGAGCATGAAAAGTGCTGCGGAACATTAATTTTGGATAAACTGTCACATTTAGTGTCTTGAATATCATGTTCTGTTCTGAACTCATTCTAGCTTTCTTATGTATACACAAAAGTTTGGAATTACTCATTTGTCATTGGAATTTGTTGTCTGCTGCCATCCATCTTTTACGAATATGGAACAGGTATATAAGCGTTTGAAGTTGACTCTTGAGTTAGTAAAAAAGGAGATGGAGATTAGTAAGTTGCAGGTAATTCCTTTTCTTATCCTCCAGTCTTAGCTATCGTGTTTGGTTCAATCTTCTTAATATTTAATATGCTTCTGTTTCAGCAATCCATAGCAAAAGCAATTGAAGAAAAGATTAGTGGAGATCAGCGGCGGTATTTATTGAATGAGCAACTTAAGGCGATCAAGAAGGTACCTAATTGTTTTCTGCTGCTCCTATCAGGCTACTTCCATTATGATGGTCAAATACTACTATTATAGAATCTCTTCATGCTGTTTTTTTTTTGACAAAAAGCCTGATGGCCAATAATACCTGACTTGGTATATGTCATGTATGCAGGAGCTGGGTTTGGAGACTGATGACAAAACAGCATTGTCTGGTTTGTTCTTGTACTTATGAGCTTATGCTTTTCGCCTGTAGCTACACAATTGTCAGGGACAATTCAAATTGACTAATTGTTTATATGTTGCAGCAAAATTTAGGGAACGCATAGAATCAAAGAAGGACAAGTGTCCTCCTCATGTTTTACAAGTCATTGAAGAGGAGCTTACCAAGCTTCAGCTTTTAGAAGCCAGTTCTAGTGAGTTCAATGTAACTCGTAATTATTTGGACTGGCTGACAGTATTGCCATGGGGAAATTATAGGTTTGTATTTATTATCTTTCCTTGAGGAGAAATCTGTCATACGTTTGTGCCTCATTAGTATCCTTCTGTTGCAGTGATGAAAACTTTGATGTTCACCGTGCTCAGAAAATTCTTGATGAAGACCATTATGGTTTGAGTGATGTCAAAGAGAGGATACTGGAATTCATAGCAGTTGGGAAGTTAAGAGGGACTTCACAAGGTTTGATTCGTACTCATCATTATTTCCTAGGATCTGTTGCATTGAGCTTGTTGACAAGTCAAGTGTTGTTCCCAGTTTGCATTAGTAGTTTCCATAAATCGCAATAGCATTGAGCATTAATGACTTGGTGGTTATAAACATGATCCTGCCTAACAAATAGATTTATTGTGGTACTTTCCTAATCTACTGACTCTAGAAGGTTGCCCCTCCACTTGCATGTGGCTTGGGCCCTGGTGGGATGATGGTGCCCACCTGGCTGCATGGGCTAGGGTGGCCCATATTACAGTCCAGCTGGCCCATATTACGGTCCAGCTGGCACATAGTCATTTGGGCTGTAACAATGACCCTTCATGCTCACTAAATTTGATTTCTTACTCGGTTCCTCACTGCCCATCTGTAGTTATTCTATCAATAACTCTGCTCCTTTTTTACAAACAGGCAAGATCATATGTCTTTCTGGACCGCCAGGAGTTGGTAAAACCAGTATTGGTCGTTCCATTGCCCGTGCACTCAACCGCCAGTTCTACAGGTTTTCTGTTGGCGGTTTAGCTGATGTGGCAGAAATCAAGGTACATAACAAATTTTCCTGATGCCCTGTACAGATGCATTTAATCTATCTTCTACAAACCCAGTTGTTGAGTAACTTTTCAATAATCTTAGGGTCATCGACGCACGTATGTTGGTGCAATGCCAGGGAAGATGGTGCAATGTCTTAAATCAGTCGGGACAGCAAATCCTCTAGTGTTGATAGATGAGATTGACAAGGTACTATTACCTACTGGTTATTGTATGTTTGGTCTTATTTTGCTTTAGATGCTAAATTGATAATATGCATTATCTTCCATAATGACCTGTGATGCACTTTGACACAGAATGCACTTTCAATATTTATATTGTTGGCCAATTGAGAACTTGTGTGCACGCTTCATGAATGCTAATTTGGTTACTTGTCTGACTGTCAGCTTGGGAGGGGGCATTCTGGTGATCCAGCTAGTGCATTGTTGGAACTTCTCGACCCTGAGCAGAATGTTAATTTCTTAGATCATTACCTTGATGTTCCTATTGACCTATCCAAGGTTAGTTCCTTGCTCCCTTGAGAGTTCTGTCTGTTGGACTGTATACATGTGGTTGGCTTCACAATTTAACCTTTTTGCCATGCTAATTTTTTTAATGATTGAGGTGATATTTTTCTTTTCAAGTATAAACAACAAGCTTATCATTAACAGTTTGATACTCCCTCCGTCCTTAAATATATGTCGTTTAGGACAAGCAAAACGACATATATTTGAGAACAGAGGTAGTAGTTGCCATCACCATTGTAATCTTGCATTATCTTGGCGTTTGTTGTTAGCCTGTTATCATTAGTTATTCTGGTTATTGTGCTATAACATCATTCACATTCAATGTTGTTACGTGCTAATGTACTTCTGTAAGTTGTGATCAACAAAGCAATATTCGTAATATTATTATTATGCTCCATTTTATATGATGGGATTCATAAAAGTAGGATGGGCTTTCGGTACAGTTCGGGTGCATGGTTTTCACACTATGCTCTGCCTTTCCAATCTTCTATTATTGCTGTTGTTTGGAGTGTGTTCAGTTGTTATTAACTATGTCTTTCATGCTACTTTCTGTTTGTTATATTCTTGTCATTCTCTATAACTTTGTTTATGAAAATTATAGGTTCTGTTCGTTTGCACTGCAAACGTTATAGAGATGATACCAAATCCTCTACTGGATAGGATGGAGATCATTGCAATAGCTGGGTATATAACTGATGAGAAGATGCATATTGCTCGGGACTATCTAGAGAAGAATACAAGGGAGGCTTGTGGCATTAAGCCTGAACAGGTAAGTTGGGCACCATTGTTATAATCTTTCTGTCATTTAATATTATATGCATAAGAAAGAATTATCTCATAGAACATGCATTTCTAAAAGCAAACCTTGGAAGGAAGGGAAAATTGTTGTAAACTTAACGAAAAACAAATGCCGACATGTTGTAAACTCAATTTTTGTATAATATCCATTTGCTTGCACCACGCCACCACCTAACCTTTACTAACATAGTTTCAGGAGTATGTGAAGTGTCCCAATACACTTGTTTCTTATTTTAGGTTCCATTTTATTATCAATTTTGAGTTAATGTTCAACCACGAACATGTGCAGGTTGAAGTTACAGATGCTGCTCTTCTTGCCCTTATTGAAAATTACTGCCGAGAAGCTGGAGTGCGGAACCTTCAAAAGCAGATTGAGAAAATTTACCGTAAGGTGCGTAAATCCACATACTGATCTGACAGTTATTTTTACCTTAGATCAAGAAATGAAAGGTTAACTACTCTGTGAAAGAATGGAGGGCTACAATCCTGTTTTGTTTGAATTAGCTTGTGCCAATTTCTGTGTGTTTGCTACTACTATTGTATTAATATTTTCTGCAATGCTAAATTTGAATGAAGTTGTGACATGTTTTTTTATACACTTGAAACATTATTTTCTTTCCTCATTCCTTGGTACCCTGAAATCGGGTAGAAATTGTATGGTATAACTGTATAAGTCTCTCTGACAGAGAAAATATGTAGACATTGGCTGATTGTTGGTAGAGATTAGGCAATCTCAAGGCATATATATAAAAGGTTACTTTTAATTTTTTGAGTCAATGCCTCCACCCATATCCTTTACTTGACAAATCATACTCTAACCTTGTTAAATACTACACTTTTTACCTTTGCAGATAGCTCTGCAGCTTGTTCGCCAAGGGGTATCGAATGAGCCAGACCAAGAGGTTCTTAGTGTCACATCAAGCGAGGAACCTAGTAGTGGTGATAATGGCACAGCAAAAGATGAGATTTTGAAGGATCCTGCTGCGGAAGATGCTTCCATCACCAACAATATTTTAAATCCTGCCTCTGAGGAAGCTAATGAAGTAAATTTAACAAAAGAAGCAGTACTTGAAGCACACAAAGAAGACATTGTATCTGAGGTAGTCTGATATTCATTGGTTTTATGTTTCTTTTAAAGAAAATATTGATACTCAACTTGGTACCCCCTGTTCCCTGATAACATGCAAAATAAGTCCTCTAATGTGACATCTGTTCTGCTGACTGACACACTGCTTACTCTTGGTGTATGGCAGCTGGGTGTTGGTTGGCCGAATATAATTTTGTAGAGTACTGGACAATCCACTGTTCCCCATCTCTGTCCATCATGTTGGTCTGAAAACCATGGATGTGATTGCTAGCTTACATAATAAACATATTTAAGATAATCTGCATTGTTCTGGACTCATGAGAGTGGGAAACAATAATATATTACAATTTCATGGGTCACCTTGCGAGAAAGTTATTGATTCCTGTATTCTGTAGGGCAACAAGGACACAGATGGAGCAAAAGAAGATGCATCAGACAAGATGATTGAGAAGGTTGTGGTTGATTCATCAAATCTTGGTGATTTTGTTGGGAAACCTGTGTTCCAGGCTGAGCGTATATATGAACAGACTCCTGTAGGAGTGGTCATGGGTTTAGCCTGGACTGCTATGGGTGGTTCTACTTTGTACATCGAAACAACAAAAGTGGAGGAAGGGGAAGGGAAAGGTGCACTTGTGCTGACGGGACAGCTTGGGGATGTCATGAAAGAGAGTGCTCAGATTGCACACACAGTTGGCAGAGCTATATTACTTGAGAAAGAGCCAGATAATCAATTTTTTGCAAACTCGAAGGTGCACCTGCATGTTCCTGCAGGGGCCACCCCTAAGGATGGCCCTAGTGCTGGATGCACCATGATAACATCAATGCTGTCCTTAGCTATGGGAAAGCCTGTCAAGAAGGACCTCGCGATGACAGGTGAAGTAACATTAACCGGGAGAATACTACCAATCGGCGGGGTATGTTTTATCTGAATTCCTAACTCAAGCTACATTTTTCATGTATTGTTTTTATGCAAGCATAACCAGCCAGGCGGTTCCTTTTTTATGCCACAATGATATTAAATGAGAATTCATGCCTAGGGTCACTGGACATTCAACTCTTTGTGCATCATGTTTGTCTCTCTATCAGGTAAAAGAGAAGACAATTGCCGCAAGGAGAAGTGCGATCAAGACACTCATATTTCCAGCAGCCAATAAAAGGGACTTTGATGAACTAGCTTCTAATGTGAAGGAAGGCCTCGAAGTTCATTTTGTTGACACTTATAGTGAAATATATAATTTAGCTTTCGAGAGCGACACCGGGACAGAAACAAGCTAGCAGATAGAGAGACCTGGGGACGGGCTGAATACCAAAGAAGTTGCCAGGCGGACAGACCATTGTACCCAAGATGATGGGTAGAGTTAATTGACATCACGACACTTTTTTTTTATCTCAAGAGACATTGAATTTAAGAAATTTTGGCTAGGTTGTCGTAGTGAGGTTGCTCAGTCAGGTGGCATTTACGAATAAGAAAGAGCAGAGTAAACTAAGATTATTGTTGGTGTGAGAGGTGAAATTCGTTTCAGTCTGTTCAAACAGGACATTTTGTTGTGGTTGAGGGAGGGCATAAAACAGATTGGATGACCAAAGAACATTTTGTTGTGATAGAGGGAGGTATAAAATAGATTGGCATGACCAAATGAAGGCTGATTGGTGTAATCAGAAGTGATAATTTTTTAACATCAGTTTTGCACATGTTGTAACAAATTTATATATGGACAAAAAAAAGGCTAAAATAAATCTCTCAAATTGGATCGGTACCGATAAGATTGTTTTGAACCCACCCCACCCAAGTAACCAAAGGGGGAAATCGTGAACCCGAGAGTTGGCTTTGGCTGGGCGTGGAAACCTTTTTTTTTTTGCCAAACCAAACCTTGGCAAAGGTCTTATACATATACGCACCATCTGATAGCTTGCTTGACCCGTAAGACCATATATATACTACATTACAACTTCAGGAACAGATTTGGTACGCTACGGCATGATCATGCCCTGGGTACAACACTTGCGCTTCGCCTGCCTGGAAAGAAACGTCAGGCCTGGCACGCTCTACTCACGATGGCAGAAGCGTACTCGGAAATTGTTGGATCCGGTGACTGCCGCAGGTGAACGATGACCGGGAGCAGCTCTGACGATCGGAGGAAGTTCCTGCAGATGGCGTGGTCGCACATCTTGCGCAGGGCGAACAGCACGATTCTTAGTGGCGATTCAGTAAGAGCATCACGCCTGCTGGGGCTCAGAGCAACAGTAGAGTAACTGCCGACCATCTTCAGCAGCGCCTGCGCAGCAATAAGTTGGGATATGAGAATTCGCTAAAAAGGACTTGAAAACAACCGGCAATGAAATCCACTCAATGTGGGATTAGAAGCCACCCATGCAGACAAAAGAACATGAAAATGAGTAATAGGCAAGCCATGACAAACCTGAATTGCCCCTTGGGAGACAATGTCTTCACAAAGTATGTCAGAGTTCCTCACTAGATTACTGAGCGCACCTGCAGCATTGCCTTTGGTTTTATCCTCCTCAGGACCAAGAAGTAACGTAGTGAGTCGAGGTATGGACTGTCTTAGTTCTTCATACAGCATGTCATTATGATAAGCAGCATTGCCAACCTGACATGACAATAATTAAGCAAGTGGCTCAGTCTAAGCCTCCTCTTGAAACTGGATAAATAAAGTTCAACTCTTTTATAAGAATTTTACAAACTTACAGCAAAACATGCAAACTTCCGTGTGCGCTTGTCAGGATCAGAACATCTGTCAACCACAAGCTGGATCACCTTATTTGCAGCCTGTTACCAGACAACAGCAATGTTAATTGTACTCATATATGATTTTAGTAGCACATAAATTAAATATGTATGTGTACTTCCTTACAAGTGGACTATAAAAGTAGGAGCTATGGCGACACATGTTGCCAATGGCACTGCAAGCTTTTGCTCTTATATCAGGATCATCATTAGATAAGAAATTCTTCAGAAATCCAACAAGGCCAGCTTTATCAATGGCTACATAAAAATCCTGGCACAAGCACGATGTGTTAGTTTGTATATCCAGCAAAGCTTCAGCATTGCATTATAGCATCTTCCCTAGACATCCAAGACAAGCGCGGAGATGCCAAGAAATGACAAACCTTTGACATCCGAGCAAGGTCAGAAACAATCATAAGGAAATCAATCAAAGTCTCCTTTGCAATAGGACCCTCAAGTAATCCTGCTACTCTACTTGGATCAAGAAGGCCTTCTTTAAGAAGTTGCAAAGCAAGTGGCCGGTAGCCTGCCATTTTGGCCACAATGGCCAAGGGCCTAGCTAGATCTTCCATGTCAACATAGTCAAGACAGCGAAGCATACATCCAGGCATACCAACCTGTAGAAGAGAGTAGATCATGGAAATGTTCACTGATAAACAAGAAAAAATAGAGCCGATTGATCAGACCTCTAGCAGAACTTGAATGTATTGAGGCATGTTTTGCTCGATGGTTTTGAGCATTTCCTTATTCTCAGTACCAATTCGTCCACCAGGTGATGCAACGTTAAGCAGGAAGCCACTATTGATGGATGCAGATGCCGACGGCATGTTTGGAGAACTCTGCACTGCAACAAATGGAAATGCCAAGATATCAACAACTGAGTTTATCAGTTCTCGAATACCCCTCTTCCCACCACCAAGACCCGTCCAGGCTGCCAATGCCTTGAGGTGTATATCAGACAGCAAGTCAGTAAAGAGCTTTAACTGCTCCCTTCTATACAAAATTTCACGGAAAACTCCACCAGGAAGGCATTGAGATAAAGCAGAAAGAGTCCAGACAACTCCCATGGGAGACAACCCACTGCGGCTCGTTGAACCATCTTTCCCATCAGATGTCTCTTTTGAGAAACCATCAGTAAGCAAGCGGATTAGAAGCTGTGGGATGCCAACTGAGCAGGCTTGTTCGATGGCCAATGGCCCGCCCCACTTCAATCTTGTCTCTAACAGCCCAATACTTCCATCACGGAGTCCAAAAAGGTTCAGAAGGCCAGCATTATATCGACAAAGTGCCTCACTTCCATCAGATAACCAAAGCTTCAGCAGTGTGTGCAGTGTTGCCATACGAGGAAACAAAGCAAGGGCGGTTTCACAAAGAGAAGATCTGGTCTGACCTCCATTTTCAAGCGAAACAAGTGATGAGAGCGCCAGCATTGCAGATGCACAGTGTGGCTGCAGGCAACTCTTGACTGTATCATCAACTGAAGAGAGGTGTGCAAGAACTGAGAGCCGGGACCGCTGTTTTTTCTGAGAACTTGTTAGGATAACTGATGCTGAAAATTGTCCCTCTGACTTCAGACAAGCAGCTATTGTCGCTAATGCAAGGCAACAGTGCACTACCAGGGCATGAGGGTTGGATAGCTTGCATTTCTGGTTGCTATTCTGCTTGGATTCCTTATTTAAATATGATCCGCACAGTGACAATAATGAAAACATGTCAGACACAATTGTTCCATCTCCACCGCATTCTACCGCATCAACATCAGATGGTGAATTCCATGGATGACATATGATGGCACAGAAAGAGACATTCTGCAGACAGGCCCTTGAGATAAGCTGAAAGGCAACATTTAGATGCATTAAAATCAGCACAATAGAAATCAGTAAAAAACAATATGTTGTATCAATTTATCGTAATGGAAAATGGATTGCAGTAATTTGGCATGTGAACTGAAGAGTGAAGTATGTAATGTTAGTAATTGTTTTGGTCGCCAATTGATATGTCCAAAGAAATTCTGAAATGGATTTTTTTCACAACGTTGCTGCTGATAATGCAACTTGTTATAAGTGGCATGCTTTATAACTCTGAGGTTAATGCTATCGCAATACTGAGCAGGGCCAGTATTCCAATACCAAGGAATTACTTCAGCAAGTTACCTGTGCTAGTGTGCCCCTAACGAAATCTAATCGGATCAACTGTGGATTGTTCATTTTGTCCTTAGTTTATTACATATTCAACTGTGAGTGCAATAACTTTCAGTTTGAACATAAAAAATAAAACAAAGATTCTCCTAACAGTTCTTGGTGCAAAACGACGATCAATCAAGCATGCAAACATTTATATTTTCTACAATTTAGTTTTAGAGCAAACTAGAAACTGCATTTGTGTTAATATACTTCAATTTATTTATGGAAAAACACATTATGGTGTTTCCACCATGCCAATGCAATATGATGAATGGACTACTTTAAAATAAGTACACAACTTTGTATTATCTTAACTTTTCACAAAGCCTACAAAAAGGATCCGGCACCATAGGGGAGAAAGGTGTTGAAAGAAAATGTATGGCTTCATAGTCAAACAGCATCTGAGAGTTACCTGAAGACAAGCATGAATAGCTGATTCTAGACCATTATGCAAGCAGTGGTAAACTGCAACCTGCATTGGCCGTGAGGCCAGAAATGATTTGACAAATATGTTTATCAGATCGGTAGAGTTTGACTCTGCCATTGAACCTTGCTCTTGCATAGAGTGGATTTGCCGCCATGAGTTAGCTAAGGGAAATGAAAAATGGCGTGCACTAATGGACATAATGTCAACAGCATGAGCTAGATACCAAATAGCCTTGCATGCCTCACAAGCTGCAGGTACCATGTTCGTAGAACCTGATATTATGTCTGAACCCGAAGCTATCAAGCATTCACACAAGAGCTCCAGTAATTGTGACCTCCTTGCTTGATCAATAATCTTGAGGAGACTTTCATCAACTGGCTTTGGGCATTCGGATGACATACTTGCTTTCAACCCAGAGATAACCCGAGATAACATCAGAGCAAGGCAGGCAGTTGACTCGCGAGAAATTCTTCCAGATGGATCCACTGTAGAAACCAGGATCTGCAGATAAAAAAACCCTCATGATCAAGATAAAGAGGGGGAAACATAGTGGACAATAAAACTAAAGTGGGTTGCAAAGTATTACCTGTGAATAAAGCTCATACAGGGAGGACCAGTGTCTGTCATAAGAACTTAAAATAACTTCATGATTTGTATCCAGTAGTTTCCGTGCAATTGCCAGGCACTACCAATAAAAAAACAAGATTATAAATTGCAGGTTATACCATCCAAGACATCCGTATTAAAGTAAGGATTACTTTTTCCCTTTTCAGCAACTGAGAATTGCAGAACATATGTGTGATGTAGTATATCAAAAGAGGAAAAGTTGCTTTCATTTATTTACTACTTTACTTGGGTGTGTCATCATCAATATTGTAAAGTGAACATAAACAGCAGTCTGACTGCTGAAAGTACCTTCACCACAAGACCATAAGCATCTGAAAGCTTCATTCTGATAATGAGGTTTGTAAAGTCAAGAAGCATACAGGTGTCAATTGCTGCAAACGATTGACATGACCCCGCATCAATTAAATTTTTGATAATTCTTAGTGACTGATTTACTCCATCAATATTCAGTTCCCTGTAGAAGTAGAACCAAGCATACACTGAAATTAGAGACTTGGCATGAAGAAACCAGGAGATAGACTTCAGCTGAGTGAATACAATGTTCTCATCCAAATATTCTGTCTGATGTCTTGCCTTTAGGAAGCGCATAAGCTTCATAAATAAGAAATTACCACTGAACTGATGTAAAATTACTAGAGTGCATACATGAAAATTGATACAAAAGGAAACCCTAGACTAGGAGAAGACTCTAGTACCCTTGACTACTACGCCCTTAACAACAGAATAAAGGATAAACACCACTCTTGAGAAACTATCTGCATCACAACCACATCATTTTGGGTTAACCGGTTTCTTCACATTTCAGAAGAGAAGAGTATGTGAACAGTTCATTAGGAATGGAAATGCTATAAATCTACCTGGGTGAACTTGGAGGATTAGTCAGCCAAGTTTTGATGGGGCTGACAATGGTTGACAGTGCCTCACTATCTTCAACAATGTTGTTTGCACCTTTTGCTGTTTGTGAAGCCTTTTCCAGCTTATCCAAAGTAGTACAACCTGCAATGAAGTATTTAGAAAGATCACCTTACTTTCCAGGGAAGACACATGCTGTAGTAATCAACAACAGTACCCACAAATACTACTTAGAAGTCAAAAATTGTATATTTGTTTGGACAATAACTTGCCTGAGGGAGAGAATTTTTCCGGAACAGCACCAGTAGATGAACCATGATGGTCCTCGGTAGCTTGCATAGCGCTGTTGCCTTTTGGTTTATCAGAGGCATTTCCCTTATTGGTAGCGGTAATTCTACCTGCTCAACATTAGCTCAGTTCAAGGTATAACACTTGAACAAAAAAAATGCCTTAGAAAAAGGAAATAGGCTTGGTATTTAAATTATTTACTTTGTGGATCAGCTGGGGAAGGCTGGTTCCTTGATGTTTGGATTTCTTCTGTTCTCCGAGTATCCTCCGATCCTTTAACTTCAAAAGGTGAAGTTCGAGTATCCTGGGTAAAAAAAACTTTATATAAAGATATGCTTTTAGCATGTAACTTTTATGATATTCTAAATACTAATTTGTTTAGATACTAGAATTCCTTTATTTATCTTAGCGCATAACTGAAATACTTACAGCCACTGATGCCATTGAATCATCTTTGACAAATGGGTGCTCCAGCAATGCTGGCCAGGTTAATCTACTTTGAGGCACCTATTCCATCATACATAGTCACATAGCATTAGAAATAAAAGGAGGAACGGATGAACTCATGATGTGTTTTGGGAAAAAAAATCATTTATGACCTTGTTTAGTAAACCCCTCAGGAAGCTCTTAAAGTTTGCACTCATGTTATCTGGATATTTAACAGGATCCTGTTGCGTTGAAGAGAGCAAATAAATCAATTTTGAAAATAACAAAAGGCCATAAATAAATAACTAAATAAGCATGGCAAGTTGGTAACCTTGACAATGTGCCGTATAAGTGCATAGACCGAATTTGTATAAAAAGGGGGCTGTCCAACAAACAGTTCATACCTGGTCAATGAAACAGTAACTTTAACTTGATGAGAAAGAAGCACAATACATTGAAATCCAGAATGTACTAGCAAGAAAAGATTACAAAGTTAACAAAGTCTAAATAGGAAAAATGTGGATGTACGTACAAGATGACCCCAAGGGACCATAAATCTGCTGTGTGGTTATATGGCTGTTCCCTCACCAGTTCTGGAGCCATATATAAAGGGGTCCCTGCAGAGGAAAAGTAAGCCTAGTGAAATTAAAGGCTGGCAGCAGCAGCAGCAGCCGGTGTGAATAACTCATTTAAAGAACCAGCTCATTCAGCTCCATATGATATTTAAAATTCGTCAGTCATTATTACATTTTTGTTTTGTTTAGGAAACCAATAGGTAACAAATGGCTAGAGGGACTTCCAAGAACCAGAGATCGGTGGTCAATTAAAAATGGAACATACCAAACAGGCTAAAAGACAGAAAATGTTTTTTTAAAGGACAGCTAGCATGAGAAAATGAACAATAAATACCTTTAATGGAGCGTAGTACAACAGTATTAGCTGACATGGCACGAGCAAACCCAAAGTCGCAAAGCTATAAAAAGATAAGAAAGAACAAAGTTGTAGTTTCAAACATTGTTGTGTAGTGGATGAGAAATACAGCTAGAATGGTAAATCAAACATCATACTGTAAGAGACTTAACAGGAAACTGAAGCACACCATATGGATTGATAAACTGCACTGAACCAAGTAGGACTGTGTGCACTGTATATGTATACAGTTGCATAGATGTAGCAAGTAATTGAGAATTTGACAATAGATTAACAAGAACTGAGTTGGAGTTACTTTGAAGCATCTACTGTACCGCATACCGTAAAGAAAACCATATGTTGGTCATCTAATAAAAAGAATGACCAGCCATTGTCAAATTATGCATGCTAACATGGATCAGAAATTACCTTTACAATAGATCCTTTCCCGATAAGGATGTTCTGAGGTTTCATATCCCGGTGAATAATACGATTGGAATGCAAATAATACAGTGCTTTTACCTGAAATGAAATGTGCCGAAACCATGAAGGCGACCAAAACAACCCTGGCTGATACAGCGTGTAAGCAAAGGACACGGAAATAAGAGTGTAGTGCATATACCAGCTGCTTAGCAATCGCCTGAACTTGTTCTTCTGGAAGGCATTTATCGTCCTCAAGCACCTCAAACAATTCTCCCTGGGACAAGCATTCTCAGTGAAGTTAGCCAACCCGAATGCCATCGAAGATGAAAAGGCAAAAAGTGATCAAACTGAGTTGTTGTGTACCTGAGCAAACTCTGTGACAACACAAAACTCCTGTGGGGTCTCAAAAGCATCTATCATTTCAATTATATTCTCGTGTTTGAGTTTCCTGAGGATCTACAAAGTTGCGGATGACAGCGAAAAGTGAGATGGTGTAAAACGGAGCCTATTGCTATATGCTGCAGTTACAAGGACAGATTAACTACTGCGAATATGAAACATTGTACCTAAATTCTAGTTTTCTTAAACAGTTTTTTTATTATTTTTTGTTTTTTGAAAAAAAAAAGAGCAGGAGGAGGACTGCTATGTCATTTAAGGAGGAAGCAAGCTAGTCTCATTAAACACTCGTAATTCTGCCTTAAATTTGGTGTACATGTAGAAAGAAAAACATCTGTAGTTACCTCGATCTCCTGCCTAAGGTTATGTATATCCTTATCAGTCTTCCCATGCTTAAGAATGAACTTCATCGCAACCGTCTGGATCGAACTCAAAACAGAAGAAAACAGACTGTATGAAATTACAAAGGCGCACAATGGAATTCAGCTAATGATGAGATGGGCCCAAATCCAGCGGAGTGAGGTGGTTTGGTCTGAATGATGCTGACCTGGCGAGTGTACTTGCGCCTGCCCTTGTAAACCTTGCCAAAGGAGCCCTCACCGACGAGCTCGATGACATGGTAATCCTCTATCCCCATGTAGCGAAACCCTAGTTGCAATCAGATGGACGCTTCCTGTCCGGAGTCGGGACGAATCAAATCGATCCCCAACCCACTCCAATCCAGCACAATCGGAGGGCACGGAAGAGATGGATGGGCGGGCGGCTCTCGGCGAGGGGAGGCCGCTGCCAGCGACGATGGCGGAGGAGGGGATCTGGTCGCTGGTGAGGAGTGCTCGGCCTGCCGTTGCGTTTGATTTGATTTGGTTTGGTTTGGGAATGTTGGTGGTCGCCGGCAGGGCAGCCGCTGTTGGATGGAAGGGGGGATTTTGTTTGGGGATTAAATTAAATATTTTTCCCGCTCGCTAGGCGGATTTCGAATTGCTCCCGGCCCGCTGGGAATGGTGGCTCCTGGCCCAGTTAGCCCATCTTTTTATCAGGCCCTAGAGGTCAGCTGTCCAGAAATGGTTTTTGAATTGGCCCATGTACGCTCTAAAAACGCAAAATACATCGATTCAATTCAACAACGTTTTCTGCATGCAGCAGCTTGTACATACAGGGGGGGAAACAAAAACAAAAAATGTTGCAATAAACCATACGTTCGGATAACAAGTAACAACCATGCATGCCTGAGAGTTCTTTTAATTTTTCGCACATAACCGGCCCGGCCCCGAGCCGTATCACAGGCATCTTTTCCTGATGAAAACAAAGAAACAGTGCACCTACAAGGTTCTACATGGATTCCTATTTCATTTGTAGCCTTGCCACCGCTTTCGTGGATTTGATTGACGGGCTGGATGGCTCCTGCTGCTAATTAATATATTACTCCGTATAAATGAGAGGCGTCAGAGAAGCGGAAAGGAAAACAAGGACCGCTTGATGAGAGGTCAGGGATCAGGGCTTGGTATATGGTTAGTATATAAAATGCATATATATATTCTGATTAGAATTGTTAGCCAAAATGTGTAGCACTGCTTGTGCATTTGCACGGGGAGAAGAGAAGCACGCACGCATGCAATGCAAGAAGCAAACATGCGTGAAGTTGCTTGTTCCAGCAGCATATGCCATTACCATGCCGACAAGCAATCATCGATTGATCACGATTAACAAGGAAGGAATGAAGTTTTATTCGCTCGTGCGCTAGTACGTGCTCCAAATTAAAACTCCAACCACCCCTCACTGGTTGGCCTTGCGTCCACGATCCACCCATTGCTTGGCGTTTGGTTCTCAGGACAAACCAATTTTGCTGCTACTTTAGTTAATAGCTTGCCTCAGATGGCTAAGTTTTGATTTCAACTCCAAAAGTACTGTCCACACCCAAAAGAAAAATACTGACACGACAATATAATCCGAGATCTTTGCTAATCAAATATTGTGGTACTTTAATCGGATATGAAGTGAATCACTGTGGATGTATGTATGCGCACCCGATCGAATGCTTGTTTGTTCAGTAACAAAGGATCATGCAGCTGCATAAACTAGGACAGTCAGCAAGCCGCCAAGCCGCACTGCTCAACACAAATTTTTGGCCTGGCCTGAAATACGTCTGAAACCCAACAGCTCTGTCATGAAATCAATTGACTCAGCCAAACAAGTCTCCAAGCAACTAACCATGCATGCAAAGACGCAGAAGAAGAAGCAAGCAGAGCAGCAGCAGGCATCCATAGGTTGGGTTGGTAGAGACGAGAGGCTGGATTGTCTGCTTGGCTGTAAAAGATAGGGCAAGCCGGGAAGTAAAGTTGGCACGCAACCAGGAGCTGCGATAGGGAGGAACATCTGTCTCAAAGCATGCATCGCCAGCCAAGTAAAACAAAAGGTGAGGCCGAGTCAGGCTCAGACTCAGACAGGCCGGGGAAGCTAGCATGCAGGAGGAGAGGCCACTGGGACGCTAGGGATCTTTGAAACCCTCTGGAAATGAAACCAACAAGGCAAGAATACACCACCACAACATTCTCAGCAAGCTGTTGTTATCACATTCACAATCCAGAGAGGAAATAAGACGGGATCAAGACTGTTGGCGCTGCTGCTTCCGGCAGTCATGTGAATCGAATCCTGCGTGCATTGCTAAAATTGTTTCCAATAACGAAATCAAGACTAACCTTATGTTACACTAGTAATTGGCTCGACAAAAAACATCCTTATTATTATGGTACAAGCAATTATTACATAAATTTTGCTGTACAAAAAAAAATTCCTTCGACAGGTAAAAAGAAAATTGGGAAGTTTTTGTTATACACAAAATTGTTGCTTGTTAGATTCGTCTTCAAACTTACTTATGATTAAAAGTTAAGATCACAAAATGACATACTAATAGAGTAACATTTGGTCACAGTCTTATCCTAACAAAACAAAATGTGCCTTATATAATACGAGGGGAAGTAGTATAAATGTATAATTAATAAATTGCCATGAGATGTACTCCTCCATTCTATCACAAAAAAAATAGGCAAGTGAGTAATAGCCCATTTTCGACATTATTCGTCCAATAGGAGTACTCTCTGCTACAAGCACGCCGGTTCTCTCTCTCTCACTGTGCTTTTTTTTTTGAGAATTTCTCTCTCACGGTGCTCATGTCCCACCTTGTATGCACATATAGTAGTATAACAAAGCAACCTCGTTCTGCTCCTGTCTATAAATATGCTCGACTCCATGATGGTTCGCATCCTACGCCACCAAGCAAATCACAATTCGCATCTGTTTGTCTCCCTCCTCCCTACGCGTTTCGTTTCGTTTCCTTCCATACCATACAATACAGTAGGTGCCCCCGCCAAGTTTCTCTCTCACCTACCTAAATCCATTCCTCGATCGCATGCATCATATATATCCGACTTTCTCTCTCTCTCTCTCTCTCTCTCTCTCTCTCTCTCTCTCTTTTTATTTATCAGCACAGAACATGCGTGTTCGTTTCATTGATAGCCTCCTCCCACTTGTTTTATTTACCTGCTCCATCGGTTCCTCCAGCTCTTTGGTGTGTGGAGTAGCAAGATCGACGATGGCGGACTGCAACGCCAACTCATCAGCGTCGGCGACCACATGGCCGGAGAAGAGGTATGGTTACCTACTCTGCCAGCCTGCCATGATTTCTCTGAATCATTATGCAGTTGCTGAAACCAGTCGTTTCACGGCTGTTCCATTCTTCTGATCCCAAGAGCCTAAAATATATTGCCATATATGCTCGTATTTTCATCCCTATGCCTTCTTTGTTTTTTTTTTCTGATTCAATTTGTCTGAATTTCTGTTTCTTCGTGTTTGGAGATATGTTAGCGATGAATTCAGTATTTTCTGCATATGTTCAAAGTGTGTACAATAAAATTTTAGCCTACACGAGGCGCCCTCGGATGCAATAGATGCAATGTAGATCGTCAAAGACTGATACCTGAACATCTCACGTACTGTTCCTGCTATCGGATTCCATAATTATTCAGGACAAAATAAGAACAATGAATAGGTGGAACTGAGAGTTGCCACACTGTTGCGTTTAGCATCTCGTAGGTATGTCAAAAATCTGATGATTGATGCAATATGTTGCCAGCTAGATAGATAACAGAGCATTCTACAATAGAATTTCTATTGTTCCAGCAGGAGAGGAGAGAACCCTCTCTGCTGAATGCTAGCTAGACATAGATGCGCCAATGATCACCGGCCCTTACATCCACCGAAAATCCAAACAAAAAGAAAAGAGAAAACGTTAGGATCTCTTACTGAATTTTCTGAGGCCGTGAATAAAACCCATGCGCGTGCATTTTCTTGATGATAGACCAGAATAGCACAAGCCTTTCACTTGCCTCTTTTTGGCCAATGAGACAAGAATCCTTGGAATGGAATCTCTCTCACCTTTGGGGCCCAATCGCCATCGGCATGTATCCTGCACAAGCACCAAGCAGTGAACTGTATTGCCTTGCCAACCTCAATCATCCTGCCCGGTAGTTTCTTCGTTAACGGATGGCCTAGTCATCATTACTAGTATGTTTCACGCACATGCCTTGTACTAGTTCTATGCAACAATGAATGGTATCTGAAAAAAGGTGGGTTCTGAGTGCATATTTCGTGAAGCTGCCTCTGTTAGTTGCACTGTTTGCATTCATGGTCAGTCTTTTGTCAAGAAAGTATGATTCATCTGATGTGGGTTTTCCGGCTAGCATTCAATAATTTAGGTTACTGCACTGCACCTACCGGGGCGGTTATAGGAACTCTGATCCTGAATATTTTTGTTTGAGTCACAGGCTTTTGTTGAGAAGAAGTACGGAGGAATGGCACCTAAGAAGCCTCTCATTTCAAAGGTCCCAAAAAGGATACAGCACCGATCAGCATGGAATTTCTTTACAATAGCATCTAATATTATATTGTTCTCTCCTTTATTTATTTGGTCGTTTTCTTGTGCAGGATCATGAGCGTGCCTATTTTGATTCTGCGGACTGGGTCCTTGGCAAGGTATCCAATCCTTTTCATCCAGAAACAAAATATATATGTAATGGGCATCTCTGCCTCGGCAAGTTTGTGTATGCTATATAGACCTACTACAGATGATGACTGTTGTCTGAAAACACCTTTGCTTTGTGATGCTTTGCTTCAGCAAACTGCAAACAGCAGCAGCGCACGGGCTGCTATCGAATCCTTGAAGCCAAAGCTAAAGGTGAGTAGTGTGATGCACATGCCATCCCAGTGATTTTCATCAAGTTGAGTTGCATTGTGGTGAAAGCAAGCAAATGGCATTGCTCTTTTTTTTTTTTGATGTGCAGAGGACGCCCCACCACCAGCTTCCCCCTCGCAAGCCGACCTGCGCGTCCAGCTGATCGAGCCTCTGCGATAAGGTACTGATGCATATCTGAAGCTTCAGTCTCTGCAACCTGAAATCTGAAATCTTGATCAACCTGGCATCATATTCATTCTTGTGTCTGTGATCACGCCTGCAGATGCAGGGCGGGGCTTGCTCCATAGTTCTGGGAGATGCTGAAGGCATGTATTATCAGAAGAGATGGAGCTTGCAGGGATTGCTTAGTTATTTAGTTGGTTGCATTGCATTGGTTGGGGGGAAGAAAATTCAGGATTGAGACCTGCATTTGGCTTGTTGGCAGCATTCATTTGCCGTAGCAAACAAGAGAATGAAAACTTCCAATTGGAGGAAAATGGCTATCTACCTATATAGCCCAGAAGCATATCGGGCCTCTCAAACTTTGCATTCTGGGTCGGGCATCGGGCCTGCAAAGTGTGGAATGCCCTTGGGCCATATCCTGTTTCAGCGGTTGGGCTCAGCAGGGGTGGTCGCGCCGACGGATGGGCCTCTGCCGATCCCTTCCTGGCTTTCTCTCTCCTGCTGAGTGCTGGGCCTTGGGCCTCTCTGCGAGCGCGCGCGCGCGCGCGGGTCTGCTGCGTTTGTGTTGCGTGGTGGGGGCCCGGCCTGCTCTGCTTCAATTCGCCGGCACAGCTCTCAGACATCTTGCAATGTTTGATTAGTGCCAATGTCTGAGATGAGATGGGGAACAGAACAACTAAGCATGTGCATGAAAAAATTAATTTCGGTGGTTGCGATGGGGATGATCATGCTGACTGAATGGCTGCGGAATATGAAGCAAGGCAAAGTATTGGATAAATAACTTTTAGGCCCGGTTAATAATTAATCAGGACTATATGCCCGTCTTCAAAATATTTTTAAAATGTCAACCAGAACCATATCTCCTTCAATAGAGATTGACTGCACACGCGAGAGAGAGAGAGAGAGAGAGAGAGAGAGAGAGGTATTTCGATGGCTTAGTACATTTGATTGTTTTTGTTTCCATAATGATCAATGTACTCTGTTGGAACAGTAATAATGTGTGCGGGTGTCAGTGTCAGATCATTCTTTGGTTATTTGAGTTTGTGCAGAAGATAGAGGAAATTTGTTTCCCTTTAATAATATATACATGGGATTAGTGCGCTAAATTATACATGTACGATATTTGAACGCACCATACCATCGTTCTTTTCATGATGGATGGAGAATATTATATTTCGTTGAGCCCTTATCCACCCTAGCCACAGTTGGTTAGTTCGAGTACATATGTATGCTTTGTATACTATGTAGTAGTATATTATATCCATCGCATCCATTGCTTGATTATTGGTGACCGTTGTAGCTGCTTGCTGCTATATATCATGTTAGTTATTCACATGCTACTCCAAGTACAAGGCATATGATCATCAGCATGTACTTAACCAACAAATTAAGATGCGTGACACTGACGTAACACTTGCCCCATCCATCAAGTCTAGTAGAGTATATATGCAGTCACACACCAAGCAAGACCACCGATCTGATTCTTCTTCCATACCACATCTGTCATTCATTTGTTTGGATTGCCTGCCTGGCGCCACTTACTACTGCCACAGCTCGCTACTTAACCTCCAATAATTATAATTTGATGGAACGATCATATATGATGAAGATGCAATAATGCCATGACCTGTGCCGAGAGACATGTGCACGCAGTACTCAACTAATATAATGGGAATTCTGAGAGAGAAAGAGCTGCATGTGGCTTCATGCCACTGGGGGGGGGGGGGGGGGGGCATTGAAAGCATCCAGGCCCCTAATTGTGTTTTGGTAATTAATGACAACCCTTATGGACTAACAATTTTATTTGAGATAATGAGATTAGGTTAGTCCCGAGAGTTGGAATGAGCTTTAAAAGACAATGTGTGGATAGCATGTGTGCTATGGGATTATGGAAGCTCAAGGCAAAGGTATATGATAGGGCTTTTAAATTTGACCGGTCATGAGGCGATTAGTGGGTGAAAAATGACCGGATTGATAGGTTAAATAGCCGTACTATCAAGAGGGATCAACGTCGTTGGTTCGATGAAATATTAGTGCCACAATGGTCTTTGATGTGCATGTAGTGCATTTAGAATTTGTGGTGACTAACTTGGAAGGGTGCACTCTGAAATTCTGTTGAAACTCCGCCCTGTCGTGTCTGGCGGACGGTCCGCGGAGTGTTGACGGACGGTCCGCGAAGTGTTGACGGACGGTCCGTGGTGCTGGCGGACTGTCAACTGTGTTTGCTGTACCGGGGCCCACGTGCTTTGACTTGGAGTGATCTCGCGGACGGTCCGTGATGCGTCGCGGACGGTCCGTAATTCCGCTCATTTTCTCCAGGAGCTAGAGCTGTTTCGAGTAGACGGTCCGGCCTTCTCTGGCGGACTGTCCGTGGTGATGGCGGACGGTCCGCAGGTGCTTGGCGGACGGTCCGCCGAGCCCCAACGGTCGACTCTGACAGCGCTTCGTAGCCGTTGTAATTCAAACGCGGACGGTCCGCGTGGACCATGCGGACGGTCCGTCGTGCACGATCCAGAACGGGTTTTTCCCCAACGGCTAGTTTTGGGGAGAGGGCTATATATACTCACCCCTCACGGGCATGGGGGGTCTCTTGGCACTTTGAAAAGCTTAATACTCATACTAGAGCCCTTGTTCTCCTCTCTCTCACTCACTTGCTTTGAGGTTGCATTTCTTTGTGAGATTGAGAGCTTCTAGTGCATTGCATCAAGGATTTGATCATTGTGGCACTAGGATTTCATTGAGCTCGTGGTTGATTTGTTACTCTTGGAGGTTGCCGCCTCCTAGACGGCTTGGAGCTCGTGATTCCACCGAGCACTTCAAGAAGATTGTGAAGTTGCCGTGGAAGATTGTTGTGAGGGGTCTTTGTGCTCACTTCGCCGGAGTGGTGAAGAACAACTCTAGTGGAATCGAGATTTGGAACGGTTCATTGGTTCTAACCGGCTTAAAGATCAAGAGGAGTCTTGATAGAGAAGCGGTTGAACGTTGAATCCATCTCAACGTGGATTAGGGGTGACCGGCAAGTCATCGACACCACGGGTTAAACTTGTGTCTCTCACTTGTGATTTGATCCTTGTTTCTTATCTTGAACAATTTACCTTGTGCAATTTATTTACCTAGAACTTGAATTGTTGCTTGTCATCCTAGGTTGCAAACCCTTCAACATAGGACTAGAACAGCTTGAGATTTAATTCACCATGTGGTTCTTATTAAATTTCTCTAGTGTTGTGATTGAAGTTTGAAACCGCCTGTTCACCCCCCTCTAGTCGGTAATCCTAGATCCTACAGCCATGATAGCAAGTACACCTAGATGAAGGGCTCTGTTTAGAAATATATAAAATGGTCCCTAGGCGGTGTTCACTTCCCTGAAAAGGGAATGTGAAATTGGGTGAAAATGTCACATCGAACACTGTAGCGCACTGTAGCATTTTTCGTTTGTTTGTGGTAATCATTGTCCTACCATGACCTAACTAGGCTCAAAAGATTCGTCTCGTCGTGTACATTAAAACCATGTACTTAGTTTTTTTATTTACCTACATTTAATGCTCCATGCATGAGGAGAGAGATTTGATGTGATAGTGAATAGTGAAGTTTAGAGAGAGAAAGTTTGGGGGAAGTTTTGGATTTGAAGGGAAGTGAACACCGCCCTAAACCGGATCCAGCAAAACGAGCAGCAGGGTACTGTTGGATCGATAGACAACGATGTCATGGCTCATGCAATGCAAGTGATGGATGCAACTGCAGCCCACAGGTGGTGCAGGGGGACCTCAATACTACCTGTCATCCCTTAAATACTCAATATATAATGAACAACGACCTGATCGACCTGGCTAGAGCATGGAGATTACTAGTAACTGCAGTAATACCTTTGTTTTGTAAAGTGTACAAGTATAGGATCTCTTTCACTTTACCGAATTACCTGCATGTAACATTATACTGTTTAGCCAGACTAGAAAAATATCCACCATCCATCCATCCATCCATCCATTCATTCATTCAGCAGACCCCTACCCTACTACGCGGTACTGTACATAAGTAAATACAAAAAGAAACAAAAACACATTAATTATTGAGTAGATGATATGACAGGAGCTAGGGAATGAGTTGAAATTCAGGTCCCAAGATGTTGGCAGTGTGTTGACCTGGGGATCCATTCCCTGGTACTACTAGTACAGTGGTAGGATGAATACTGTGGCCCGGTTTAGATTCCAAATTTACCGCTCCCAAATTTACTATGCAAGAAAAAGATTACCATCACATCAAAATGTCATAACATACATGGAGTACGAAATGTAGATGAAATCAAAAACTAATTACACAGTTTTATTGTACTCTGCGAGACGAACATTTTGAGTCTAATTAATCAATCTTTAGAAAAATTTTCACACAATCGAAACGCTACAGTGCAGCATTTATGACCGTCTGGCGCACGGCAGACCCGAATCGGGAGGCCGGTTTCTGGATCTAAACACGGCCTGTATGATACAGTGAGTGAGTATGGGTCATCTCATCTCATCTCTTGGATCCATTCCATCCCGTCCCGACCCGATCACAGGACAGAAGCAATTCAGGGCTTGTTTAGATCCCAAATTCACCTCCCAAATTTACTATGCAAAAAGAAGATTCACCATCACATCAAAATGTCATAACATGTATGGAGTATTAAATGTAGATGAAATCAAAAACTAATTACACAGTTTTGTTGTACTCTGCGAGACGAACATTTTGAGCCTAATTAATCAATTTTTGGATAATTTTTCACAAATACAAACGAAATGCTACAGTAGCGCAATGATTACGAAGTGACATCTTACTCCTAAATTCAACCTCCCAATTCTAACATCTAAACACCACCTCAATTCATGTCTCGCCTGCGAGCAACTCTGCAAGTTGAATTGGCGGCGGTATAATTGGCGGCAGGGCAGCAGAGCAGAGCATCCGATGGTCGCCTCGCCCGCATCCTTCATGCAGCCACTACTCAGACAGCCAGCGCGTCGATGCCCACCCACAGCCCACTTATCTGAAACTGAAACTGAATGAAGCCATTATTCAAGGGATCAGGCATGTATGGATTGCTTCAATTCCCTACCCTACCCTAATCATCTGCTGCTAATTCGACTGCTGTCCTGTCCCCCCGCCTAACTAACATTCGATCAATCACGTACTGTACGTACTGCAGCTCAGCTGAGCAGCAGGCGGAACGGAATGAAAACATTGTCGACAAGAAGAGTGCTTGCTTGTTCGTGTAATGGCTCCTCTAATTTTCATTTTCATTTTCAGATGGCCTGGCGTGTCCTGTCCTGTCCTGGCTTGGCTTATGATGGAAGGAAATAAAAGCTGGATCGAGGAGGAGCAGATCGAACAGAGGGGAGTGGAGTATTATTATTCCCTAATAATAATACTGCCGGAGCTGGGGCAACTAACTGGAGCTGCTAGCTGCCGGAAGCAGCAAATGAACACATGGCCTAGGCTGGATTGGATTCATCTGCTCTGCTCTGCTCTGCTGGAAAGACCACACCACTGCCTGCCTCCACATGTGACCATGTATCTATCTAATCCACTTGGCCATCGTTCCTTTCTGCCTGCATGCATTCCAATAGTAAAAACTGGCATCTTGTTGCTAATCCTGTTCAGTTTCAGCTGGAGCAGGCCATCGTTACCATTACTAGTGCACTATTACAGCATTACTCTCTCTCTCTATACTAAAAGAATCCTCACCTAAAAAATCCACCCCACCCCTCGCAAAGGGCCCACCTGTCGGGTTGTAGGACGTGGGAAGACGTGGGAAAATATGAGAAAACAGTGCAAAATGCGAAACTTTTTTCACCTAAGACTCTACCCATACCCACGCGGACCCACCTGCTTATGATATACCCACATTTGTAACCACGTCTATACACAATTATCCCGTATTGCTAATAAACAATAGATTAGAGAGTTTTTTCTATATAAATAAAGACCAACTATCTCAAAAATAATGTACATCTACATTTGAGAATTTGAGAATATCTAAAACTCTCTATACATGAGAGAACGAATATAAAATATTTTTAAAAGCGCTTCGCACGACTGGTCTGTTTATCATGGTCCACTTAAGTGATATTGTTTTAGTACATATGTGTCATCAATAAACGTGCGTGCCGTCCTTCTCTAATGATCTTTTTAAAAAGCGTGGAGGTATTGTTTAAAAAAAGCGTGGAGGTGCTAGCCCTTTTATATTTTTGGTGCTGCTAGGTATGCCTGCATGGAGGTGACAGCCAGGCATGGGCATCTCCCTCCAGCTAGGCACTCCAAGGATCGATGCTTTCTTTCGCTCAAAGTAAAACACAGTCAGCAAAGCTACTCTCTCTCTCTCTCTGCCTGCGTGGAGGAGTATTTAGAGAGAGACAGATACAGAGTCCAGAGAGAGAGAGGGGGGTGGAGTGGTGGACGCGGTCGAAGCTGGCATTTCGGATCCCCACCCAATTTATCGGGGTGGATCGAATCAGATCGACAAGGAAGGAAACTAACTGATCCATATTCATAGGATCCTCCCCTCCTATCCGTTGCTACCTGCTGCGCTATATCTTCTCTTTTGGGTTGGTTGATTGATGCGTGGGAGCCAATGGCGGCAGCATCATCCCCTTCCTCCGCTCCGGCGAAGAAACCGATGAAGTGGCTCCGCGGCAACAACAAGGTTGGTACCCACCACTCTAGTGCATTGTTTCGTTTCCTCCTTGGATGCCAGCCCGAACGCCGCCGCAATCCCGAGAATCCGAGGTGGCAACTGCTCGCCCGCCGGCCGTCGCAATTGTTTGCGACAGAAAAGAAAAGATCCAATCTTGCGTGAAATCTGATGGCGATGTGTTGATTTCGATGCATGCAGCGGCAGGTGATTGATGGGTACCTCGGCGAGGCGCGTGCGGCTCTTGCTGCGGCGGCGCAGGACACCGAGGATGGGGACGACGCGGCGGTGGCGGCGCTCGGCCTGGTGAGCCTGGCTCTCGACATGTCTCCGCGGCCAGCGGAGGCGGCGCTGGAGCTCCGAGCGCGCGCTCTTCTCGCGCTCAGGCGCTACCGCGACGTCGCCGACATGCTCCGCGAATACATCCCCAGCTGCGGCAAGTCCTGCTCCGGCGACGATGCCTCCTCCTCCTCCTCCTGCTCATCGTCCTCCTCCGGCGAGGTCGCCTCCAGGGCGGAGCTCCTGTCCCCGGACCGCGACCGCTCCGACGAGGTCGCCACCCGCTTCCTGTGCTGCTTCGACGTTTCCGAGCTGAAGCGCCGCCTCGTCGCCGGCTTCTCCAAGAACTCGAGCACCCAAGCCCAATGGAGGTACTTGGTGTTGGGCCAAGCTTGCTTCCACCTCGGGTTAATGGAGGACGCGGTGGTGCTTCTCCAGACCGGGCGCCGCCTCGCCTCGGCGGCGTTCCGCCGCGAGAGCGTGTGCTGGTCGGAGGACAGCTTCTCCCCGTCCAACCTGAACAGAAGAGCTTCTTCCAAGTCCGGCTCAGCCCTGTCAATGGCGCCGGCAAGCGAGGCGGAGGCCGTGTCGCAGCTGCTTGCGCACGTGAAGCTCCTCCTCCGTCGTCGCGCCGCGGCGGTGGCGGCGCTCGACGCGGGGCTCCCTGGCGAGGCCGTGCGGCACTTCAACAAGGTGCTCGACACGCGCCGCAGCGTGCTGCCGCACCCCTTCGCCACGGCCTGCCTGGTCGGCCGCGCCGCCGCGTTTCGGTCGGCCGGGCGCCCGGCGGACGCCATCGCCGACTGCAACCGCGCGCTGGCGCTCGACCCGGCGTTCATCCCGGCGCTGCGCGCGCGCGCCGACCTGCTGGAGTCAGTCGGGGCGCTCCCCGATTGCCTCCGGGACCTCGACCACCTCAAGCTCCTCTACGACGCGGCGCTCCGGGACGGCAAGCTGCCCGGGCCGAGCTGGCGGCCGCAGGGCGGCATCCGGTTCGGCGAGATCGGCGGCGCGCACCGCACGCTGACCGCCCGCATCCAGCGGCTCCGCGGCCGCGTCGCCGCCGGCGAGGGGTGCGGCGTCGACTACTACGCGCTCCTCGGGGTGGCGCGCGGGTGCACGCGGTCGGAGCTCGAGCGCGCGCACCTGCTGCTGACGCTCAAGCTCAAGCCCGACCGGTCGGTGTCGTTCGCGGAGCGGCTGGAGCTGGTGGACGAGCACCGGGACCTTGAGGCGGTGCGCGACCAGGCGCGCATGTCGGCGCTCTTCCTCTACCGGATGCTGCAGAAGGGGTATTCCTTCATCATGTCCGCCGTGCTGGACGAGGAGGCCGCCCAGAGGCAGAGGGCAAAGGACGCAGCGGCATTGGCTGCGGCGGCGGCAGCGCCCCCCAAGCAGGAAGATCCCAAGGCGGAAGCGACGGCGGCGCCTGTAATTCCACCAATTGCAATGCCCAGAACCACGGCGGCGACACCAGTGAGCCCGCCGTTCCAAGGTGTGTTCTGCCGTGACATGGCGGTGATGGGTTCCCTGCTGTCCCGAGGCGGCTTCGACCGGCCGATCCCGGTCAAGTGCGAGGCAATGAGCTGCTGATGGTTGTTGATCGATCCCAGACCTTGTAGTTGGCGGGAAGAACGCAGAGAGAATTTGAAGCATTGTGATCCATAGGCTTGCTCTCCTCTACTGGAGTACTAGTGAGCTGGCGGCACTGGAATTGTACAGTTTGGGAAATAACGGACGGATGAGTGCCGGCAGGGAGGGAGATTTTGATTTAAATGTTGATGGTGGCAGCAGGTCCTTTGCTTCTTTTGATTTTGTTATAAGTAGATAGTGCAGGGTTAGTTTTCCAAATCCGCTCATGTAGATAGCCTTCCTTGGTCCTGCAAATTTTGTGCAGGTTTCATTCTAGACTGCAGTTACCTCTTTTGTTTGGATCTGAAAGCTGATGGCGAAGCGTGCTTGTGTGCGAAGGCTCCGCTGCAAAGAGATGGCATCACACTAGGCACATGGCAATGGTAGCATTCAGATCTGTTGCATTCAGACTTTGAAGAGAGGCAAGGCTGTAAAGGCAAAGCAGATGGATGGACACGGATACCCCTGTCCCTGTCGCTGTGGTGTGCAGTGCAGTGCAGGAAAAGAGGGTGATCAGATCAGATCAGGCGACGGCCCATGCTTGAGTGATGGAAGGCAGGAAGATGAGCATGGTGTACGTAGTGCATTTTACCTGATGTGTGATGCAGCAGCACTGCATTTGCAGGTAGCTAGCTCCAGGGCACAATCAAACTCGGTAATCTTGGGCCAGCCCGCGTGATGTCTGAACCATGGTCCCTCCCATCCCACGCACCATTATCCCTTTTTCAGTGTCTGATCTGACAACATTGTCAAGCCAACCTAACATTTTCACAGTCCCACGCACGGCACAAATCTATGACTCCCACACTGCCGCCCATGAAGAATACTAAACTTGCTGATGGGCAGAATGGCAGATTGGGACTGAATGTCCATGTGAGGTCACCACACCTAAATCCTAATGGCTAATGCCATACCAGCTCCCACCCTCCACATTTTGAGTCTTTTTTTTTCCAAAAAAAAAGGTATCGCATTTTGAGCTGGGCGCATGATTAACCAGCCGATTTAGTTAGGAGGTGGTGGCCACTGGCCAGCCAGGCAGCCACCACATTTTGAGCTGAAAACTACGAGGCGTTGAATTGCAGCGGCCATGGATCATCCTCCTTTTGATTGCCTTTGAGAGATGAGATGAGATGAAACAGGCAGGCACAGGCAGAGCATGATCATCCTCCTGATTGACGTCCTCCACCGTCAGCTGGTGGGTGGGTGATGATGTTGATTTTGCATTCCTATCAGGCTTTGACTTGAGCTTGAGAGTTGAGACCATGACAGAAATGGGCCTGTCGTCACTCGCTGCGGGTCCGGGAGCAACGATGTGAACCATTGTGTGGACTCCAGTTCCGGCCCAGCTCACTAACAAACCGCCGAAACTGGGCCCGCATCACACAACGATGTTTGGTTGGATTCACTGAAAGATGATGGAGAATCCCACTCATATCTCTATGGCAACATCAGAGCAGCTCCAGTGAAGCTAAATCAACAATACTCTATTATTCTATAAAAAAATCAACAATACTCTATTATTCTATCAAAAGTCGATCATAGAATAGAAGTCAAAACTCTACTGATTACAAATTTATTTCTTGCGGTTGTCCATCTTTCCCTAGCACTGGCGATGTCCTCGTCTGCGGGCACCAGGTGCTTCAGCCTGAGCATTGAAAACTTGGGGAAGGCAGAGCAGAAGGTAAGGGAGGCTCAGGCCAACTCCAGGCGATGTGGATATAATTACTATTCTGTACAGTATAATGTAATTCATAACACGGTAACACCAGTGGCGCAATAGAATCATCGGCATTTCAGCACTCTTGATTTCCCAGCAGACTTCTTAGCCTTCTTCGCAGGTTTCTCTCCGTCACACTTGCTGCACAGCCACTCGCCATCGGTGGCACCTTCAACGGACACGAACCCCACAGCCGGCCTGCTTTCCACCGCTGCCGCCGCATATCAGCATCACCCCTCCTTCATGGTCGCTCCACCCGCAGGTAGAGCAGCCTACATCGCCCTCACCTCCCTCTCCCGTGTCAGAACCCATCACGTCTTCTTGGTTCTCCAGTAGCTTCTGCAGGGACTTGTCCGCTAGATCGTGCATGTTGAAGAGAACATGCTTGCTCAGGGGATGCCCGGGCTTGCACACATACTCCACCAGGTAATCCGCACTGATGCACGGGATCTTGTGCCTCATGAACTCCTGCACCCATGCATCCACGCTTGGCATACCCGCAGATACGACAGCGAAATCGACACTGGACTTGAAGAACCGGGTGTAAGGTGGGGAGGTTGCTAAGATGGTGCCATCACCAGATCTGATTGTGCGCTTTAGCGTGTCCTGTCAGTAAAGGAAAAGAGGAATAAGCTGGGTAGCGGGACCTACTATTTCCAACCACATACCAAACAAAGGATGAAGAGTATAGTAGCATTAGAATGGAAGCACTGTTATCAGACAAAAAACACCACTTATCCGATGAGTCTTACCAGTGTTGGAGCAATGCATTCTCCATATATGATGACCTGCATCCCATAGAAAGCACCATGGCCGGTACGCTGCTTCAGTTGGCGCCATTTCCTTGGAGCATCCAAGCTAATTGTATCGTTGCTGTTGACGCCATTACCGTGCCACTCAAATGGCTCTTCCTCTAAGAATTTGCCAGCCTTGTTGCAAGCGGTCAAGTAATCAGGCTTGAGTATCCACCTTTTTTCAACAATAAAGAGAACTCACATTCAGATTTCATCGAAACAGAAAAAAGAAAAGTGATTATAAACAGAGAATGGAATTGATTCAAGGTGACCTACTACAGAATCATGCCTATTTTAGTTAAATGTTTTTTACCTGCCAGCCGCTGCAGCTGCAAAGAATTTTTCAGTTCTGCGGAGCTCAGTGGTGACAAGATGTGTTGCTTGGAAACACCAGTGATGTGAATCCCTGCAAACTCTGCCTTTCAACAGTCTAAGTATTGCCTTATACTCCTTTCTCAGCAGCCGATGTCCACTTAAAATAAACCAGGTTGGTTCCAACACGTTCAAGGTTCCACAACCATTTCCTTCTACCATACCACGCTCACCAAGAACGATCTTACTATTTTGCATTGCTTTTGTGATGGATTTGGAACTCGTGCTGTTCTTTCCGACTTTTGTTCTTGAAGTGGAATTATTATTGATTGGTATGTTCTCCTTGCCATGGTCTGCCGAACCATCCAATAACTCTGCAGTCTTTTGTCTCTTGCTGCTTCTCAATTTAGAACCATGCATGTCTTTTGATCTCCCTTCCATGGCATCTTTGCAGAATGATTGAACTGCATCATTCGTCCTACCCTCCATGGTGTTCTGCAGGTCTTGATCCGCTGTTACTTTGTCAGCATTTCTAGAACCCTCAATGGTGTTCTGCAGGTCTTGATCCGCTGTTACTTTGTCAGCATTTCTAGAACTCTGTGCAGCTCTTGCTGATGAGATAACTTTATCTTCAGATGCCAATACACAAGCAGCCTTGCAAGGCTTACTACCAGATTTGTGTTTCTGGACAGAAGACAGTTTCCTCTTGGCTGCTACCTTACGAACTCTATTGTTTGATATTTCATGGTCATTTGCGCTTGCACTGCTTGAAAGCTTTTGAGGGGTTTCTTCTCCATTTTCTGGAGGAACTGCCTCATTAAAACTTGTCTTTGATTGTATTGTCTCAGTTTTATCAATAGTTGGTGAATCAGCCATATTGACACCAGCGGTCCGAGACCCCTTTGCAACAGATTTGCTTGATTTGGAATTTGGCACCTTCTGAAATGAACTTCGTTGATTTTCATCTGCTCTTGCAGTGCTTGAAAGCTTTCTGTGGTTCCCCCCCGTATTTCTCTGCAGAGAAATATTAACAGACTCTGCCTTGGAAGCCACCAGTGATTCATTTGCCATACAGTTGGGACCCAGAGAGCTGCTCAGAATTTTATCTCTTGATTTGTTGTTCAGGACCTCTGCAGGAAATGAAGGTGTACTTTTGGCAGCATTTGGACTACAACATCCTTCAGCCTGTTGTGTCTCCGCGTTTTCATGAGAAGCAACTTTATCATGCATGGGCTTAGAAGGTGCAACCTCATTTTTGCTATTAATCAATTCAGCAGCTGCTTTACTGCCAGCATTTCGAGACCTCTTGGCACCAGCATTCCTCACTCTAGAAGTTGATACTTTCCGGGGAAACGTTCCATGTTTATCAGCGACCTTGTTAACTGGGATATCTTTAGGATCTGCTTCCAAATTCTGGTGAGAAACCACCTTCTCAGGTTTTGAGCAATGAGCTGCAGCTTTGATTTTGTTTACGTGCTGAGCATCAGTCATTTCAGTGTCCCCATTCTGAAGAGAGACACCTGAACTTTCTTTTCTAACTTCAGAATTGACATAAGGAGATATAGCACAACCCTTCTCAATTGTTTCCTCGTGCAGTGCTGGTGTCTTTACTTCACCAAGTGCTCCCATATTCTTATCTTTAGCAGAATTTTCAGGAAGCTTCTCTACTTCAGCAGACCTTACAAGCTTCAAAGATGCCCTCCTATGACTTAACATGTTGCTTTTAAATGAGCCAGGCATTTCCTTCTCTGATAAATTCGCAGTTGAACCACTGTTTAGATGACCATTAACTTTGGTAGATTCGGCAGGGCTTCTACCCAGATTGGAAACAGCTACTTCAGATGCACTTTCCTTGCTTGAAAATGGACTAGCTGATGTTCCAGTCTCTGAGTCTTGGGCTTCATTCGGTGCCGCTGAACTGACTGAAGAAGGAATGCTCTTCCTCTTAGAAAGTCCACCGCTTGATCTGTTGACATGCTTTATCACTTCATTTTCCTTCAGGCTTTGGGTGTCAGCATGCTCACTAAAATCCTGATCATTCTTTCTCGGTGTAGCATTAAGCTCAATCTTTGACATATTCCCCTCAAAACACTGAGGAGACGTTGTTTGATGAGCTGATCTTAAATTAGCCTCAGGAGATACTGACTTCGAAGATCGCTTTCTGGAATAGCCTAAGATTTGGTTATTTCTTGATGCTGAATTGTCTTCTGATGCTAGATTAGACTCGCGCACTTTTAGCTTTTCTTTAACAAATGGCTGTGAAATGGTGGATTGGGGATCAGGTATATGCCCATCATCCTTCTGATCTACCTTTCTGCTCATTTCTTTTGAGTGTACTATTTTCTTGGAGCTATTTTCTTCAGAGGAGTTTGACCGAAGATCATTGTTGACATTGACACGATCAACAGAAATTGTAGCACACTTTGCTTCAGGAGTACTTCCCAAGTTAGCTCTGATGCCAGATGACTTTGTGCTCGCATCTTCAGGACTGCCCAAGTGTCTTCCTGTAGCACCCTCAGCATTGCTAGTAGAGACAGTAGGACCTCGGGTGGGTGCATCAACAGCAGAATCAACATGAGACTTCATTCTAATCTCTGCAACAGGGGTCCTTCTTTCAATCCGTCTAACACTTGTTGAATATCGGCCAGCATCTTCTGTTTCATCTTCAGAGTCCTTAGCTTCCGCTTCCATTATCTCTACTTCCCAACCACTGGATGAAATAAAATTACTAGAGTTAGAAGTGCATTACATATACTATTATACTGCTACAAGCATATAAAGACGACATGATCCTAGGGATGTTGAGTGATACGTAAAATAGATAACATCAAAAGTTAAAAGAACCGTACACTTACCTTTTCGTATAGTCATCAACTGGAATAATTTCCCATGCCTTTAGGCTGCGGTAAAAACATATGCAATACTTCAGCACAAACAATAATGGCATTGCATGATAACTAATTTTTTGGGTAGGCTGGCTAAATCACATACCATCCTTCCAGCCACCGGTGATTGACAAGATTGATGTTCATCCGTTTAGCAAGTTCATATTTTTCACCTAGCACAATTCAGAAAAAAGGTGGTCAATGAATGAGGTTCAAATAATAGTGCAGCTGATTGGAAGTAGGCATAATTTACAGGTTCAAACTTTTCGGGAGAATGTTCAGAGGGAAGTTTTAGTTAAATTGTTGCATTCTAGTCGAAATTAAGCCAAAGCAAAGACAAGAAAGAAATATCAAAATCTGTGTTGCCAATGCAAGAAACTCAACAGCCCCATAAATCAACATGTTGGAGCCTTTATAAGAAAGGGAGGAGAAATGAGCCTTAAAATTGCCAAGTCAATGCATTGAATAGATGGGAGCACATCTTTATATGGACAAACATAGTGACAAAAAGAGACAGGAAGACTAAAGAGTGAAGACTGAAGTACACTAATTGCAGCACAAGTTCAGTGTAAAGTATATAGCATACAAAACTATGAAGGGATACCTTCAAATTTGTAGCAAATAAGATGGGTGTCTTCATTTCCTCTCAAGGACTTGGAGAAGTGCGCTCCCATCAAAGAAACCATTTTCTACATTTGACATCAGAATAAACAATGAAAGGAACTGTAATGGGGACAACTAAACAATTTGGTGTTCAGACTTCACTCTGACAATAAATTATGCATCTATTACTGAGAAAGAAAAGAGCGAAATTAAATTAAGCATCTGGCACGTGTGAATCTACTCTAGCACATAGTGAGCATTTGTCATTCGTAATATTGACTTGGAAGATGTTTGGTCATACGATGGGATTAACAGTACAACTAAGATATGTCTAGAGAGCAACAGTGGATAAGTGGTAGAGCAAAGAGAAGAACAAAAATAAAGCTCCTAACATGCTCTCTTCATCAACTGAAGGCAATCATAATAACTTGGCTACATACTGTTTATGTGCAGTAGCATGAAACATAATTAGCTATACTCTTGGAAACATTAGGAATGGATCAAAGCGGCATTGTTTACCATACCATTATGTCCCCGCGCCAATTCTTCTGGTACCCTGTCAGGCAAATGTGAAGTTTATCACTGCCTGGTATGCCTTTGAAATCTCTCACTGGCGCATACAGTACCTGTCAAATTAAAAACAAGGACCTTCGCATCCTCAGACTAATCAGTAGAAAACATTAATTCGCATGACAGATACTTATGCATACGTTTATTTAGAAGAAAATACTTATGCATGCGCGCTGGTACCCCACTGAAAACCACTAGTTTATCTTTCTAAAAAAAGAACCCACTAGTTTATCCATATAAAAAACTCGCAGGATAGAATGCAGAGAGAGAGAAGTGATATTGACCCGATCTGCATCAGCCAATTTTCCGAGCTCGAGGCTGTCTTCCACCCAATGCTCCGTGACGACCTTCTTCCTGTCCTTCCGCGCCGCCACGCACACTGGGTCGTCCTGCATTTAGTTTTTTTTAATGCTAAAATCCAGCAGACTAGCGACCGAATAAACAACAGGATCGCAGGTAGAATTAAACTCACATATAAGGTGTTGGAAACTATAACGTGGGTGCAGTCTCCGTCCCAGGCTCCGACGTCGACGCCGCCGCAGCGTACTATCTCTAAGGACCACTGCGAATGAAGAAAGCCGCATGAAATCGGTACGGAACCGGAACAAATCGACACGCGGGGGAGGGGGGGGAAGGAGGGAGACAGCGCGCGCACCTCGGACACGGAGACCGGGTCGAAGCCGTAGAGCGCGAATCGGACGCCGGCGAAGAGGCGCGCGTCGGGGTCGATGGCGCCGCCACGGTCTTCGTCGTCGTGCGGGGGCATGGCGTGGCGTGGCCGGACGGACGGACCGGGAGATTGGGGTTAGGGTTGAGAGTCGCCGCGATTGATCTGGGAATGCGAATGCCACCAGAGGAGAGTGGGGATTTGATTTGGTTTCGTCGTTCGAAAGGGAAAGGGAGGGAAACACTGCTCGAAATGAGGATTTTAGTTTTCGCAACGCGCGCTTCTTGCGTCACGGCCTATTGATTGGGTTAGCAATGGGCCGCACGCAAACTGCTGGGCTTGATTTTCATATGGGCCGATGCTCCACGATTAGCTTCCGCAAGTTTTTAGACGCGTTGGTCTCCCGATGTTAAGATTCGTGCAGATAAAATAAACCCTAGTCTTCATCTTCTTCCTCCGTTTGGTACCTGGGCACCGGCGAGCGGAAACCCCTACTAGTTAATATACTACTATAAAACTTTCAGAAATACGGTAAAAAACAAACTTCAAGAAACAAAGAAAGAAAAAAATAAGAGCTATTACACAAAGCCTTCTAACCCCTTTAAAAAAGGAACGGGGGCGGCGGATGACCGATGGTAGTGGCGGTTCGGGCCATAGTGGAGGCGAGTCTGGACAACCGATGGATAGGGATCGGCGACAGAGAAGAAAAAAAGGTGTGACGGGCTTCAAAGACATCGTTTTTAGAGAGCAACTCCAACCTAACTCTTATTTTTGTCCCCCTACTTCACTTTGATGAGAGTTTCTCACTCATTTTCTCTTTCTTACTTCATAATGATCTCCAATAAATCTCTCATACTTACACCCTATATCTCATTTCCTATATTTTATTCATTTAAAGTGGGCCCGTTGCTTCCGTGTCGGCGTGAGAATGGGGTAGCGGTTGTTGGCGAGTGGATGAGAGGCCGGCCGGACAGGGCCTCTTAGATTTAGGAGGAAGGGGCTGCTGAATAGGAGGTCTCCCAAAGTTAGGAACAAGATTGAAACTGCTTTTTGGCTTTCTCTCTTATAAATCAAAAGTAGGAGGGTAGATAAGAGGTGGGTTGGATAGGGATTTTTGGATGAAATCCGTATGAGATTTATTTAGTACAAAAGTGTAAAATTCTATATGAACATGGAGACACTGCTTCACTAATACCCGTTGATGTGTACCTGTCATATATATGTTTTTTATTGATCCCTCTCCGTGAAGAAGCTGACCTTACCGTGGTCCTCTTCGGTAATATTTTTGCATCCATGCTCCAAGCATTTCCTGATTACGGAAAGACTATTATTCTCTTCCGGTAAGCGAATGTTGAGATGATGAAGCAAAAATACTAAAAGCACAATACAACAGCAACTCTCTCACGCACACAGTGAGCAGGAATAATATAAAAAAAATATCGATCAGCTCTCTTTCTCAGCTTGCACGCATGTCATGTCTGCGGGCGCAAGTAAAGCATATTAATCCGACTGCACCGACATTACAACCATCTTGATCGATCTGATCTACTGTAATAAGCTAGCAGCTTATTGGCGAGATGCATGCATGGGAGATCGATGGTCCCGGCACGTAGATGGAATTGAAACAGAAATGCGACAGATGGAACGGACCAGCAGTAGAGTGATGAGCAGGTAGCCTATAGCTAGCTGTGGATGATGGCCGCCTTGATCCAGCGGAGGCCCCTGCGGATGGACGCCTTGACCTTCCCCTCCACCGCGTACGCCTTGTAGCCGGCCACCCGCCTCCGCCGCTTCATCTCCGCCGGATCGCCGCCCCACAGCCCAGCAACCCACCGCCCGGCCGCCTTCTTCTTCCGCTGCGCCGCCGCATCAGCATGCTCCTCGGAGCCATCAGCAACCACGATTTGCTTCTTAACTGGAGGATTCGCTAGCTGCTGCTGCTGGTAGTGGTGGTGCTCTATTTGGAGCGAGGTAAAGAGAGACTGGAGACTGGAGGATGAAGAAGAAAACAAACAAGCATTCAAGCAATGAAGAAGGGTGCAGTGCGGGTGCGCGCAGAGGCAGCAGACGTCGTTTTATGAATATGAACCGAAAAGAGAATAAATCAAGTGCAGCGATTCTTGCCGGGCCGCCAGGGGATCGGAAAGGCTGGCATCCTATGCCAACACCGGAATCAACGTTCCTTCTTGTGCTACTAATTTTGGAGGAGGTCCAGATCCTCCTACGGCGGCACGTATGTAGTAGTGCACCAAGTGTAACCACTCACCAATCCAACAAAGTGGCCCATGACAACAAGTATTCAGGCCACGGACGTTCCATGCAATGATATTGGTGTTATACATTGAAGTCTACACAACCAGGCCGCCAACGTCTGTCCAGTCTCTCATTGACATCACAGAGCTGATTGATGTTCTGGTTTGATTTGCTTGCATGAAGCTTCCTTCTTTCCTTCCGTTGGTTAGTTTGCTGCATTCTCACGCGCACAATCATGGATAGGCGTGAGTAACCACCGTAATGCTAGTTCAGCCTGGGAGGCCGTTGAAATCGCGTTGGATCAGATGCTGCTGCTCTTCTCAATTTTGTTGCTGCCCATGATTAATTCCAGGATTACAAAATAATAATACATATCCTCCTCCTCATCAACAACAACATACTACTAGTCCATAACATAATACGTGCATCCCATTCAGATATTCATTCCTCCTCTCACCTCATCAGTCATCACCTAATTGACGCGTTCGTTGGGTTGGCTCGGTCCCGATTGAAAAGCTGCCTGCACGCTTTCCAGATCAGGTGCGCCTTTGCACCTTTGCCTGCCTGCCACTTGCCATCCATATCCATGGCATTCCCATGACAACCCACAGTGCACTGCACATACTAAGGCCTTGTTTAGATGTAGATTTGGGGTAGAGAATTGAGGGTCTAGGGTCACTTTGTAATCGTTACGTCACTGTAGCATTTCGTTTGAATTTACGAACAATTATCCAAAAAATGATTAATTAGGCTCAAAATGTTCGTCTCGTCGAGTACAACAAAACTGTGTACTTAGTTTTTTATTTCATCTATATCTAGTACTCTATGCATGTGTCGATATTTTGATGTGATGTGGATCTTCTTTCTGCATAGTGAACTTTGGAGATGGAATTTTGCATCTAAACAAGAGCTAACTCGACGTTTCCAAACATTGCTATGTCGGTTCGTTCTTTCACTTGCGGTTGCAAACAAACCTTCAAATCCTGACTACTAAAGATTTTTTTTTAATCTTTTCAAAAGATCCTTTTTTATATACACCTATAATAACATGTTTGTTCTTACCAAGTTCTGATGATAATTTATGTCTGTAATTTGTGCTGATCATCGATCTTTCAAAAAAAAAAATTGTGACGTGCTGATCATCCTCAGGCAGACGAGAGTGAGATTGCCCTGCCTTGCCACACGCTGTAAAGTGCAGTGCAGGCACCACACCGCATGGCCCACCCCATCCAAACAGAAACATTTGCAGAGAGAACCCTCATGTTTGCCCAAATCCACTGCTCACCCTCCCACACCCCAGGGCCCAGGGGCAGGGGCAGGCAAGTCACCTCACCTCACCAGCTGGTCTCAGCTCATCACCTCCACTTCTCCACCTAACTAATAATAATAATTATAAGCAGGGAGGGAAGGGAGGCCACCATTGCTCGCTCTACCTCTCCCCCTCCATTGCTGCTCTTGCTCTTGCTCTGCTTGTTTGTTGGCTTCCTCCTCTCCTCTCCGACCGGTCCCTTCTGTTCGATTCGATCGAGGAGGAGGAGGAGGAGCTCCCTTCCCGCGCGGCGCCACGAATGAATGCTGCTGCCCTCTACTAATTAGGAGGAGGAGGAGCTAGGCAGGTAGGTATATAGGTGCGGCGAGCGATGGCGACCGCCGCGAGGCAGGCCCGTCTGCCGCCGCCGCTGCCCCTGGCCACGCTCATCGGCCGCGAGCTCCGCGCGGGGGGCTCCGAGCGCCCCACCCTGCGCTACGGCCACGCCGGCTTCGCAAAGCGCGGGGAGGACTACTTCCTCGTCAAGCCCGACTGCCTCCGCGTCCCCGACGATCCCGCATCGGCATTCTCCGTCTTCGCCGTAAGTACCCCATCCACCACCTGCCGAGCCTCCCCTCCCCTCCCCTCCCCTCCCCTCCCACTCCCTTGATATGATTGATGATAGATGGATCTGGCTTGCCGCGCAGGTGTTCGACGGCCACAACGGCGTGTCGGCGGCGGTCTACAGCAAGGAGCATCTGCTCGAGCACGTCATGAGCGCGCTCCCGCCCGACATCGGCCGCGACGACTGGCTGCAGGCGCTGCCGCGGGCGCTCGTCGCCGGATTTGTCAAGGCCGACATCGATTTCCAGCGCAAGGGTAAGATAAGACCCGCCACCATCACCTACATACATCGATTTCCCTATTCAGTATTCACCCTAGACGGCTAGACCTCAACATCATCGCCCCCTCTCCCTCTCAAAGGCGAGGTGTCGGGAACCACGGCCACGCTGGTCGTCATCGACGGCTTCACCGTCACTGTGGCCTCCGTCGGGGATTCGCGCTGCATCCTCGACACGCAGGGCGGCGAGCTGCAGCTGCTCACCGTCGACCACCGCCTCGAGGAGAATGTAGAGGAGCGCGAGCGCGTCACAGCCAGCGGTGGGGAAGTCGGCCGCCTCAATCTCTTCGGTGGCCAGGAGGTATGTAACAATCCATTTAACTTCGCTATTGTATTTGGGAACAAAACACAATTCATGGAAAGGATATCATTGCATTTAGGAGCATTTCCCTGATGCTATTGTTCTGTCAATGTTCTATTAGGTCGGTCCTCTCCGGTGCTGGCCAGGTGGCTTGTGCCTTTCGAGATCCATCGGTGACATGGATGTTGGGGAGTTCATTGTGCCCATTCCACATGTCAAACAAGTCAAGGTTTGATACCATCTATTTGCAGAATTCCATGGATTTATAGTGTCCTACTTTGCTGTGATGATTTGTTTTATGCCGACCTGTGAAAATGGTTCCTTCTCTATTCTGTAATTTCAGCTATCAACTGCCGGAGGAAGGCTAATAATAGCATCAGATGGCATATGGGATGCTCTATCCAATGAAGCAGCTGCAAAGGCATGCCGAGGATTGCCTGCAGAACTGGCTGCAAAGCTTGTGGTTAAGGTAAAATTCTGCATATCCCTGTCTTACGTCAAACCCCTCTGCTAGGCTGTTTAAGTATGGTTGACTCGGTTTCTAATGTCAACATCCATTGTCATCTGTGCAGCAAGCTTTGAAGACAAGCGGACTGAAGGATGACACCACCTGTGTAGTTGTTGACATTATCCCATCCGATCACTTGACATCACCGCAATTGTCTCCAAAGAAAAATCAGAACAAGTTGAAGTCACTTTTCCGTAGAAGGTCACATAGTTCTGTAGGGAAACTTGGAGGCAAGTCTGCCTCGTTTGGTTCTGTGGAGGAGTTATTTGAAGAAGGATCTGCGATGTTGGAAGAAAGGTATACTATACTCGCTGTTGCTCTACCGTATCCTTCTTGGCTAATTTCTCTGTCGTAGTTGTGTTTCATTTATGTTTGTGCTATTTAGTGAGGTATTCCACATGTTGGACTTTGATGGAACATATGTAATGCACAAAGGTCACATATGTTTAGCTTAGCATGGAATGGTAGCGTAGTAAGCTAACTTGCAAATTTCTTAGAGCATCTGGAATGTTGTGCCTTTTCTCATTGCCGACCTAGATTATCTTTCAATGAAGCTTTCTTTTGAAATGTCCCATCAATTTTGTTTGAGTTTCAGAGCTATCTCTTGTAGCAAATAATATGTGGACCAACCAAACATAGCCAAAATTCTTCCTAAACTAGAGCGCTGATGGTGCTTTACTTGTTTGCTCTATAGTGACGAGAATGTTTAAATCAATCTGCTCTGCTGTATACCAAGACTCTAGGCATCAGTTCCACAGGCTATGACTCTAGGAATCAGTTCCACAGGCTATCTTCCCTTTTTTTTTTCCTTTCTACGACAAGTATCTTAGTAATTCAAGATAAACAATGTTGGTTCTTCTGATTTCTGAATCAGTTTTATGAACAATATTGGGTCCAGTTATAGTAAGTATCACATCAGGACCTACATTTTGACCTCTTATAAACATTTCAGCTTGAAGCCTGGGATAAAACAAACCCTTCTTAGGGGAAGATGCAAACTCTTGTCTAATGTGGTTAGGACTTAGGAATGTGTTCTGAACTTTGAGGCTCTTGGTGAAATTTTCATGGTTCTCAATTACCTGCTTTTGGATCAATGCTTCATTTGTTGTTGAGAAAGATCAATCTGTTGACACCTCCGTGTTTGCTCCCAAAGTACACCATTAACAACCAAGCCTCAATGCTGCAGGTTGGGTAGGAATTTGTCCTTGAAAGCAGCTTCACCGCCATTCCGTTGTGCAATCTGCCAAGTGGATCAGGAACCACTTGAAGGTTTGATGACAGATAATGGAGGTGGTTTCTGCTCTTCCCCATATGCGCCTTGGGGCGGCCCGCATCTTTGTTTGGACTGTCGGAAAAAGAAAGATGCGATGGAAGGTAAAAGATCTAGCCACTCTACGGCATGTAGGTGAAATGAATCAAGACTCTGCTCGAGTCAAGCCTGCTGCTCCTTGAAGAAACTAAAGAGAGGAAGGATAATAAGCTGGTGGATCCAAGTATAATTGTCTGCTGAAACTAACTGTATTCTCGGCCTGGTACAAAACATATTGGCTGCTAAGTGCTAACTAGTTTGTCGTCTCCGTGCGTGTAACCCCGACAGAAAAGCTTGATATTCATATTCTTGAGGAAATAGTTGTGGAGCTTGTAGTTTTGATTTACCCTATACTATAGTGTGGCTTGTGCAGGGAAAAATTGTCCTGCCTAATGCTGTCTGTGTATGTTGTTGTTTCTTTAAATAGCTACCGAGGGAGGGCGCTCTCTCTTTGGATGAATTGTGGGATGTATTTTTGCTGGAATTGAAACGTGTGGTGAATTGGCTTGCGGTTTTGTCGTCCTTGTGTTTTTTTGAAGGTGCCGCCGATTGGCTGGTGCCTGTGTGGAGATTGTTTGTGGTTGTGTAGGCGCATGGCCTTTGTGGAGATATATTCATATCTTGAGGAATACTTGTACTTGATGAAGAGGAGGGGGGGAAAATCCAATCAATTCCTCTGTTTCTTCTGTAGCAAAACGTACCAGACTCGTTCGAATAAAATATTGTAGTGGTTTCAATGACAGTACATCGCGTATTCCTTTTTTTTTTTGTTAAAAAAGAAAGGAAGGCAAGACGAGGGTTGAGGCGGCAACCAAGCACGACACTAGGAGCATCGGGAAGACGACACCAGTGGTATGGGCATGGCTGGGAATCCTGAGTGGCATGGCGCACTCGTCGCCGTTGAAGAAGACCTTGGACGGGAAGCCGTCGCCGGCGATGACGTCGATGCCGCCGGGGGTGTTCTTCTTGGTGAAGGAGAGCACCGACTGCAGCTTGCCCGGCACGGGATAATCGACGCCGCTGATGTTGGTCTCCCTGAGCAGGAGGGTGCTGAAGCCTTCCCTGCCCTTGACGAAGATGGTGGCGTTCCCGACGGCGGTGGCGTTGAAGGAGTAGGCCTGCTCGAAGCCGTCGTACGCCGCCTGTTTGCCCATGACGACGGCGGCGAACCAGTCGTGCATGTCGGCGTCGCCGGCCCAGTTGAAGAGCGTGAGGCGCGCGGTCCATCCTCCGGCGAAGTCGGTGGCGACGTGCCAGTTGATGGTGACGCCGCACGAGTCGCCGCAGGGCATCGTCGTCGGGTTGGTTGGGACGCTCAGGTGCTTCTGGTCCGCCCACGTCAGCGCCTCCTTGGCCCGGCGGTCGAACGGCATCAGCAGCGCGTACGGCGGCAGCAGCATCGACGGCGCCGTGCTGCTGCAATCGGTGGTGGTGGCGGGGCAGCCGCACGCGCACGTCCGGCAGGGGATCACCGACTCGTTGTAGAACGCCGACAAGGACACGCAACACCTGGGCGGCCGGCCGATCGCCGGTGTTGTTGATGAGCTGGCGCTGCTGGTGGTGGTGATGTTGCAGACGACCTGCCACGTGGCGAGTGCAAGCGTGGCGGAGTCGAGGCCGGTGGGGTCGGGGAACTCGGACGGGGTGACGGCGACGGGCTGGTCGCACTTGTAGTCCGGGTTCATCGGCGACGCGCCGGCGACACGGAAGTTGGGCGGCGGGTAGAGCTTGGTCCGGTTGAGGTCGGGCGGCATCTTGTAGACCTCCATCTGGAACGCCGACACGGACTGCGCCATGGACATGGACCTGGGCAGGATGGTGCCGTTCCGGCAGCAGTGGCTGATCCGTCCGATGTCGGCGTCGTCGGCCCGCGACGGCGGCAGGTCGGCGACGACGGGCCTGCGGTCGCAGCTGAGCACCTTGGAGAAGTCGAGGCCCTTGTAGTACTGGCCCTGGGGGCCGTAGATGCAGGCGCCGGCGCCCACCTCCCGCGGGTAGGCGCCTCTCATGGCGCTGATGAACTCGCCGCGCTGCCACTCCCACGACAGCTGCCAGCCGTCGAGGCGGCCCAGCGGCGCGCCGTTGTCGAGGGTGACGAGCGCCACGTAGGTGGTGTCGTGCGTCTGGACCACGTCGTAGCTGATCACCAGGTCGCCGCTGCGGCGGTGCTGAGGCGGTGAGGTGGCATCGTCCCCAGCCGCGGCCGAGGCGGCGGTGGTGAGGTGCACGCAGCAGGTGGAGAGGGACGACGCATTGGATTTGGTGGCCGGCGGGCAGGCGTAGGACGGGTCGGCCAGCGAGAGCGCCGAGGGGAGCAACGGCTCGTCGGCCCCCTCTGCCCCGCCGGCGAAGAGTGTGCCCACCAGGTTCACCGTGGCCTGTATCTTGGTGAGGTCGCCGGCCGTGGCGATGGGGGTCAGGACCTCCGTCTGCGGGTACCCCGTCAACACTACCGCGCCGTCCATCGCCGTGGTGTTGTACGGCAGGCCGTCTCCGCCGCCAGACGAGGTCGTGGTGAGCACGGCGCCGTCGACGCTGACGAGGATCTCGCCGTGCACGAAGGTGAGCAGGATCGCCCAGGACCGCAGAGCGCGGGTGCCGGAGTTGAGCACGGTGGCGCTGGCGCGGAACGAGTAGGGCTGCCGCGCGGTGACGAAGGGCCTGATCTTCTCGCGGCCCTGGAGCGTGTACATCAGCAGGATGCCGTTGCAGCCGGCGTCGTCGGGCGGAGGAGCCGGCTGCGCCAGCGCGTGCTGCATCGTCACGAGGAGGAGCAGGACGAACACGGCGGAGGAGGGATGCATCATATGCCCGGCGATGCGCACGGCCATGGCTTGCTCATCAAGTGCCGGGCGAGCATGCATTATACCTTTGATGATTTGATTGATACTATACGTACAAAAGGTGTAGCGTTGGATGAGTCCGTCCAAACAGACCAAGACGAAGACCCCCTGCAGATCGATCGATGCAGGACACACAGACAGACAGGCACAGGTTTGATCGTGTCAAATGGCGGGGGGACGGCCGCCGATGGTTCAATGCAAGTCCGGCCGGTCACGAAGCAGTCTGCGTGCGCGAGGATGACATATGGACGCACCTGCAAACGCTATGCTTCAGTGGATAATGACACTGGGACGGCAGAAGCAACCATGGGCCAAAACCCATATTTCCAGCCTTGTACTGGCCCGTTTTCAATTCTAAAAATAAGTTCGATCCATCCGTACGTTCTTTGCTGAGCGTCTCTGTCTCTGTGTCTTGTGCAGCGCCTCTGTAATTCTTTGATAAGATTTACTCTAATAATTTGCAGATCATATTGTATAAATTTAGTATCATTTAGTCCATATTTGAAATCACTTTCTTGTAGTGTCAGCTGCTTCATGACCATCTCTAGACTCGAACCCCGGACCCAAACCGCGGGCGGCGGATCGGGCCACGTCACCCGTTAAGCCGAGAACCGTCGGATCAGACCAGGAAGCAATGAGAGTCGTCCGATGCGGGTCGTCGCGGGCCTCTAACCCGTTAAGCCGCAACCCGGTCCCTCGCGAATCATCCCGAAGACCCGAACACTCCCGCTCCTTCTCCTGCCCACGACTTCCTCCGCCGCCCCCGCTCCTCTCGTCGCCGGTCGCCTTCTCCTCGCCGGTTGTGCACCCCCGCCGCCTACAACCATCGATCGTAGCCCTCCTCTCGCCTCTTGCGCCATGGCCGCAGCCTCTTCGCTCCGAACTGTTTGCGAAGGCGGAGGCGTTAGGCGCAAGGCTTGCGAACATAAAGCCTCCCCCGCGTGGAGGCCGCGTGAGAGAAGCGGGGGAGATCGGGGCAGGCAGGCGGGGTAGACTGTCGAGCGGCGGCGATGCGGGCGTGGGAGATGCACCCGCTCTGCTGCCTCGCCGGGGAGTGGCCGGCCTCGGGCGGCGGGCACGCGCCGCCGGAGCCGGCGGCCGAGGGGGAGGCGCCGACGGTGGCGGGAGTGCTGTACAAATGGACCAACATCGGCAAGGGCTGGCGCCCGCGGTGGTTCGCGATCCGCGGGGGCGTGCTGGCCTACTCGAAGATCCGGCGGCGCGTCGCCGCGGAGCCGCATCCCGCACCCGAGGCGGCCGCCGCTGATGGCATCAGGCTGATCGGGGTCGTGCGCGGCAGCGCCGGGGAGCGGCCCATCGGATTCGTGCATCTCAAGGTGACCCGTCGCTCTCGTCTTGTACCTTCGCTCTCTAATCCCTCCATTTCTGTCCCCCACCCATTCGCTGCGATCTCGACGTCATTGTTTACAGCAAGGCACATTCCAGCGCCCCCCAAAACTTCGAAGCATCGAGCAAAATCGTTGCTACATAGCGGAGCACAAGGCATCTCATCGCGCAAATCACTGCTTTCAGCTCAACTAGATTTAGATGTAACGATTCGGCAGATATGGTCTCAGGAATGTAGGTTCCCATTTCCTCAGTTCTTGATATCTGAGAGCAATTTTATTATTTGCATTGCTTCTAAAATTTAGCACAGCCTTATCTCTGTAGCATATATGTCTATTCTGAGGATATATGTTTTATTACAAATTTTTATCACCATTGCAGGTACAACCATTGATCACTCTGTTCGGATTCCTCAACAAGGGGATCAAGCTAAGATCTGAGCGTTGTCAAAAAAATTTCTCTGTACACGCGTGGAGAGGGCAGATTTGGATATAAGCAGGTAAGCCTTTTGCTTTTTTAGCACAATATACTTGCATATTAGCCATGATTTTCCAGTTCTAAATTACTGAAAATTAGTTTGTGCCATAATAATCTGAAATAGCTGTGGGCTCAATTTCGGAACAAGTATTTGATTGTGATTGACCTAAAGCAATACCTACTATATTTGCATCTGGGCATAGTGGAATTGCTTGCTTGCTTATATACAGACAGCACAAGAATCCTTGAGATAATGCTTTCTCATAATTAATTGCCCTGTTATAACATACATAAATGGAATGACATTTAAAAATGTTCATATCAATGCAAGTGCACTGTCAGTTACAGCTATGAGATAGCCGATGCCTTAATTTTAGAACAACTAGCACGTCAAATGGCTTGACAAACAATTCAGAGTGTTTTAGCCCTCTGTTCAAGAGGTAAGATAACTCAATTCCTTCAGAACACTTCATGGGGCAAAAAGGTTTTACAATAAAGCCACTGTCATTTTAACAAACAGATAAATCTGCTGAGACACTATTTGATGATGATCGCATATATTTATGATACTTCTCCCTTAGCTTTCAGGAAATGGCAAGCCGTGGGAAGAGGGCATTGGTAAGGAGAGAGGGCATTCACCCATTCTAGAGTTAATCAGTGAGGATAACCAACAGAACTTGAGTTGCATCTTAGCTCCATTTTATTACTGCCCTATGTCAATGAATTGAAGAACAATAATCTTAAGATGCTCCCATCGAAGGATGCAAGCTTGTTTTGTTCATTCTCAGCAATATTTCACCTTGTTTAATGATATATGTATAGTTTGATAAAACATGATTTATTGCTTGGTGCAGCAGCAGAGGGACTGGTACTTATCATCCTCTCCTCTGATCACGGTGCTTCACATGATTACAAAACTCTGGTTATACAGAGGCATGTCAAAATTTTCGGGCATGAGAATAAAGCGCATATCATGATCTCCAGACAATGATGATTTACTTATGTACCTCTTATCTTTTTAAGCGGTAATATTTTACTTATCTACCCGGTTTACAGGTCCCGCAATTCAACATCAAAATCTAATGGCACAACTTATGTTATATGTATGTATGCCGGAATTTGTAACCTATTTATATATCAGCAATTATATGTATGCATATAAACTAAGGTCAACTGAAAATAAGTAAACCATAAGATAAGATCATTCATGGGATGGTTCCTTCGTTAAAGTATATTTTGTAGATTGCACATGGGCTCTTCAGTTCATATATTTTGTAGCTCCTGGTTAATCAACCTGCGTATTAGTATATAGGAACCAATATACTACCTCTGTTTTTTATTACATGACGTTTCAGACAGCTAAAATGACTTACCGTTAGCTATTTTGTGTTGTCGGAAGCGACAAATAATAACGAACGGAGGGAGTATACAGCAAAACTTGGTTCCTATAGACAACTGTTTTCATCCATTAGCGTGAACTGCTGGTTGAATTATTAGCATTTATTTGTAGAAAATATATCTCAGTGAGGAATACTTATAATCAATTGGGAACATTTACAATATGTCCGGCATTTATGGGGAGATGCTATACTATTTGAAGAGGAGATAGCATATTATCCTATGATTCACTCTCTATACCCATCTATCCTACCAACAGAGCAGACTGGTCTGCTACGGCGAGGGCGCAGCAAAGCTGCGCCTGCGTTTCTAGTGAATAATAGAATATATGATATATTAGTGGTCAAAATGTGGTGCTGGAGACAAGGATGCAGCCAACAAGGGAGGACATTCTTTCCGGTGTTGCAATGTTGCAGCACTTTCTTTTTTTTCTTTTCTTCTCCCTCTTTCTTCTTCTTTTTTTCACATGCATGTAGGCTTCATTTACTTCGTATTCATTCAATGGAATTGCATCCTTGTAAAAAAGAAAAAAAAGATAAGTGATGACATATATATAGTGGGGCAAATAAAGTTCATTCTCATCAACAGATGATTCGGGCAAAGCTAATTTTATATATTCTTTCTACTGGAGAGCAAGCATGCATGACAAGTGTGTGGTGTGTGTTAGCTGATTTAAGGAAGGAAGGAAGGAGCGTGATGAATTGGGGTTGGGTGGTGCGGCTGGCCGTGGTCGTAGCTCCGACGACGCACCTAGGACCGCAACCAATCAACGGCCCGGCGTCGTTTAATTTGTTCTTCATTTGGGTGGTGCTGCCCGCTTATAATAAAGATCCTCCCCCGGTAGCTAGAGTCGATTGGTACCTTTGTTCATCCAATCGAATCGAACAATAATAAGCTAGAAGATCGAAGAGATGAGCAAAGGTGCTATCATCGGCGCTTCGACCGTCCTCGTCGTGGCGGTGGTTGCTGCGGTGTGCGTGGTGTCGTTCAAGGGCAACTCGAACAGCAAGGGCGAGGGCGATGGCAACCTGTCCATGTCCGTCAAGTCCGTCAAGGCCTTCTGCCAGCCGACGGACTACCAGCAGACGTGCGAGGCGGAGCTGAGCAAGGCCGCCGGCAACGCGAGCTCGCCGTCGGAGCTGGCCAAGGTGATCTTCGGCGTGACGTCGGACAAGATCCACAAGGCCATCAGCGAGTCGGCGACGCTGAACGAGCTCAAGAACGACAAGCGCACGTCGGGCGCCCTGGAGGACTGCAAGGAGCTCCTCGAGTACGCCATCGACGACCTCAAGTCCTCCTTCGACAAGCTGGGCGGCTTCGAGATGACCAACTTCAAGAAGGCCGTGGACGACCTCAAGACGTGGCTCAGCGCCGCGCTCACGTACCAGGACACGTGCCTCGATGGCTTCATGAACGCCACCACCACCGAGGCCAACGCCAAGATGCAGAAGGCGCTCAACGCGTCGCAGGAGCTCACCGAGGACATCCTCGCCGTCGTCGACCAGTTCTCCGACACGCTGGGGGGCCTAAGCATCGGCCGAAGGCTTCTTGCCGACGATGGCATGCCGGCGTGGATGACCCAACAAGGCAGGCGCCTCCTTGCTGAGGCCGGCTCGGAGGAGCTGAAGCCCAACGTGACGGTGGCGGCGGACGGCAGCGGCGACGTCAAGACCATCAAGGAGGCGCTGGAGAAGGTGCCCCCCAAGAACGCGGCCACGTTCGTGGTGTACGTCAAGGCGGGGACGTACAAGGAGTACGTGTCGGTGGGGCGGCCGCAGACGAACGTGGCCTTCATCGGCGACGGCGCCGACAAGACCATCATCACGGGGAACAAGAACTTCAAGATGAACCTGACCACCAAGGACACGGCGACCATGGAGGCGATCGGCAACGGCTTCTTCATGAAGGGCGTGCGGGTGGAGAACACGGCGGGGGCGGAGAACCACCAGGCGGTGGCGCTGCGCGTGCAGAGCGACCAGGCCGTCTTCTACCAGTGCACCTTCGACGGCTACCAGGACACGCTCTACACGCACGCGCAGCGCCAGTTCTTCCGCGACTGCACCGTCACCGGCACCATCGACTTCATCTTCGGCAACTCGCAGGTATTTTATTTTCTGTCGTATCGATAGAAACGCACTCGTCGAGGGTTGTTCGTTAAAAGAAAAAGGCAACTCGATCGATCGCAGGTGGTGCTGCAGAACTGCCTCATCCAGCCGCGCAAGCCCATGGACAACCAGGCCAACATCATCACGGCGCAGGGCCGCCGCGACAAGCGCTCCGTCGGCGGCACCGTGCTGCACAACTGCACCATCGAGCCGCACCCGGACTTCAAGGCGGACGCCGGCGGCAAGATCCACACCTACCTGGCGCGGCCGTGGAAGGAGTACTCGAGGACGCTCTACATCCAGAACGACATCGGGGGATTCATCGACCCCAAGGGCTGGCTCGAGTGGAACGGGGACTTCGGCCTCGACACCCTCTTCTACGCCGAGGTGGACAACCGCGGCGCGGGGGCCGACATGAGCAAGAGGGCCAAGTGGGGAGGCATCAAGACCGTCACCTACGAGGAGGCGCAGAAGGAGTTCACCGTCGAGACCTTCATCCAGGGCCAGCAGTTCATCCCAAAGTTCGGGGTCCCCTTCATCCCGGGCTTGCTGCCACAGACGCAGCAAGGAAGGACGCACTGATCGTCCACCCATCCATCATCTGCTTGCTAGTTTATTTATTAATTATATATTATTACTCCTCCGATCCTCCTCAACAAGTTTGATATATATATATACCACTAATTAATATAATGTACCCCTTCTTTTTTTCCATTTTGTCAATTATATATATACTACATTACATGGATGAATATAATCTCGGTTGTTACATATATACTGGAGTAGTCACAAAACAAGTTCGGATTCTAGCACTTCGATCCAATACTAGCTACTAGGATTCTCTCAACAAGCAAGAACAAGCTGCTAGATAGGATTCTTTATTAGAAACTGAAAACACAACGTTTAGCGGCACCACTACAGCGCAGCTGAATACTAATTTGACTGACACCAATAATGGGAAATTAAGCAAAGGATGATGGAGGATGGTGTGACAAAGGGAGATCGAGGGGTTAGCTTACTCTGTCTTGTGGCCATTGCTACTGGTACACCGGACGATGTACTTGCTGCTAGTCGGGACGACGACTAGGCGGTTGCGGAGGACGTAGGTGATGGCGTTGGAATCGCCAGACGCAGGCCGCGCGGTGGAAGATTCGCGCTTGATCCGGCGAGCCGGCGGCGAGCTTGGTCTTGGACTGAGCGGACTTGCGCTTGCCATGGAGGCCCAGCCGGCCCTCTCTGCCCCCACTGGATAGCTATCTATTCTATTCCTTCTAATCTAGGGTTCCCGATCCCGAGGACGACGACGGAGAAGGGGCCCGGCCCGGCTGGTTTTGAATTGTAATTGGGCTGGACCGATTCCGACTCCTTTTTGCTTTGCTTATACGGAGACGCAACGGGTTGGTGAGAGTCAGGCCGGCCCGCAAGACTAAATGATGTGACTGCTAGTCATGGCCCAGGAGATTGTTATGGGCTGCACGACCGGGGCGGTTGTCCCAGAGAAGATTATAGCATTTCATAACTAGTGGCAAAACGGCAAAAACTTAAGTTTCTCGCCCTTATTACGAACTCAAATCCGCTAAATTAGCAAAAGAGGAAAGATACAAAGGCGACTTTGATCACGACATCATCATAAGAGGACACCTAATTGCCGTCCGCAACTAATATGTACTATATGGTTAAAAAAACTAGGGACGGCAAGCAAATTAATATGTTGTGGGCAAGTACTCCCACTGATAATAATACATATAAACACATGGTTCGCAAAGTAAAACTTTAACTAGTAATTTAACACCAGTATCACCAAACTTGTAATTTAAAACCATCTGTACTTTTAGTTATAATTAACCGTTAAACATTTGAAGGACATACTAGTAAATATATTCGTACATTGCTATAATAAAATGTGTTTTGAAAAGTGTGATACGAAATGTACTAGTTTGTGGGCATGTAAAAATAATGTATTTGATTTAGGACAGATAAAAAAATAAACTCCAGGTAATTTAATTATTTAATCCTTTTTGGATTATTACTACATGAGAGGCACGCAGCACCACCTACCTAGTAGATTGTTTGCTGGAATGGAATGGTGCCAATAAGTTGGAGGTGGCGAAAGAAACACAAGACGAGGGCGCCGGCGCCGGCCGCTTCCTTTCTGTTTTTTTCCCCGCTAGTCAGTCAGAGCGGAGTACGTACAGAAAAGAAAGAGTAAAGTGCAACTCCGGTCCACAAACTTTTTATGGTGTGTCATCCCAGTTCATAAACTTTTAAAGTATGTCAAAATTGTACTTAAACTCGTTTTGGGTCTTTAATCAACCCGTTAATAGATTCATTGCACCGAATGGCTATTGTATATTTGCAACTGGAACCCTGCCTTTTTTGTCGATTGATTTTTCATCCTTCCCTAGCTCGCGCCGCGTATCGTCCCAGCTGGGTCGCGCCGCGTCGCCCTGGCTCACGATGGCCACGGCCAGTGCGTGAGCACCATGCGCGCCGGCCAGACCGTGAGCGGGTGACGGCAAAGACGCATGGCAGCACCATGCGTACCGCGTCTCCCTGGCTCGCGACGGCCCGTCCGCGACGGCCGGCCAGTGCGTTAGCAGCGGCGCCGGCAAGGACGCTGGCAGCACCATACGCGCCGCGACAACAACGATTTGGACAGCACCACAACAACGATTTAAACAGCACCACATGCAACAGCATTATTTCACAACAATAAACAACAATGATTTGAACAAAAAATTTCTCAATCGGATTCCTTTGAGAGAATTGTCATCTCAATGCAGTACTTAGCAGGTCACTCACATTGAATTTAGACCAAATTCTTCACTGATGCATACAAAATAAAAATCCAATACTTAAAATAGTGCACTGCAACACAAAAAATGACTACAGAATATCAACAGTCTTTGTTTTCTTTGATGAAGTCTTTCGACTTGTGGATGCTTTCTTCTTCTTGGCTAATGCAGCCCTGCCTGCAATGGTGCTTGTATTAATTGGAGTTGGCCTTTGAACTGGACGGTTAGATAGGATGAAGGCCGGATCTGGTAGAGGTCCATGGGTTGTGACATGAAGCTCTCTTGAGTTTCCTGTGTCAGAAAAATAAAAATATTAGTGAAGCATTCTTGTTTGGAATAAGACAACATTTTTACATGAGTTAGAAATCTAACCTCTCCAAGCATTTGAGAAAGCATTGTGGTGCTACCTTGTGTCATGTCTACAGTTGATGGTGGTTGAGTGCTTGAGATGTTTACCGGGTCCAGCGACTCATTTACATTCAATTGTTCAGCAGGGACTTCATCAGCAGATGCTCTCATTGCCTCTTCCTCTCTCTCTCTTTCAAGTGTGGCTTGTGTTGTGGCAACTAAAGCTTGTGCTTCTTCTGCAGTAAAACCCATCTTTTTTAGGCTGCATCCAGCACTATTAATGGCTTCTCTAAGCTTCACCCTCAAAGGGAATACAAGTCCAACTGAAAATGTAGGATTTGTCATGTCCTCGTCTCTGAATGACTTGAAAGTGTGGCCACCTTCTCTCTCAGAATCAGAGTCTGGTAGCTCAAGACCCTCGTCATCAGTATCTTCCTCATCTGACCATACATCTTGCCTGATCAAAGCAATAGCCTTCAACCTGCAGCCTTTAGCTTTCTTATCCTTTTTGACATTTCCCTCGTCCACACGTGGTTCATTCTCATCAGGACCAACAAATGACTGAACAAGGTCTTCATCCCCATCCTCGATTTCATTGTCACTGTCAACAAAATCATCATATTCTTCACTATTGTTCTCTAGAACCACTTGATTCACCTTCAGTGGTTCTGAATTGTTGCCTTTTCCTGCTAATTCGGAGCTTTTCACCAACCTTTTGTGGGCTCAGTACTTTAGGAAGTTCATCCGCTGGGTCAGCTACAATGTCACCCCAATTAATCCCATCTGCAATGTCATCATGATCGAAATACACTACAAAGTTCTTGACCTTGCTCACAACAGCAGACATGGCATTGGTGTCTTTGTCTTCTATGAGGATTCTAAGACCATCTGCAATGGTCTTCCCAGGTAACAACCAGTAGAACTTCAACTTGTCATCCTTTTAGTAGCCTAATTGCTCCACAAAGTCATCAAACCAGAGAAGGGACCAAGTATCTGCCTCTAAATCATCAAAAAAAATCAACCTTTTCATCCACATAGCTTCTGAGATTTCCATCACCAACAAAGAATCCTCCATGGTGAACCTCTACAGTGAATTGATCCCCACTATCACCTACATTACCAGATAAATTCAACAGACGAAAAATTGATTAAAACCCTAACCAAAATCATACAAAACCCTAATAAAAATCGGCACAGCAGAAGCAGAACTACAACAACGACTAGGGATGAACACACCCTACTGATCCACCTAATCCTCAAACACCGCTGCAGATTGAAGAAAAGAAGAAGCGATTAGGGATGGAGGACTTACAGTAAACCAGCGGAGGTTGCCCTTTGCACCGCAATCGCGCCGCCATGGGTCAACCGGAGCCCTTCCCTTCGCCCCTTCGCCGTTTCCGGAGGTCCGATCGCTGGCCGCCGGGATCGGGAGACGTGCCGTTGGGGCAGGCGAGCGGTCTCGCGTCGAGTCGAATAGGCAAGTCTAGGGGAGAACTGAATCGATAAAGGTAGATGGGGGTCTAATTGCGAATTTGCAACATCACTGCACCTAACGGGCGCGTCTGGATGCGGGTGAGACCCGTTAGCCGGTTGATTAGAGACCCAAAACAAATTTAAGTACAATTTTGACATACTTTGAAAGTTTATGGACCGGGATCACACAAAGTTTGTAGACCGGAGTTGCGCTTTACTCGAAAAGAAAGGATAGAAAAAGACATACATGGGCGCACGCACATCGCTCTCCCTCCCAGTAGAGTACGCTCCCGCGCCGGCCCGCCGGCCGGCCGGCCGGCCGGCTCCCCCCACCCACCACCACCGCACACGGCCGGCCCGCGGTCAGTATACGTGATGGATCGCTGCCCGCCTCGCCCTCGCTCCTCCTCCACTCCACTCCCTTGGATCAATTCCCTCCCTCCCTCCCTCCCCATCGCGCATCACATCGCATCGCAAGGCATGCCGCTCTCATCCAGTCCTCACGCGGCCCTGCTCCTCCCCCGCTTCTCCTCCACCAACCCTCCTCGCCTCCTCCTCCGCGCCCTCGCCCCGCCGCGCCGCGCCCTCGTTTCATTTTCATCCCCGCCACTAGGGTTCGCGTCCGCACTCGCCGCTCCGCCGCTCCGGCTCCGCGCGATGGATCATCCTGTTGGAATGGAGGCGGGGGAGGTGGGGAGGCCGCTCCGGGTCGGCCTCGTCTGCGGCGGGCCCTCCGCCGAGCGGGGCGTCTCCCTCAACTCCGCGCGCTCGGTGCTGGATCACATTCAGGTCGCCCGTCCGTTTCCGCTTACCTTCGCGTTTTCTGCATATCATCATCAGTATTGTTGTTCGTGGCGCGCGCGCGGGTTTGAATTTCAGCATCGGCAACTCCATCGACAAGATTAACTACTGTCTCTAGTTGGGGTGGCTTTGACTTTCAACTACTACACTGTACGGAGTACTGAATATATATAGTATAGTAATACTGGTGCTTTGAATTTGGCTGGCTCGGTCAACGCTTGGTCAGCGGGTCACTCCAGTGTGCTCCATGTGCCTCCTTGCGCTTGTCTAGTGTGTGTAGTACGTAGTGTATGTTTTCTTTTGGAAAGTAACGGCTCGTGTCTCTGATCGACTTCCTCGCTGACGATGATAAATGCATAACAAGATGGTCGGATGCAGGGAGAGGATTTGATCGTCAGCTGCTACTACATCGACTCTGCTATGAACGCCTTTGCGATATCGCCCGCGCAGGTCAGCTCAGGCCCTCCTCCAATTCTCTTGCTATAACCAATTATTAGTGGAGTGCTCTGGTGCTTTTGCCGTTCGTGCACTCGTTTGAATTCAACAGCTCATCCATGCTTGCGCGTTTCTAACATGATCCTTCTCTGCCAAATATACATGCTCATTTTGCCCTTTTCAATTTATAGTACCCACATCAACCACTGTTCAGACTCTGTGGGATTCCATATTCCAGCCCACTTCACCTATATTGTAATAAGATATAGCTTCCCTTGGTTGAATTTCGATTATCAGTTGCATCTTCGGTTTAACTGAAATTATAGTACCCAAAAGAGAGAGACTTATACCCTTGTCTGAAACATGTACTTTCAGTTACTAGTTTATGAACTCATATTCACAATAAAATGATTGCCTGTCATGTTTTGCCCCACAGCTATATTCCAACACACCTTCAGATTTTGATTTCAAACTTGAAAGGTAAGCCTATTGCCAGCAAATTTCTCTTCCTTAGTAATATTATGCCATTTCAAAGTTCTCACTTTTGAGATTCGCTTCCGCAGCCTTGCCCAAGGATTTCACTCCCTATCTGACTTCGCGGAGCATCTTGCCACCAATGTTGACATTGTCTTCCCAGTGATCCATGGGAAATTTGGTGAAGATGGTGGCATTCAGGTTTGTGGTTACTAGTGAAATCTTTTTTACAAGGATGATTCATGCTCGTCGGTTCTACATTTCACTTGCATGGCACTAGGATGTAGTGTTTGAGTGTACACACTCACCTGGGAACTAAGTATGTGTGGGTCTGGCTTCCATATGCTCACAAACTCTTTGAAATTTTCAGGAGCTCTTGGAGAAAGCTAATGTTCCATTTGTTGGGACATCCTCCAAGGAATGTCAGCATGCTTTTGACAAGGTATGTTGTATGGTTCTTTCAAGATTGTTCTTGACCAGATGTGTCATCAGCCTCTCCCTTTTCTTTTCCTTGCACCATCCTTCTATGTGAAATGTGATGTGTCCATCAATATCTCGCCTTGTCACTATTGTAACTTTGTAAGTTTATTTAATGGCACTGAATCCATTTATCCAGTTACCTGATTTTAATCTTGGCTGCAGCATAGTGCGTCGCTCGAGCTTGATACCCAAGGTTTCTTAACGGTGCCAAACTTTCTTGTGGAGGTAAAGCTTGCTTGTTAGAGTCCTCATTGTGACAACTTTAGAGTTTTGCTATTTATCTGTTTACGGATTTTTAAAAGAAAATCTGTCCAATTTTTTGATGTTGTACTCAGATGTTGCAGAAATTATTATGTGATGCTTCAAAATACTTCATGATTTTAGAGGAAAAAGTATGCCAGATCTTTTTTATGTTGCACATGCTATTTTAAGAAATATTTGTTCTCGCATGTTGCATAGTAACTTCATGTTCCACCATATGAAACATGGGAGAATAACTTATGCAACATTGGAGAATCACATCGGCAACATCATAATTTTGACATAATTTACTGCTAAAAATATGTCGACAGATAGATAGACAGTCCCCTTATCTTTATTTTTGTTAATGCACACAATATGTAGTTTAGCTGAAAGACAGGCAGTGGCTGCCAAAAAATTCAATTATTTGCAACGAAGTTTTTTTTTGTATGCTTCATACATATGAAAATAATTTTTGTTTTAACTATTCTTCTGCTTCCAGGGGAATTAATCTTAACAAGAGTCGGGGAAAAAAAGAACAAAATAATTTCTTGCCTGTCACAACATTCCTGCAGTAGTTAACGAAAAAATGGAAGTATGTGGTTACTAATTCTGATGCTCTTCTTTGGTGACCTGATCATGTATCCTGCCATTGTGTCTATGCCAAAGTAGAAGAACAAGTTAGCTAAGCCAGAGTTGGAGGCATGGTTCCAAACCATCAATTTGAGCAAAGAAAATGGCAAAGTGATTGTAAGTGATTGTTTTTACTTGAAATATTGTTTTCATGGTTAGCTTGGTGAGGAGGCAACTTCTGATGTGCTTGCACAGGTCAAACCTACGAGGGCTGGGTCAAGCATTGGTGTGGTTGTTGCTTATGGTGTGAATGATGCTGCTCAGAAAGCTGAGGAAATAATTTCAGAGGTGCAGGATACTTTCTATACTTCTGGAATCATTCAGGTTAAACACTGTAATAATTTTGAGATCTGAAACCCTGTGCTGATTGACAGGGAATTGATGATAAAGTTATCATAGAGGTTTTCCTTGAAGGGGGCACTGAGTTTACCGCCATTGTGGTTGATGTTGGGACTGCTAACAACAGTGAGCCTGTTGTTCTGCTTCCAACAGAAGTATGATACATTATCTTTGCTTATCATCATTATCGTGTTCCTGGAAACATCTTAACTATTTGTTCAATGTTCAAGGACCCTTCTTTCTTTTCTCTTTGAAAAGCAACCTTGACATCCCAGAAAAGTGATACCATGTTAACTACATTCCATATCTTAATCAGCATAATCAAGGTCCTGTGATCTTATATTAGTGCTCAATTCAAGACTACTAGGAAACCATTGGAGTGCTATCTTTAAGTTATCACAATAAGGGCATATTTAGTCTGTCCTTAAAAGGTTCACTAAAAATTTCAGATGGTCCTCCGAGGATGAAAGAAATTGTTATGGCCAGTGGGCCGGCTGGAGGCCTAGGGCCCAGCCCATGAACAGTACCCGCGACACTGTAGCACGCGGGTACTGTACCGCCGCCCGTAGATTAGGGTTTAGGAGAGTCACCTCTATTTAATAGGGGCCTCTTGTATCAATCGAAGGCAAGCAGAAGTAAAACCCTAAATTCTCAGAGCCTCCTCGGAGGGCGAGATTGGTTCTGCCTCTGCTGTCCGTGTCTATCAATCCAGCAAACTAGCTATATCAGAAATACTCTGTTACTTATTGACCAGTTTAGTTCAAAGTTTTAGAGAACCCGGAACCTCTTTTATTTTCCCTTTCCTTTTTGCAGGTTGAGCTTCAGCGCTCCAGCAGCAGTGATACTGAGGATACGATATTCAACTACCGCAGGAAGTACCTTCCGACCCGGCAGGTATAGATCCCAGAGTAAAACACAAGTTGTAAAGGCCATGTGTGCAAAACCATCGGTTGCTTTCTATTGATCTTTGCTACTTTAGTCCTACAGATCCATTTGAGACAAACTTTTAGAACCTCCCGTCACAAGGCTCAGTCAAATTATTCTGTTTTTCACAAACCAAGTGTTCTTACACAAGAAACAACTGAAACATTTCTTGACCTCTTTGCAGGTTGTTTATCATACACCTCCACGTTTTCCGGTAGAGGTGATTGATTGCATAAGACAGGGAATTTCACTTTTATTTCGTCGCCTTGGCCTGCATGACTTTGCAAGGATAGATGGTTGGTTTTTACCTTCTGTTACTTCTTTACCCTCAGCTGAAAATAGTGGCAAATTTGGAAATACCAAGTATGGTACTGTTCTTTTCACGGATATTAATTTGGTAAGCATATTCATATCACTCTTTGTTCTCAAGTCTGGATCATTTCCTGAAGTTTATAGTGCATCATATCTGTTGTACTCTCTGTAACAGATAAGTGGGATGGAGCAAACCAGCTTTTTATTCCAACAAGCTTCAGCGGTAATAATAATACGGTATCATGTGTCTTGCAATTTGGGACTTTTGATTTAGAGAAATTCTTATTTAGATAGCATATATGATCTTCCATGCTAGTTGTCCATCTTTTCTTCCAACTGTGCAGCCATTGAGGGTATTTGTATTTTGGTAATGATATGATAAATAGCTAATCTAATGATTTCTTTATATCCATTATCATGCTATTACAGAAAGTATCATGCAAATACTTATGTACTCAATATAGAATGCTTAATCTCGTTACTAACTTCAGAAACAAAAACAACCCTTTTCAGGTTGGATTCTCTCACTCTCGAATCCTTCGTTCAGTTGTTCAGCATGCTTGCTCGCGTTTCCCTTCTCTTGTTCCATGCAATAATGCGTGGACCGCTTTGTCCAAAAAATTACAATCATCAAAACAAGCAGAAGCAATCCACAGAGGTACATCCAAACAGAAGGTTTTTGTGATCTTCGGAGGAGACACTTCAGAGCGGCAAGTGTCACTTATGAGTGGCACCAATGTCTGGCTTAATTTGCAAGGTTTTGATGATGTAAGATCTCTTGCCTTCAAATATTTTTATTCTATGTTTGATGTTTCCGCATTGTTTTTGTAAAAAATGTGCCCATGTTCAGTCTGCAAATTGTTACCGATACCTTGAATCTGCATGGCACACCGAGGTCCAGTTTTATACAACACCGTTTTTGCTTGTGCCTGCATAATAATGTTCTATTTTCATACACCATTGTTTTAGATTCGTTCTCCTGTTGCTTTCAGCTTGACGTTACACCATGTTTGCTTGCACCCGCAAATGGATATTTCTCCTCCCATGACCAAGATTTCAGTGACATTTCACGAGAAGTTTGGACGTTGCCGTAAGTGTCGCACTTTATTGGATCTTCTGGATAAATTATAGTGATGCACCGTAGCCTTGACTTGTGGAAACGACTTACCTTGGCATACTCTTTGTGGCAGGTATTCCTTAGTGTTACGACATACCACTGAAGAAGTTCATGCTGCATGTGTTGAGGCAACTGAACCAGAACGAGTTGAAATAACATCTCGTTTGCGTGAACAAGTAATGGATGAACTTGAGCCAGGATTAAGCAAACATGATTGGTTTGCAGGCTTTGACATTGCTTATGAACAACCTATCAAATACTCTCTGCAACAGTGGATCAACCATGCAAAAGAATCTGGAGCTGTAGTGTTTATAGCAGGTATTTTTTCCAAAAGATACTTATCTAGTTGAACGTCTGTGCACTAATGTTTATCTTTCCTGACATATGTCACCATGTATACACATTCCAACTATTGCAATTCAATACAATCTGAAAACACATTGCATGTAATATTTCTGGCATTAATGGACTGTCAAGTGCCAATTATTCAATCATGTTGCTCTTTTTTTATATAAAATCAACCATAGTAATTAGTAATGACACTAAGCGACAGTGAAAATTTGGGATGAAGCCTCTCTCCTTTTTTTGGAAAAGGGAAGCTTTATTGATCTTAGACAATTACATCGAGATGATACAATTATATAAGATCCAACCCGGCCTTTGCATAACTAAGATGCACACAGCCAATGAGAAAGAAACAAAAAATAAGAGCCCCATGACCTAGCAAACTACCACAAGCGCCTTCATCTTCATACGCTTCACAAACCAAAGCAACTCTTGGACTATGAAGTAGGCTCCCGAGACAACGCCTCCAACGAGGAGACGGCACGCGCACGTGCCGACGTTGTAATGACCCAACCAATTAAGACCAGATCAAATGTTTTCACGTAATTCGGGATGAAGCCTCTCTCCTGACTGTTGCATTCATTAGCTTTTGCTTCTTACTGTTCCTTTTTATTTAGTTTTTCATGTCTTATGTGTCACATGTAGTGCATGGTGGTATTGGAGAGGATGGTACCATTCAAACATTGTTGGAGTCTGCAGGAGTTCCTTACACAGGTTCACTTTGTAGCTTATATGGGGTATTTCTATGTGGCCGAACTTAAGAATATAAAACCATGATGATTACAAAGCTCTTGTCAATTTTTCATGCAGGACCAGGACCAATAGCTTCTAGAACATGCATGAACAAAGTTGCAACCTCACTTGCCGTTGACCATGTATGAACCTTTTGCACATTTTACTCTTATATGGATTGGTATCGTTATTTAATTATTTATTTCCTAGTATAAAAATGGAATGATATTTCATAATGTCATGACGACACAAACAACTTTAATCAATTTGCTGACAGCACAATTTTTGCTTACCAAAAATTTTGTTAGAGTTGGTCCACGAAAAGAAACTCATTAGAGGTAGTCATGCTAGCATGACTATAACAAAGGATTTTTACAGTATTTTTGGTACTTCTGCAGCTGACTAGCTATGGAGTTCATACCATACCGAAGGATGTAAGAGCAACTGAAGAGGTACTGAAGTCATCTCTTGTTGATATCTGGAATGAACTTAAAGCAAAACTACAAACAGAGACAGTATGTGTGAAACCAGCTCGTGATGGATGCTCGACTGGTGTAGCAAGATTGTGGTAAGCATTTATTTAACTCTCGTCCAGTGTTAAAACAGTTTAACATATGGCGTATATCGCCAATGTCTTATGGACAGCTCATTAAGAAAACATTAACTATTTTTAGCTGTACAAAGGACCTAGAAGTCTATACAGATGCATTGAGGAGAAAGTTTCAGCGTCTGCCAGCTAACTGCCTGTCCAGGGTACTAAAAACTCAAGCTAACCATGTTTTGTGCCAATTGAGAACTATATCTGCCTGTGGTCAGATGCACTTTTAACATTAAACTATTTTTATAGGCACATGGCGTTATTGAGATGCCAGTCCCTCCTCCAGAATCATTAATATTTGAGCCTTTTATTGAAACCGATGAAATTATCATTTCAAATAAATTGGAGAATGGTAGTGCTCGCCATCTGGTATGGAAGGGTGAAAATGACTGGCTTGAAATAACTGTTGGTGTAGTTGGCAAACATGGAGAAATGCACTCGTTAAATCCAAGTATCACAGTGAAAGAAAGTGGTGATATTTTGTCCCTCGAGGAGAAATTTCAAGGTAAGTATCATACACACTTTCTAGTTTGCATTATTTACCTTGTTTATGATCTCAGGTCTGAAAGAGTAGAAGGGGTTGATATTGTGAGTGTTGTCCTTTGTTCTGCTAAAATAATTGCTGGCATGGAAATGAATGTACATTTTAGGTGAACTTGGCATAGGACGGATGAGGGAAAATAATTTCTTGTAGAACACACCATTCATGTCTTGTAAGTTTGAGATTTGGTGATTGATTCTCTTGTCTCGCTGGTAGCTTTGTACTGTTGGTTGCGCTATGCTGGTAAAATTTATTTGTGGTGTACAGCAGTGCACTGTTATCAGTATGAAACGCTTTTGTTAAGAGTGTCTGTCCCAGCGTAAGTTTTGTCACTGGGCCGTTGATATTGTGAGTGTTGTCCTCTAAGCCCGCTTGCTGATACCATGAGGTGATTTGAATTTTCAGGCGGCACTGGAATCAACTTGACACCACCTCCTGCAACAATTATGAGGTGTGATATTTTATCTGTGACTATTCCCAGTTTCTGACTGGGCAGAGTAGTTCCTGATTCATCTCAGCATTATGCCTTAATATCGTTGCATCTTTTGGTCTCGTGTAGTGAGGATGCTCTGCAAAGGTGCAAAAAGAGTATAGAGATCATGGCAAACTCTCTAGGTTTGGAAGGCTTCTCGCGCATAGATGCATTTGTTAATGTGCGAAGTGGGGAGGTATGAGCGTGAAATGAAATGCTGTGAGAAATATATATATATATATATTCGCCGTGATACTGCGGTAGTTAAACCATTTCCCCATATTTGGTCCTGTATATGCAGGTGCTGCTGATAGAAGTGAATACTGTACCTGGGATGACTCCATCCACCGTGCTGATTCATCAAGTAAGCTTCAGACAAAAATTACATGTGGCCATTGTTTTTGCTACCGTTAGGATGATGTAACAACTAATAATGTTGTGATATGGTCGCAATTGCAGGCGCTCGCGGAGGAACCACCAGTGTACCCCCACAAGTTTTTCCGTACTCTTCTGGATCTGGCGTTTGAAAGGGCACAATAATAGAATAGCTTTCAGTAGTTGGTACACACAATTCCGGTTCATCAATTTTATAGTGTTATTACTACCAACAATTTGAGGTACTGTAAGTTTATTATGAAAAACACCTGCTGGTATCTGGATTTCATGCCACTGCTGATCGAATTGATCAGTACGAATATGCTACACACCTACACGTGTCATCGACAGAAGTGGTAGTGTAAATCGAGGTGACCCTTGTTTCAACGCAGAAAACCCAATCTTTTTTTTTCTTTGGATGATATAAACCTGTAGAAAGTTAAACGTGATCTCCATCCCATTTGTACAAAGGCGGACAGGGACATGCGGGCCCGCACGAAGAATCGTTGCTTTCACAAAGCTGGAAACACGGCTGGGTGCAGCGGTGGGCGGTGGGTCGGTTACCCGGCCTGCTTGACTCGACCAACGCATACAACCTCATCAGTTCCAGAGACTAGCTAATTCAGAAACTCTTTCTTCGAGAAACAACATCACTAGGAGATAGGGCCAAAGTTTGGTTCCATTTTCTTTTTCAAAATAGAGTATGGATGATTACACATATACATCTTGTTAACCCCTAGATAAACACAAACATGTACACACCCCTGTTAGTTTCTTACAGTCTAAATACTCGAGATTAGGTCGATAGATCTTTAGGTTGACAGCAGCTACATGCATCAACGGTTAAATTGTCTACCATTGAATGGGTAGGAGATACACCAACCAACTTCACTAACCATCCAATGTTTGGCTCTCGTAGGTCATTGTTTAGTTTGATAATGACTTTTACCTAATCGCTGAAAGGAGCATATCTATCTGTTTGACAAGAAAGAATAGGGTGGATATGTCTGAATGCAGATTAATTACATACCATGCCATGCCGGTATCTGTTTGACAAGGAGCATACCTTTCTGCTAGGCAGAATTATGCACGTAGTGTCAGAATGCACTTTCCCATATCAAAAAGAAAAAAAGAAGCGAGGAGGGAAAAGAAAAGGGAACAGACAATGCCCTGTTCGTTTGGCTGGTGGCTTGTGGCTGGCGCTGATTTTTGCTGAGAGAAAAACACTGGTGGCTGGCGCTGGTTTTCGCTGAGAGAAAACACTGTTGGTTCGCTGGAAACAATCCAAACGAACAGGGCGAACCTTATTCCCTCGCAATTAGTGTTCATCTAAAGTACGTAGTGTCGAGCAATTTGCAACACAAAGATTAATTTTGGCACGTTTGTTGTTTGTTTTGATATATAGAGCGATGTATATATGTCGTCTATGGTATTGGATCTCTCGATCGATCGCAAGAGTAGTAAGTACGTCTTCAGTTGGTTGTTCGTCTTATCGAGATAAGCAGCAGGCCGGCCCGGAGACATTTCGGATGATGATGATGATGGATGATTTCTTCATTTCTCCTGTGCGTGTGGGTCTCTCTCTCTCTGAACACGTAATTGGCGCCTGTATTTATTTGCAAGTAGGACGGACGGCAAGGCAACTAGCAACGACCACCATGCATGTCGTTTCACGGTACACTTGTGGAGCCTTAATTTGTTTATTTGTTTGTACTGTTGTTACTGGTTAATGTATCTTAGTAGCAAATGATTAGAACTCTTGATTTGATGACGTACGTGGGGAGTATCAGGAATCTGGAATACTGGAGGAGTATATAATTAACAATCTGACGTGTGATTGTTTATGCACTGCCAGTTGGATGATCCATAGGTATACATGGGAGAATGATAGGCCAGCCGGGGGCGGCGATGATTGGATTGGATTGGATTATTGAGGTAGTAGGGGCCTAGGCGGAGATGTCTCTATATTATTCCTATTATTATGAATTATTGTGGGCGGTGAACGGTGATGATGCAAAGGGAGGTGGGAGTGATGGATGGAGGGAAGCTTCTCGGCACCTTCCTTTGTTCCTGGCATGGTGTGGATCAAGTCTTGCCAGATCAGATGATCACAACAACTTGAGCGCTAGCCTCCAAATTAGACCCTTTAAAGCAAACCACGCTTGGCAAGGCTTCCTTTGCATCAACAAATATCAGTCCATCCTTTATTAAAAAAACAAAATATCAGTCCTATATGCCCATATGTTGTACAGTACTACTCACTTGTCAGTAGCATAGGCAGGCAGGTCGATCAATCAAAGTGTGTGAAACCTACCTCTCCTGCCCCGATGAGTTGTACTAGCTCCCCCAGGTCATAAGGATCCAACAAACCAATAATTGTCGTCATCACCATCAGCAGCATGCTCAGCTCGATCTCTTGTTGTGGTGACTGGCTGGCAGTGCAGTGGCACGTGATACCACCACCACACCACTCCAGCTTAATTGCAGCAAATTCTTGCATCCCGATCACGTACTTAGAGCGACAGCATCGACTCGGGACGGACCGGCATGGCCGGTTTCGATGATATAGCATGTGCCGCCTCTCCATATACTTACATATATACACAAATGCAATGCATATATATACATGCATGCGCCCATCTATATACTGCATGTACCTAGCTATTAGTATCACATCGATATCTCGATCTCACCTGCTGCATCAATCATCATATCGATCGATTTCTGGTTAGGGGTGCTAAAGAGCCCTCTACTTTATACCAGAAATTTTAAGGGCCGGGCCAAAAAAGTACTAGTTTTTTATTTAAATTTGACTAGGGCCAAATTAGATTGTGAAGAAACAAACGGGCCACGATCCATTACCACCCCGGACCTGGTTGGTGCCTCCCCCAAAACGCACACCCCCGGCTGCTCTTCGTTTCTTTCCTTCGTTCATCTCGTACGTGTTACATGTTGTGCAGCCAGGGCGTACTGCGCGCACCAGCTAGGGTCCAGCAGTTGCGCCCACAACCTGACGGATCGGACCACAACAAAGACAGCAAAAGATCTATCGATCCACTCCGTCCTCTCTGCCCCGGAGACGTGCTTGTGTTGAAGCCATTATTATTATATTTAAAAATTGCAAGATATCATGCATAATATAAGAATTCTACATATATATTGTGTGCATCGTTATCCTCTGATCTAAAGTAAAAGAAAGTGGTAATAAAGTGCGCAGATGAGGAGATTGTCCGATGCAGCAGGAAGTTGAGTGTAAACGAAACCACAGGGAGCTGAGGACGGACAGGTCGTCGGTGTGTGTGAGCTGGCATGTCCATCGTTTCTTCCTACGAGTGCTTCTTCCTGGCCCCGATCGACCCCGCGGCCTCTTCTTCTCTTGTATAAAAGGCCCCGCCTTGGGTGGCCTCCAACCTCTCTCTCCATCGTTTCGATTCGATTCCCCCGGCCTTATTAGCAAGCTAAGTAGCGAGCGCGCAACAAGAAGAAACAAGCAGGCAATCTTGCTTGATCTGTGCGCGCGCAAGGAGCTGGCGGCGTCTACTACTAAGCCTAAGCTGGAGGAGGTCATCGGCGGCTGCCTCGGCGCCACCGCCGGCGAGATAGGCGGCGGAGAGACAGAGGAGCAGCGCAACAAGTTCCTCGTGCTCCGGCTGTACGAGGCGCTCAACGGCGGCCGCGATCCCACCGGCGTGCAGTCCCTCCTCGCGCCGGACCTCGAGTGGTGGTTCCATGGCCCGCCAAAGCGCCAGCACATGATGCGCATCCTCACCGGAGATTCTGCAGGCAACGCCGCCTTCCGCTTCGTGCCGCGCTCCGTCACCGCCTTCGGATCCACCGTCATCGCCGAGGGCGGCGACCAAGGTACAACGAAAGGTGATGTGTACTGGGTGCACGCCTGGACCGTGCGGCCTGAGGATGGGGTAATCACCCAGCTCCGCGAGTACTTCAACACCGACCTCACCGTCACCCGCCTCGCCGCCGCCGCCGCCAAGCAGTGCGTCTGGCAGAGCCGCCGCCCCGACAGTGCAACCAACTCCCTCCCGGGCCTCGTCCTCGCCCTCTGATCCAATTCCTTTCCTTGCTTGCTATCATCTCGATTCAGCAATAAATTGGACGGACGCATATGGGCTAGCTGATCCAATCAAATCGACCCAAATCTCGATCGCCTTCGTCTAGCTACCTATATACAAGTAATAATACTTAAATTCCGTGTGGTTTGTCGTCCGTCTAGTAGTCCAAGATATACATAGAGTGTTTGGTCCTCCTCCTATGTATTTGCTGGATTATTATTGTGCTTTTTCTCCATCATCAGTAATAAATATTAAAGTATTTGATCATCATATATCATATCGGACTAATTTCCATCTTATTCACCTTGCTTCTCCACATACTATATATATGTGTGCAGTACGTAGTAAATCAGATCAATCGCCCTTTTATTTGATCAAACGCAGATAGATACCTACTAGTATTATGGATCAAAAGCAGACTCTCGTATGATGCATGTGCTAGCCTAATGTAAAGAAAAAAGCATAATAGCAATCTTACCTTGCAAGCAAAGGTTTTATGTACTGGTACATGCATGCTTTGCTTGGATTATTATTATATTTGCTTGTCAAGCAACCAACTTGCCGTAACATTCGGCGGAAAGCAAACTAGAGTGCACGGCAGCATGTATATTTACAATTTTACTTCTCAACCAAAAACTTTTTAAAAAATAAAGAGAAAAGTTGACGGCGGCGAAGATGATTTAGTGGTCCGTCTTTGATCCGATTTATATATATAAATAAAAAAAAGCCAAACCTGCACTCCACGTAGATGACAGCCTATGGAGGGGCGACACGACTACAGCGAGTGTGCATTCCTGTTTATTTGACTCCGCATACAGCTCCACAAATACACATCGTCTTCATTCAAATAGAGGGCCTTTTGTGCTCTATTTTTCCTCATCCCACTGTCCGAGAGCACCTGCATTTTTTCACCATCTCTGATTTCGGTCGGGGCAACAACTCATTGCATTCCTTCTTTCTTTTTATTTTGGCGTCTTATTACCACGATGTCGGGATTAAAGTCGTAAAATAAGGCTGTACGGAGTACAATACCATTCTGGTTACTGCCATTGTTCGAGGACTCATGCATATATAACTTTGTCACGTACTATACAGTATACAATAATAATAACTTTTAAGCTCACATTTTTCATTTTACTACTAATAAAAAAATATGGGCATTACGATGGTGCACAAGTCAATTGTTGGCAACTTTAGTTTTTTGTAAAATACCAATAATACAGATGCAGACATTCACACACTCACCCCGGCCGGAAGATAGCGCAAGTTAATTTTGAAATAAATCGAGGAAAATGTGAGCATCTATAATAAGTCAAGGATTCGATCACTCGAACTGGATAGATCCTACCACAAGGAACTTACTAACTGAGCTATATATAATGAGTTAATTTATTTGGAGAAGAGGATTCATTTACAGAAGAGATTGTGCGAGCATTTGGCATCAGAAGCTTACTTATCGAAAACCTGATCGATCGCGTAGTGCACATCTCTGATATACAGTTAATAATATGAGAATGCATGCACATGTCCACGAATATGTTCACTGATGCTCAAGATGGTGGAGAGGATCCGATCGAGAGGACAACGGCATATATACCCGGATGTGAATCTGTTGGTCCTATATGCTAGTAGGCAGCATCTTTCAATATTTATCGAATGTAATAATTCTTATTATGCTCTGGTGGTGCTGGGCACGCCAAACACAAGAAGAAAAGGAAGAAAGCGCCGTCCTGATGGACTAGAAACCTAGTGACAAAATATATATTCTCTCAGTATATACTATTGACATTTGCTGATAACGTGGACATTTGTCTTGTATTGGATTTTGCTAAAAGATTTTTAAGTCTAGTAAATACACTTTTCTCCAATAGTGGCCTTATTTTGTGTTCACACGACCTGTTAAATCTGTTACGTATTTCTAAACAGGACCTCGTCTCCAACTGCATTTTTCAGTTGGTGTGGCCTCTCCGCGACTCTCAACATGGTCCCTTTTTTTTCGTGAGGTGATGGGAGCGCGGAGTGGGTAGAAATATGGCTCATAGCTTTGATATTGGCCACGCGGAAAAATAAAAACAGAATTAGCTTTGTTATTGGAAGTGTTTATTGTACATTTTTAGAGATATTTTTAAATTGTTTAAGTATGTATCCTACCGGAAATAATGGGGCTAAATCTACATCGTGATGGAAGATGGATACTCTTATAACGACATGGATTGACGTAGTACCCCGGCCCCTACCGAAAGTGATGGTGCGTGTTGTTTACACTCGCGCGATCACGCTCAGATCTACTAGCAGTGAAAAGCGATAAGAGCAAAAGAAACAGGTAGCAGAAAGAGAGGTGCCCTGGGATCTTTTTCTTTTTCTCTCTTGGGATTTTTTATGCATTCTGGAAGTAATGGGTGAGAAAAACAAGCCACTGAGTTACGTTGAATCGGTCGGTAATCCTTGGTTGATATATATATATATCATCTACCTCTCAAGAACCGTAACGACAGCCGCCTTTAATTGGATAACGATATCGATCGCCTCTACTAGCTTCTGCGCTTTTGCTTCTGCTCAACCAAGAACCAACCAACGATGGCGACGAACGAAAGCAACTAGTAGTACACGTACTACCTGTATGTTCCGACCACACTGAATGCTATAGTTATATTAGTGGCATGCATGCATCAGTAACAAGAGCGACGACAGACACACATCTGAATCCTGAGCAGTAATTTCAATTCGTAAGTCACGATGCTCACAGTCGAAACATGACAAGAAAAAGAAACAGCGAAATTCCTCCAGCTTTCGTTTGTTACCAAAGGGGCTATAGGGTCCGGCCATGACAAGAAAAAGAAAGCCCTAGTGTGTCCGGCCATGACAAGAAAAAGGACTAGTCGCTCCACATTTATTTACCGAGGGATTTGGAGATTTTAGAATTTCATAGGATATTTTTCCCAAAAGCATGAGCTGTAGCACATACTTTTAGCCCAAAGCATGCTGCGTGCAACCAGAGCAGGCAAAACGAACGCAGCCCATCCATCTCAGTTGAGGTGGTGTGATTCAAGGTTAATTCATGGGTTTCCTTTACAGCCCACCCAGGTGCGAGGTGCCCAAAACCATATGGCCCCAATAAAACTCGGCACGGCCCGGAGACACTTTCTCTTTGAAGTTCCAGGACAGCCCAGAGACATGATGAATCGTTAAGCCGACCACAACTTTTTCCCAAAAAAGAAAAATGCATGAATTTTGATCATCAGATTGAGTCACAGCGAGATGTAAGCGTACGGGAGCCTAATACAGGCCCTTGTTTTGTTTTAGGTCCTAAGTTTGCACCCAAAGTTTACTATATAAAAAGAAGATTCACATCACATCAAAATATCGACACGCGCATGGAGTACTAAATAATATAGATAAAATCAAAAACTAATTGTACAGTTTTGTTGTACTTTGCGAGACGAATATTTTAAACCTAATTAATCAATGTTTGGATAATTTTTCATAAATAAAAACGAAATGCTACAGTAGCGCATTTACGGCGAAGTGATATCTTTCCTCCAAATTTGACCCCCAAAATTTACATCTAAACAAGGCCTAGTGATGTACGTTTGGAAATTGTTGACATGCATGCATGATGATATATAGTTGAACAATTCATGTGGCTTATTGAGTATATGTACGTGCTAAATGCTAATAATACAGTATATAGTACATATACTTACAGATAGTGTAATCGTTGCTTTGAACAAGATACATATGCATTGATTTGGATATGGTAGGACCGTTGGCGTATCTGTGTGGTGTGGTGAGTGATCCGTGCATGGACTACGTGGCATCGTCCTACCGAGCAACTAGTCGTAACCTGCAAGCTAGCTTATTGCTAAATTGTACTGCCTCCATCCTTTAATATAGGAAAAAGTCTACTTCACCCCCAATCTATGATGGGTGGAACACATCACCCCCAACCTATAAAAATTGATTTTTTACCCCCGAACTTTCTAAAACCGGACAAATCACCTCCTAAAACAGTTTTAAAAAATCATAATAAATCACAGAAAAATCATAAAAATGGAAAATCAAATTGTGTTGGACTCCAAATGAGTAGATCTATGTAGTGAACATATAATATGGTATGCTTTAGTATATTGTTTTACAGCTATGAAGAAAAGCATAGATCTAAAGTTACAGGAAAAAAAATGTACTAAAACATTCCGTATTATATGTTCACTGCATAGAACTACTAATTTGAAGTCCAACACAATTTGATTTTTCCATTTTAAGATTTTTCTGTGATTTATTATAATTTTTCAAAACTACTTTAGGGAATGATTTATCCGGTTTTAGAAAGTTTAGAAATAAAAAATTTATTTTTATAGGTTGGAGGGTGATGTGTTGCACCTCTTGTATGTCTGGGGTGAAGTAGGCTTTTTCATTTAATATACGACGAAGGTTGGCACAAGCATACGCAAATACCGTACAGCAGCAGCAGGCAGGCAGGCTCAGTGGAGCTGATTAATATTTAATAATAGCTGTCTGTATTATTGTATGTACTATATGTAGGCCGGCCGGGGCAGGCAGGGCCTCGTGGCTTCATGCAAATGCCTCGTCGCCCAAGCTGCTGCGGCGGCAGCCGCTCCGGCGAGGCTGTGGAGGGCGGCCTTGCCGCCATGGCCGGGCTCCTCCGTCAGCTGGGAGACCTCGCAGAGCTTGCCGCGGAGGTGTTGGACGAACTGCAACATCAAGTCATGGCCGCGTCCGCACGACGCCGACGACTCGCCAACAGGCTGCAGCTGCTGCTCGGGCCTCCTCTCTCCACCGACAACAGCATCATCCATCACAGCTGGTCGTCGTCGTCACAAACGCAGCAGCTCAGGCATGCCATCGGAGACACGCCGGGTTTCATCGTCAACCATATCACCAACCACTGTCGCGGGCCTCCCAGCCTGCTCTCACTTCTTGACAGGTACAGATTCACTCTAACTGTCGGCGCTTCAGACCAGCAGCAGAGTTTCAGCCTCCGGACTCGGCCCAGACTGACTGTAAGCTCCGACGGCTGAAGCAGCATCGACAGACATGTCTCTTCAAGTACGAGTCTTCAGCAGAGCCAGAGCGCAGATATTCCTCCGATGACCACTCTGAGACTGATAAGTCTGTCACCAGCTCACCTCAACTACACATGGAAATAGTGGACAATCCAACTACTGGGCAATCCAAAGATTGCTGCTTGGATGCTGCTGGTTCAGACGAGTACACGGGGAATTGCTGCAGTGGGCTCGAGAGGACTAGCTCTTTCGAGGCATGGCTCTCTCCAGATCCATGTGCTCGCTTTGGTACCCATGAGTTTAATCAAACTAGGAAAGAATCATCTCGTCCTATTTATACCAGCCATGCCGTTACATCAAATGGTCCTCTTACGGACACCATGAAGGCCAAGCAGGATTCAGCAGCTGCAGAGACTTCCTGCAACAAGGGTGTGAGCAAGAGCCACTACAGGTACAAAGCCAGCATTGAGATGATTGCCTCGACACTCGGCAGTTTGCCGAGCAAGCTCTGCATGAAGCAGCAGCACGATCCCCTGGGGGCAGAGTCAGACACAGACTCCTCGCGTTCTCATCATGCAAGTGGCCTCCGGAGAGAGGCTTTACTGCCTCTTGTTGCTGACACGAAAACGCGCCAACAAACTCGAAGCCGATCAAACGCGCAGCGCAGCCGTCACAACGGCCAACTCCTGAGCTCCTCGGGCAAACCGGTCTGACCGGTTCCTGAAACCGGTCTGACCGCTTTCATGCAGGAACTCGTGAAGACCTAGAAACTCGAGCTCGGGAGGGACTCCGTCGGAGCTCAAGCAAGCTAGGGTTGCTCTAGGGTCGGCAGGCCACCTAGAATGCCCTTGAACGCCGTAGAGACGAGCAAAGAACAGAATATGGAGGTTGAAAAAGATTAGGGTTTGAGGGATAAAAAAGTAAAGGATAAACGTGTTTGATTCGATTGGAATACATCTCAATCGGTCTTAGCCTTAATATTTATAGGCCAGGGAAGTCTTACCCCTTTCGAATAGGTTACAATATGGGATTAAACTCGGAATCCTAATCCTACTCGAATTACAGAACCAAACCGGTCTGACCGGTTTGGCCGAGCTAGAGCCAATTTTGACTGTCAACACATGTCCCCCTGCGTTTTTAGTGAACTTGAGAACTAAAAAGCAAGTAATTACAATTCAGGAGCTAAAATTTATGCTAAGGGCGATATCAACAATATATCGGCCATTGGTCTTCATGCGTCTTGCCAAACACTTGGATAGAATTTCTTCAAATATCCTCCGTTGATAGCTTTAGGCAAATGATCTCCCTTCAGCGTCTCTAGCATGTAAGAATTCCCAAAAATGACTTTGACAACTCTATAGGGTCCTTCCCAACTTGGTGACCATTTACCAAACTTGTTACTTTTCGTCCCAATAGGCAAGATCGTCTTCCAAACAAGCTCACCAATCTGAAAATATTTTCCTCGTACTTTCTTGTTGTAAGCTTTAGCAACCCGAAGCTTATCTTTCTCAATCTCCTTCAAAGCTTTCAATCGTTTGTCGGTTACCTCATCAATATTATCCAACATCAAATTGTGGTAATCAACAACATCAAGGTCATTTTGTTTAGCCAATCTATAAGCGTCCAGATTTACCTCAACGGGTAAAACGGCCTCTTGACCATACACAAGCTCAAAAGGAGTAACTTTAGTAGCACCATGTCTAGATATACGATGAGCCCATAATGCTTCGGATAAAACTTCATGCCATCTCTTAGGACTTTCTTCTATCTTTTTCTTGATTAATTTGATCAAAATTTTATTACTTGACTCGGCTTGTCCATTAGCCTGAGCGTAATATGGAGATGAATTGAGCAACTTAATTCTATAGGATTCGGCGAATTCACGTACCTCTTTAGACATAAACGAAGTACCTTGATCCGTTGTCAAAGTTTGAGGAATACTGAATGTATGAATAATATTTTGCGTAACAAATTCAATTACCTCTCGATGCGTCATATTCTTCAAGGGAATCGCTTCGGTCCACTTAGTGAAATAATCTGTAGCAACTAACACAAAACGATGTCCTTTTGATGATGGAGGATTAATTTGCCCAATAAAATCCAATCCCCAACCTCGGAACGGCCATGGCTTAATAATAGGATGCATCAATGCAGCAGGAACAAGTTGCAAATTTCCAAACTTCTGACATTCCTCACATCCTTTGTAATATTTGAAACAATCTGACATCATAGTAGGCCAATAGAAACCGGCTCGTCTAAGTAACCACTTCATCTTTGGAGCCGATTGATGTGTACCACAAATACCTTCATGGACCTCACCCATGGCAACTTTGGCCTGATCCGAATTAAGACATTTCAACAGCAAATCTTCGGCGTTTCGACGATAGAGTTCATCGTCAAGCAAAACATATTTAAACGATATTCGCCGAATATTTCTTTCTGCACCACGACCAGGATCTCTCAAATAAGTAATAATAGGCACCCTCCAATCCTGATCTTCAACTTTGGATTGATTAGCATCATCCAAAGGATTTTTGCTTCTGTTAGGGGACAAAGCGGTCAGACCGGTTTCAGAACCGGTCAGACCGGTTTTGGCAGTCAGACCGGTCTAACCGGTTTCTGAAACCGGTGTGACCGGTTCATCCAGAACCAGAACCTCGGCTTTCGTTTGCATCGGTTTTTTGAGATAGAAATACTTCTTTGCAACCATATAACCAGATGCTTTCTGAGCCAAAGTATTTGCCTTGTCATTCTCTTCTCTTGGAATATGTTTGATAGTAAATTCATCAAAAGAAGCAATGATATCAAGACATCTATCAAGATATGCATTTAATGAACCATTATAACATTGGCATACCTTTGACACTTGTTGTACCACCAGGAGCGAATCACCAAAAACTTCAACATGCTTTATTCCCATGTCTTGCAAAAATTCCAAACCAAATAGAAGAGCTTCATATTCAACTTGATTATTGGTTCGCTTTTCTTCCAATCGATTTGAAAACTCAAAGACGGCACCACTTGGAGAAATCAAAACAGCACCAATTCCTTATCCATCATTGCAAACCGATCCATCAAAGTATAACTTTCATGGTGTACAAGCAACATAGTCGACGTTGAATTCACAAGTATCATCAATTCGATGCTCAACAATAAAATCAGCTACAATTTAGCCTTTCATAGATTTTAAAGGTTCACAAGCCAAATCATACTCAACTAAAGCATAAGCCCATTTACCGATCCTACCACTAGAAATCGGCTTTTGCAACATATGTTTAATTACATCGGTTTGACACAACACGATGCAAGTGCTAGATAATAAATAATGCCTCAATTGACTACAAGCATGGTACAAGGATAAACACAACTTCTCAATGAAAGTATACCTTGTTTCTGCATCGATGAGCCGTCGGCTTACATAAGCAATCACATACTCCTTGTTGCCGATTTCTTGAGTCAAAACAGCCCCAATAGTTCTATCTTCAGCCGCCACATAAAGTCTAAATGGTACTCCTCGCTTAGGTGCCCTAAGCACCGGTGGTGAAGACAAGTACTCTTTGATCTTCTCAAAAGCTTCTTGCTATTTTGCCCCCAAAGTAAAATCGGCTTCATTCTTTAACCGAAGTAAAGGAGTAAAAGCATCAACCTTTCCAGACAAGTTAATTATAAATCTTCTCAAGAAATTTACCTTATATAAAAACTTTTGCAAATCTTTCTTGCAAGTAGGAGCTTCGACTTTCTTCATAGCTTCAATTCTCTTGGGATCAACTTCTATGCCGTTCTCATGAATAACAAACCCAAGAAACTTCCCAGCCGAAACACCAAAAGCACATTTGAGTGGATTCATTTTCAATCTATACCGTCGCATCCTTTCAAGAGCAAGTTTTAAATCGGCTAGATGAGGAATTAAACCATCCGATTTAACCACAATATCATCAATATATACTTCCACGATAACTCCAAGCAAATCATGAAAGATTAAATTCATAGCTCTTTGATAAGTTGCACCGGCATTCTTCAATCCAAAAGTCATAACCACCCACTCAAACAAACCAATAAATCCTGGACATTGAAAGGCCGTTTTGTGCATATCTTCTTCGGCCATGAAGATTTGATTATATCCAGCATTACCATCAAGGAAACTAACAACACGATGCCCAGAAGCTTCATTGATTAAGACATCGGCTATAGGCATAGGATATGAATCTTTTGGAGTGGCTTTATTAAGATCTCTAAAATCAATGCAAACTCTAAGTTTTCCCGAATCTTTCTTTTCAACGGGAACAATATTAGAAATCCACTCCGCATAACGACAAGTCCGAATAAAACCAGCATCTAGCAAACGATTAACTTCTTCTTTTATTCGGTCATAAATAGCGGGATTAAAATGTCTAGCTGATTGTTTAAAAGGTCTAAAACCGGCTTTTATCGGTAAACGATGCTCAACTAAATCACGACTCAAACCGGGCATCTCACGGTACTCCCAAGCAAAACAATCGACATACTCTTTCAATAAATTTATTAATTCGGCTTTAAACTCAACCGATAAATTTTTGTTTACAAAAGTTGGCCTAGGAATAGTACCATCACCAATATCTATTTTTTCTAAAGGGTCGGCTGATGTAAAACCTTGACCTAGTTTATCCATATCACCCAAATCTTCAATGGCTTCAAACGTACCTTCTGTTTTTTCTCGAAAATGATCAATTCGCTCTTGAAGCCACTGTCCAGACGTAAACCGGTCTGACCGGTTCCCAGAAGCGGTCTGACCGGTTTGGCTTGATCGGTGCTGTTCAGGTCTAAACCGGTCTGACCGGTTTCCAGAAGCGGTCTGGCCGGTTTGTCTTTGTTGATTTGTTTGCTCCATCAATTACAGCAAGTAATTCAACCGATTTTCCATCGGCTTTAATGTAGCAGCAACAAAACCATCCTTTGTGCAACTGATGAGCTCATAGTCGGTCAAATCCATGCCCGACAGACATTTGACCTTCTCATTTGCACTAAGAGAATCGGAATCGGCCATTGCAACAAAGGAAGAACTGTCACCATGGACAACTTCAACTTCATCGCCGATCCACTGAATAAGATATTGATGCAAGGTAGATGGAATACATTTATTTGCATGAATCCAATCTCGACCAAGAATTAAATTGAAGTTACCTTGCACCTCGGAGACGAAGAAAGCCGTAGCAATAGTCTTGCTCCCGACGGTCAACTCCATAGAAGCCACCCCCTTGGCACCAATGGGATCACCTCCACCAACTCCACTGACCGTCATGTTCGTCTTGATCAATTCTTCGTCTTTTCCGCCAATCTTCTTGTAGAGAGAGTATGGCATAAGATTTACAATAGCTCCATCATCAACCAACATACGAGAAATTGGCTTCCCGTTGATGTGCCCTCTCATATATAAAGCCTTGAGATGATTCTCTGATTCACTAGGCTTCTGAAAAACGGCATCTCGAGGCCCAAGTTGAATATGAGAGACCTCCTCCTCCGGTACCACATAATAATCAGAAGACAAATATACAACATTGATTTCCATGTTGTCATGTTCTGGAGAAGGCTCAAAATCAACTAATTCTTCATCTTCAACCACTAGAGGAATTGGCGGAGTAGTATCGATGGTTGGAGTAATCTCAGCTCTCGCTTCTGTCGTCAAACCGGTCTGACCGGACTCAGAAACCGGTTTGACCGGTTGTGCTGCTGATTGCACAACGGGCTTAGCTTGCCAGATCTTGGTCTGAGGAATCATAGGCCTGTAATTGTTGAAGTATTCATTCCTCAGCTTCTCAGCTTCCTGTTCCCTTTTTTCTTTGTTCCGCAGGCGTTGTAACTTCCGCTTTTGCGTATGAGTCAATCCAGAAGGACACCACCTTGGTTGGAAGACCTTCTTTACGCCCTTGCTACTGCTAGCCTCATGATCATTAGCCATGACCGGCTTTTTGACTGGACCAGGAGCCGAATCTCCAATGACTATCGGCTTTCTACCCAAATCTTGCATAGCCACTGGAATATTGCCAATTGTTACAATCCCACTGGCTTTGGCTTGCATGTCCTCCTTTTTCTCCTTGACACGGTATTGTTGCTTAGGAGGAGCTTGGAACCTCTGCTTAGACCGAAACCGGTCTGACCGGTTCACAAAACTGGTCTGACCGCTTTTGGGAGCAGCCGAATGACCTGATTGGTACGAGCCCAATCGGTTATGTACCGAAGTCCCAGTAACATCACCACGGCGCTTATAAGCTGTAGAATTGATCCAATACTGCGGTGACCTCTGTCTCTTTTTTTGTTGGCCAATCAACTTGAACGGCCTTTGTGTACTTGTTCATGAGCTGAGAGAAAGTAGGTCCTTGCTTCAGAACCCTTCCTTGAACCTTTGGCTCATTAAACTTCCAAGTACCCACTTCCGGGCGCTTGGGCTTGAAAGTCCTTGGACGGTCTGGAGACAAACCGGTCTGACCGGTTTCGCCTGACTAGCGAACCGATTCTCTTCCAAGGAACTTCCTTGCCCCCCGGGCCTTGCTGTGTTAATTGTAATCTTCAGAGACTCTTCACCATCAAGAGTTCTCCCAATCATCACTGTTCTGACCGGAACTTTGTCATTAACTTTTTCCGGCCTTGGGTCTCCAATCACCACGTTCTTTCCCTTAGCTCCATCGGCTTGTGACGGCCGAATCAACACCTTAGTATTCAAATCCAAGGTATGAACAGGGAAAGGAGTCTTATCAACTTGCATTTTAGCTAGCACTAATCGACCTTCATTAAGGGCCGATTGTACCTGTCGTCAAAAAACATTGCAATCGTTGGTCGCATGAGAAAAAGAATTATGCCACTTACAATACGCACGATTTTTCAATTGATCGGCTGGTGGAATTGCATGAGAAAGTTTAATAAAGTCATTCTTAAGCAATTCATCAAAAACACGATCACATTTGGCTACATCAAAAGTAAACTTAATTTCTTCTTGCCGATTTTTCTGAATTGGCTTCAACGAGGGACAAGAACCAGGTTTACTCTTCGATGACCAAACAAATTCAGCAGCATAAATTTCTTTATCATCGTCCGAACTATCAGAATCATTATCAACAATATGCACATTCGAACGATGAGATTTAGCAGATTCTTTTGAATTTTTAAACTTAAGCTCTAGACTCGTAGCCTTCATTTGCAAGTGATTAATAGTAAGAAAATCAGAACCCTCTAGCTTTTCCTTGAAATGAGACCGTAAGCCCGCAAAAGCTAAATCTGCTAAATCTTTTTCAGAAACAGTTATGTTAAAACATCGGTTCTTAATATCTTTAAATCTTTTGAAGTAATCAAGAACCGATTCCTCTCGGCTTTGCCTAACCGATGTTAAATCAGACAATTTAGCCTCGTTTTCTCCGCTAAAGAAATGATCATGAGATTTGCGCTCCAATTGAGTCCAATTTTGAATAGAATTAGGAGCAAGCGAAGAAAACCATGAAAAAGCAGTTCCAGTTAAAGATAATGAGAACAACCGTACACTCAATGGTTCATAATATGATGCTTCTCCTAATTGCAAGACATATTGACTAATATGTTCCCAAGGAGTTCTATTATCTTCGCCACTGAATTTAATAAAATCAGGAACACGCCAACCATTAGGATAAGCAACTAAATCAAATTCAGGCGGATACGGTTTTTGATACAAGCGTGAATTACCCAAATCAAGCCCGAGTCTTGTTCTAAGTGTATTAGCTATATCTTCTTTAAACTTAGCTAACTCAGCTTGATAGTTCCCATCACCTCTATTTTGTGGAAAACGGGGAACATTATACATCGCACTTTGAGAAGTATTCGGAATCGGCCCGTGAGATGCGCCAGATCCATGGGGTATACTTCCCACAACCGTAGTGCGTGGAGTAGTGTAAACAGGACCAAAAGCACCCGTACTAGATAAAACCATCGCACCTGGTGCCCCTGCACCCATGGAACCGGTCTGACCGCCAGAGCAGGCCAAACCGGTCTGACAGGTTGTGAAAACCGGTCTGACCGGTTCGTGGACCGAACTAGGGTAAGGTGGTTGTCCCGCATAGAAATTCATCGGCATGCCTAAATTAGGATCTAAAACATGTTCTGACACGCCTGATGAGCTAGGATCTGGGTTAGGTAATTCATTAGATTCTACGTTATTTTTACCTTTATCAGAATTACCCGACATACTAGTAAACAACTCACTAGTAACAGTTTGTGCAACAATCAATTTATCATCAACCATACGAGTAATTTTCTGCATTAAATCAGAAGATTCGCCAGTTACCTTTGGAAGTTCTTCAACTTGGTCATTTGCCAGCTTGAAAGCCGGCATGACGAATTCCTCCACTCTCTTGACAAGACCACCGCGATCTTTTTTGAAGCCCTTCAAGAATTGCGCCTTGAAGTGCTCCTCGGCGATCAGGTACCGCTTCCGCTCCTCATCCGTGAGCTCTTCCATCGTCGCGGTGATGATGTTGTCTTTGTCAAGGTCGCACATTGATCCAGACATCATTGGAGTAGATTGAATCGGTCTTGAAACCAGATTAATCTGTCTCCAGCGGAGTCGCCAAAAAGTATGTTGACACGAAAACGCGCCAACAAACTCGAAGCCGATCAAACGCGCAGCGCAGCCGTCACAACGGCCAACTCCTGAGCTCCTCGGGCAAACCGGTCTGACCGGTTCCTGAAACTGGTCTGACCGCTTTCAGGCAGGAACTCGTGAAGACCTAGAAACTCGAGCTCGGGAGGGACCCCGTCGGAGCTCAAGCAAGCTAGGGTTGCTCTAGGGTCGGCAGGCCACCTAGAACGCCCTTGAACGCCGTAGAGACGAGCAAAGAACAGAATATGGAGGTTGGAAAAGATTAGGGTTTGAGGGATAAAAAAGTAAAGGATAAACGTGTTTGATTCGATTGAAATACATCTCAATCGGCCTTAGTCTTTATATTTATAGGCCGGGGAAGTCTTACCCCTTTTGAATAGGTTACAATATAGGATTAAACTCGGAATCCTAATCCTACTCGAATTACAGAACCAAACCGGTCAGACCGGTTTGGCCGGGCCAGAGCCAATTTTAACTGTCAACACCTGTACTGGTTGCCGATCCAGTACTCAGTGTACAGGATTCTGTGCCGCAAAGTGAAGACTGCTATTTACACCTATTTCAAACTACCAGACTGCAAAGGACCGGATGTCCATCTTATGATGATGCATCAATGGATGCAGAAATACATGATGACCAACGAAATGGTCCTTCCATTTCAAATCTGTGCAGCGACAGTAGCAATCCTGAAAGTTGTGGAGATCCTACATATACATCTGATCCCAAAGATCTGTTGTTCCCAAAAATGCAAAGAACAGGATGCATGATTGACAAAGCACTCGATATTAAACCAACTGGTGCGTTGGCTGAAACTGAAAATTCTACTTCTCAAGATACTAGAGTTAATAAACCGCCACCTCGGCCTATGCCTATTCCTCCAATGCAGTGGCTATCAGTCAAGGTTCATACAGGACCCATTATTTGTAGAAAACCATTTCGACAAGATTCTGACAAGGACACGCACGATCCTGACAGGCCAACAGAAAAGCTAGAGACAGAGGATCACCAAAATTCGGATTGTAATACCGTGTCAGATTCAGAAGCAAACCAGCACAGACATAGCAATGTGCACAACTCAGCTTCAGGTCAAGGTGATGAAGATAATCTGCGTCATGAAAATGTCTTCTTTTCTGCGGTGGAACAGCTAGCGAGAATGTCACCTCCATGGGTACAAAGGCCCAAATATCCGTTGGCTGAGGTTGCATCTCACGACAGATTCACGGTATATGGTTTCTTCCTATTTGTTTTCTGTATTATTATTGCATCTGTCACTGTAAAAAGATGTGCAGATGAAGGTTCCTGAAAATGGGGACCTGATCTGTGCACGAATCTCATAAGAAAGATGCATGGTATTATCAGCTGAGAAACGGTCCAAGTCCGATCCATCGTTCGAGAAGTATTCTGGACAGCAGGACTGCAGTGCTACGACAAATAAAGGACAAGGTAATGCATTACAACGCCCAGTGGAAAATCTTGCATTCTTGTTTCCTGGCAAAGTTGTGATTATATTCCATTGGGCTGCAGCCTTTCAGTCTGAAATCAGTTTCTGGAACGACCTCTCCTGTGAGTGTGACGGGCAGTCCTACCAATGCTATGATGGCTACCATTCTGCAGAGAGCAGATGACATGCGTCAGGTAACTAATTAACGACTATTTCATCTGCGTCGAACATCTAGCGAATAATCTTAGTGCCACTTGTGAATTGAGCAGGCTGACGCGGACAGGAATGACGTTGATGCTGAGCATAGCTGGAGCGACCACAGTGATCGAATGATTTACTAGAGCCTGTGAGAATGCTACTGTATTTTGTCAGGGGTTAACAAAAAGTTTAATGAAGTTATATAAATATAAAAGTCAATCAATTTCAAAAAGTTGAGATGGCCGAGTTGGTCTAAGGCGCCAGATTAAGGCTCTGGTCCGAAAGGGCGTGGGTTCAAATCCCACTCTCAACAGGAATTTGTTTTAAATTTTGCCCTTTCGTTCTACCAGACTCATGCTTTATGACTCATGTTTAAGTTTAAATTTTGAATATTGGCTTTCTGTTTTACCAGATTCATGTCTAGCTTATGTGGGTGGATGTTCCTTTTTGTTTTACCAGACTCATGTCTAGCTTATATGAGTGGATGTTCACTCATGAATCGAAATGTTTATAAATCACTTCAAAATTACAAATACATTGGACATTAAGCATATTCGTCTTATTGGTGGATGTTCACTCGTGAATCAAAAGGTTCATAGATCACTTAATTGTAAACAAAATTACAAATATGTTGAAACATTAGGCATATACGTGGATGAATCGAAGGTGTTTGAAGCACTTGGGTGAAACATTAAGCATCTACGGCGTTTGATACCGTTACTGAACAATTGCCACATGCCCACATTACATGAGCAATTGCCAAACACAGTAATCAGCTACTTTGTATCCAATCACGCTGTTTTGTGATCAAACACTGCGCTTAGTTGTACACAAATTGAGAACTGCATTTTACACGAAGCACATTCAACCAAAAGTGACATTGCATTTCAAGGGCAAAGAGACACCTCCGTTTTTGAACGAAATAATCATAATTTAAAATCAATCAAATAGACCGGACGTTTCCATTCTGGCAAAGGATCTCGAGCATTTGCAAACGATTATCAGTCGGAGACAACACGACATGGATAGTGGGTGTTCATTGCCGCCATGAGTGCACAAAAGTTGTACACTCCTAAGTCCTGACATGCAATTTTTTTTAAGCACGCCTTGCCTACACAGCATCCTCTCAAAGGGAATTTTACTTCAAATAAATCAAAGGATAATACATGTTTTCCATTCAATTAATGCAACAAGTAATATGACAACCAAACCAACATATCTCCCAAGATGAAGAGAAGTGCTACTACAATAAGATAGCTTGCCCCTTGCCCTGACAATGAAGGGACCAATTCATTACATATAGAGACCATCAGGGACGCCTTCCTTCTTCTTGTACATCACCTTCTCCTTTGCCTTCTTGAAATCAGCATGGGTCACCTAGGGTACAAGAAAACAACACATCAGCAAATGTCAAATGAAACCATGCAATGGGTTAATAAGTGTGGTTGTTCATGACCATTACTGTATCTATGAGGAAGCCAAACAGCAGTTACTATTAACGGATAACTACTTCCACATTCAGACAGTTGACAAAGTTACACTAAAGTCAGAAACTAATATGTTGGTTTCAGTATACGTTCAGATATTGGCACCAGAAAGTGGCAACAGCTCAAGATAAGAATCTCAAATAGAAACCAGATAGTAACCTTATATGCAAAATTTATGATCAAGTTGCACTAGGCACACAGAAAATCTTGAAGACCCAATAAACTCAAGAAGGAGAATGCCATAAAGCAGTTTAGATTAAACAAACAAGTACTTTCCCAAATTACAGTCAGTGCACAGTTTGACAAAGAAACTAAAATGTGTGTTTCAGATTTTCAGTATTTGTTTATATGTGGCCACTTACAACAGCCCAAACAGTTACTCTTGTAGTGACAACATGATGACACTGCAAATGGATTAACCATATCGCCTTTTTGTTCTTATGATCACCCTCATGAGAGGTTGCAATTCCGGAAAGCTCTAATCAGCGAGAGGACTGTGTTCTGGAATGAATCTTGGTTAGGATCATACTTGGGTTTGCAAAACCTATTTAAAATCACTTCCAAGCCTCATATCACTATTTCCGATTGTATAGTGTAGTGCTACATCTTTCTATCATATGAAACAGCTAAAAAGCACTTCTATCAGTAAGGTAACAGCAGAGACTAAGTTAAAATGCACCCGAGTGCATTCACATTTACAGCAAATAAGACTTTTGACTTTGCTGAATACGTATTCATCCATAATGATTGGGGTAATTATTCCGAGCCATACCTTCATTCTACGTTCTCTCAACGCAAGCAATCCAGCTTCTGTACAAATAGCCTTTATATCAGCGCCTGAGAACTCATCCTTCGTCATCACGAATTCTTCCAAGTTCACATCATCGGCTAACGTCATCTTTGCGGTGTGTATCTGCATAATTTACAAACTTACTAAGAAAATGAATTCTCATTCCACTAATGTAAAGTCTATCATTTACTAATGGTTACGGTACCTGGAAGATGCGCCGTCTAGTTTTAATATCTGGCAGAGGAAATTCAATCTTCCGGTCTATACGACCAGGCCGAAGCAAAGCTGGATCAAGACTTTCAATGCGGTTTGTTGCTAGAATGACTTTAACATCTCCACGCGAGTCAAAACCATCTAGCTGATTCAGCAGCTCCAGCATGGTTCTTTGAATCTCACGCTCTCCTCCTGAATGAGCATCATACCTCTTTGTTCCAACCGCGTCAATCTCATCAATAAAGACTATTGAGGGAGAAAGCTCATCGGCCACCCTAAACAGTTCTCTGACTAGCTTGGGACCGTCACCAAGGTACTTTTGAATAAGCTCGCTTCCAACAACACGCAAGAAAGTTGCAGATGTTGAGTTAGCGACAGCCTGTAGAGGAAGTTTCAAGTAATCACTACCAAGTATTATACATAACTACTTAAAAACTAGAGAGTAGGGAAAGAACGCATAGACAAGCAGATATCATGGAGGATCGAAGCCTGCAACTGAAATACTATGAAACAATATCGCCAGCTACTTAGCTTGCAAGCAAGAACACTAACCTTGGCAAGTAGAGTTTTTCCTGTTCCAGGTTCTCCATATAATATGACTCCCTTGGGAGGCCTGATCCCAATGTCTTCATACAGCTCAGGATGGGTCAATGGAAGCTCAACCGCTTCTTTAATTTCTTGAATCTGAGCGTCTAACCCACCAATGTCAGCGTAAGACTCCAGAGGAGCTTTCTCAACTTTCATCACAGATACCATAGGATCAACTTCATCTTGCAATATACCAACCACGGACAGAACCTGAAGAGGCAAATATTTGAGTGAGGGAACTGACTTCCTATATAACTTAGCAGCAGTTGTAAAGGAACCACCAACGCTGCACAACAAAATGCTTATCTACGGAACTATGGGGGCGTCCAGAACCGAGTATGTAAGGGGAAGAGTCTCGGACAACTTTAAGAGTTTAAGCGCATACAAAAGACAGTAAACTGAACAATGTATAATGGTTGAAAATTAAGGGTAGTGCAGCCTTGACATTGCATATATAATATCAATCCTAAGACAACTACCACACTGAACAAATACAGATTGGGTACTGAAGCATCTGGATTTCAACAATCAGGATATCCTAGTTAAGCCATAGTTGCTAATCCTTGATTCATAAAATATCCTCTAAACCCTAATTTTATCTTATCAGGTACAACAGTATTAGTCAGCTCGCTCACTAAAACAAGATTCCAATACATTAGCGAAGTATAGTTCCATAGTTGGTTTAATCTATGTGAAAACCTCTGATTAATCGGGCAACGAAACTCGGACAAACTTCAATCGGGCTTTTAAAAATCCCAATCATGAGCAGCTACTAGTAGATCGGGATCGGGGACATTTGGATCGGCGAAGATCCGGTCCGGTCCGGTCCGGCCTGGCCTAGTAGGGTAGCGGGTCTCTTGTTGTACAGAGTAGGGTGGTGGGAAACGAAGGAACCTTGTTGTGCATGAGGATGGAGCATCCGGGCTCGAGCTGGTCCTTGTCGACGAAGGAGAGGATGCCGACGTAGTACTCGGGGCCGACGGAGGAGGAGACGATGGCGTGGCTCTCGTCGATGATCTCCTCGAGGGATCCGACGCTCATGGGCGTGCCGCGGAGGTCGTCGACCTTGGATCGGTCCTCCTCGGCCTTGTCCTCCTGGGGGCGGAGGCGCTCCTGCGCGGCGACGAACTCCTCCTCCATGAGGAGGTAGTCCTTGACCCGCTCGAGCTTGAGGAGGCGGAGACGGCACTTGGAGAGCGGCGCGACGTTGGGGAGGCGCGCGGCGGCCTCGGCGCCCTTCTGCTTGCGCTGCTTGCGGCCGACGCGGGAGGGGGCGGCCGGCGGCTCGAACTTCTTGTCCTTCTTGTCGGCGCCGTCGCCGGGCTTGCGGTCGCCGGCTCCTCCCTGCTTGCCCATCCCGCCAGGAGTACCCTGCCCCATGGTCGCCGGCGATGAGGGATTAGCTAGGGTTGCTTTGCTCTCTCTCTCTCTCTCTCTCTCTCTCTCTCCTTGGATGCGATGCGGAGGCGAGGCCGGCTCGGCTAGATGTGATGCCTCCTTTTCCTCCTCCGACTTCAACTTCCCCTGCAAGATGAAGGAAAGCCGAACAGACCACCGTCTCGTTTCATCGTGGGCCGTCCATCTTGATGGGCCTCGGTTTCTCGTGGGCCGTCCTCTACTCTACTCCGGAGTACAAGGATGGCTTGGGCCGCCTGCAGGCCTCATTGCTGCTGCCGCATCATCTGACGATAGAGCCACTCACTCCCTCACTTTCGATTTTTGAAAGCACAAGCAATTGCTTCTTCTTTTTCGGTTTGTGTTGGTATCACGGACGGGAAAGAAAACAAAGGAGTCAAAGTAACTACCTATTTTTCAGGGTTTGTGTTGCTATCCAGAAGCAGTACGTCACATTATACACAACATCCAGATTGATCTGGAACGATACAATGAGCTGGAACTATAAACGTATAGTATATGCTAGAAGTACTCCGTATAGAAGAAGAAGATGATGATATTGATTGTGTACATACGGTGTGGCCCAGATCGAGGATAAAATTTGAGAAATGATCGATGGTACGCACTATATATCATCGATCGATCGATCGATCATTAATTGCATTGCTACAACCTAGTATGGTGGTCGCGGCCTGAAGGCGGAGAGCATCGCGGAGAAGGCGAGCGCGGCAAAGGCGACGAAGGCGAGGCCGATGGCCGCTGTGATGGCGTCCGTGAAGATGTTGATGACGGCCGATCTCATGCGGATGGTGATGGGGAGCGCAGCCGACGCCGCCGTGATGAGCAGATACGCCACCGCCTGATCGCCGGCGAAATCAAGCAGTAGGCCTCTCGAACCGTAGCGGCCGGCGCGCATCCGGCGGAAGTTGCGGAGCGCCTGGGCGGCGGAGTAGACGCACGCCACCGCGGAGGCCCCCACGAGGTACCGGTACTCTTGGTAGCGCCCGAACTCCATCCAGTCGCCGTGGCGGCACGACGCCACCAGCGCCACCGCCACGAACGCCGCCAGCGACGCGGCACCGCGCAGCGCCAGCACGATGCCGTCCACCGCCTTCTCCTGCTCCGCCGCCGCCTGCTGCTGGTGTCGTTGGTGTTCGGCCGGCGCCCGAGGAGGAGCTGATGATCCGTTGTACGACTCATAATAGTACCCCGCCACGGTGGTCTTGTTGTCGTGGTCGAAGCTTAAGCCCGGCGGCGGCGGCGGAGGCTTGGCGACGTACGCGGCGGCGGGGGGGCTGCTGCTTCGGCCTTCTAATTTGGTGGACGACGACATGGTCATGCGCCGGCCTTGCTGTTCGATCCTTAGCGGGCAAGCAAGCAATGCAAACACTAGCTTAATTACGGCGCCGGTCGTCCAGACCAGGATGTTCGAGCGAGAGTAGGCACGCACGGCACTGACAAAAAGGAACTCCTCCGGCCACTAGCTCCCATCCATCCGTCCACCATATGCTTACTAGGGAGCGAGAGAGAGAGGATGAATGGAAGAGGGGGTCGGCCGTCGGCGGAGTGACCCAGAGCAGAGCAGGGAGAGAGAGCGCTGTGGGGAGTCTGGGAGAGAGAGAGGGGTGAGAGGGAGAGAGTAAAAAAATAATAAAGTATGTGGTAGTTTGGATAGGGGATTGGTATAGAGGAGAGACGAGTGCGGGAGAAATTGAGATAGAGGAAGAAATCTCGATGACCATGACAGAATATTCTGTTTAGAGGAGGAAAATAGGGGAAGACGAGTGCGAGCAGCCTAAGTACATCTTTTGCGTTTAATTTGCTTTAGACTTTGTGGGGGCAAATAAATAAAAAGCAATGAACGATGCATCCAAGCAAAAGCCATATGGAGTGAGTGGGGAATAGCTACTTACTCCATTAGCTAGCACTTGCAGTAAGTTTATAATCAATCAATCGAGAGCCCAAAGGTGGTGGCGTACGTACGTGGAGCCGATTGCCTCGCGCGTTAAGCAACCGTGTTTTCTTCCTTTCTCGCATGCTTTATCAGCAGAGAGATAAAGAGTGGATCGGCAGCGGTAAAAGTAAAACGCCAACAAACCTAGTTTCCACGACTTCCTTTCAAAAGCGGCGTTTGAGATCCATACTATGTGTAGTAATAATTAATAAATAGTTAAAATAAAATACTGCCTCTCTTCTCTTCTATATTACTAGAAGCTGTTAACTTTTATTCGTCAGGGGTTTGACCATTCGTCTTCATGGCTTATTTGGATAATTTTGGATGGTCAAATATTGCTTGTGTATTTGGAATGGAGGGAGTAGAGGGTAAAGCCATAAAAGTATTAAGGCAAATTTTTCTTTTTACATAATAGAATTTGGGGGTAAAATTTGCCTACGTGTTTTTTGAGACTTGTCTAACAAAAACAACAAAAAGAAAAGAAAAGAAAGCGGGATCGTCCACTTGAGGAGGCAGCCAGCCCAGATTGGCATGCCAGTTGCCAGCGTCATGGACCATGTGAAGGACCCCACTTGACAGGTGGCCAGTCAAACCGCGTCCACTATTTGTTTATTTTATTTATTATATACGGAGTGGTGTGCCCGTGATACGAGCCCATCCATACAAGACACCAGGCGAGGCGTGTCAGGCAGGCATCCAGCCAGGTTCCTTTGCTTCGGTTGGTCTCCTTTCCATTTCCGCGTGGGTGGATGTGGGTCCCACCCGCGTCTTCTTGTTCTTCCGCCGCGGGGCGCGGGCCTCGGGCCCCTCCTGCTTCCTTTTCTTTTTTGGTGTGTGCCTGTGTGTGGAGTGGACCAACGCGCCCGCTCGTAACCAGCCCAGCAGTGGGGACCCAGGCCCAAGTCGCCGCAGCCCAGCCCAGCCCGCCTACAACAGCAGAGCCTGAGCAGAGCGGGGCAGGGAAAGCATCGTCTTCTCTTCCCCTTCCGCCATCCGCGATCCCATCCAATTCCTTCCATCTCCATCTCCATCCATCCAAAAAAAAAAGACATGGGAGGATTGGGATGGCATCGGCGGCGGCGCTAGAGAAGCAACACCCATGGCCGCCGATTACCCCCCTCCAATCCCAATCACAATCACAATCACAATCCTGATCCCCACCCTCGTCGGCGCCAACCACACCGCCGCCCGCTTCTGCACCCGCTAGCCCTTGCCTTCCCACCACGCCAGATTCAATTCATGGAGCCGCGCAGATGCTCCGTCCTCAAGCGCGCCCTCCTCCTCGCCATCGCCGCCCTCGCGCTCCGCCTCCTCTACGGGGCCTTCCTCGCCGTCTCCGCTCGGCCCAACGGCTGGCCGCTCTACCCGGCCGCCGCCACCCTCGCCACCAGGACCCACCTCCGGGCCCACGTCCCGTCCCCGGAGGCATGGCGCACCCGCCACTGGCGCAGGGCCGTCGACTACCACGCCGCCCTCCTCGCGCCCCACCTCGCCCAGGGCATCCTCGAGCCCTCGTCCCGCGCGGTCTGCCTCGGCGCCGCGCAGGAGGCGCTCGCCATGCGGGAACTGGGGGTCGCTGCCGCCGTCGCAGTCCAGAAGAAGCGCTCTCCGCCGCTCGTCGTCGCCGGTGACGACCGCCGCCTGCCCTTCGACGACAGTTCCGTCGACTTCGTCTTCGCCGGCCGCGCTCTCGACTCCGCCAAGCGCCCGGCCGACCTGGCCGCGGAGGCCGCGCGGATCTTAAAGCCACAGGCCCATCTCGTCCTCCTCACCTCCAGCGCCGCTGACGCCTACAGCCTCCGCTCGCTTCAGGCGCTCCTCCCGGCCCTCCGCCTCCTCCGGTCTCGCCAGATCAACGACGCCGCTTCCACCACCCTCCGCCTCCGGGAACTAGTCTTCCAGAAGAAGCTTCCTCTTCTCCTCCATGGTGATGGTGACTCTGACTCGCCTTCCTCCTCCAGTGCCGCTCAGTCCACAGCCACTTCACTTGACAACAGCAACAACAACAACAACTGCTCAATTGGGGTTGGGGATCACAAGCTCCACCTCCTCACGCACGCCGAGCCCCTCATCCAGGAAGAGCCGCTCAAGCCATGGATCACGCTCAAGAGAAACATCAAAAACATCAAGTACCTCCCGGCGCTCGCTGATATCAGCTTCAAGCGCCGCTACGTCTATATTGATGTTGGCGCCCGCAGCTATGGCTCCAGCATAGGCAGCTGGTTCCGCAAGCACTACCCTAAGCAGAACCACACCTTCCAGGTCTACGCCATCGAGGCCGACCCTGCATTCCACTCCGAGTACGCCGCCAAGAAGGGTGTCACGTTGCTTCCATATGCAGCCTGGGTCAGGAACGAGACACTCAAATTCGAGATCAATGGCGACCCTGGAAAAGAGGATGAGGCCAAAGCCAGTGGCCGTGGCATGGGACGCATCCGCCCTGCAGCCGGGAACAAGATGTCCGGTGAGGTCAGGAGTGTCCCGGCGTTTGATTTTGCTCAGTGGCTGAAGCAGACGGTCACGGAGCAGGACTATGTGGTGATGAAGATGGATGTGGAGGGTACAGAGTTTGATTTGATCCCAAGGCTGTTCGACACAGGCGCAATCTGCTTGGTCGACGAGCTGTTCCTGGAGTGCCACTACAACCGGTGGCAGAAGTGCTGCCCTGGTGAGCGGTCGCCCAAGTATGACAACACGTATGAGGAGTGCCTGGACCTTTTCAGTTCACTGCGGGAGAGCGGTGTTCTTGTGCACCAGTGGTGGTAAAGGATTGACTGGTACTTATATTGCTTTCTGAGTTATTAGAGTGCAGATAGAGTTGAACCAAAGATGAGTTACAGAAATATGTTTTTTTTATACCAGGTAATTTATTTCCACACTGTATTCATTTCCCCGTAAACATGGCAATTCACAAATTGAATTGTTTTATGCTGGTGGTAGGATCTGTAGCTAAAAGGAGTGAGGTGAAGGGAAAGAAATGTACTTACTTAGCAGTGGTTGCGCTCCCATTAAAACTGACCGTGGATTGCAATCGCCATTGTTGGGCAAACGATTGAAATGATCAGTGGATCAATTGTTGACACTTTATTCTTGCAGTTCCACTTTGAACTAGAATGTATGTGTTCACCAGTTTGGTTGCAGTGACATTGAAACAAGGTTATGATGGCTAATGCATAGCTTGTCTGTGTAAATCCAAGCAGGTAATTCATTAATCGTGTGTCTTATATGAGCAATTGGAAATAGTTCTCCAGTGCCCTGGCATTTGCACAACCTGCAGTGGCTATTCTGATCTGCATCTGCATATCTGGCATATGCATGTTTGGACCTGACCGGTCCTTCCCTGCTTCCTGCTTGGTTTTTCACCTTGCCAGGGCCCTGTTTGATTAGGGTGCTAAAAATTAGCACTAAAATGAATATTGCATGAAGTACTAAATAAAGTCTATTTACAATACTGTCGGGGACAGACCCAGGGGTCCCCTAACCATCGGGGTAACCACCCTCAAAAAAACGTTAACCACAGAGGGCCAAATCACCAGCAGCCCGAAAGGGTCACCAAGGCAGCGCGGCTCGTCACAGCTTATCACGGTCCAAAACAGCCGTCCGAGCTCGCCTGTCGAGGGGACCCAAGTGGCGACCCCCGTCTCCGCCTCGCTCGAGGGACTCGGACCCCTCGGGTCAAGCGCAACGCCAACTCCGCCTCGCTCGAGGGCCGCGCACCCCCTCAAGCAGGCGAGCCAACCCCGCCTCGCTCGAGGCCACCCCTCTACTCGACGCGGCGCGCCCCGGCGCCCCGCCCGACAACGGCATTTAATGCCCGCCCCATCGGGCAGGCGCCGAAGTCAAACGGCGATCTCTCCCCACGCCGCGCCGCTGACACCGCAGAGCTCGCTGTTCTACCTGCTCCGGTCACTATGCGTCCTCACCGCTACTGTGCGGACGCATGCGGCGCTGCGCAAGGCCCTGTGCAGACTTGCAGGCGTCATTCCGCACCATTATTCTACCTGCTCCCGTCCTCCCCCCCCCCCCGGTGCAGCCCTCGAATGGGCGTGAAGAACCCTCGAACGAATATATGAGCAGCGACCGAGCACGGACTCCGGTCAGGCGCGGCCCGGTGATGACGAACGCCGGGTCAAATCCACCAACTCTCGGCCATTCCCTGGTAAACCGGGCACGCCGCGCACTGTGGTCAACAGCAACCACCATGCCGACCCCTGTGCCGCCAACTCCTGTCCTTCCCCACCTACCACGCCCTCGAACCAACCAGCGACGGACGGCTGGGCGCGGATTACGGCGGCACCGCCCCTCGAAACCACTCCAGGACAAGCACAGGGACGGCCGTGACACCCGCAGAAGCCGGAGCTCGCCATAAATCCCCTGCCAGGGTCAAGGACGACCGCACGCCCGGCGCCATGCTCTCCAGTGCGCGCCCCTGTAGCACACACTGTACTTGTACTTGTAGACCCCCCTTTCCTTGGCCTATAAAAGGAGGAAGGGGGCGAGAGAGAAAACTGGCGAACACGCACACGATCACCGCCTTCCACGATATTGGCACTCTCCTCAATCACTTTCACACCCATTTTCAGGGACTTGGAGACTTCCTCTCCTCTCCCGCCGTGCTTGTAGCCCCCCCCCCCCCCACTGCAGGCACCTCGGTGCAAGATAGTATAGTGACGCGAGCACAGTCTGCTGGACGTACGGCTCCGCGGCCGGAACCAGGATAAACTCTTGTGTCATCGTGCTAGCTCTTGCATCAACCGTCAGGGGACGGGACACAGCGCATTCTGTGTGGCGCTGAGGTTGGGCGGCCAATCTCAGCACCGACAAAAACTTTTTCACAGATGCGTGCAACTTTGCGTGACGAATCAATAACCATCCTCTAATCATGTGGTCAAAGGCTTCATAGTCAATTAGCATAGGGGTTGTGGAGGTAGTTTTGTAAATTGTTTTTATTTAATACCCCTAATTAATGGTCAAATCAGTGAACAGTATCAAGCTAAAATGTAGCAGAGCATAAATGATGGGTCATGTGATGTCTTTAAAAGGAAAAGGAAAAAGAAAGGGACGATGCTTCTGCTTGGGCTTTGTTCTTCCAGCTCCAACAGCAGGAGGCCAAGGCTAGCGCAGCTGATGCCGCCCAATCAACTGGGACAACTGGATTAGCCTGAAGCCCTGGCTAACGAATGTGATTCACTGTATATAGCGAGTAATATTATACGTAAAAAGGGATTTACCGATTTTTCACAAGTATACGTACGTACTCGATGAGCTGCGTATGTGTGTACCCATGCTTGCTCGCTCGTCGGAACTCGCAACGTTACATTTAACAGTGGCAAACAACAGCAAGTAATGGCTGTTTATCAAAAAAAAAGCAAGTAATGGCGCACCCACCCCACGGCCACGGGTTCACAGCTGGCGCGCGGCGTGCCTCCCAAAACGATCAGATGGCCATTCCATTTGCTGCCTCCGCCCGGCCTCTTCCCCTTCTTCCTCCGCACTGTTCCAGCTTCACTCTCCATCTTCGCCGCCGCCGACCCCTGCATGCTGGATTGATCAATACTTGCTTTGATCTTGGATGGATGCAAGGTATCTCTTCCTTGTCTTGGATGGATGCAATCTCGTTCTAGGACTGAGGGTTTTCTTCTTCGGCACTCCTCGTCTCTTCTTTGTTTGCCTGGATTCACCTGTAACCAAACCATATATACTTGTCGCAAAATGTTCCATTTCTGCTGAATGGAAGTGCTTAGCACAATAAATCAACTGTGGAAAAGGATTCTTTTCTCCTAGAAAAAAGGTGCCGGCGAGTCAAAGCTGGCTTTCTAGTTACATTCATTCTATCTCTTGAATGTATTATTATTATTATTATTATTATTATTATTATTATTATTATTATTATTATTATTATTATTATTATTCTGTACACATCATAGATGCATTGATCTTGTTACTAGCATACACACGATCTTTGCGCGGTCTTGCCACAGTTTCTACTTAACCGCGCTGTTGATTTTGACCTTAATGTAGGATATCCTGTGCCTGCAGTAGCTGTAGGATCTACATAGGGTCAGCAGAAAGAAAAATATTCATGCTTGTTGGACTGTTGTTTGGGGATGTAGGCAACAATATCTTGCATAACTATAAACAGCACGTTTTCTTATGGAATGGTCCCTAGTAACTGTCCGTCCCATTTTGGCATTAAGTGAACTTTTGTCCATCATCTCCTTAGCAGGCACTCAAGTTTATGATCACGTGGTTCGTCCGTTCGTGTAATATATGGCTGACAAGATGATCAAGGGATCCACAGGCCACCATAACCACCCCATTGGTGCAGTTCGTAAGTGATATATTTCAGCAGCTGTTTCCGTTGAGCCAGCATTGTTGATATATTTTAAACATTGCTGACAAATAGAAGACAAAACACACAATTTATACTTTGCTTACAGCATTCGAGGCATTTCACGACGGGTTATGGCATGGAGTTAATTCTATAAGGATACGGAATGGCAGTCTCTTTGTGAAATTTGTCTACTCTGGATCTGCTGTTGAGCATAATATTAATGGGGACTATCTGCGCTTATGTTCCAGAAAGGCAACTTGCTTAGATTGCTCACATGTTCTCAGGCCAGGTGCTGATATCTGTGTGTGGCGAGCAAGTTCCAGAGGAGAAACAAAATCTTATGTATGGCATCTAACTATTTTATTCGTATAGTTTTAGAACTTGCACTTTGTTACATCTACCACATACATGTCATCATCTCACGGATGCTTCGTTCTCTTATATCCACAGGTACCATTATATCGTGATGCAAGGCTTATCACAATCAAGAAAAGGCATCACACAGACCGGTGCCTCTGCTTGTTTGCTGTTATTTTCTATGAGGACCAGTGCCCTGGCAGTAAAGGAAAAGTGATATCTGGTAGAATAGCTGAGGTAGTGACAATAGGTGATATTTTCATCTTGCAAAAGCTCCAATCTGGGGAACTGCAGGATGGAAGCATGCAATGGAGTTCTGCAGAGGATTGCCTCCATCACAACAGAAGCAAGCTGTTGAGTGCTAGGTTCTCTGCGGAAGTTGCACACCTGATAGTTTTGTCTAGCCTAAGGGGAATGGAATTCAACATCAAGGGGGTAGGAGGCAAGATCATTTATCGAATTATCAAACCAGATCAAGCACGGTATAGTGTTGATTCCATGAGAATACCTCCAGGTTTTGGCAAGAACATGGATATAATATCATTCAAATCACATGATGAGGCTTTACGCCCAAGGATCAGAACAGTTCCATTCATTCAGGTTAAGAAACATAATCCCACTGAAGATGGTTGCATCATAGAAATGGGTGAATTGGATAATGCACGAGATGTTGAAGTATTGTATGAGCATGTGGACTTGAGACGTTCAAAGCGTATGAAAACTCAACCAGACCGCTTTACTAGTTATGATGCACCTTTCAATCGAACCTACAAGAAGAAAGAAGAGAGTGCATCATCTACCAAGAATGAAAATTCACAGACTGATTTGAGTTGGGATTCACCGGTTCAGGGAGAATCAAGTGATGAAGAGGTGCTAGGAAATCCTGGGGTGAAGCAAGCAGACCCAAGGTTCATGGAAGCCCAGCGGAAGAATATGATGAAAAGAACCCAGTGCTCTTTGCCTGTGAAGGAAAAAACAGCCTCCATGGAAATAGAGAAGAACATGTCAGAGCTAAGATGTCCAGATTCTCACATTCCACATACACCTGCGAAGAGTAATGAGAAATACATCCGTCCACCTTTATCTTTTCGACTGAAGCCATTTACATCATCTCACAGCCTAGGTGGCAATAGTGAACCAGCATTCTGCCAAAAGAGGGGTAGGAAAAGAAAGAAACACATGTGTGAAAGAGAATACAAGGAAATGATAAACCAATGCATTGGAAATATCCAATGTGAAATGGATAGAGATTCTGACTTTAAGCTAGATGTCCATATGATGAATTGTAGTGGACATGCTTACCTAGAAGAGGATTTTACATGGCCGTCTTCCAGTGATAGTCAAGAGGAGAAGGATGAGTTTGAAGAGCTGTGGAAAGAAATGGACTATGCATTGGCCTCAATAGCACTTCTTGAGCAAAAGCAGGTGCGTCAAGCCTGATTTTCTTTTGTAGTCGTTTTCTCAAAGGAGCTTAAGTTTCGGAACATACAATCCCACTTTGTCTATGAATATGTTTGTTCTATGCTGCATAATTCAAAATACAGACAGTAAGTGGTTCGATCATATTTTTCGGTAAAAAATGGGAGTTCAATCCTGCTGTTAATAAGTTGGTGGGTAATTGTTACTCAAACTTCAAAGTACAAAATTATATTATTGCAGATAGCAGAGTGATAACAAGGGTACTCAAGTACAAATTGAAGGGGACGCAGCATTTCTAACTACTCTATTGTGAAGATTTGGGTGTTATGTTTTTTCCAATAATGCTTTAAAAGTTATTAAATCAGTTATAAGTAAATCTCCGTATTTTACTTAATGTATGTGTTGTTTTACCTATCCAACTGGATTACAAAATTGAACCCCATCAATGGAAGTTTAGAATCTTGAACTAATTTACATGGGCTCTTACATAAATTTACCCATCACTGGCTAAAATTTTAACATATTCTACTGTAGAAATATTTTGTTGGTTTTGGCCATTTGGACTGGCTTCTATGTCTGCTAGGGTGCAAAATGAGTTTTTGGATGGTCCATAGGAATATAGATCAATGAACTCTATCATAGTTGCAAATTGCAATCATACTTGGCATAAATTACTTCATGTCCTTTACTGGGAATCTGCTACTTCTGTTTTTGTGGCTGTAGTGTTATACAATAATAATTTTGGAATTCCAGATGCCAGATTCAGAAGCCTCTCATGAGAGCAATACCGATTTAGGAAAAAGAGGAGAACACTGTCATCATGACTGCATACTGGACGAACAGCTTGGTCTAACCTGCAAATTGTGCCACATCGTGTGCACTGAGGCAAAGGATATCTTTCCACCAATGGTAGCTTCAAAATAGCGATCAAACTAACATTTTCCCCTTCATATTAGCTAGGACTCCAATATTGACTGGATCCATACCTTCATTCTGTGCAGCTCACTGCTAAGGAACATGAGAGGCCTGAACGGAGCAATTTCCGTAAAGATGATGATGATGATGTACTTGACTCTTCTTTTCTTGAGATATGTGCACCAGAATTCTCCAAATTTAAGGGATCTGGGAATGTGTGGGCTTCAATCACTGATCTTGAACCAAGGCTATATAATCACCAAAGAAAAGCCTTTGAATTTATATGGAAAAACTTGGCAGGATCATTACAACTTGAAGAAATGGATGATTCGACAGTGAGTAGAGGTGGTTGTGTGGTTGCACATACTCCAGGTGCAGGTAAAACACTGTTGCTAATCTCATTTCTTGTCAGTTACCTGAAAATTAACCCGAGAAGCCGACCATTGGTCCTTACTCCGAAATCTGCAATCCATACATGGAGGAGAGAGTTTGAGAGATGGGGCATTTCGCTTCCTTTACATGTGCTCCACAACTGTAATGGAAGGGGCAAAACAATGGGTACTCTTAGTTTAAAAACGCAGACGATTTTGAAGAATTTCCACCAACCATCCCTGAAAATGATGCGGATGCTGGATAGTCTGGACAAATTGTGCAAGTGGCATGAGGATCCAAGCATTCTCCTCATGACATATCCCTCTTTCTTAGCGCTTACGAAGGAAGACTCAAAACTGCAGCATCGGACGTTCATGGCGAAAGTTCTGCTGAACAACCCTGGGCTGCTGATCCTTGATGAAGGGCACAACCCAAGAAGCAACAAATCAAAGTTGAGAAAGCTACTGATGAAGGTGAAGACTGAATTTAGAATTCTCTTATCTGGTACAGTCTTTCAAAACAACTTCGAAGAATATTTCAACACCTTATCTTTGGCCAGACCTCGTTTTGTCAATGATATTATGACTGCACTAGTTCCAGAAGCGGAAAGGGAAACACGGAACAGGACTGGTAAACATCAAGAAGCACTGGCTAGGCGTATTTTTGTGGAAAAAGTGGGGCAAAAGATAGAGTCTAGTAGCATAAATGACAGAATGGATGGCATCTCTTTGTTAAACAAGCTTACTCGTGGATTCATTGATTCATTTGATGGGACAGAACTGAACAATCTTCCAGGGATATGTGTGTATACCGTTTTCATGAAACCCGCTGACATCCAGGAAGAGGTGCTGGCAAAAATAACAATGCCCGTACCAGGTAATGCTCGTTACCCTCTGGAGGTTGAGCTGCTCATCACAATTGCTTCTATCCATCCTTGGCTTATAAAAACAACCAAGTGTGCTAGCACTTACTTTACCCCAGAAGAAGTAGCAAGCGTTGAGAAGTACAAGCGAAACTACGCTGTTGGTTGCAAAGCAAAGTTTGTGATTGATCTTCTGCACAAGTCCTCATTCAGGGGGGAGAGGGTGCTGATATTTTGTCACAATGTGTCTCCGATAAACTTTCTTGTCAAGCTGATAGAGATTGTGTTTGGATGGCGTCTTGGGGAGGAAGTCCTGGTGCTTCAAGGTGATCAAGAGCTCCCTGTGCGCTCTGATGTCATGGATAAATTCAACGGTGACAGAAAGGGAAAGAGGAAAGTGCTGATCGCTTCGACAACAGCCTGTGCTGAGGGTATCAGTCTGACTGGGGCATCAAGATTAGTGATGCTGGATTCAGAGTGGAACCATTCAAAGACAATGCAGGCGATAGCAAGGGCATTCCGGCCTGGGCAGGAGAGAATGGTATATGTCTACCTTCTTGTGGCATCTGGGTCCTGGGAGGAAGATAAATACAAGAGCAACAGGAGGAAAGCTTGGTTAGCAAAAATGGTCTTCTTTGGGCGTTACATTGACGAGCCATTGCGAAACCGTGTGACTGAAATCGATGACGAAGTTCTGAAGGAGCTTGTTGATGAAGATGAGACCAAAACTTTCCATATGATAGTGAAGCAGGAGTGAGAAATGCTGCTAGAGTACTATCTACTACTCCTATATTGTAACTCTCATGCTTAGAAAGCTTGCATTGTAATATGGTGATTTAAGCTGGAAAAATCTAGAGATCCTTCTTGTTAAAACTCGAACTTATGTTTACTGTAAGTGCTAAAAAAAGATACGGCTTAGTATGGTATCACTGATGTTATCTGAATCTGGTATGATGTTGCAAAATAGAAAAAATAACAAAAAAGCAACATGCACCAGCCGGGAATCGAACCCGGGTCTGTACCGTGGCAGGGTACTATTCTACCACTAGACCACTGGTGCTCAGATGCTGCAAGCGTGCTAAATCTTTTTCTTGAGCGCAACCCCTCTGCAGCTTTCCACAACTAGAGTATCCTCCAGCCCAGCACATATCCGATCCTCCGGGGGCGCTGCCGTGGCGGCAGATTTATATACAGACAGTGTAGCAGCACGGCAAAAACGACTGGACAGATGCAACATCACAATAGTAGATTTCGAGTCATCACCAAGTAAACTCTTACAACAAAAAACTTTGTTAACACGGACCCTCTCCATTTTGTCAAATGTCAACACCACAACAGGTAATTAGTCTACTAAACTTTTCACATCTATCACCCACCATCCAACAAAACAAAACCAAGACAAGGCATTTCAACGCCCAAGAGGAACCTGAAACACACACCCGCCATGCTCGTGCTGTACAGTCGTTAGGTCTCATCAATATGTTAAGCAGCCGTCACTGGGCACCAACAGCAGCGTCCGTAACATCCACATCATCCATGCCTGTGTCTTCCTCCTCTTGGTCACCGTCACCAACCTCCTCATCGGCTATATTCAGCTTCTTAATGCTATCCAGGAACAGATTGTCTTCTCCCTCGCTCACCTGCACATCGCACTTCTGATTCAGGCTGATTCAAACTATCTTTTTTTTTTTTTTGCTTCAACAGTAACAGCACCCAGATTCAGTTTTACCACCGTGCATGATTGCCTTGCAGAAGCCGGAATAGACTAATAGATTCACTCACTACTTGATGTAAACAGATCTGACAGTGAAACAACTTACCGCTCTAGGTGCTTCATTCACCACCAATCTCCCCTGGTGACTTTCGATCGCCTCAGAGCAAGCTTTGATTGCATATGTAACAGCCAAGATGCATTGCTCCTGTTCAAAAGAACATACAAATACATTAAGTGTGCATCCAGCGCTAGATAAGTTGATACTTGATAGGCAGGTACCCTTTGTATTTCAGAAAGAACTTCCTAAAGGACTTAAAAAACGAGTTTCAAAGAAATTTAAAGTCTACTAAATATTACAAGATCTATCCTCATATCACCGTGCAACCATTACAAGGTGGTGTATATGCTGCTTCGTTAGGAGTACTGTGCGATATAAAATCTCCCATGACATAAGTGAATAGAACCTCTAGATCATTAATCAGTCGCTAACAACTCGGATCAGTCGCTAACAACTCGGAAAGATTATATCAACCCAGTTAGGAAGATTAACAGAGATCAATATACATGCTGTTCACAACCTATCCTTCAAATGTATTCCGCAATAAAACACCGACCACCAGCCATCAATTGACCGACAAATTGAGAGGAAGCAAACACCAACCTTATCGAGTGTTTGTGTGGTAAGTACATATAGTTGAGCAGCAACCAGCTTCATCTTTACAGGGCAATCCTCAGTTCCAGCAGCTTCAGCTATTCTCATGGCTTCCTGCAGAACTAAATACAATCAGCAACTCAAACAAGTACTTGGAGATCCAAATGCAGTGACAGCTGTCAGGAACAAACAAAACCTTAATGTGGAGCACACCATCAAACTGAAAGCATTTCATCTCAACATCCGCACGAATCTTGAGTGCCTGTGAAATCATTCTCCTCCTAATGTCCTTGACCAGGGCCGGCGTGGATGACTTGCTGAAGGCAAGTCAGATGTGACTTGCCCCCCTCTAGATGCCATCCGTTGTTCATCCAAGGGCTGCTGTTGCTGCTAGCCTTTCTTGGTACAAAGAACTTAGCCTATCTACAGCCCACATAAGGCCCAATTCGAGTAATCAATAAAAATGCTGATAATGATATTATTTATCAACATAAAATAGCATTTTACTAAGTATTTTGAACATTTCCATAACTAAAAATAATCTGCACCAAAACACCATCAATTAAGACACTAGTAGTATTTAAACTAGTTTGACGTGAAAATGTGTAATATAGAAAGTTTGAAATTATTGTCATTAAATTTATGTCATACTGACTTTTGGTGAAGATTATTTCAATTATTTGGAGCATCAAATTGTTCAAATATTTAAGTGAAATACTATTTTATATAAAGAAATACCTCAGTTAGTCATTGTTTATTTGTCTACTCTCGAACTGGGCCTTATGTGGGCTTAGTACAGCAGTTGGGCTAAATTTCTTTGCACCAAGAAAGGCTAACAGCAACAGGAGTCGTTGGATGAACAACGGATGGCATCTAGAGGGGGGCAAGTCACAGCTGACTTGCCTTCAGCAAGTCAGACAATCCACGCCGGACCAAGGCATCCTTAACCTCAGGTGTGACAGCTGGCACGACCTTAGTCACCTGTCACAAGTGTTAGGAGAATCCATGAAATCTGAAAGATATATTTCTGACAAGTTCTACATTAGTTGCTATGGGATTACTTAGGATGTGCGTGATTAGCATCCGCCCCAAATAAGATTCATAACAAAATTACAAATAGGTTAATTGAATTCTCCATGTTGTTTACATAAGAACAGAAAGTATGATAACATAGAAGCAGATGGCTACCAATCTACCATATATTGCAGCTATGCACAACTCACAATCAAACAATGGTTAAACCAGTAGCTCATTCATCATTCAAATTTATGCTTGAGTATACTAGCTTTAAATGAACCAAGCAACCAACTCCAAAGCCACAGACACACCAAGAAGAATCTGAACCAGCTGGTAGTAACTCGGTACACATTAATTAGAGACTCCAAGCCAACTAATTCGAATTAACGAATCAGGAAACAAAATTGGGGGCCACCGACTGCTGCAAACCACATTAGCATCACATCCCTACGCGATTGCAAGGCATACACAAGTTTGCTACTTTGTTTATTGGGGTCAGCAGGTCAAACAGTAGTAGTAATAATAACTTAACTGCAACAGCTAAACTGAAATGAGCAGACGGGCGCAAGTACGAGTCGGGAAGAGCTCGGAAAAAAAAACAAAACGAACAAACAAACCTCCTCGCCGTCGGGGCCAGTCTCCTGGTCCTCGTAGGAGAGTGCGTCGAGGATGGTACTGTCGGGGTCGGCGGCGATGAGCTTGAAGGCGTCGAAAGCGTTTGCGGTAGAGCGGCCAGGCGACGCGGTGGCAGAGCGTCTCGAGGTCGAGTGCGACGGTGTCGGCGCATGATGGACTGCACGAGCTCGTCGGAGACGCGAGAGCTCGGATTGGGGGATGAGGCCGGGCCTTGATGTTGTTGTTGTACTCGAGGGAGGAGGGAGACGTAGACGCCCGTGTCGGCGATGCGCCGCACCTGGATCATCACCGCCTCGTCCACTTCCGGTAAGCACGCCTCGTCCACTTCCGGCACTCGAGGTTCGCCATTGCGGTTGCGGTTGCGGCGGGGGTCGCCGGAGAGTCTAGGGGTTTTCGGCGGAGGGGAGGCGGCGAGGCGAGGCGAGGGGGTCAATTGGAATCGGAATTGGGTCTCGGTCCCCGGCGGGACTAGCTATCGCGCGCGCGATGCTGGCGCGCTTGTCGCCCACGCGCATGGACGTCCTGCTGCTTTCTCTCCCGCGGCCCAAAAACATTTAGGCCCAACAACAGATGATCGATGAGGGCTGCCTCGCGCGTCTCAGGTAAGCCCACGGTTTGTGCTTAAAAAAAAAAGATAAGCCGACGGTTTATGGTTCATGGTCCATTTACATGTATCCCGTTCCTTTTTCTTTTTTCATCTCATTTCTTTTATTTTTTTATATTCTTATGCTTTCTATTTCTAACCCTATTCCTAATATTCTTTTCCAGATATATAATACCATAGTTTTTCTATGCTTTTATTCTTTTCTATTTTTTCCCTCAATTTTTTATTTTCATATTTATTTTCCTTTTGATTCTACTTGTATATTTATATATTTATTTTCTTTATTCTTTTTTCTTTCTAATTTTTCTTTGGATGTACTCAATTTCTATTTTCTTTTATTATCTTTTTTATATTTTTTCTCTTTTCTGCTTTATTTTTTTATTTTACCATGTGTAATAATTTGTTCGTAATGTGAACTGATGTGTTCTTCATGTGCAGTAATTTGTTCGCAGTGTGGATTTTTTTGTTCTCCATGTCAAGTAATTTGTTCGCAACGTAGACTCATGCGTTCTTCATGTACAGTAATTTGTTCGGAGTGTGGACTTACATGTTCTCCGTGCGCAGTAATTTGTTCGCAATGTGGATTCTTTTGTTCTCCATATGGAGCAATTTGTTCGCAACGTAGACTCATGTGTTCTCCATGTACAGTAATTTGTTCGGAGTGTGGACTTACATGTTCTCCGTGCGCAGTAATTTGTTCGTAATGCGGACTGATTTGTTCTTCATGTGCCGTAATTTGTTCAGAGCGTGGATTCTTCTGTTTTCTATGTGCAGCAATTTGTCCGCAATGTGAACTCCTTTGTTCTCTATGTGCAGTAATTTGTTCGCAATGTGGACTTACATGTTCTCCATGTGCAGTAATTTGTTCGCAACGTGGATTTTCGTTGTTGTTCGGGTATGTTCGTACTACTAGAGAATGTTCTAACTTCGTAAAAAAATGTTCGTAACATAAATTTCTTCTAAATGTAGTTAAGTGTGGTCTTGTTTTAAAGATTTTATCGTAAAAAATACAATGGTGCAATCAAAACTTAATTTGGATATGATATATAGGATTTTTTAGTTTAGAACGCTCTTTGCATGCATGATGATGTCAGCGATTCGTCCTTTTCTCTATGCACCATTGTTTTCTTCTATCGCTAGGCATTCTTCCTCGGTCCCTGTCTGGAACTGATTCTCGGCTGATTTCGGCCCGCTTCCTTCAATGGGAAGCGATTGATTGTCCCCGCGGCGAGAGCCCAGCGAAACCTTGCACGCCCGGCCCAAATGAAGGCCCAGGACAGACAAGTGTTACAATGTCTTAGCCTAATTTTAATGGAGGATTTTATACTTATATTTTCAAGATGAAAATTAAAATAATATTTAAAACATCTACTCTAATTCAATATTGACTCGCACCGCTACACGCACACATTCCTCTTCTTATGTCGCTCGCATTTCATCTTCTATTCGGTGCAATGGCTATCGAGGATTTCTTTTTACCGAGCTCTTCATCGGACGCGGAATCGACGATGTATATGGATTTCATGCGCCTTCGCTTACAAAGTCATATTTATTTGTAGCAAGTAGCAACACACGGTTATTGATGAACCCACAATACATCACCTCCTATAGCCAGCCTGCACCACCGTATACGTCTCCTAATCTTCTTGTATCGCTCGCATCCCCTTGTCGAGCGCATTATCTGCTGAAGATCTTTCTTCTCATCGTATATGAAATCAGCGGTGCTTATGGCTCCGATGTACCTTCGTTCACGAAGTCTACTAACAGAACAAAGATGGGTATAGACCAACTAAGAGAAAAAAAAAGGAAATGGGACACGACCAAATGGGCTTTCTCCAAAAAAAAAAAAAAAACAGAGGGTGCCCTGCCCTGCTAGTTCGTATGTAGTATAAATACCTTCCGTCAGGGGCTCCTCCCTCCCTACAAGGACGGCGGCTCCAATCCAAGGCAAGGCGGCGCCGCCTCCCCTCCGCTCCTCCTCTCGCTCACTCTCCCCGTCCCAAACGCAAACCTAGCTGCCACGTCAAGCACCTCGCCGTCGCCTCCCCTACCCTCCACCCTCCGATCCCTTCCTTCCCCACGCCGCCGCTGAGGTCGCCGCCCCGCCCAGGTAAGCATCGCATCGCATCGCATCCTTCCCGGTTGCTACTTATAACCGTGTTTCCTCCGCCGTTTTCCTCGGATTCGCCATGAGGTGCTTACGGTTGCTGCGCAGGGGCCTCCTCTCCATGCTCCCATCCAAGAGACCCGCGGGCGACGACGGCGGCCAGCCCAAGAGGCCCAAGCTGGGGGAATCGCTGCCCGCTAACGCCAGTCGGAATGGGACGCCGACGGAGATCGACGAGGACCTGCACAGCAGGCAGCTCGCCGTCTACGGCAGGGACACAATGCGCCGCCTCTTCGCCTCTGACGTTCTCGTCTCTGGGCTCAATGGCCTCGGTGCCGAGATTGGTTCGTCAGTCCCCCATTTTCATATTGCTGCAATGCATCACTACTGATTATACAAAATGTAGTAGAATACTAGTTCTTAAAAAAAGTAGAATGCCGGGATGGATTAGGATGCCAAATCCCTGTGCTGAATTCAATTGAATAATTGTGCTGTTTGTGCTCAGCAGAAATTTTCATGTTTACCTCTAAAGTTCAACCAATTGTTCTGCTCTTTTGCAGCAAAGAATCTTGCTCTTGCTGGGGTTAAATCCATCACTATACATGATGTAAAACATGTGGACATGTGGGACCTGTCTGGCAATTTCTTTTTGTCGGAGCAAGATGTTGGAAAGAACAGGGCCATTGCTTGTGTATCCAAGTTGCAAGAACTGAACAATGCTGTCCTGGTCTCTGCTCTAACAGAGGAATTGACGACAGAGCACTTGTCTAAGTTCCAGGTTCGTCTCTAATCCTCAGTACCGTCTTCCATTCTTGTCAACGTGCAGTACCTTTTGATCTTGATCCTCTGATGCATGCTATGGTTGCTGACAGCTGCCAATGTTTGTTTTGTTGCCTGCTGAAGCATTAGCATTTCTGATGATCCCACATACTTCTTGTCTATCTGATATGGTTGCCTAACTCACAACTTATTCGATGGCGCAGGCTGTTGTTTTCACTGATATAAGCTTAGACAAGGCTTATGAATTTGACGACTATTGTCACAGCCACCGGCCTCCAATTTCCTTCATCAAAGCTGAAGTTTGTGGCCTTTTCGGTAGTGTCTTTTGTGATTTTGGACCCGAGTTTACCGTACTTGATGTTGATGGTGAAGATCCACATACTGGTATAATTGCATCTATCAGCAATGACAGTCCTGCAATGGTATCCTGTGTTGATGATGAGCGCCTGGAGTTTCAGGACGGCGACCTTGTTGTTTTCTCTGAGGTCCAGGGCATGGCAGAATTGAATGATGGAAGACCAAGAAAGGTAAAAAATGCTAGGCCATTTTCATTTACCATTGAGGAGGATACAGGTAGCTATGGTGTCTATACAAAAGGTGGGATCGTCACACAAGTGAAGGAACCAAAGGTACTACGTTTCAAGGCACTAAGAGATGCCATGAGAGATCCTGGTGATTTCCTTCTGAGCGACTTTTCAAAGTTTGAGCGTTCCCCTGTGCTTCACCTAGCATTTCAAGCTCTGGATAGTTTTAGGAAAGAACATGGGCGATATCCTACCGCTGGTTGTGAGCAGGATGCTCAAAGCTTTCTGAAGTTTGCTGCTGATATTAACAAAGCATCAGTTGATTCTAAGCTGGAACAAATTGATGAGAAGTTACTCAGGCATTTTGCAAGTGGTTCCCGAGCTGTTTTGAATCCAATGGCCGCAATGTTTGGTGGCATTGTTGGTCAGGAAGTTGTGAAGGCATGCTCAGGGAAATTCCATCCTCTTTACCAGGTTTGTGTTGTGAATAATATGCTTTCCTTGTTGCCTCGCCGTCCCTTATCTTTGACTGATGAAACTCCACCTTATGCAGTTCTTCTACTTCGATTCTGTTGAATCTCTCCCTACATACCAGTTGGATCCCCAAGACTTGAAGCCATCAAACAGTCGCTATGATGCTCAGATCTCTGTATTTGGTTCCGAGCTTCAGAAGAAGCTGCAGGATGCAAATATTTTCGTTGTGGGTTCTGGTGCCCTTGGATGTGAATTCTTGAAGAACCTTGCCTTGATGGGTGTCTCTTGCAGCTCCAAGGGAAAGCTAACTATAACAGATGATGATGTCATCGAGAAAAGCAATTTGAGCCGCCAATTTCTATTCCGTGACTGGAACATTGGACAAGCAAAGTCTACTGTAGCTGCTGCAGCTGCCAGTGCTATCAACCCCTGCCTCCAAATTGATGCTCTTCAGAACCGTGCTTGTCCGGATACTGAAAATGTGTTCCATAACACATTTTGGGATGGATTGGATGTTGTCATCAATGCACTTGATAATGTCAACGCTAGGATGTATATGGACATGAGGTGCCTTTACTTCCAGAAGCCTCTGCTGGAGTCAGGTACATTGGGTGCAAAGTGCAATACTCAAATGGTCATTCCTCACCTTACTGAAAATTATGGAGCTTCAAGAGACCCACCTGAGAAGCAAGCACCTATGTGCACAGTTCACTCTTTTCCACACAATATTGATCATTGCTTGACATGGGCTCGTTCAGAGTTTGAGGGTTTGTTAGAGAAAACACCAAACGAAGTAAATTCTTTTCTGTCTAATCCTGCTCAATATGCTGCTGCCATGAGGAAGGCAGGTGATGCCCAGGCAAGAGAATTACTTGAACGTGTATCTGAATGTCTCGGCAAGGAGCGATGCAATACATTTGAGGACTGCATAACTTGGGCCCGACTGAGGTACTTTCGATCGTTCTGCATGCCATTGCCATATTCTCTAGGAGTTTTTTGGTAAGATGAACTAACTTCCTTTTGTTTTTTTGGCAGGTTTGAGGATTATTTCTCAAACCGCGTGAAGCAGCTCACATTCACTTTTCCTGAAGATGCTTCTACTAGCACGGGCACTCCTTTCTGGTCCGCCCCAAAGCGCTTTCCTCGCCCCCTGCAATTTTCAGGCACCGATTCATCTCACATTCACTTCATTACGTCTGCTTCAATACTGAGAGCGGAGTCATTTGGAATTCCTATACCTGACTGGGCAAAGAACACAAGTAAGCTGGCTGATGTGGTGAATAAGGTTGCAGTTCCTGAGTTTGAGCCAAAGAAAGGGGTGAATATTGTGACAGATGAGAAGGCTACTAACCTTTCTAGCGCCTCAGTTGATGATGTTGCTGTTATTGATGACCTTTTATCCAAGTTAGAAGAATTGGCAAAGAAGCTGCCTCCAGGATTCCAAATGAAACCTATCCAATTTGAGAAGGTGAGTATTCCCATCTTTATTTAAGCTAAGGTACAAGATCATTTCGCTTTTGTTCTCTGCAAATTTTGCTGCCAAACCTTCTCAGGCTTGAGGGGAAAGATAGAGTTTGTTTACTCCCTTTAGATGCTTACCCAGTAATATCACTGCTTTCTTCTCAGCTCAAAACTCCTATCTGGGAATCTTGAAAGCTTGTTGCATGTGATTGCCATTCCCTGTCGTTTATAGTCAATTTTGTTCCTGGTTTGTGTCTAGCTAGTATTTCTTGTTTACATAAAAAAGTGATGCCTGAGTTCCACTTATCAGCACCATAATGTAGCTAGTAGAATCTACCTGTTTATCTTTTGGACAGTCAGTCCAAGTGTTGCACATCATGATTTCTTTGATCTCACGGGAAGTGAGTGTTGGCTGTCCTGTGTTGTTATATGCTTCCTGTTATCGCTTCGTGACACATTAGGATTTTTTCCCACTTTATGTCTGTATCCTTGAACCAAAAACTGCTGAGAAGCTGATACTCCTCGTGCTGTACGTATGACAGATACTTGTCACCCATCATGATACCATCTTGAAATAGCTGATCTTACATTCACTTTGCATTTTCCAGGATGATGACACTAATTTCCACATGGATTTGATTTCTGGGTTTGCAAACATGCGTGCAAGAAACTACAGCATTCCTGAGGTTGACAAGCTGAAGGCCAAGTTCATTGCTGGAAGAATCATCCCTGCTATCGCAACTTCAACAGCCATGGCCACAGGTCTTGTGTGCCTTGAGCTATACAAGGTTATTGCTGGGGAGCACCCCATTGAGGACTTCCGCAACACATTCGCCAACCTAGCACTACCTCTGTTCTCAATGGCTGAGCCTGTTCCAGCCAAGGTAATGAAGCACCAAGACCTTAGCTGGACTGTATGGGACCGATGGTCAATCAAGGGCAACCTGACTGTTGCGGAGCTCCTTCAGTGGTTCAGCAACAAGGGCCTCAGTGCTTACAGCATGTCCTGCGGCACGTCGCTTCTGTACAACAGCATGTTCGCAAGGCACAGGGAAAGACTGGAGAAGAAGGTTGTTGATGTCGCGAGAGAAGTCGCTAAAGTGGAGGTCCCCGAGTACAGGAGGCACATAGATATTGTGGTGGCATGCGAGGACGATGATGGGAACGACATTGATATCCCTCTCGTATCCGTCTACTTCCGGTAGTCTGCTTCTAGGGCCGGACCATAGAAAGATATGGCTGGGTTCTTGCTCTAGGGTTGGAAACAGCCTAGACAACTAATCACCGGTTTACGCCACATTGGCGTTATGTTTGGTAGCTCTATCTATCCTGGTGTCTTATTAAGCTGCTGTAGTATTTCATTAGTTATGGTGCACTGCTGCTGCTCATGTAGCTTCCGTGCGGGGCACCTAACTGGATGTTATGTCTGCTAGTTGGATGAACTAGCACACAATGGTTACCAGTTAATCGCCAGGAAACTCAGGTTATTCCTTATCTGTGTGTTGTTATTCTGCTGCTCGGTTAAATTTTAGACTTGTCACATGAGGTTGAATGCTGCATGTGCATATTTTGCAACTAAGATAGTACGATTCCTAGCCTAAAAAGGTTGGTGCTGTAGCTATTTGTGGCTCTGCTCCTCTGCTAGGCTAGGACGAATGTAACTCTAACTAAAGGGAAGATTGAGCTGTTTTCATTAAGGGACACTTTTTCACTGTCTAGATTTGTAGTATGATGAGTGCAGCCAATGATTACACATCCAACATGATTGATAGATTAGCACAGCATGTGCAGCAGAATCATGCTTGTATTGTATTGTATCTCAGTTGTCCTCACTGATGCTGCAGCGTGGTCTCGTCCCTGATAGGAGGTTGCTCCATTTCTTGCAGCGCCAGTAGTCTTGTAAATCCCATCCATTCAAGCAGCAACTGGTGGTTGGATGGTCTTCTTAAACTTGTACGTTCTAGGAGAGGGATCCGTCGTTTAAGGAGAAGAGATGTTTTCTTTCAACTCCAGACATGGTTACTTTAGCGAGTCTACTGTACTTGTTAACGGTCGATAGCGTGTACTCCTGCGTTGTCATTTTCTCCGAGGTTTGGATTTTTAGTTTCTGTCGAGTGTCCAGATCGAAGGGCCAGCGGTGGGGTGGCAATCAGGGGCGCATCCAGGAGTGCTGAGTCGCTTGTACTTAAGCTATACTAATCTTTTTTTGGTGTAAAGTTTAGGACTAAACAACTAAGTTTATGTGGACATAGTTAGGTTCCCGGGGAGCACCCCTGCAGATCCGCCCCTGGTGGTAATAGATCATAGCAGCCATCTCGTTCTTATAATTTAACTAAATTCTAGTTAATTTTAATTTAAAACTAGTATTATTTTGGTATTAAATCCTAGCTTAAAATTGTTAGGCTAAATTTTAAAGTTTTTTACTATCGCGTGAGAGACACGACGATGAGCAGACATAAGTTTGGTAGGCAAATGCTAGGTACTTCAATTTCGAACGATGACGCTTTTCCCTTGTGTCGCATATGAATAGAGTAGGACACGCAATATTACAACTCCATTTTTAATGCTTTTTTCTTTACGAAAGACTAGCACGAACGCACGTGCGGTACGCACGTTTATTGATGACATGTAGATACTAAAACAATATCACTTCACTTTAGTGCAAAGCGCTTTTAAAAATACTTTATATTCGCTCTCTCATGGAGAGCTTTAGGTATTCTCAAAACTCATGATAGTTGTCATTTATTTATATGGAGAAAACTCTCTAATTTATTGTCTTTTAGCAATACGGGATAATTGTGTATAGACGTGGGTACAAATGTGGGTATATTTAGGTGGGTCCTTTTTGGGTGAAAAAAGTTTTGGGTTTAGAGGGGGAAATCAACATAGAAATGTCCCTCCCCGCCTCTTTTTTGACCATTCATCAACCAATTTTCCCGACAGGTGGGTCCTATGTGAGGTGGGTGTGGATTTTTTTGTTGGTGAGAAGTGTTTTCAAATCTAATTCTCTTTATAGTATAGACTAATATAGGCGGGACATTCACACACATACGTACACATACCATACCTTCGAGAGATTGGACTAACATGTGTTGATATTGACCTAGTCACCACAGACGCTTCGTTGTCAATGAGCACATCACCTACTGCTAAAACAATAATGTCGGTTAAATTCAGAAAAATGCGACACATGTCGAAACATAAGTGGACAGGTTCCATCACAAAAAAAATTTACTAACTCATATATGATCAGTTCCCAACTGCCATTTTTAATGCAACAGACTTTGTTTTTAAATATTGATCTAAACATTGTTAAATTTAAGACATGTGAAGTATAGCAACTCCCGATGAATTCCTAGTATTATGACATATCGCTTTTTGTCTCATGAGTAGCAATCGTTTGAGTTTTGGGATCATATTGTCTTCTTTAGCTAAACACTTCTCATTTTGCAGTTGAGGACCCAATACAAGAAGAGAAGGTACAACCAAGAACTACTCACTTCGTTATCTTTTATGAGCCACACATATATCAAGATTTAAATTTTATAATTTTATATTAATATTAATATTTTAACTAATAAATTTTATTTTTATAGTAAAAGTTGGGAATGGTTAGAGTTGTAATCAAAAGTGCTGTCCAATGATCATAAATTTATAATCACAAAATAATACTCGTTTTGTCTTGTAATACAAGATATTGAAAGGTTCAAAAACAAGACATCCTAGTCATATTTAAACCTTTTTCATTTAATTTTTTTTGGAGTTAGTGTGATTAATTATGGCTGATTGGTGAATAAGCACAAGTTGGCTCCTTGTTATCCACAATTGTTATTAAAACAATTATAGAGCACAACTTTTCACCTAATAACTAGAGTATATTCTTTTTTTGCCAATCTCTCTAATACGGAGTATGTCCTAAAATCTTGAAGGTGCCTCATATTATGCCCGTGATGATTCTGTGACTCACAAGATTGGATCTGTTGGTCCTCTGTCTCGGAGGTACTTATATAAGTAGAGTTTATGTGTGTATTCAAAGGATAAGTGTGTCTGTGATTAGGTTCCTATCTTTCGAAAAAATATGAGAAGTATAATATAAAATAAATAAATAGTCAATAGAAAAATGAGTTAAGTCAAGTCGTGTCTTATAAAATAAGCGGTGGGAGTAATTGTATTTCTCTTCCTGTCGAGATATGTACGTAGAATACAAATACAATAAGCTAAGAGGGCTTCGGTGCAAGCATTTTCTTTCTCGTGGCCTCGTGGGGGCTTTGGCCGCGTCCAAAGTTGCCTTTTTCAGTTTTCCCTGCCACTCGTTCACGCGTTTCCCTCACCAGATCTCTCGTCTCCTCTCCTCTCTCATCATTCGCGTCGCCACCAAACCATTCCATGCCATTGCCCGTTTCACCCCTCCTCTTCTTGCTCTTCCCTGCGAATGGAGCCGCCTTTGCTGCAGCGGATTCTCCTGCTGGTTTCTCTTTCCTGCTTGCTGCTGCTCGCGCGCGCTAGTGCAGGTAGGTGGTGCCCTCAGATTTCGGTTTGAATCCTCCTCCCCCCTACCTTTTCTTCTCAAGTTCCTGTCTTGTGTTTGGGTACAGAGATTGGAATTCTCGGGGGAGGAATCGGTGCCGACGGCTGGAGCAGCAGCAGACTGCTTGCCCCTCATTATCTTGGGTGAGTGAGTGATGACAGTTAATTACAGATTTTCCTTCTTTCTAGCAACTATATATAGTTTCTAGCTGCTCGCTTATTGACAACTATACATGGATTAGAATTGGAAAAGGGAGTATTGGAATTGAAAAAGCGAGTATGTTTTTGCTTGCCCGTTACTAGGATCATGGCTGCAATGCGTAGATATGAACAATTATTGTTTGGATAGTGCTGTGCTAGAGCTTATGAGCCAATCAAATGCTGCCTAATCGATCAACTGGCCGGTGAAATACATACAGAATTTTCTACGCAGTGCAGACTAATCAAATAGGCACCACAGTAGTCACAGGAATTTTCTGCTTTATGAAAATTTACTAGAAAGCAGTCTCCTCTGTGATTCAGCGCCGTGTTATGTCGGAGTTTGGCGCACCATTTACATGCTAATATGGAGCATTAGCTATTGCATAGACGGGCAATACAGTTCAGGAGCAGCGTCTGTCTCTGTGATTTTTTTGACTCCATTGTAGCAAATGATGCTGTTTGCATCCCTCTCTTAATTTTTGTTTTCAAAGTTTATGCCGAATGGCATTCGCCGCAAACATTTGAATCCGAAATTTTGGAACCCACTTAGTTTTACCACTCAAATCACATGCAACTAATTGTTCTTTGTATTGCTTCCTGTTACAGAAACATCAGAAATGGGCATGCTAGAAGATTATTGCAGTTTAGTGATGGAAAGGATCATGCTGCAACTCCCCCTTCCCAAGCACCTAGACACGGTCATCATAATCACAAGAAGCGAACTGAACATAGAAGCACGAAAAAACTGACACCAGTGCCTTCTCCATCACCCTCACCGCTCAGCGTTCCGCCTAAAGCCTCACCATCACCATATGCTTCTGCACCTGCAATATCTCCTTCAGGATTTCATCGATTGGCAGCCCCTTCACATCCACTTAGCCCTTTGCCTTCCCCTCCGGCTCACCCACCGCATAAGCATTTCTGGAGAAACTACAGTTTGGTTACTGCAGGGAGCGCAGTTTTTCTTGTCATGGCAGCAGCTTCTGTTATGTATTGCCGAGCTAAGAAAGTGGGCACTGTAAGGCCGTGGGCTACAGGGTTAAGTGGGCAACTTCAACGAGCATTTGTAACAGGTAAATTTCTTTCTGTTTCGTGTGCATTTGTTACTCTTTTCTACTTTAGTTTCAACTTATTACACCATGGCATGGCCATGTTCCAGGTGTACCTGCATTGAAACGGTCCGAGCTGCAAGCAGCCTGTGAGGACTTTAGCAACATTGTTGGTTCTACGCGTAGCTGCATGCTGTACAAGGGAACATTATCAAGTGGAGTGGAAATAGCAGTTGTGTCGAGTTCAGTAACATCCGTCAAGGACTGGTCAAAAGAATGTGAATCCCACTACAGGAAGAAGGTAGCATGCTAGCTCCATCCTCCATGAACAAAAAACATACTGTTTCTTTCATAATACACACTTAAAAGTGAACTGTCACTGCTTCAGATTACAAATCTATCCAGAGTTAGCCACAAGAATTTCATGAATCTGCTTGGGTATTGTGAGGAAGATCGTCCTTTTACCAGAGCAATGGTCTTTGAATATGCTCCGAATGGAACACTTTTTGAGCACCTGCATGGTAAGTGACTTACTTCCAAAAGCGTCAACCTAGTATGGCTTTTATTTTCAGTGGCAAATACAGTACATGGTGTATCTGTACTTGACAATGTGTTTGCAGTTAGAGAAGCTGAGAAGCTGGACTGGACAGCGCGGCTTAGGGTATCGATGGGGATAGCTTACTGTCTAGAGCACATGCAGCAGCTGAATCCTCCCGTCGTGCCAAGGAATTTTGACTCGAGTACCGTATACCTGAGTGATGATTTTGCTGCGAAGGTCTCGGACCTTGATTTCTGGAGTGACACAGCCAGCGATGAGGAGTCCGTGATCTCAGACATAGATAGCCGCATGGTGCATCGGTATGGTATAATATTGCTGGAGATATTAACCGGAAAAGTTGCCTACTGCGAGGAGGAAGAAGGGTCGTCAGTGGAGCAGTGGGCATCTGGCTACTTCGACGGCGACATGTCCCTTGGGGAGCTGATGGACTCAAGCCTGGGTTCGTTCCCGGAAGAAGCTGCGCGGGCATTGTGCGAGGTTGCGAGGTCGTGCACGGACCCAGATCCGAAGAGGAGGCCACAGATGGGGCAGGTCGCTGGTCGGATGAAGGAGATCACGGCGCTTGGGCCTGAGGGAGCGACTCCAAAGGTGTCTCCGCTGTGGTGGGCGGAGCTGGAGATCATGTCTTGTGAAGGCTAGCTGTCATGTTTCTGGCGGTGGCATACAAAAAACTGATTGGTTTGATTTATGTACAAAAAACTGCCGGGTACGCCGCCGACGGGTACGCGCCGTGACCTTCACGGTGGGCGGGCTGAGCGTGCTGAACGCCATCGCCGGCGCCTACAGCGAGAACCTGCCGGTGATCTGCATCGTGGGCGGGCCCAACTCCAACCGCATCCTCCACCACACCATCGGCCTCCCCGACTTCTCGCAGGAGCTCCGGTGCTTCCAGCCCGTCACCTGCCACCAGGCCGTCGTCAACAACCTGGGCGACGCGCACGACAGGGCCATCTCCACGGCGCTCAAGGAGAGCAAGCCCGTCTACATCAGCGTCAGCTGCAACCTGCCGGGGCTGCCGCACCCCACCTTCACGCGAGAGCCGGTGCCATACTACCTAGCGCCCAGGTATCATTGGTTTGGTTTGCTTTGCATTGGATTCAATTCAATTCCCTGCCTGATCGATATGAATCGTGAATGCTTGCAGGCTTAGCAACCAGATGGGCCTGCAGGCCGCCGTCGAGGCCACCGTCGCTTTCCTCGACAAGGCCGTGAAGCCCGTGATGGTGAAGATCCGCGTGGCCAAGGCCGGCGACGCCTTCGTGGAGCTGTCGGGTACGCGGTGGCGGCCATGCCGTCGGCCAAGGGCCTGGTGCCGGAGACGCTGCCTGGGCACCTACTGGGGCGCGGTGAGCACGGCCTTCTGCGCCGAGATCGTCGAGTCGGCGGACGCCTACCTGTTCGCGGGCCCAATCTTCAACGACTACAGCTCGGTGGGCTACTCGTTCCTGCTGAACAAGGACAAGGCGGCGGTGGTGCAGCCGGACCGCGTCACCGTCGGCAACGGCCCGACCTTGGGGTGACAGCGCCGTCATAGCGGAGACGGTGCTTCATCGCAGGTACGAGTTCCAGATGCAGTACGGCTCCATCGGATGGTCGGTGGGGGCTACGCGCAGGGGGCCGCCGACAAGAGAGTCATCGCCTGCATCGGGGACGGCAGCTTCCAGGTCGGATTTGTTTGTCTAGCTTGTTCTTCGATCGATTGCTGATCGATATGATGATGAATGGGATGGATGACCGCCCAGGACGTTTCTACTATGCTCCGCTGCGAGCACAAGAGCATCATCTTCCTGATCAACAATGGCGGCTACACGATCGAGGTGGAGATCCACGACGGGCCCTACAACGTGATCAAGAACTGGAACTACACGGGGCTGGTGGACGCCATCCACAACGGCGAGGGCAGCTGCTGGACAGCCAGGGTCGCGTGCGAGGAGGAGCTCAAGGAGGCGATCCACATGGCCACTGGGGACAAGAAGGACTGCCTCTGCTTCATCGAGGTGATCGCGCACAAGGACGACACCAGCAAGGAGCTCCTGGGTCTGCGCTGCTACTACTGCGGGTTTACTTTTTAGTTGGTAGAATTATTATACATATAGAATAATAATAGAATAAATAAAGCAGTGGCCGACTCCTTATTTATTTGTTTGTATGGATCGAGTCAAATAGCATGCATCATGTCCGACTCTTTTCTTTTTCGTTGCTGGAGACCGTAAGCAAAATGAACGAGACCGTACGTTTTGCATTGGGACTGCGACTGCTCCTCCTCCATCCTTTGTTGAATATATGGGCGACTGCCGCCCAAAAAATAAAAAGGTACTCCAGGTGTGGCTGCTGGGATTCGAGCCCAGGTCTCCACGGCCACAACGTGGAATTCTCACCACTAAACTACAGCCACTTTGTTGTAAAATCAAATGTCGTTATACTAAAGTAGATATTCTATACCAGGAAGCGACCGGAAACTAGATAATTTGATTAAATTTCCAAACGTTGTTTGGGATTGGGAGGAGGCAAAACAAAAGAAAGAAAAAAGGGAGTCCCATTCCATACCATTTGGCCACGGCCACTTTTTTTTTTTCTTTCTTCCTCCTGAGGGACTCTCTCGCATACAGTATTTGCATTGCAAAGAAGGAAGCCTCCAGGGCGGGCGGGCGCTCCACTCCCCGACATCTTCTCCGATCACCCCATACCTCCGCCGCCGCCGCCGCCTCTTCCTACCGTCTCCGCCTCCTCCACCGCCCCATCACCGCCCGCCCGTTCTCGGCGGTGCGGGATGGCGCTCTCCGCCGGCGATGTGCCCACCATGTACGCCGTCCTCGTCAACTCGCTCAGCGCCGACGAGGCAGCACGCCGCCCGGCGGAGGCAGCTCTCTCCCAGTGCGAGACCCGCCCCGGCTTCTGCTCCTGCCTTCTGGTAACCCATTCCACCTCCCCCACCACATCGCATCGCATCCTCGGTTCCTCTAGGGCTTGCCCCCTCGCCTCGATCTACTGCGCCTTCAACTCCCAGCATCGTCCTCATCCTCTGCCTTGCTGCTTCTCAGGAGATCATCTCGGCGAGGGGATTGGCCTGTCGCGAGGATGTCCGCCTGCTCGCCACAGTCTATTTTAAGAACAGTATCAACCGCTACTGGCGCCATCGCCGCGATTCCTAGTCAGCCCCCATGCATCCCCATCCATTTCTCTATGTTTCGTTTCGTTAATTCATTCGGGACACTTATAGCAATCACACTTTGTGCTTCCAAGCCTGCCTGGAAGCAGGCAGGGTATTTTCTTCTTGAGTTGAGAACAACATGGACCTAAGCTTATTGTTGCAATTATTTTCATCTGCACCATTTTCAACTCACTTGTATATTTATTAATCACATTGCCACTTTGGCATGGCTTGAGTGACTAGCAATTGTAACTTAATAACTCATGGAACAATTCCAACTGGTTTCAAGAGGACTCCTAAGCTCCTCTACATTCACATTTGTTAGTTCTGAACCACCTTTTCGTGGGGTAAATGGTTCTTTAGACTTGTTGTTGCTAATCCAAACGCTGCATTTCTGAAATAAGATTTCTGCTCAGGCTTTTACTCTGATAATTTGCTTTTGAATAGCATCGTTGGCAATAGTTTCTGAAGTCTAACTTATCAGATTAAATTATTTGGTCCAGTGGAATTAGCAATGAGGAGAAGGACCACCTTCGGAAAAATCTTTTGCTAAATATTCGTGAGGAGAATAGCCAGGTGTGCACTAGATGATACACGACCAATTTCAGTCATACTATGGGAAACACATACAATGTGTATTGATGAGCCTATATTTTTCTAAATGCTGTAATGTAGATTGCACTGCAGTTAGCTGTACTGATCTCCAAGATTGCACGATTGGATTACCCAAAAGAGTGGTATGTATTTATGACACTACTGCTATCAGCTATCTTGCACATAGTTGAATTCACAATGGTTCCTCACATCATGTCATTCAGGCCAGACCTACTCTCCGTATTGGCACAACAACTGCAGTCTGCCGATGTTCTTGCTTCACATCGTGTGTTTATGGTCCTGTTTCGAACTTTAAAGGAGCTTTCAACTAAACGGCTTGCTGTGGATCAGAAGAATTATGCAGAGGTAATTTCATTTTCTAGAAGCCACCTAGTCGTGTGTATCACTACTCAGATGTGCTTGTGTTTCATTCCGTTGTATTCTTTTAAAAACATTTTGGTCTGGTATCCTAGTGCTTGTTGCCAGCGCCCCATATTGCATGAGACACAACGTTCGTTTTTTCTTATTTGAGCTCACGAAGGCATCTCAAGGGATTAGCAGGTGGATTGTTATAACGTGAGCCTTTCACTATCGTCAAGTTGTTCTTGAACTGATCAACAGACATGTCTTCGTATTCCATAGCATCCACTATGTGCCACCATTTTCTTAAATTGTTAATTCTTGCTGCTTGTTTCTTATAATGCCATTCATTGTAATAAGATATTTATTTAGAAGTTAATATATTATTTGCAAACTAAGCAGCATGTGCTCACACATCTTATTTTCTTATTATGTAGATCACTGGCCACTTGTTTGAGTACACCTGGAACCTTTGGAAGAGTGATGTGCAGACTATACTACAGAATCTTTCTATGCTCTCACAGCGAAATGACATAGATTCCATTTTGGATCAATCAAACGACCTTATTTTGATTTGCGACCGGTGGTTGCTCTGCTTAAAGATTGTTCGACAACTAATTTTTTCAGGCTATGCTAGTGACTCGAGAACCGCACAGGTAAGAAGATTATCTCTTCTGTTCACTGTCTTACTGCTACTGAATGTTCATATGCTGTTCCAGAAACATGATCGGCAACTAGCTGTTGTGCTTTGTAGGAGGTCTGGCAGGTCAGGGAAGTTTGTCCAACAGTTTTGACTGCTATTAAATCCCTTCTTCCATATTGTAAGTTCCATATTTTACTCGTAATGTTTCCAGACTTCCACCCTTTTCCTTTGTAGTCTCACTTGGGCAACAATTCTAATTCCAAGAAATTGCTGTGATCATGCTTTGACTTCATCAAATTGTGATTCCCCACTAGATATATTATAAAATTATAGGTGTTATTGTTTTGTGATCTTTTCATCGTCTTGCATTGCTATTTGACTTGGCTATTTCGAAGATGCTATTAGCCTTTCTGCTATAAAATCCAGAGAACTCAGAGGGTGGTATTGTAGTCTTGTCTGCAAATAGCCCTCGGTTACGTCTTTTTTTGGACCACACAAGTAAATTTTTTGCTGTTGTTTTGTACTTTACAGACGACTCCTTCAAAGACAAGCAAGCTAAGCTATGGGACTTTGCAAAAAGAGCATGCACTAAGTTGATGAAAGTCCTTGTTACTTTACAAGGCAGACATCCATATTCTTTTGTTCACCAAACTGTGCTTCCAGCTACAGTTGACTTCTGCTTAAACATGATTACAAATCCTGAACAGGCTGGCACATCTTTTGAGGAGTTTCTTATACAAAGCATGGTTTTGGTTAAATCAGTATTGGAGTGCAAAGAGTACAGACCAAGTCTCACAGGACGTGTGGTCAATGAAAATGCACAGCCTTTAAGTCTGGAGCAAAGGAAGAAAAACTTTGCAGCAGTGGCCAGTGACATGCTGAAGGTCGTTTTGCCTGGTGATCGAGTCGTGTTGCTTTGCAACATTTTAGTAAGAAGGTATTTTCTGATTCTATGGAAAGCATACAGTGAATCTTGTAAAGTTTAAGCAAGATAAAGATGGGACTTATCTCTTGTTGTTAACTTAGAAAAATGCATTACTAAACAAGCAGTTGAACAGCCATTTGGCCAGCAATGTGGTTATATTCGGCACTTTCATTAGTGCACCTATGCCCTGCTCAATGAACCCATCTGTAGTATAATACCAGTCGAATAGGGAAACATGCTGAATTGAATGGTACTTATTCTGTAAATTTTCTGGTGTTCACATTCACTCCCGAGACTGGATGGTCCTTTTTCTTTTTCAATCATAGTGTGCTTTCATGTTTTGGGTTTTTTTTTTTCTGGGCTTCTAGTACATTGAAAATTTCAATTCTTGTGCAGATACTTCATTTACACAGCAAAAGATTTAGAAGAGTGGTCAGAGAATCCTGAGTCCTTTCACCACGAGCAGAATTTGGTTCAGTGGACCGAGAAAAAACGGCCATGTGCTGAAGCCCTCTTTATTGTTATCTTCGAGAAGTATCGAGAGGTGTGTGCATTTAAATCTTCTTTGTGGCTATGAGTCTAGCGAATGCTTTAATGCTCATATAATCATGTGTTGTGCCAGCTACTAGCTCCAGTTGTTGTTTCTGTTCTTCGTGAAGCTATGTCTGTTTCTCCACCACAAGAAACTGACGTTACCACCGGAATGCTTTTAAAGGATGCCGCATATACAGCTGCTGGGCATGTTTATTATGAACTTTCGAACTACCTCAATTTTAACGAATGGTAAGTTCGAGAGCAACTAAATGTTAATCTTTATAATCCTAAGTTGTTTTAGTGAAAACAATACCAGTCTTTATGGAGCTGTTTGCAAATTCTCTACATGTTTTTATGTTTCTATCTTGTGTTCTTATGTGAGTTTATTGCTAAGCATTATTGGAAAATCCCAATGGTCATAGTGGACTCTACATCACTGTATCTCCTTGATTGTCCCCCCTCTTTTCTACAGGTTCCATGGATCTCTATCTATCGAAGTTTCAAACCATCACCCCAATATGCGTATCATTCGTAGAAAAATTGCATTGCTACTTGGGCAATGGATTTCTGAGGTTCATTTTCTTTAATATTATCCCAGAAAAGTGAAATGTGATATAGTTCTATTTCTGCACAGCGTGTAGGCTTACTATGTCTTTAGTCTAACATTTTTCACTCTGTAGATCAAGGGTGACACCCGGAAATTGGTCTACCATGCTTTGGTTGGATTGCTGCAGGATAATGACATAGCTGTTAGGGTATGTTCTACCTCTACGATTCGTTAACATTATGCATGTGAACCGGTGCAACTATTGTTTTTACTTGTTCCTCCTGTCCAACGTTCAGCTAGCAGCGTGCTCTTCTCTGTGTTATCTTTTCCAAGAATCTAGTTTTTCTGAACTAGATTTGTTTGAGTGTCTTCCTACGTGTTGGACAATGAGTTTCAAGTTGATAGAAGACGTTCAAGAATTTGATTCGAAGGTTTGTATGTCAACGTTGCAATTTCTATTCTCCTTCAGATTCTTTTTAATCTGATGCCCCTTTACTCATTTAAACTTCATATTGTGCTATTATTCAATACATTGAAGCAGTGTATGGTTACATGATGCTCTTTAGCTGGTTACACTAAATCTTGTGTTGCTATCCCCCCCCCCCCCCCCCCCCCCTCCCTCCCTCCCTGTGCCTGTCACCTATTTTTTGTCTATTTGTTTGTAGGTGCAAGTGTTGAACTTCATATCCGTTCTTCTCGAACATGCTGGAGACAAGATTATTCCATTTGCAAGTCAGTTATCGCAATTTTTCCAGATGGTATGGCTCAAAGATTTCAATGGGATAAACATCCTGTTTCCTGTTAGCTGTACTCTACTCATAGAGTAATAAGGGACTTAGATTCCACATGGGCAAGCTGAATGCGCATAGTGCTTTTTACATACCCTCATTTGCTAAATGTTACACTAGAAGCGAGGTAAAATGAGAAAATCACAGGAAATATGCACTCTTCGGTTTATGCATCGCAGTTTCGACATCTGTTGCTGACTGTCATAGAAAATGTATGAATATTAAAGCATTTCTTCATACTAGATTTGCCCTTGATAGTATCTATTATCAAGGACAGCTGGTGAAAAAATTTGTGCCTGCCCTTTTATACAAATAATGCAGCATCACAATACCAAACACTGATTAAAAAAACTTTGGTGGTTGAATTTATTAGTAAAACATCCAAATAATTAACAATTCGATGATTTTCCTTCGTGCTTCAAATTCATTTGTTGCCTAATTTGTTTTTCTTTTTCCAGATATGGGACGAATCTGCAGGTGAAAGCTTGCTACAGATTCAATTGCTAACAGCACTGAGAACTTTTGTTACTTCGCTTGGATTCCAGTCAACTGTTTCTTACCACATGCTTATTCCTATACTCCAAAGCGGTATCAATGTTGACAGCCCTGATGCTCTTAATCTTCTTGAGGACAGTGTTCTGGTAAGTGATTCTTAACCAAGTTGACATACACAAGCACATGTGCATGCAGCCATTCACAAAATCTCTAATATTCAGAATCCATACTGCAGTTATGGGAAGCAACCCTTTCAAATGCTCCTTCCATTGTACCTCAACTTCAGGATTTATTCCCTTATCTTGTGGGCATCGTGAATAGAAGCTTTGATCATCTGGAGGTTAGAACACCCATCCCTGAAAAAACAAGGGAGACCTCTCTTTTGGTTCTCAGAATAAGAATCATATCTTTGCAAGTACTATCTGATTCAAAATGTGATAAGACCCAATGTGCATGTTATTTTGCTGTGTAAGTTGGCCCCTTTTACTGCATATGTGCAGTTCATTACTTGGGTTTTGTAAATCCATGTAACTATTTGTAAGATATTGGTTAACCTATGTAATTCACAATAAGATGTTTTCATTTTCTTGTTTTTAATGGTCAGCTTGGTGACAAGTAAATCAATGACAAGTAGTGTTCGTTGGTTTTGGTGCCATTATGTTTATTTATTTGATCTCAGTGCAATTAATTAGGGAAAATCATCTGGAGGCTGCAAGTGTTGCAGAGCTTTCGTTACCAGCTAGCACATGACATTATTGATTGGATCATTGTTAGTTTTTAGTTTTTCTTACCTCAATTTTACTGCAATGGAAGACCAATAGACCAGTTCGTTATCATTCCATATATTGATCTGGTGAAGTTGGAGCTTCATCCTAAGGACATCATCACTTGCTGCAAATTGAATGATTTGAAGTTTAAGATTGCTCTTATTTTACTTGCATTATATTTAAGTTTATGATTGTCTCCAGATTTGTAGATATTTTGTTTGCTTTGACTCTCAATTTTATCAATTTTGCAGGTCACAATCAAAATAATTGAGGATTACACAATCTTTGGTGGATCAGAATTTTTGAAAAGCCATGGTGCAAGTCTAGCAAACATCGTTGATACTATTATTGGAAATGTCAATGACAAAGGACTTCTCACCGCACTGCCTATTGTTGATCTTCTTATCCAGGTTAGATATTTTGGCCCAGTGGAGCAACTCTGATTTCCTGAAATAACTTCTGCTGATGTTGTGATTGGGTCAATGTTGATGTGAATATGCAGTGCCTAGATATTCCCCTTTCTAAATTTATGGCAACCACAATTTCATAGGCTGGAAATATCTAGTGCTGCAGTTATGGATCATGCACTGTTAATAAATTCATGTCCATTTTATCTACAAATCAGGCAATACTGTCCTGTAGTTGAATTGTATAGACCTGTTTCTCTATTTTGAGCTACTTGCTGTTGGCTTCCTTTCTTTCTTTCTTTTTTTCTGAGATCTAATCAGAGCTTCTTGGTGCAGATCTTTCCTCTGGAAGCTCCACCACTGATATCCAGTGCACTCCAGGTACTTGTGTCTGGGATACTCCCAATTGTTCCGTATTGCATTACACTAATGTTTTTATTTTCCATCAATATGACTCATTCATTGACAACTTCTAGAAACTTATCTTCATATCTTTGAGTCAAGATGATGGGCAAAACCCATCAAGGACAACTGTCCGTGCATCCTCTGGAGCCATTCTTGCCCGGCTTCTGGTTATGAATACAAACTTTTCAGCACAACTATTATCAGAGCCTGCCCTATTGGCAAGTATCCGACAAGCAGGGATTGCTGTGAACAATAGTCTGCTTATTTCTTTAGTTGATATGTGGATCGATAAGGTACATCCTCCACCACTGATCTGTTACTTCCTTGCAAATTGGGCACCTCGTTCTGAAGATTGAGATGTTACATCACTTGATGCCCGTCGCATGATTCTAGTGACTTATGGGTGTGTTTAAACCTTGTTGTGTATATGGTGTATCTAACGTAATCTTGGTTCCATTTATCTTGACCTGGTGATACTGTGTTTCTGTTCATAGAATCTCGCGCACATGTCTAGTGATAGAAGGATTACACACTCAATATCATCTTCCCTTTAATCATGACATGATTTAGCTGTGACATGCACATCTTTTAAATTCTTAAAAAGCTCAATGGTTTACGCATCACTATTGGACAGGTAGATGATGCAAATGCTATACAGCAGAAGGAATATGCAATGGCCCTTTCTGTAGTTTTGACGTTACAGGTACCTCAGGTCATCGACAAACTTGATGACGTATTAAGGTAAGATGTTTCTCGGGTATTCAACTGAAACTTAAAAGTCTGCCTTGTTGGTTGTTTGGTACTCCCTTAGTCCCTTGTCCCATAATAAGTGCTCTTTTAGAAAATCTCAGACATAATAGTAAGGATGAAAAAAGTCTTCTATACCCCTAATTAATCTGTTTAATTGGTTTTGGTAGCTGTGTTGGGCATATGGATTCCTGTGTGAGTTTAATTATGCATGCTGATAATTAACTCATCATCCAATCTATAGAAGGATTTTGACTCATGAATTGGGCTATAGCTACTAAATAGACTCGTTTGTATGGTCTGAAACTTACAAGAGCACTCTTCTGTGGGACAAAGTTCAAACTCTAAAAGAGCACTCTTTGCGGGATGGAGGGAGTATGTACTAATCAGCTATATGATTTAATGCAGTGTCTGCACTACTGTCATTATAGGAAGCCGTGAAGTAAAGACTGAGGATGATACTAGGTATCCAATTTGATACAATTTTGGCCCTTTTAAAACTTTGAGGCCAATACTATCCTGTCTGTAATGCCTGATGAGTTTAATTGCAGTGGCGATATCACAAGCTCTTCCTGGATAGGCCATGATGGTTCAGGCTATTCCAATACTTCAAGCAATGAGTTGAGAAAGCGCCAAGTATGTCATGCTTTACCTAACTCTTCATTTCCAAATACAGCTTTTTAAGAGTGCTGCCTCTAAAAGTTGTCTTAACCAGGTAAAGGATTCAGATCCTATCAAACAAGCATCGCTAGAGAATGTGCTAAGAGAGAACTTGAAAACATGTGCGACTCTCCATGGGGATGCAGCATTCAGTGCTGCCATCAGTAGGATCCATCCATCAGCATTTGCCCAGCTCCAGCAGGCCCTGAATACTGCATAAGATGTGCATAGCTCCTTGATTCTTTGGTTTTCTTGTCCATGGACAATTTCTGAGGAGCATGCTGTGCGTCGTGAGGCCACCATGGAGTAGAGTGCCAGGCGATAGAAACACAGTATGACCTACCTAAGCATTGAGCACTTGAACAATAAGTGGCATGCCTCGATGTATGTAACGTGTCCATTGCTTCTTTTCAGGTGTTGCCATTTGATGCGTCGCATTATCCAGCACAGAGGTGATGCACCTACTGTTGAGTCGCGGGATCGTACATCAGTGTAGAGTGGCTGAGCTAGCGTGTAGAGGTGGTATGGGGGCTGTTTGTTCTTTTCGGAAATTTTGGCTTGTTTGGGTGTTCCGTGAGGTATGGTTTGCCGTTGAGATGTCATGTGATTTTGGGGCCGGGGGCATGTTACGGCTTGGGGGGTGGTGTAGGAGGATTGGTCGGTCGGTCCTGAGGATAGCCAGAGTTTTTAAAGCTGAGCTTCCAAAATGACTGACTCGTGGTCTGGGTTCCTTTTATCATTTTTTTTTGTCTTTTCTCCTTCCTGGTAAAATCAAAAGCATTGGCCAGGCATTCTTGCAGCTAGTGACGATGTAACTTTTGTTTGAGGAGTTGTCGTGTACTCGTGTGTCAGGGAGAATACAGTGTTGCTCTTGAATGCAATTTTGTTTCTTTTTAACTCACACACCACGCGTTCATGGTCCTGTGCTGTGCCTGAGGTTATTCCAGTAAATATCTGCTTTGGATTTGCATGTGTCATGTTTGATTGTTCTGTTTGCTTTGACGGTGACAGCGATATTAATCTGAAGAAGAGAGGTGTTTGTGTGTTTGGTATACATGTAACCATATCAGGTTGGTTGTCCGGCCCAGGACCCGAGCTCACTACAAGCTAAACTGACTGAGCTGGGCTCACATCAGCTGATCGATTGTGGGCCGGGAGATGCAGGAACGCCAGGCTCGACTGCTTCGACAAGGAAGCCAGGAGTGGAAGGAACGATAGACAACTCCCAAAGTCGATAAGAAAGGTGCCGCGATGCCCAGGCGCTCAAATTAGTAGAACTAGATAGAATATTATTTGGTGCGCTTTGCACGCCCGAATGTGCGTCTCAGCAAAGACATGGTCAAATTTTAAGCACCAAGCAGATGGCCTCCACACCTGGCCACGAGTTTCGGCGAGTTGAGCACTAGAATAAGATCTAAAAACAGATATCAGAAAAGCACGTACGTAGAAACCATTCCATTTCACAGCAGAAAATTCTAGACCTCATTGCCATCGACACCGTTTATCTATCGACCTGAACATGTGGAGCCGTCCGAATCCTGACTCTTGCGGCTTTCTAAGCCCAGATATAGATAAGCTGACAGTATCCATGACTTTTAGTATCATAAGTCTAGTGCAAGTCTACGAACTACCAAATTCAAAGTCACAACACGAGCGATAGAGAACCATTACACGCATACTCACCCAAATAAATAGCGGTTAGATTTACGTGTGGGTATGCATACGTTGTGAACATCTGCGTGTATACGGATCTTTTGGGGAGAAAAAGAGCGACATTAACGATAAACATAGAAAGTTAATGAAAAAATACGTCTTTGTGACCTCTTGCCTCTACGAAACTAAAAGTTCAAGTGAGTCAAATTTATGTTGTTTGGTATGTACATAAAAGCTGAGACCACCCTTTTCATAGGCGGAAAAAACTTGAAACCCCGCAAACCGGTGAAGAGAATTTTTTTTAAACGATCCAAAAATTCGCTTCGACGAGGAGTCGAACCCATAATTTAAGGCTGCTATTAAGGTATTTGTATTTTTTTATGGGACAGGGGTAGTATTAATTTTTTTAGAAATGCGGGGTAGTATTATTCAAAGATATAAAGTTGATCATGTGTCCCAAACCAACTGCTCGATCGATGCTGGATGACACACGTTGCAGGCCATACCTCCTTCGGATTGCTCTAGTTGCGACATATGTAATGTAATAGGAAAAGTAAAGGCACTCGCATCTGCTTCTCTCCCCAGAGCTTGAGTAGTCAAGTATCTCTTGTCCTCCCCAATTCCCATAATACTGCTTTTAAAAATTGATCGAGTTCATTCTTTCTTTAAAAATAAATTAGATGGCTCTTAATTAGCCAGGCATTTTCCATCTCTTGTAAGTCCATGGCGTCAAGACTTATTTATTTTCATTGAATTTGCTTTTGTACACAAGGAAATCGGGCTCGTCTTTTTTTTAACCATTTCTTTTGAAAAACAGTTAGTACAACAGAAAAAATACAGTTATTAAAGATCGTATATACGTCTTCTGCATATAATAATATAAATTTAATAAATAAATAAGGCAAGGTAAAATTCCGGACCGGGGAATTGTCCAGAGAGAGAAGAGAGATTCGTCGCGTAGAGATAGCGGACCCCACCAGCAGTGACAGAGTCAGTGACCCACCTCCCCTGCTCTTCGTATAAAGGCAGCTCGCCTGAGCATTCGGCGCCGCCACCTCCATCAAAACACTCGCCCAAATCCCAGGCAGGTTGGCGGCGGCGGCGGCGCGATGGACTCCCCCTACGCGCTCCATCTCGCCGTCGCGGCGCTCGTCGGCGCCTCCTTCGCCGCGGCCTCCGCCTACTACATGCACCGCAAGACTCTGGACCAGCTCCTCCGCTTCGCCCGCGACCAACGCCGCCGCACCCGCCTCCGCGACGGCGAAGCCCACGACTACGAACTGGAGGATGCCGAGGAGGACGAAGACCATCCTCCGGCGTACAGGGACCACGATCGCCGCACCCTGCCCATCCCGCCGGGGCTCCCACCGCTCCACACCGGCCGAGAGGGTACGCCCCACACGCACCTGTTGTTACTTTTGTTTTATTTTGTTTTTCACTCCTAGGCTCTCCCTCCACCCTCCATAGTAAAGTACGGTGCGATCGGCGCGGAAGTACGCTGTATCGCAGTCGAGCACTGATAAGCACCAGGTGTTTGTTCGTGTGGCGTTCTGCAATGAGCGCGATCTTTTGATCTATTCATTGTAACTGTGCTGTACCCCCGTGTGTCACTTGATCCAGATAGTGTATTGTCAGGCGATCTCAGTTTGCGTTTGACTAGGGGTGACCTGGTGTAGCTCATGCTCATATCAGTTAAGAATCGGTAATTTCTCTGAAAATTTTAGAAAGTTCCCAAGTAGGAATCTCAGAATGGAATCTAGCTTGTTCCGCTCTATGCTCCATGACTCTCTCTTTTTTTTTCTTTTTGGGCCCCTCAAGTGGCTGTAGCAATGGATGCTGAGTACCGCAGCTGGCAAAATTGTCCTCAGGAGGGCACGGGAAAACCTGTAAAACAGATCTATCTAGTAGGTGTCAGTGATGTGCTTACACTTGCAAACGTTTGTGAATACATGGTTAGCATGGCTGTATTGCGGGACCACTTCTCCTGCTAATGTTGGGTTTTTTTACCTATCAGGTAGGCCAGTAATTTCTCCAGGTTCAACTAAAAGAGTTGGAGCTATTGTTAGACCAACTACTCCAAAATCCTCTGTCCCTACTGTCAGTGCGTTCGAGAGAATTGAAGATTCAGATGAGGAGGAGGATCTTGTTCCAGATGCCAAGAATGATGCTGCTTACTTGGCCACGAATGGCACTATTGTAAGTCTCAGATCTCCTTTCTTACCTAACCAGCAATACCAGTATGTAAATTGTATCCATCAACGGCATAAATTGTTTGATTTGAGGATCTTCACAATTGTGTGATTTGTTTAGCTAAATGCAACCGGGCTCAAAATGCATATGATCCCGGGAGGTTCACTTTGATGTACTTAGGCCATGGCTTAAGTTTTATCATTTATCAAGTGAAGCTTCTTAAGCTATGTTGCAAGTAACACATACCGAGTAATTACCATGTATATACTCGTTAATGTAGAGATGGACCTGCTTGCATCTATCTATTGCCTGGGTAAGCTGCAACAGTATGAGTAGATTGTTGTCAAATTAGTAGCTACCAATCATAAAAAAGATTTGCACTGTTCATGTTTTCATAATATACTGTCAATTGCTTATGGAATTACGAGTGGTAATTTATTCTATTTTCTGTCAATATGCTTATCAGCAACCGGTATTGCTTCAATACAAACTTGGTTCTCTGTATTTTTCTGCAATTTTGTTGTGACATTTTCTCTTATGGTGCTTGCAAATGTCTCTTACTTTTATTGGTGCTAACAGTGATTTGTTTCCTCTTTGTTACGTTGCTCAGGGATCAGATCTCCTTACAGATAAAACAAGCCAGAATGGGGAGTCAAAACCAGTACCATCAACCCAGATGATTAGATCCCATAGTGCAACTGGTAGTCTGCATGCGCCCCAGCTTAACCCAATAGCAGCTGATATACTCCGAAAGGAGCCTGAACATGAAACCTTCAGTAAGATCAACATCACAGCTGTTGGTATGGACCACTTTTTATCCCTTTATCTATTTGATCAATCTTCCGTAAGTTCAACATAGATTTGTTCTTTTGGTGTTTTTTTTCTCATGTTCAGCTCATAGGGTCTGTTAATTTCTCTGCATATGTTCACATGCCTGTGTCTTCTTTCTTTGGTTTGGTCTGGTTTCATGGGGGGAGGGTAATTCTTTTCAGTAAGAGGTTGCATGTGCTGTGTTGTTTGATTATATGTGTCACTACTCTTACATTTTTTTTACTTCCTCAGAGACTCCTTCTCCTGATGAAATTGAAGCATACAAAGTTCTTCAGAAATGTCTTGAGCTGCGTGAGAGGTACATATTCAGAGAAGAAGTCGCACCTTGGGAGAAGGAGATTATAACTGATCCTAGTACTCCAAAACCTAACCCAAATCCATTCAATTATGAACATCAGGTTAAAACTGAAGTAAGTGCAGTTCTTTAGATGCATATTGACCCAACAAATTTTTCTGAGCTACTTTCATTTTTCCTAATTATTTTCTATCTTTCAGCACCACTTTGAGATGGTTGATGGTGTTGTTCATTTATATCCCAATAAAGATTGTGAGTAACAAAGAATTATATCCTTTTATTTTCTACATCTAACTTTATGTATCAATGGCTCAGTTTAAGGTACACTGATCATCACGCCTTTATCTATGGTCTTTACAGCTAAAGAAAGACTCTATCCTGTTGCTGATGCAACTACCTTTTTTACTGATATGCACTACATCCTCCGTGTGCTGGCTGCTGGGGATATCCGAACTGTGTGTCACCACCGTTTAAATCTTCTAGAGCAAGTAATTATCTTCGTACTGTGCTCTTTCAATCGCTTGCTCCTTCTGCACAAGTATATGTTATGTAGTCTACTTAGTATGTCACTACACGGCAACCAAAGCCTTTTCATTGAAGCATGTAATGGTCCATGTTGGCATGCCATTTTCTATATGTATTTTTTTTGGCACCTGGCGTACAAAGAGCTCCTGTGTTCATGGGTTATTTTTCATTTATACTGGTTCAGTCTTTTGACTGAAACTTCTTCCTCTCTTCTTCTTCTTTTTGGGTGGGGGGGGGGGGGGGGGGGGGGGTCATCATATTGAGAGCCTTTTGTATAAGAAGATAAAAGGCGGAATATTTAGAAAGAGGCAGGCTACGCGAGCTACCGAGAAAAAAGCAATGCTGAGATTACAAGTGGGGCTACTAAGAATACACATCAGCATAATTTACAAGCTAGCTTGGTTCATAAATCTTATTGCTATTGCTGGCATATAGTGAATGCGTTCCAGAACAGGTTTTTCAAGCTAGGCTGATTCATGAATCTTGTATAAATGATAATGGTGCAGTACACTGGTTGATATTTACTCCTGCTTATGTTCACTCTTGTGGATTTGTCAGAAATTTAATCTTCATTTGATGGTCAATGCGGATAGAGAACTGCTTGCTCAGAAAGCTGCACCACACCGGGACTTTTACAACGTTCGAAAGGTTGATACTCATGTTCATCACTCAGCGTGCATGAATCAGAAGCATTTGTTGAGATTTATTAAGTCAAAGTTGAGGAAGGAACCTGACGAGGTGCATCTTTTCTTTCTGAACTTCTGATATTGTGTCATGTGGAATCTAATAGTTCCTCACCTGAGATGTGGGATGTTCTGCATCTGACTTCACTACAAATTTCTTGTAGGTCGTAATCTTTAGAGATGGGACCTATTTGACTCTTAAGGAGGTTTTTGAGAGTTTGGACTTGACTGGGTAACTGAATTGCCATATGTGATTTTTCTTGTATCTGTCTTTTGGTCATTAGTTATTAAGTAACACATTGATTTCTCTGCCAGGTATGACCTCAATGTTGATCTCTTAGATGTCCATGCTGATAAGAGCACATTTCATCGTTTTGACAAGTTCAATCTGAAATATAATCCATGTGGTCAATCTCGCCTGAGGGAGATCTTTTTAAAGCAGGATAATCTTATTCAAGGTGCAAATACTTTGTCTCGATGTGTAAATCTCAGCTATGCTGCGACTATTATTTACATGCTGCATTCAGCTCATGGTCTTGTACATGGACAGGTCGCTTCCTTGCTGAGCTGACAAAAGAAGTTTTCTCTGACCTTGAAGCAAGTAAATATCAGGTGTGTTTTCCCTTCATAACTTGTTTTCTAAGTAATGGAACTAATTCTTCTGATTCTAGTGATGTCTCTAGAATGGTATTTATGGATTTTAGCAATTCATTCTTCTGAAATTTTCCCAGCTAATGACTCTTGTAACTACCTTCATCAGATGGCTGAGTATCGGATATCTATTTATGGGAGGAAGAAAAGTGAATGGGACCAGATGGCAAGTTGGATAGTGAACAATGAACTATACAGTGAGAATGTTGTTTGGTTAATTCAGGTTGATAGCCCGCCTTCTTGTGTCCAAGCGTTTTCAGTAACCAAATATTAAACTCTGGCAAACATGAAATGGGACAAGAATTTATGTGCTATATTTTTTTATTTTACCCGAATAGCTACCACTAAACATTGTTTCATTTTTCTCTGCAGATTCCTCGGATATACAATATATACAGGGAGATGGGCACAATCAATTCATTCCAAAACCTCCTTGACAATATTTTTCTTCCTCTTTATGAAGTTACTATTGACCCTGCTTCACATCCTCAGCTGCATGTCTTCTTAGAACAGGTTAGTGGAGATACTTCTATATTCTACTGGATGGGTGATTTCCACCTAATTATTTCCCCTATTTTGAATATGACCATCTGCATCATATTCATTTTCTTGAGGGCTGATGATCTAGCTATAATTTGTTTATACTAATATTCTTCAGGTTGTCGGGTTGGATTTGGTGGATGATGAAAGCAAACCAGAAAGGCGCCCAACAAAACACATGCCAACACCAGAGCAATGGACTAATGTTTTCAATCCGGCCTATGCATATTATGTGTACTACTGCTATGCCAATCTGTATACACTGAACAAGGTAGACATTTTGTGCATGGAATTCTGCCAGCGTTCAGTTAATGAAAAGTATCACAGAAAATCCTTTGCAGAATAAAAAACCATGCGCATTTTACTTTTCATAAGTTCTTGCTTCTCTTTCAACATTCACCTGGTTACATCATACTGGTTCATTTTATCTTTTTTTTTTGGTAAGTGCAGCTTCGTGAGTCCAAGGGCATGACAACAATCAAGCTTCGTCCACACTGTGGGGAGGTATATGAGTAACATAGACTACATCTCAAGATTGGACCTGAACATAGTGGCCTAATAATTGTTATCTTCAGGCTGGAGATATCGACCATCTTGCTGCTGCGTTTCTTACTTCTCATAACATTGCTCATGGGGTTAATCTAAGGAAATCACCTGTCCTTCAGTACTTGTATTATCTTGCTCAGGTTAGGGATGGTATTTTCTTGATTGAACATCCATTTGATTTCCGTATGGTTCTTTAGAGAAACTAATTGTCTTCTTTTTGGCTGTATTCAGATTGGCCTTGCAATGTCTCCTTTAAGTAACAATTCATTGTTTATTGACTACCACCGGAACCCTTTCCCTACTTTTTTCTTAAGAGGTCTGAACGTGTCTCTCTCAACTGATGACCCTTTACAAATTCACCTGACAAAGGAACCTTTGGTTGAAGAATACAGTATTGCTGCTTCAGTAATGTCCCTCCCTCCCCGTATCTCTGATATTTGTTTTATGGCCCACTTAGATCTTAATTTGATTGCTTGTTACTCCTGGCAGCTTTGGAAGTTGAGTTCATGCGACTTGTGTGAAATCGCTAGGAATTCTGTGTACCAGTCTGGTTTCTCTCACAGGCTCAAGGTATAAATTGCTCATCTGTTTTGCTTGTCATTCTGGATCTTGGATGGATTCACTCTGTCTTCCTTTCCCCCTCTCTGTAAGAGCTTAACATTGTCTCTTTTTTTAGTCTCACTGGATCGGGAGAAACTACTACAGAAGGGGTCCTGAGGGCAATGACATCCACCAGACAAATGTTCCTCACATTAGGGTTGAATTTCGGCACACGGTATGTACTATTTTTTTTTCTGTTTATATGTTATTATGTCTTCCTGTGCTTGTAAGTTACGGTTGTATCTCTTTACTATCTTTTTCATTGTCTGGGCCACAGATTTGGAAAGAAGAAATGGAGGTAATACATTTAGGAAATGTTCAACTACCCGAAGAAATTGACAGGTGAAGATTTTGTGAGAAGTCTGATGCCATGGTATTCAGTCCAGACTGGCACATACATGTTTCCTTGTAAGGCAACAGATATGATGTGAAATGGTTTTGAAACCTTACAAGAAGAAGCGAGTTTATGCAGTCAGTCGGTGGCTGCAAGGGGGAGGAGAAAAGGTGTCAACACGATCCAACTTTTCGATGAATCTCTTTATTTGCTTATCTGCAGAGTATGATAAGTTGCTTGATAGGACTATGTGGTGATAGTACCAAGGCCTCCTAGCATCCTCAGTACAGTACCATTCAATAAGGAAGTTCAAATTCTTGATGAAGGATGAATTGGAATAGATAGTTAACAGTTACAATATTGAGGATGTGAACTTTGTTGGATCCTAATGTGTGTCCTGTTTCTTATATTGGTGCGTTCATATATGTACCGATGAATGATAAACTGATGCTATTACTTTTTTACATCGTTGTTTGAGCCAGATTGCATGGCAAATTGCTGGTTGTATGCTCTCAAATGTCATAGAAAAGTGCATTAGGTTAGTGCTGTGGTGTTAGCACTGGGAGCCAGCCATGCAGGCAGCTGCATATGATGTGTTGATGTGCCTGGTGGTCCACTGGTCCCTCCCTCCGGTGCATCATCAAGCCAAGTGGGGGAATTCTTGAAGTGCTGCCTGGGCGTAGTTTGGTTGATTGCTGTACTAGGTTATTAGTACTAGTTTGTACTCCGTAGTTGGCATTTTTATGTGACTGCACACACGTGGTTTTAGGCATGGACCACACGCCCTGCGCTCATGCGCTCGCTCCCCCCCCCCCCCCCCCCCCCCCCAACCCCCGCATACTAATAGTTGCTTTCATCTCTGAATTTTGGCATCATTGCAGAAGAACCCCAACATGAATATGTTTCCTTCTCTGACACAAAAAAGAATCACTTACTACACACACGCTAATTACTTTACAGAACGAGAAGAGATGAGATGCTAGGAGCGTGATGGAAGGAAGGAAGAAAGAGAGAACGAACGAAGGAAAGATTGATTTAGCTAGCTATCTAGTAGGGAGGAAGTGATGATCGAGTAAGGAAAAAATGAAGAAGAAGTACTAGCTATCTGCTAGCTAGTGATGATGATGATGGCGATGGATGATGGTCGTGGGAGCGGAGAGGATGAGGATTGGACGAGACGATGTGTGCGTAGATGAAGTGGTTCCATGTGTCTGGGAGTCCCGGGAGGCACCAGTGGATGCAGTCGGCGTAGGTCTTGGGGTCGGCCTGCTGCTCCGGTGTGAGCAGCTTCCCCTGGCGCAGCGTGTGCACGGAGGTGTGGGCGTCCTTGCGCAGCTCCGACAGGCCGGTGATGTCGACGAAGTGGACGGGGACGCGGTGGAGGTGGCGCGCCAGCACCCCGCGCGCCACGCCGTGCAGCCGCCAGTCCGTGCCGATGTTGAGGGCCTCCGTCCGGTTCACGATCGGCTGCGTCTCCATGGCGCACTTGATGCCGCCATCGTTGCCCCAAGCCCAAGGCCCGCACGATGCAACAAACAATACATAAATCCCTCTTGCACTTTTTGCATCGTGACAGGATTCCATCCCTCCCTTCGTCATCTTTCTTTATTTCTTTCTTTCAATATAAGTAGAGCAAATAATCTACGTACGGAATGAAAGCAACCCTTGCCAACCAAAAAGATGGAACCAAGGAAAAAGACAAAGCGGCTGCTACTAGTAACCTCAGTATAGGCTGGCTGGCTTTTGTTCCGGCAAAATATGCAACTTGTACTACTACTACTAATCCTTCTCCAATTAAACAGCTAGCTGATTCATCGATTGGATGGAAAGCGACACATACATAACTGCAGAACGGGATTTTAGTAGTCTCTCAGGCAGCGGGCATTGGCATTAGGTGGGTGACCATGAACGAATTATGGATGCATCGCCTCACCCAGTCGCCCTATGCATAAAGCGCATATATAAATATATGTATTCTGTCAGCGACTGCACTCTCACTGCTAGACTAGCATGGGCAAATTCTGGTCAGGTCTAGGACGCAAGCAGATGCAGATCCATCCACCCATCCTTATGTTTTTCAGCCAGTCTGATTCCTTCTATTTACATGCCCACCACTCAACAGAGCTGGCTACCAGCTGTCCGTCCAGAGTGCAAGCATTACTGAATTTCTTGATGGTGGCACACTACATTCACATTGTCCAACTTTCCATTCCCGCAGCTGTCAAATGCAGCTTAAAAATCCCCAAAAACAAGGAGTTGGGGAGTTTCTTGGCGAGTGCGCGTGCTCTGACCCCTACCTACTACAGATGGATGGATGGATGGTCAAACTCTTGCCAAAGAATCCTCCCTTTGTTTGTGGCTTGACGATTAATTCAATGACAGAGCTCGCTAGCAACTTAAGACGACTCGTTCCACAGCCAATCAATGGCACACCCGGCCCGGTGGAAAATGCATGCTTGGCTTCGCCATTAGCAGAAGAGAGACGTGTTGTGGGCGGGATGAAAATGAACGATGCAGAGAGAAAAGTGCAAGTGAAGTGGTTTAACTACGTACGTGATGTGGTTGGGTGACATGCCCATGAAGAAGACCGTGGTTCGGTTGGGGTCGATATGTCGGTCCACCCACTTTGCCCACGTCTTGAGCACCTCCCGGTACGCCACCGGGCGGTCCACCAGCGCGTACTTGCTCCATGCTGCTGCTGCCCCCTTGTTATTCCTGAGAGCACCGTTTCCTTTTCTGAAGAGACCAAACCACCAAAACATCAATCATCAGTCCAGTTCCAGCCATGGTTGTATCCAAATCTAGCTTACTTACAGGACTTTCATCTCAAAGGTGTTGAGCCACCATATGTATGTGTTGAAGACGAGGTAGTCGACACCCTTCCAGTTGTTGGCGTGCTTGGCTATGGCACGCCAGGCGATGACACGGTCCATGACGCTGTGCACCTGCGGGTCGTCCGAGTTGGACTGCACCAGGAAGGGCGCCCAGTAGAACTCCACGGTGGCGTTGTACTCCTGTGATGGATGGATCGATGGGCATTAATTTTTCCGATCAGCATTGAGCATATCGTAGCATAGCATTGCTGCTGCAAATACTGAAGACCAAGAGACAACATACATGGGCCGTGAAGACGTTGAGCGATCCGTTGTTGACGAACTTGAGCAGCGTCTTCTGGCCCCGGGGCACGACGGACTGCACCAGGCACACCATGGATTCCCACTGGTTGCGGTTCAGTGAGTCCCCCACGAACATGAGGCGCTTGTTCCGCAGCCGCTCCAGCAGCAGCGAAGCGTCGAATCTGCATTGCATATTTGTTTATTTACATCAGCATCCATCAAGTGATTTATTGTTTTGTTTATTACTCCATCTTTTTATTTACAATATTACAGAGGGAGAGAGAGTAAAAAGAAACTGTCGGTGGGCTGGCTGGCTCCTGCAACATTCATTCATTCATTCATTCATTCTACTGCTATAATTCTGCGGCATGTGCACTAGGAGTATTGTTTGCTGAATACTGACTACGAGCTGGATCTACTCCCTTCATTGAGCATAGATAGCATAGGGATCCCAAATAAATGCAATTTTCTTATATGGAGTACTCCATATCAAAGAATCAAAAGGGAAGTAGGAACCGGAAGGGGGAGAAGACGACGATCGACGAACAAGCAAATACAAATACCACCTCCTTTGGCCACAGAGGGGCAGGTAAAGTCCAAGCCTCATCTAAGGGGAGGGGGGACCCCTGCTCGATCTACTAGCCATCCACAGCCTGTTGTGAATTGCAAACCGCCCCAGCTCCAGCCAAAAGGGATCCATCCAAAACGCTGCTTGCGTTTCGAATTTGGAATTTGGATTTGGGTAGCAACCACGAGCACGAGCACGAGCTTAATTGGACCGGACCACATATGCATTGCACAGCCATGAAGGAAGTAAACAGCAGGAATAGAATGATCCGTAGTAGCAATGGGATGGATTCATGATGAAATCAACAAATCGACAATCAATCAACCGCATCGAGTCGTGGATAGGCAGAGACCGAGAGTGGGGGAGAGATGCAGTGCAGTAGAGTACCTGGGCAGGTCGCATCCGTTGGGCTGCCATCGCCACTTCTGGTAGGAGTCGTCGCGGCGGCCGTTGCGCACGCAAGTCACCTGCTCCGTCAGGAACTCGCATTCCGACTCGTGGTACAGCGGCGACAGCTCGCCGGCCGCGTCGTACGTCCACCGCCCCTGGTACAGGTCGCATCCCGCGGGCAAAGCCACCACCCCCATCAGCTGCGGCTGCTTCGCCTCTGCATCTGCATCTGCATCTGCATCTGCCTCTGCCTGCTGCTGCTGCTTGGGATTGAAATCCTCCTCCTCCTGCTGCTGCTGCTGGTGATTGACCGCCTCGTGCAGGACCCGCAGGTCCGGAGACCTCGCCCGCCCGCCGGCGACGCTTCCTCCTGCTGCTGCGTCGATGTCGGCGGTCGATGCGGCGGGGGTCTTGGCGGCGACGTCCTCGTTGTAGAGGAAGGTGGCGACGAGGAAGACGGCTACGACGAGGCCGGCGAGCGAGAGCGGGGTGGTGGGCCTCCGCGAGGGGGGCGGCTTGGCGGCGGCCGGCGCCGCAGCGGACGCGGGCTTGCGCCGGTGCTGCATCGCAAACTACCCAACACAACTACCAGTACCAAAGCAAAGCAAGAGGGATTTGATTTGATTTGTTGTTTGATTTGGGCAGTGGCTGGCAGCCTATCTCAGCTGGGGGATCCCCAATTCCAATCCCTCCTCTCTCTCTCTCTCTCCTTTGCCAACTCTGGACTAGTAGTGTGTCTGGATGGTAGATTGGTTTTGAGGGACGGACGGCAACGGAATTGGAGGAGGGTTTGTTCGTCTGTCTGTCAGTTGCTGAGCGCAAGGAGCTGACAGACGGCACTCACCGCTGAAATACGAGAGAGAGAGGGAGAGGGGAGGCGGCGGCTGCGGGCCGCCGGGGATGGAGACGGAGCAGCTCCAAGTCCCGGCAGGGAATGGGGATGTACGTATTGTTAATATTGCATATGCATGACCCCCCGTTGCTCGCTGCTACCTGCTCCCTTCCCTTGTCCCCAAATTCAACCAAATAACATAAACATTGTTGTTTCGAAGAAGCTACAGCACTGGAAGAATGGATGATACTCCAATTTTCTTATCATCCTCCCATGTTTACTTGCTGCCACCCACTGAGCGACATTGGCTAGGGTTTTCGGGGTGCGGGAAATGAACTTTTTTGTTTTGTTTTCTTATTACTCCATCTGATTACCGGGGCTTTTACCAAAAAAAGTCATTGTGTAGTTGCCAGAGGGGTTATCGCTTATCACCGCATACTACTTGGCTTGGCTTGGTACATTAAGCTGTATTTTTTCTCTCACAACGAATCAACATAAGCCATCAGTCAACAGTATTTTTCTCTCACAACGAATCAGCATAAGCTATCAGTATGCACGTACATACATACCTTAGTCCTACCGCAGCAGCTCTGGGTGTTGGGTTTAAATAAATATAATATATGCATGGGTGGTCCGACTTAGATGCAAGCATGATTAGTCGTATTGATTCTGGGATGGATGTGTCATCATGATGGAACTCACGGTCTCCTCGCTAGCTCGAGCTCACTCCTTTGGTGGATTGCTGCGCCGGCCAACTGCAGAGTGCAGATAGATAGATCATCATGCATGCCATTGCCATTGCCATGACATGCACGCATGATTATGCAATAATCATCATATTGTTGACACCAAAAATTAGCACCAGGAAGAGGCTGACATATGAGCTGGATTTGGTGGAAGGATGCCATTCGGCTAAAGGGCTTTCTCTGAAGCATTCGGCAAAGATGCTCTGCGGTCGGGAACGCGTCGCCATTCGGCTAAGGGGTTTTCTCTGAAGCATTCGGCAGAGATACTCTGCGGTCGGGAATGCGTCATCATTCGGCAGAGGCATTGTTCCGCAGGCGAAGAGTGGTAGCGTTCGGGAAGACATGATGACGTGGATCAATATAAGGAAAAGGCCGGTTCGAACAAGGAACGCAATATGGGCACGAAGATTCGTCATTTATTTTTAGAAACAAGTATTGTAGTCGTGTCCGACTAGGAGTTATACCAAGACCTGGGTATAAATATAAACCCATGGCAATTGTAAAGCGAGACAATCAATCAACACAACAAACCGGCCCCGTGCCAACATCGAGTCCTTTAGTCGAGTCGTCGAGTTCTTCGAGAGGAGTCATCGATCCGTCGACCTCCGTAAGTACCGGCAACCTTGTATCATGCTTAGTATCATGCGGTGGATTTAAGCTTTGATGCAAGTAGTCTTGTTACCATGCTTAGTATCATCCGGTGGATTTAAGTTGTGGTCTCAAGAAGGTTCCTCTGTTAGGTCATGAGCCATGCGGTGGGCTAAGATCTAGTATGGACCAAGTTATCGGCTCTGTTAGATTTCGGCAAGATCTAACAGATTCATTAAGTTACCCCGTGTTGCTTCGTTTTTACTATGTGCTTAATTCATGCAACACACCTTTGCCCAATCTAGATCGGCTAGAATCGGCTTTGCTTCACGATGTGACGACTTATCTCCTCACAGCCGAGTCCGAAACCGATCTAGGTTGCCACGTGTCGCGGGTTCGAGCTTGTCGGCATCGTGTAGATCTTGACAGAACCGGGTATCATGCGGTAGATGCAGGTTTTTTGGGTCGTCTTAGAGCTAATCATCCGGTGGATTAGAATTCGATTCGATCTGATAGATTTATCTTTACCGATTAGGCTTGTTCCTTCGCCATGGACCCCGATTCGGCTAAATAGCCGCATTCGGTAGTGCTCTCACGAGTGAACGTGTGTTCGTGAGTTTGCATTGGCAATGAATGCTTTTAGCCTTTCACGATTAGATTGTATCATGCGGTGGATTGATCTAATCTGATTGGTGGTGTGGCCTCAAACGAGTTGTATCATGCGGTGGATTAACTTGTTCGTTGCCATGCTTGACGGGTGCTGCTTTCGGCCTATGCATTCTTGTTTCAATGTAAATTCGTGACTGTGTTGTGGGTTCGTAATTAAACATTGAATGCTTTTAGCTTTTCACGGTTAGATTGTATCATGCGGTGGATTGGTCTAATCTGATTAGTGGTGTGGTCTCAAACAAGTCGTATCATGCGGTGGATTAACTTGTTTTGTTATCATGCTTGACGGGTGCTGCTTTCGGCCTATGCATTCCTTGTTTACTGCGAATTTATGATCATGTTTCACCCTTTTATTTATCTATCATGCTCTGTTTCTCGTTAATCGGCTATGAGTATGCGTTACAATGTTCATTCGGTTGAAAGCCGATCTTTCGTCATGCTTACGTCACGCATTCGGCAGTGCGCTCACTGCGTGCCTTGCCGATTGCCGAATGAGGCTTTAACTGCCGACAGATAGCTTCTCTGTAGCTATTTGTCGTTCGAAACTGGCTCCATAGCCGCAAATATGGAACTGTCTGGTCTCACCCGGCACGTTCCAGGTTTTGATCTAAACGTTTTGTCCCTTTGTTAGTTTTCAGGCAAACTGACTGGCACGCTTCCGGATTCAAAAGCCCGGGCCACGTGTGAAGCTAGCTAATTCGGCTTGCTGTGTGCTTGGCGTGAGGTGCGGATTTTACGTCAACACACTTTTTGGCACGCCCGGTGGGACACACACAAGTTTTCAAGATGCCTGAGTTGAGCGACATCATGGATGTCACTTTGGAAGAGTTGTCTGAAGAGCATCAACAGATGGTAAAGGCTGCTGCTGGCCAATTCATTAACAAATATTTACTGTCTTTCGCCAAGAACAGGAGTGGTGCACCGTTTCTCAAGTCCGATTTGCCAAGAGTTCTCCTTCCTGGGCAGTCTGATTTTACTGAAGAAGAAGAGAGGGAGAGATTCTCGGGCTTGTTATACAAAGCTTTGGGGGAAGCAATGACCAATCACAATGCTGCGTTCTTGAACAGTTTTCGGCATATAATGGTAAGCATTTTTGGTCAGCATGTGGATAAACCCTTCGAGCAGATACATGGGCAATTGGGTGGTCCGACATACCTCAATGTTCAAGCACCAGTTCAGAAACCACATGGTAAAGGGAATGCTGATGAAACTGGAGGTTCTGGTACTAAAGATACAAATGGACAACTGATTCGGCAAGATCCTCAGCCTGCACTGCCGAAAACTCGCACATACGGTGATATGGCATTCGGCACCACAGGGAATCCGCCTGCTTCTGCTTACAAGATATCTCCCTTGAACAATAGGCTGCAAAGGGACATGTATGGAAACGGATATTCAGAGTTTATGGATTACAATGCTATCGACGCTCTCCCGAATCCTGGGTATGTTGGTACTGCAGGCATGCTTGCTGGAAGACCAGGGAATCAAGATACCAGTATTGACCTCATGGTGCAAAAAATGACCGATGTATTGCAAAATCAATTCGGTCTGAAGCCTAAAAATCAGGGGTACATGTACTCGTCTCCTTTCCCAGAATGGTACCAAAGGGTATCATTGCCGAATAGAGTCAAGGTGCCTACAGAGTTTACTAAATTCTCAGGACAAGATGATACAAGTACTGTGGAACATATAGCTCGATATCTGATGCAGCTTGGAGAGGCTTCGGCAGATGAGGCTTTCAGAATCAGATACTTTCCTTTGTCATTAACAGGTCCAGCTTTTACATGGTTTGCTTCTTTGCCTGCTCAGTCGATTTGTACTTGGAAAGACCTGGAGCAGAAATTCCATGCTCATTACTACATTGGCAGTACCGAGAAAAAGTTGGTTGATTTGACCAGCTTAAGGCAGAGGAATAATGAAACACCTACGGAGTTCCTCAGGAGATTTAGGGAAACAAAAAGCATGTGCTTTTCTCTGAACATACCTGATGACCAGCTGGCCGGTATGGCTGTAGCTGGCATGCTGCCTGCCATTCGGGAGAAGCTATTCGGGATGGAGTTTGATGATCTGGGCCAGTTGTCGCACAGATTGGCCTTGATGAGTAACCAGGCATATGGTTTCAAGAAAGATGCCAGATTTGCTAAAAATAATGATGTAGCTGACATCTATAACCAATTCCTTGAAAGAGCAGATCAAGAAGATGAGTATGAAGATAGCGAGGAGATAGCCGCAGCAGAGATAGTGTGGAGCAAAGAACCAGTTACAATGGCTCAAAGATGGATCAAACAGGTGAAGGGAACATATGATTTTGATGTGACTAAGGCGGACAAATTGTTTGAGTTCCTGGTGAAAGAAGGCCGAATCAAATTGCCAGAAGGGCATTCTATGCTTCGGCCCGATGGAGTGAAAGATAAGAGGTACTGTGGGTTTCATGATAGAAATTCTCATTCCATTAATGAATGCAGAGTCTTTAGGATGAGGATTCAGAAAGCTATCCAGGAAGGACATCTGAAATTCGACAACAAGATGAAACTGGACAGTAACCCTTTCCCTCAGAATATGATCGGGTTCTCGGTTAATATGGTGAATGCTGTTCCATCTGGAGAAAAGGGAAGATTGAAAGTTTTAACCTCAAAGAAGGCAAAACAGGATGGTTCAGTTGATCCCACTCGGCAGATCACAATTGAACAGATTCGCCAGAAAGATCTTCGGTTCCCGAATAGCCGATTTGAAGTGGGAGAATCCTTTAAACCTAGAGTTACTACACGTATTCTCCTCAACAAATGGCAGCGTCAGCAAGAAAAGGAGCGTTTTCAAAGGCGTGAATACGAGGAGGAGAAAAGAAAGCGCGAAGAAGAAAGGTTTGAGGAAGAACAAGAAGAGTATGCTCGAGAGCAGGAACGTGCGCATTGGGGGTGTGCATTCTTCAGACACTGTTGGAACGAAGGTTTGAAGCTTCCCACATGGAATAGTTGTCCTGAATGCAATAATAGGTATGATGAATATAGGCAGGGAACTGTCAATCGCCGATCTGTCCATGAAAGAATTGGCAGGGTGCATCTTAGTGATGATCGGCGTTTTAATGATCAACCAAGAAAGAGACATGCTGATTACAAGTGGGTTGATCGTGAAGAAGAAGAAGATCATGCTTATGTTTGGCAAGAAGGACAATGGTGCCCACCTGGTTTGAGGAAGAGCCAGAAGAGAAGAGTACAGCGCCTGAGGAATCGGGAATTGAAGCAAGCAAAGGTCAAGGTGAAATCAATATGGCTCCCAAAAGACAGGCCTGACGAACATGGTCATTCGACTCCTACATGTATGGTATGTTTTCTGCCGAATGAATTCATGGCTCCAGCTAACCAAATTGTACAGGAAGAGATATTGCCCGATATAGATGATGCCGAACAATTTGGGTTAATGGCACAATTGATGTTGAACAAACAAGCTGTTTTTGAGAAGCCAACCCAGAATCGGCACATGAAGCCACTGTACTTGAAGGGATATGTTAATGGCAAACCATTGACCAAGATGTTTGTCGATGGAGGAGCTGCTGTCAATGTAATGCCATATACCACATTCAGGAAGCTTGGTATGGGCCCTAGAGATTTGACACCAACGAGCATAATTCTGAATGATTTTGCTGGAAATCCTTCGGACACCAAGGGATGCGTGCACGTTGATCTGATGATTGGGTCCAAGACTCTGCTTACGACTTTCTTTGTCATTGAGGGCAAAGGGGCATATAGCTTGCTGCTTGGAAGAGATTGGATTCATGCAAATTGTTGTATTCCATCTACTATGCATCAACAGCTTATTCAGTGGATAGATGATGAGGTGGAGATTGTCCAAGCAGATGATTCAATAAGCGTGGCAAATATGGAACCAGCTTTTTGGGAATATCAAGGCATAGATTGTTTCTCAGGCAAAGACTGGGGAGAAGGTCCTGTGGCACCAGCCAGCAGTGATCAGCAGCCGATCGAAGCAGTCGGCTCTCATAGTAATTTTTGATGGAAAATCCAATTGATGGAACTGATGGAAAATTAGGACGTGGATTTGTGTCGGCCGATAAATTAGAAGAAGTGGACATTGGAGATGGTGACAAGCCAAGGCCGACATTTATCAGTGCTAACTTGGATTCGGTTTTCAAAGAAAAGTTGGTGACATTGTTAAAAGAATACAAGGACTGCTTTGCTTGGGATTATTCGGAGATGCCCGGTCTAGACCGTTCTATTGTTGAGCATCGGTTGCCAATCAAACCTGGTTACAGGCCTTACAAGCAACCACCCCGAAAAATCTACAAGGAAGAAGTGTTGGCCGATGTGAAAAAGGAGATTGAAAGATTACTAGATGCAAATTTCATTCGGCCATGTAAATACGCGGATTGGATCTCTAATATCGTTCCTGTCTATAAGAAAAATGGAAAGATGAGGGTTTGCATAGATTTTAGAGACCTAAACAAGGCTGCACCCATGGATGGATATCCAATGCCTATTGCTGATTCATTGGTTGATGCTGCTGCTAGATACAAAGTGCTCAGTTTCATGGATGGTAATGCAGGATACAATCAGATTTTTATGGCATTGGAAGATATAGTAAAGACAGCTTTCAGGTGTCCTGGACACATAGGGTTGTTTGAGTGGGTTGTCATGACCTTTGGATTGAAAAATGCCGGTGCAACTTATCAAAGGGCTATGAATTATATTTTTCATGAGTTGATCGGCAAGATTGTGGAAATATATATTGATGATGTAGTGATCAAGTCATTGGATCATGAGTCCCATTTGGCTGACATAAGGAAAACTCTAGAATGCACCAGGAAGCATGGGCTTAAAATGAACCCGAACAAATGTGCTTTTGGAGTTTCGGCTGGAGAGTTTCTGGGATTTTTGATACATGAAGGAGGAATAGGAGTTGGCAAGAAAAGCATGAAGGCAATTGATGAAATTGTTCCTCCAACTAATCTTAAAGAGTTACAATCACTGCTTGGCAAGATAAATTTTGTGAGAAGGTTCATATCAAACTTGTCACAGAAGGTATTGCCCTTTTCCTCACTGTTGAAAATAAAAAAGGATCAAAAGTTTGTATGGGGTGACGAACAACAGAAGGCTTTTGATGAAATAAAGGAGTACATGAAGAAGCCACCAGTATTGGTGCCTCCACAATTGAACAAGCCTTTCAAGTTGTACGTGGCGGCCGATGCCCAAACTATTGGATCGGCCCTCATTCAAGAATTTGAAGGGAAGGAAAGAGTAGTTGCATACCTTAGCCGAAAGTTACTAGATCCAGAGACAAGGTATTCGGCTACTGAGAAGCTCTGTTTATGTGTTTACTACTCATGTACGAAATTTCGGCACTACTTACTACATGCCGAATGCATTGTGTATTCAAAGTTTGATGTGATAAAACACATGTTGTCTATGCCAATTTTGAACGGAAGGATTGGCAAATGGATTTTGGCCTTATCTGAATTCGAATTAAGGTTTGAGTCAGCAAAGGCTGTCAAGGGGCAGATTATTGCTGACTTCATTACTGAACATCATGATACATCGATAAATTTGCTTAACATTATTCCTTGGGTATTATTCTTCGATGGATCTTCATGCAACAAAGGTGGTGGAGCAGGTATCTTATTAATTTCACCCAAAGGAGAAACATTTGAGTTTGCTGTTCCCATTCAATCTGCTGTTACTAACAATCAGGCTGAGTATGAGGCATTGCTCAAAGGACTCCAATATTTGAAAGAAGCAAAGGCCATTGCAGTTGAAATTTTTGGGGATTCAGAATTGGTCATAAAACAATTGAATGGTGAATATGAGTGCAAAAGTGATACCTTGAGGAATTACTATGAAGAATGCAAAGAAATATTGAAGAGCTTTCGGTCAGTAATTCTACAACACATTCCTAGAGGGGACAATGGAGAGGCAAATAGATTGGCCCAAAGTGCATCAGGTTATAGAGAGCTTCAAGAAGTGTTTGCTAATGGTGTATATGCTTTCGGAAGTAATCTGGCAGAAGATGATTGGAGGAAAGAAATTGCCGATTATTTGGAGAATCCATCCCGGAAAGTTTCTAGAAAGCTCAGGTATAAAGCTTTAAAGTTTGTTCTTCTTGATGATAATTTATATTATAAATCCTTGGATGGGGTGCTGTTACGTTGCTTAAATCATGAAGAAGCAAAAAGGCTGATGAGTGAAGTACATGATGGGTTATGTGGAGCACATCAATCGGCCTACCGAATGAAGTGGGTTATTAGAAGAACTGGATATTACTGGCCGACAATGTTGGAAGATTGCTTTGAATATTATAAGGGATGTCAAGACTGTCAGAGATTTGGAAACATTCAGAGAGTTCCAGCATCGGCTTTGAATCCCATTATCAAGCCATGGCCATTCAGAGGATGGGGAATAGATTTGATTGGCCAAATAAATCCTCCATCTAGCAAGGGGCATAAGTTTGTGCTTTTGGCAACCGATTATTTTACCAAGTGGGTTGAGGCAATTCCGTTAAAGAAGGTGACATCGGAGAATATGGTTGAATTTGTTAAAGAACGTATCATTTACAGATTTGGGATTCCTCAAGCAATCACCACAGATCAAGGGACTCAATTTACATCTTCAGAGTTCAGAGATTTTGCTGAGAATATGGGCATCAAATTGTTAAATTCTTCTCCTTATTATGCCCAAGCTAATGGTCGGGCAGAGGCTTCTAACAAGATCATGATTAAAATTATACAGAAGAAGATTGATCAGAAGCCGAGAAAGTGGCATTCGGTACTCAATGAGGCTTTATGGGCTTACCGAATGGCTCCACATGGAGCTACACAGACGTCTCCTTATGAGTTGGTGTATGGGCATCATGCTATTTTGCCATGGGAGATACAATTAGACTCAAGAAGAATAAAGTTGCAAAAGGATTTAAGTTCTAAAGATTATAAAGATTTAATGATGGACGAATTAGAAGATTTGCATATGATTCGTCTCAGGGCCTTGGAGAATATTGAGAAGAACAAAATGCGAGTTGCTAAGTATTACAACAAGAAGGTGAAGGTTAAGCAATTTACAGAAGGTGATCTAGTTTGGAAAGCGATATTGCCGATTGGAACCAAATATGCAGCATTCGGCAAATGGTCTCCAAATTGGGAAGGTCCTTTCAGAGTAGTTAGATGCGTGCCTGGAAATGCATATATTTTGAAGACATTATTGGGAGAAGAATTTGCTTCTGCTATAAATGGAAGATATTTGAAGAGGTATTATCCCAGTATTGAAATCGATCGGTGATTGATATATTAAATTGCCGAACAGCCGATATTTGGGAAGAAATCGTCTTTAGAAGGAAATTGACAGAGACATTGGAGAAAAAGAAAAATGGCCAGTACTGAATGTATTGCCCTTAGCACAAAATATGTTACATCAAGGGTTCATGCAAAAGATAAGTTTTATTGCCGAAATTCCATAAATCCCTAGTACAAACTACTGAAAGAGCCTGTTCAAAACAGACTGGGGATGAATGGAATCGGCAATGGCAGCGCCATGGCCATCAAGACGATCAATGGAGGCGTCAATATCATCGATATCTTCTGGGTTGCTGTTGGCAAAACCAACCGGCATCCTGGAATAGTCAGTGCCGGTGTGCGTTGACATAGCGACGAGACCCGTTGCGACGCCCAGGCGAACGCCATGGGAAGCCACTTCGTCGACACGACCTGCCACCGCACCAAGGCGTGCCTCGGGTGTGTCCCCTTGGGCGTTCACCTTGTCCGCCAACTCCTCCACCAGCGCCTTCAGTCGATCAAGTTCAGCATCACGCGCTGCAAAGTCACAAGGGGATAACAGATTAGTATCATTTGGAGGACGAGAATTGAGATTGAGCAGATTGCAGGACTCACCATCAATGACTTCAAGCAGCTGCTTGCGCTCGGCCTGCCATTCGAGGTCCGCAATCCCGGCTTGCTTGGAGATGATCTCCAGTTCGCGACGAGAGTCGTCGCGCTCCGCCTTGAATCGGCGAGCATCGCCGTCTGAGTAGCGGGAGTCGTCCGATGAACGAGTCCGATTGGACGAACTCGAGGAGTTGGACGCCGCAGGAGCAGCGGCTGGAGCCGCAACTGGTGCACCAGCGCCGGCAATCCATTGGATTACCCTGAAAGAACAAAGAAGATTCGTCAAGAAAGAGAAAGGAAATCTCGAGAAGAACAGAGAGAAGCAAGCAGCCAATCACCTGCGGCGAGCGCCGGCGCGACTTCCTTCGGCCTCATCGACGGCCGGGCGCCTCCTGTTGTTGTCGGCCATTGGAAGTTCCTCGGAGTTACTGTGGATGGGGAAAAGAATGACTTGAGCCGGCAAGAACTTGGAAGACGAAGAACTTGGTGAAAAACTGTGGGCTGCCTGGGTGTTTATTTATAGAACCCGCAGAGGAAATCGTGGCCAAAGATCGTGGCGCGTATTCCGAAGAGTTCGGAAGGTGGAAAGGATTTTCCAGCCGATCGGTTCTCATGTCGTTTGGGATTCTTATCGAGTCGTATTCGGCTTTGACTGGATGAGATTCGGCTATGTCATAGTTGAAGCGTTTTCGGGTCTGACGCTATTAAAACCAGCTTTGCCGAATGAGTTATCCACAATGGAGAGAAAGTAAAGATTGGTGAAACTACAAAGTTGGTAAGACATTCGGCTAATTAAATATTCAATACAACTACACACCCAAGTACTTGGAGATTACATCTTTAGCATCAGATATCATTCTATTAATGGTCTCCAAAAGATTTTTGCCTGCTTCTTGGGTTTTTATCAGAGCAGAGAGCTTTGTTTTGAGCTGTTTATCTTCAGATAGAATTGCCGATGCTTCCTTTCGTATCCTCTCTGTCAGATCAGGAAGTTCGGCTAACTTCTTCTCGTCAGCTTCGATTTCAGTTGACAGAGTCCTCAATTCGGCTTCTAGTTCAGCTTTTCTGGTTTTCTTCAGATCAAGTGCTGGCTGCAGTCTAGCTGACAATTCTTTATTGCTCTGAGCTTGGATATACAGATTTTTCAAGGATTGCTTAGCTATGGCTCTTCTTTGTTCTAAAGCTGGTTGTAAAGATTGACTTTTCAGAACCTGTCTGACTGCAGCAAATTTTTGATCCAATTGAGAGATTGGTTCCAAAGAAGCTTGAATATCAACAGGAAGGTTTTGTTCAATGGGCTCAAGCATATCTCTCAGAAGATCAGCATCCTTGACTTGATCCTGGATGTCTTTGTGCAGAAAGGAGAAGATTTCCTTTAGTTTTGCCTGGGTTTCTTCTGATAAAGTCTGACTAGAAGAAATTTCCTCTGCTTGTTCGGCAACAAGATCATCCAAGGGAAATGAGTAGCTGGGTGATGAAGTTATTTTCTCCTGGAAAAAGATATTGCCGAATTAATGATTATCCATTGAATAAAGAACTGGGGAGACTGGGAAATTATCTCTACCTCATTTCTGATCTCTTGGATGGAGAGAGAGGGCGGCTCAAGCTCAGGCAAAGGTTCTTGTGTGTCATGCTGAGGAGAGCTTGGAAGGTTCTTTGGTGGAGATGAGGCTTCTAGCTGAGGTACATCAGGTAGAGATGAAGCTGGTTCTTGATGAAAAGAGGAGCTCTCCGAAATTGGATCCATTGAAGTTTGCTCTGTGACTAAAAGAAAGTTAGTGCCGATGAAAAAGAATTTTTAAAGGACAAGATGGTGAGAAATTTTACTGATCACTGAAGCATCGGCAGGTTCTGTGCTAATGGCCAATTGCTGTGATTTGGCCTGAAATCATAAAGGAGTAGAAAATGAGCAGAATGAAATTAGCATTTTTTACTCGAGGAAGGAGAAATTTGACCTGTGCAATTATTTTGCTGCTTGTTCTTTTCTTCTTTATAGATGAAGGGGCAGTTAGAGAAGAAATTTTTCTCTTGGCAGCAGGTGGTGCAGCAAGAGTTGGATCCAGGTTGGCAGGCCTAGACATTATTTGAGCCAAAGAAGGAGAGTGATGCCCCAGAATAGATATTGGGCCTGCAGTGTTATATGCAATTGCTCTGGCCAGAGGGGCAGGGACTATGTCCTGCAAGATAACAGAGTTAAAAGTCGATGAAAGAGGATGTCATTGGAAAAACAAATGGATTATAAGCATATTTACCTCTGAATTCGGCTGATAGTCAGGCATCAAATCAAGGCAGAGAGGGTGAACTGGCACATTGAAGATATGATCACGGGATTCTTGCCACCAAAGAATAAAAGAAGGATGGGCAAGTGCTGTTGGCACAAAGGGTTCGATCTGGTAGATGGCTGCACAACACTTGTAATCAAAAATTCTTCTTGTTTCTGTGGAATCTTTGATGATCTGCCTAGGCTTGAGGAATTCATGAAGAAATAATCTTGGGGGCACTTGGCCACATCCTAATTGCCTGGCTACTGTATTCGGCTGGTAATATTCATATGAGCTTTGAACCAGCCTTCCTCCACAAAATTCAGCTGGTAAGATGCAAGGCCGAATGAAAGTGTTAAAAATTGCTGTGGACTCTGCATCTATACATCCAGTCTCGAAGCTGAATTCACAAGGGAGGGTGAGATTGTCATTGTCCATGTATGGGAACCAGAGGGGATTGGCAAAGCCTTTGAAGAAAAGTTCAAACAGTTCTCCAATGTTCTTATTGATAGCAATAGTGGAGGCTGCTTCCCCATAGGTTTGACAGCCTTTGGTGCTCTGGGCTTCTGCTTCCTGGTAATTGACCGAAGGGAAATGTCGGCTGTTGAGGTCAATGGAGACAATTTGGTGCATGTACAATTGCAGCCACATCTGGACGAACCACCAGGGACCGTTAACGCAGGAAATTTTCTTGTTGGTGTGCATCTGATAAATGGTCTGATGGAGCATGTGATAGACACTTCCCAGGAGATATTTCCCGAGAGGGATAAGTGTGCCTGCAGCCAAATCTTCGGCCATTACTATGTGATTCAGAGTTGGCTCATTGGCTTTACCACAGAAAACAAATCTGCACAGCCACATGTTCAGAAAGGCCCTGTATTCAACATCAGTCAGAGGACCATCACGCATATAAGTCTGGATGTATTTCTTATAACCGACTCCGGTCTTCACCCCTGTCTGTTTGGAAGAACCTTTGTACCTGTATGGGTGTGTTATCCCTGTAATGTTCAGGCCGGTTATCATGTAGACATCGGCCAGGGTTGGAGTCATTGGTCCGTGACCAAAGAGAAAAGCATTCATGCCATTGGACCAGAAATGACAAGCTGCAATCAGGAGACTTTCATTCTTGGGTGTTTCGGCTAGAGATAGCTCCAAGCAATGAGAGATACGAAGACTGTCCCAATTCTGCGTCTGGGGGCTTTTATCTTCAAGAATCCTTTTGTACCAGTTTCTCCAGCCGGCGATTGGGGGCAGAGGCCAGTTCTTGAATGAATCTTGCCATTCGTGAGGTCTCGTCAGTGAAGTTTTGAAAGGGATCCTCTGAGACTCGGCCGCAATAATTTCAGAGGGATCTGGATTCCCTAAGGGGCCGAGGAAGAAAGATGCGGATTGCTCCTCAGTAGGGGTCAAGATTTCAGTGGTCAGAGCCTATTGAGAACGGAAGAAGAGCGATTCGAGAATTCAAAATGCAGCTTGAAAAAGAGTAATGCCGAATATGGTTGAAGAAAGCGGAACTTACTTGAAGAATTTGATCCTGGTTCGCCATTTGAAGATTGGAGTTTGAAAGATTCGACGAACTAGGGTTTGAGTTTGAGAACGCACTCTGAGGATTTGGGAGCGGAAAACGGATGTCGAGCGGGCTCAGCCTGGAAATGTTGGGGATTCCTGGTCAATTCCGAGATAAAAGTATCCTTTATCCCGAAATTGAAGGGGCATGTGTTGACACCAAAAATTAGCACCAGGAAGAGGCTGACATATGAGCCGGATTTGGTGGAAGGATGCCATTCGGCTAAAGGGCTTTCTCTGAAGCATTCGGCAAAGATGCTCTGCGGTCGGGAACGCGTCGCCATTCGGCTAAGGGGTTTTCTCTGAAGCATTCGGCAGAGATACTCTGCGGTCGGGAATGCGTCATCATTCGGCAGAGGCATTGTTCCGCAGGCGAAGAGTGGTAGCGTTCGGGAAGACATGATGACGTGGATCAATATAAGGAAAAGGCCGGTTCGAACAAGGAACGCAATATGGGCACGAAGATTCGTCATTTATTTTTAGAAACAAGTATTGTAGTCGTGTCCGACTAGGAGTTATACCAAGACCTGGGTATAAATATAAACCCATGGCAATTGTAAAGCGAGACAATCAATCAACACAACAAACCGGCCCCGTGCCAACATCGAGTCCTTTAGTCGAGTCGTCGAGTTCTTCGAGAGGAGTCATCGATCCGTCGACCTCCGTAAGTACCGGCAACCTTGTATCATGCTTAGTATCATGCGGTGGATTTAAGCTTTGATGCAAGTAGTCTTGTTACCATGCTTAGTATCATCCGGTGGATTTAAGTTGTGGTCTCAAGAAGGTTCCTCTGTTAGGTCATGAGCCATGCGGTGGGCTAAGATCTAGTATGGACCAAGTTATCGGCTCTGTTAGATTTCGGCAAGATCTAACAGATTCATTAAGTTACCCCGTGTTGCTTCGTTTTTACTATGTGCTTAATTCATGCAACACACCTTTGCCCAATCTAGATCGGCTAGAATCGGCTTTGCTTCACGATGTGACGACTTATCTCCTCACAGCCGAGTCCGAAACCGATCTAGGTTGCCACGTGTCGCGGGTTCGAGCTTGTCGGCATCGTGTAGATCTTGACAGAACCGGGTATCATGCGGTAGATGCAGGTTTTTTGGGTCGTCTTAGAGCTAATCATCCGGTGGATTAGAATTCGATTCGATCTGATAGATTTATCTTTACCGATTAGGCTTGTTCCTTCGCCATGGACCCCGATTCGGCTAAATAGCCGCATTCGGTAGTGCTCTCACGAGTGAACGTGTGTTCGTGAGTTTGCATTGGCAATGAATGCTTTTAGCCTTTCACGATTAGATTGTATCATGCGGTGGATTGATCTAATCTGATTGGTGGTGTGGCCTCAAACGAGTTGTATCATGCGGTGGATTAACTTGTTCGTTGCCATGCTTGACGGGTGCTGCTTTCGGCCTATGCATTCTTGTTTCAATGTAAATTCGTGACTGTGTTGTGGGTTCGTAATTAAACATTGAATGCTTTTAGCTTTTCACGGTTAGATTGTATCATGCGGTGGATTGGTCTAATCTGATTAGTGGTGTGGTCTCAAACAAGTCGTATCATGCGGTGGATTAACTTGTTTTGTTATCATGCTTGACGGGTGCTGCTTTCGGCCTATGCATTCCTTGTTTACTGCGAATTTATGATCATGTTTCACCCTTTTATTTATCTATCATGCTCTGTTTCTCGTTAATCGGCTATGAGTATGCGTTACAATGTTCATTCGGTTGAAAGCCGATCTTTCGTCATGCTTACGTCACGCATTCGGCAGTGCGCTCACTGCGTGCCTTGCCGATTGCCGAATGAGGCTTTAACTGCCGACAGATAGCTTCTCTGTAGCTATTTGTCGTTCGAAACTGGCTCCATAGCCGCAAATATGGAACTGTCTGGTCTCACCCGGCACGTTCCAGGTTTTGATCTAAACGTTTTGTCCCTTTGTTAGTTTTCAGGCAAACTGACTGGCACGCTTCCAGATTCAAAAGCCCGGGCCACGTGTGAAGCTAGCTAATTCGGCTTGCTGTGTGCTTGGCGTGAGGTGCGGATTTTACGTCAACACATATCATGCGCCTTTCTTAATCACCGGGGGTGTCATGATTGATTATGCTATGTTGGCTACTACTAGTATGATTTTGATTCTCTAAAAGGACGGATGATGATGGATGGCAATGGCATACCATACGAACGAATGAACGAATGCGTTCGCACCCAAAATTGGCAGTTGGAGTAGGTTTAGGACTCTAGAGTTTTATCCCGTATTGTAAACCAACCTAAAGGGGTACGACTTCCCCACCCTATAAATATAAAGGGTCATGGCCGATTGAAAATCATCATCCAAACGAACAAAATAGATCTATCTTTTATCTTTTTACTTTTTCTCTTTTCCCTACTTTTCCAATCTATTATCATGCTGTTCTTCCTTCGTCTCTATGTCGATTGAAGGCGTTCTAGGTGGCCTGCCGATCCTAGAACAACCCAAGGCGCGCCTGTCCTGACGGGGTCCCTCCCGGACGGGCGTTCGTTGGTCTCTCGCCGGGCACCGCCGGCGAAACCGGTCTGACCGGTTATCAAAACCGGTCTGACCGCTTTGCGCGGAAGGGCAGCAAGGAGCTACTCCGCGTGCTTGTTGTTGGCGCGATTTCGTGCCAACAAATTGGCGACTCCGCTGGGGAAATCTCTGGTTATCATGGCTGATTTATTAAGTGATTTGATGTCGCGTAAAGAGCTGATTGAAGAATATTATCAAGAATATGACAGCGCAGTTGAAAGGATATTCTTGTCTTGTTTCATTAAGACAGAACAAGGTGTTATCAAGATTAAAGAGTTTCAGCCACCATCAAACATCGCCGTATTAAAGGAGATACAATCTTCCGGTAATATATCTACCCGTCTATCTGCTCATGTTAAATTTTTTATTTCTAAAGAAGATAAGGTAGATTCAATTCCTGTTGTTCAAAAGTCGGTTGTTGAAAAGCCGACTAATGGTATTATTGATCCTTGCAATTCGCCAAATTGTGATGTTGTTGGTCAAGAAACAAATCGGCCGTCTCTAGCCGAAATTGTTGATCCAAAATCCCCTAGCCAGAGCATAGAGGTTACATCTAGCGTCTCGACGCTCGGGGGGCAACAGAACAAAGGCAAAGGTGATGGTTGCAACACAACCAGTCTGGCTGGTGCCCAGACCGGTCTGACCGGTTCTCAAACCGGTCTGACCGCTTCACCTAGGGCTTCAAAAAATAAATCAAAACCAAAGATGGTTAAGCCAAAGAAGCCCGAGATTGGTGTTTGGAAAACCATTGAATCCAAAGACCGTCATAAGCATCAAAGAGAAAAGACGAAGTGTAACGAGAAACTTCCGGTTAAGTCTCAAAGACAAAATAATGTCAATGATGCTAGTCGGTTTAAAAATTCCAAACAGTCAAAATCTTCTCCTAAAGAGAAGTTCCATAATCGAAATCGGCAACGGAATAATTCTCACAAACCAATGATGTTTTCATCATATGGATCACCTACACCTATGCCATGGGAGTTTTGTTTTAATGTGCCTTATTTTTATTCTCCTTGGTATTATAATTCATATATGTCGTCCCCTCCGAGATATTTGTGTTCAGATTATATTACCTATAGGGAGCCGGTAATTAATGAGCCATCACCTATCCATAATGACCGTTTTGATCAAAAGAATCGGTCCACACAGAAAAATAAGCGTAAGGTGATTAAACAAGTCTATCGTGTCAAGAAAGATGGAAGATTAAATAAAAATTCAGAATTGACACTAGACATAGAAAAGCCGATAATTGAAAATTCATCGGCTAGTTCTGTTGATCAAATTGTCCCCAACAATAAGCATATCACAAATATTATAGCTGAGCAACAATCATGTTCGGCTGGGGGGCAATATGGTCTCAGCGTGACTGGTTCTGAAGGAACCGGTCTAACCGGTTCTAAAAACCGGTCTGACCGGTTTGACAAAAAAATTGATAAATCTGCAAGTGTCACTTCAAAGAGCAAGGTGATGAAGAAGAAGCCAAGCTTTGCTGAATTGTTACATAAGTATCAGAAGATAGTCGAGCAAAAGCAAAGTAATCGGTTAGAAGATCAAAGTTGGAATTTTTCATCGCCAAAAGCAAAGAAGCATCGACGGTCATCACATTGGTCTTCATCATTTTTTCCATCGATGCATATGCCATGGAATATATATTCAGGTATAAACAATTATGATTCATGGTTTTGGTACGATCCTTGGTTTTCTTTTTACAACTATCAATATTATTCTTATGATACACTAAGGAGTTACAATTGGATGCCATGGCCAAATCAAAGCTTCAGTTGTTAGATATGACGTTCATAAGCCGAAATAGAATCATAAAAATTGCAACATGCATAAATTTGATATTTCGGCTACAATAGCGTCCATAAAAATTTAGAGACTATTATATGGACGATGTACTGTTAATCATCGTCTTTAGTCAATTTTGATCATTGTAGATGTTTTCTGACACGCAAGCTTTGCCAGAAAACAGGGGGGCATATGTTCGCACCCAAAATTGGCAGTTGGAGTAGGTTTAGGACTCTAGAGTTTTATCCCGTATTGTAAACCAACCTAAAGGGGTACGACTTCCCCACCCTATAAATATAAAGGGTCATGGCCGATTGAGAATCATCATCCAATCGAACAAAATACATCTATCTTTTATCTTTTTACTTTTTCTCTTTTCCCTACTTTTCCAATCTATTATCATGATGTTCTTCCTTCGTCTCTATGTCGATTGAAGGCGTTCTAGGTGGCCTGCCGATCCTAGAACAACCCAAGGCGCGCCTGTCCTGACGGGGTCCCTCCCGGACGGGCGTTCGTTGGTCTCTCGCCGGGCACCGCCGGCGAAACCGGTCTGACCGGTTATCAAAACCGGTCTGACCGCTTTGCGCGGAAGGGCAGCAAGGAGCTACTCCGCGTGCTTGTTGTTGGCGCGATTTCGTGCCAACAAATTGGCGACTCCGCTGGGGAACTCTCTGGTTATCATGGCTGATTTATTAAGTGATTTGATGTCGCGTAAAGAGCTGATTGAAGAATATTATCAAGAATATGATAGCGCAGTTGAAAGGATATTCTTGTCTTGTTTCATTAAGACAGAACAAGGTGTTATCAAGATTAAAGAGTTTCAGCCACCATCAAACATCGCCGTATTAAAGGAGATACAATCTTCCGGTAATATATCTACCCGTCTATCTGCTCATGTTAAATTTTTTATTTCTAAAGAAGATAAGGTAGATTCAATTCTTGTTGTTCAAAAGTCGGTTGTTGAAAAGCCGACTAATGGTATTATTGATCCTTGCAATTCGCCAAATTGTGATGTTGTTGGTCAAGAAACAAATCGGCCGTCTCTAGCCGAAATTGTTGATCCAAAATCCCCTAGCCAGAGCATAGAGGTTACATCTAGCGTCTCGACGCTCGGGGGGCAACAGAACAAAGGCAAAGGTGATGGTTGCAACACAACCAGTCTGGCTGGTGCCCAGACCGGTCTGACCGGTTCTCAAACCGGTCTGACCGCTTCACCTAGGGCTTCAAAAAATAAATCAAAACCAAAGATGGTTAAGCCAAAGAAGCCCGAGATTGGTGTTTGGAAAACCATTGAATCCAAAGACCGTCATAAGCATCAAAGAGAAAAGCCGAAGTGTAACGAGAAACTTCCGGTTAAGTCTCAAAGACAAAATAATGTCAATGATGCTAGTCGGTTTAAAAATTCCAAACAGTCAAAATCTTCTCCTAAAGAGAAGTTCCATAATCGAAATCGGCAACGGAATAATTCTCACAAACCAATGATGTTTTCATCATATGGATCACCTACACCTATGCCATGGGAGTTTTGTTTTAATGTGCCTTATTTTTATTCTCCTTGGTATTATAATTCATATATGTCGTCTCCTCCTAGATATTTGTGTTCAGATTATATTACCTATAGGGAGCCGGTAATTAATGAGCCATCACCTATCCATAATGACCGTTTTGATCAAAAGAATCGGTCCACACAGAAAAATAAGCGTAAGGTGATTAAACAAGTCTATCGTGTCAAGAAAGATGGAAGATTAAATAAAAATTCAGAATTGACACTAGACATAGAAAAGCCGATAATTGAAAATTCATCGGCTAATTCTGTTGATCAAATTGTCCCCAACAATAAGCATATCACAAATATTATAGCTGAGCAACAATCATGTTCGGCTGGGGGGCAATATGGTCTCAGCGTGACTGGTTCTGAAGGAACCGGTCTAACCGGTTCTAAAAACCGGTCTGACCGGTTTGACAAAAAAATTGATAAATCTACAAGTGTCACTTCAAAGAGCAAGGTGATGAAGAAGAAGCCAAGCTTTGCTGAATTGTTACATAAGTATCAGAAGATAGTCGAGCAAAAGCAAAGTAATCGGTTAGAAGATCAAAGTTGGAATTTTTCATCGCCGAAAGCAAAGAAGCATCGACGGTCATCACATTGGTCTTCATCATTTTTTCCATCGATGCATATGCCATGGAATATATATTCAGGTATAAACAATTATGATTCATGGTTTTGGTACGATCCTTGGTTTTCTTTTTACAACTATCAATATTATTCTTATGATACACTAAGGAGTTACAATTGGATGCCATGGCCAAATCAAAGCTTCAGTTGTTAGATATGACGTTCATAAGCCGAAATAGAATCATAAAAATTGCAACATGCATAAATTTGATATTTCGGCTACAATAGCGTCCATAAAAATTTAGAGACTATTATATGGACGATGTACTGTTAATCATCGTCTTTAGTCAATTTTGATCATTGTAGATGTTTTCTGACACGCAAGCTTTGCCAGAAAACAGGGGGGCATATGTTCGCACCCAAAATTGGCAGTTGGAGTAGGTTTAGGACTCTAGAGTTTTATCCCGTATTGTAAACCAACCTAAAGGGGTACGACTTCCCCACCCTATAAATATAAAGGGTCATGGCCGATTGAGAATCATCATCCAATCGAACAAAATACATCTATCTTTTATCTTTTTACTTTTTCTCTTTTCCCTACTTTTCCAATCTATTATCATGATGTTCTTCCTTCGTCTCTATGTCGATTGAAGGCGTTCTAGGTGGCCTGCCGATCCTAGAACAACCCAAGGCGCGCCTGTCCTGACGGGGTCCCTCCCGGACGGGCGTTCGTTGGTCTCTCGCCGGGCACCGCCGGCGAAACCGGTCTGACCGGTTATCAAAACCGGTCTGACCGCTTTGCGCGGAAGGGCAGCAAGGAGCTACTCCGCGTGCTTGTTGTTGGCGCGATTTCGTGCCAACAGAATGATTCCATTTCCATGCATGTGATGTTGACCGAGCCGAGCGTGCCACAACTTGGCGGACTTGTGCTGGGCCTGGGCTGGCCCAACCAACAACAACAAGTGCGTTGCCCGGCCCGGCCCGCCCAGTTTTGTGTGGTTGTACATGGACAACGATGACTAGAAACTAGTATTCATTATACATACATATACTCCGTACTACTACTACAGTGGCCTCATTATATTCATCAGTCATTAGAATTCCGAGGTGATTGCATTGCATTGACGATGGATGATGATTCATCGGTGATTAATTGGGGGGAATGAATGAATGAATGAATGGTCTTTTGGCACATTGTAGTTCCCTGGAAGCAGAGGATGGTGTGGTCGGCGATCTCCATCCTGTCAGAGTGGGTCATGGGCCTGAATCCCATGGTGGCCGTCCACATGCGCAGGAGCTCAGGCACCGCCGGCAGCACGAGGGTGCGGACGCCGAGGTGGGCCAGCACCTTGGTCTGGAGCTCCGTCATGAGGAGGTGGAGCATCCCCTGGCGGCGGTGCGCGAATCGAGTCCCCACCAGGGGCAGCTCCGCCACCCTGTCCCCGTACACCCGCAGCGTCGCCGGCTTTCTCGAGGCCCACCACGTAGTACCCCCGGAAGTGGAGGCGGCGCAGGTCCGACTCGGCGTTGAAGACGATGTCGTCGGTGAGGTCGCGCCGCGTGCGGGGATCCACCAGGGGCACGAAGCACTCGTGGAGCACATCCAGCGCCGCGCGAAGCTTCCCGTGATCCTCGGCGGCGGCCGTCATTATCTCGTCGTCGTCGTCGTCGCCGGAGATGGATCTCCGCCGCCGCGGCCGCCCAAGGATGGTGAGCGACACGCCGTCGGCTGAAGCAATAGGGATCGAGGTGCCCTGGAGGCCCTGCAGATGGCGGAATACCCTCCCACACTCCCGGCTGCAAACCCACGGCACTTGTAGCTGGTGTTCGTCGCCGCCAGCTCTGCCCCTGACGCACCCGACGTGATCTGTTTGTTTGGTTTCACAAGAATTGAATGAATGAATGATCAGAAAACAATGCATATCTGAATGAATGAATTTGCCAGTCAACATTCATCAGCAGTACTTACATTCTCGCTCGCATTGTTCGCAGTAGATGATGGTCTTGTCCGTGAATAATTGCCGGCGGCTCGCATCGTCGTAGTCATCATCAGCAGCAGCAGCAGCAGCAGATACAGATGATGAAGCAGGGTCGTGGTGGAAGTCGCTGCCACCGCAGACGCCGCACCTGCAGCCGGGGCAGAACCATTCCCCTTGTTCTGGAGGTGGGATCTCGTGCAGACCAAGGCAGTCGTGGTGGAACGCCGAGGGGCAGTTGTCGCAGAGCAGCAGCTCGCCGCCGCCGTTGCAGATGGAGCACACCGAGTCGCCGCCGGGGTCCAGGCAAGCGGCCTTCACCCGGACTGCAGCTGCAGCTGCAGCTGCTGCTTTATTATTATTATTATTATTATTATTATTATTATTATTATTATTATTATTATTATCCAGAAGATTCAGATTGAGACGACGATGGTCTCGCCTCATGAGCTCCACCAGGCACTAAGACAGCGACCTGCCGTCCTTGAGGAACAAGCAGCGTGTGCCGCATGACGACGATGATGATGGCAATGCCGATGCCTTTAGTTCGTGCGCCTCGAACTCCGCGACGGTGAAGGCCTTGCCGCAGCACGTGCACCTGATCTTCCCGTCGCTGGTGACGAGGCCGTCCTTGTTGGCCGCCGGCGCACCGTCTCTACTCGTGTACGTGACCTTGTCCCTGCGAACCAGGATGCCCTCGTCGACGAGCACCGACAGGAGCGTTCTCGCGTGACGCTGCTGCTGCTGCGACACCAGAGACGCCGCCTCGCAGTTGTTGTTGGCGCGCAGCAGGAAGCACTGCTGCTGGCTCGATGCACCGGCGGCTGCGGCTTTCTTCTTCTTCTTGCTCTTCTTGCTGACGGTGGTGGTGGTGACGGTGGATCTCTTCTTGATCAGACAGCTGGGACCCAGTGCTGTTTTCCTCCTCTTCACGATGGTGGTGGTGCTGGTGCGGCGGCATTCCTCCTTGATGACTTGTTGTTGTTGGCCAGCAGCAGCAGGACTCGTGATGAGCTCCTCCTCGGATACGACGAATTTCCTTTTCCTCCTGCTGCTCTTGCTGCTGCTCTTGCTGGTGGTGGTGGAATCCAATTCCAAATCCAAATCCGATTGGCGGGCAAGGAAGGCTTGGCAGGCTGTGTGGAGGGAGATGTAGGAGCGTCCGCTGGGCGCCTTGTAGCGGAGCTCCTCCCGGCCGTCGCTCTTGAGCTTCATCCAGAAGGTCCACCCGGACGCCTGCAGCTGCCTCTTGGCGCTGACACGCAGCTGCTTGCTGGCCCTCCGGTCGTGCGACGCCATCAGGGACACGTACTCAGCAATGGCATTGGCATCCTGCTGCTCCTCCTGCTGCTGCTCCTGCGGTGGCGGGGGCCCGGGGACCTCCTCTTCGTCGTCGTCGTCCTCCTCTGATGGTGGTGACGATGGCTGATGAGATGGTGGTGGTGACCATGGCTGATTCAGAGGAGGAAATAAGGCGTCCTCAGGCTCTGATGGCTGATTCAGAGGAGGAAATAAGGCGTCCTCTTGTTGACAGTCAAAATTGGCTCTGGCCCGGTTAAACCGGTCGGTTCTGTAATTCGAGTAGGATTAGGATTCCGAGTTTAATCCCGTATTGTAACCTATTCGAAAGGGGTAAGACTTCCCCGGCCTATAAATATAAAGGCTAAGGCCGATTGAGATGTATTCCAATCGAATCAAACACGTTTATCCTTTACTTTTTTATCTATCAAACCCTAATCTTTTCCAACCTCCATATTCTGTTCTTTGCTCGTCTCTACGGCGTTCAAGGGCGTTCTAGGTGGCCTGCCGACCCTAGAGCAACCCTAGCTTGCTTGAGCTCCGACGGGGTCCCTCCCGAGCTCGAGTTTCTAGGTCTTCACTAGTTCCTGCTTGAAAGCGGTCAGACCGGTTTCAGGAACCGGTCAGACCGGTTTGCCCGAGGAGCTCAGGAGTTGGTCGTTGTGACGGCTGTGCTGCGCGTTTGATCGGCTTCGAGTTTGTTGGCGTGTTTTCGTGTCAACATACTTTCTGGCGACTCCGCTGGGGAAAGATTAATCTGGTTTCAAGACCGATTCAATCTACTCCAATGATGTCTAGATCAACGTGCGACCTTGACAAAGACAACATCATCACCGCGACGATGGAAGAGCTCACGGACGAGGAGCGGAAGCGGTACCTGATTGCCGAGGAGCACTTCAAGGCGCAATTCTTGAGGGGCTTCAAAAAAGATCGTGGTGGTCTTGTCAAGAGAGTGGAGGAATTCGTCATGCCGGCTTTCAAGCTGGCGAATGACCAAGTTGAAGAACTTCCAAAGGTAACTGGCGAATCCTCTGATTTAATGCAGCAAATTACTCGTATGGTTGATGATAAATTGATTGCTGCACAAACTGTTACTAGTGAGTTGATTGCTAGTATGTCGGGTAATTCTGATAAATGTAAAAATAACGTAGAATCTAATGAATTACCTAACCCAGATCCTAGCTCATCAGGTGTGCCAGAACATGTTTTAGATCCTAATTTAGGCATACCGATGAATTTCTATGCGGGACAACCACCTTACCCTAGTTCGGTCCACGAACCGGTCAGACTGGTTTTCACAACCGGTCAGACCGGTTTGGCCTCCTTTGGCGGTCACACCGGTTCCATGGGTGCAGGGGCACCGGGTGCAATGGTTTTATCCAATACAGTTGCTTCTGGTCCTGTTTACACTACTCCACGCACTACGGTTGTGGGAAGTATACCCCACGGATCTGGCGCATCTCACGGGCCGATTCCGAATACTTCTCAAAGTGCGATGTATAATGTTCCCCGTTTTCCACAAAATAGAGGTGATGGGAACAATCAAGCTGAGTTAGCTAAATTTAAAGAAGATATAGCTAATACACTTAGAACAAGATTCGGGCTTGATTTGGGTAATTCACGCTTGTATCAAAAACCGTATCCGCCTGAATTTGATTTAGTTGCTTATCCTAATGGTTGGCGTGTTCCTGATTTTATTAAATTCAGTGGCGAAGATAATAGAACTCCTTGGGAACATATTAGTCAATATGTCTTGCAATTAGGAGAAGCATCATATTATGAACCATTGCGTGTACGGTTGTTCTCGTTATCTTTAACTGGAACTGTTTTTTCATGGTTTTCTTCGCTTGCTCCTAATTCTATTCAAAATTGGACTCAATTGGAGCGCAAATTTCATGATCATTTCTTTAGCAGAGAAAACGAGGCTAAATTGTCTGATTTAACATCGGTTAGCCAAAGCCGAGAGGAATCGGTTCTTGATTACTTCAAAAGATTTAAAGATGCTAAGAACCGATGTTTTAACATAACTGTTTCTGAAAAAGATTTATCAGATTTAGCTTTTGCGGGCTTACGGTCTCGTTTCAAGGAAAAGCTAGAGGGTTCTGATTTCCTTACTATTAATCACTTGCAAATGAAGGCCATGAGTCTAGAGCTTAAGTTTAAAAATTCAAAAGAATCTGCTAAATCTCATCGTTTGAATGTGCATATTGTTGATAATGATTCTGATAGTTCGGACGATGATAAAGAAATTTATGCTGCTGAATTTGTTTGATCATCAAAGAGTAAACCTGGTTCTTGTCCCTCGTTGAAGCCGATTCAGAAAAATCGGCAAGAAGAAATTAAGTTTACTTTTGATGTAGCCAAATGTGATCGTGTTTTTGATGAATTGCTTAAGAATGACTTTATTAAACTTTCTCATGCAATTCCACCAGCCGATCAATTGAAAAATCGTGTGTATTGTAAGTGGCATAATTCTTTTTCTCATGCGACCAACGATTGCAATGTTTTTCGACGACAGGTACAATCGACCCTTAATGAAGGTCGATTAATACTAGCTGAAATGCAAGTTGATAAGGCTCCTTTCCCTGTTCATACCTTGGATTTGAATACTAAGGTGTTGATTCGGCCGTCACAAGCCGATGGAGTTAAGGGAAAGAACGTGGTGATTGGAGACCCAAGGCCGGAAAAAGTTAATGACAAAGTTCCGATCAGAACAGTGATGATTGGGAGAACTCTTGATGGTGAAGAGTCTCTGAAGATTACAATTAACACAGCAAGGCCCGGGGCGCAAGGAAGTTCCTTGGAAGAGAATCGGTTCGATGGTCAGGCGAAACCGGTCAGACCGGTTTGTCTCCAGACCGTCCAAGGACTTTCAAGCCCAAGCGTCCGGAAGTGGGTACTTGGAAGTTTAATGAGCCAAAGATTCAAGGAAAGGTTCTGAAGCAAGGACCTACTTTCTCTCAGCTCAAGAACAAGTATACAAAGGCCGTTCAAGTTGATCGGCCAACAAAAAAGAGACAGAGGTCACCGCGGTGTTGGATCAATTCTACAGCTTATAAGCGCCGTGGTGATGTTACTGGGACTTCGGTACATGACCGATTGGGCTCATACCAATCATGTCGTTCAGCTGTTCCCAAAAGCGGTCAGACCGGTTTTATGAACCGGTCAGACCGGTTTCGGTCTAAGCAGAGGTTCCAAGCTCCTCCTGAGCAAGAATACCGTGTCAAGGAGAAAAAGGAGGACGTGCAAGCCAAAGCCAGTGGGATTGTAACAATTGGCAATATTCCAGTGGCTATGCAAGATTTGGGTAGAAAGCCGATAGTCATTGGAGATTCGGCTCCTGTTCCAGTCAAAAAGCCGGCCATGGCTAATGATCATGAGGCTAGCAGTAGCAATGGCGTAAAGAAGGTCTTCCAACCAAGGTGGTGTCCTTCTGGATTGACTCATACGCAGAAGCGGAAGTTACAACGCCTGCGGAACAAAGAAAAAAGGGAACAGGAAGCTGAGAAGCTGAGGGATGAATACTTCAACAATTACAGGCCTATGATCCCTCAGACCAAGATCTGGCAAGCTAAGGCCGTTGTGCAATCAGTAGCACAACCGGTCAGACCGGTTTCTGAATCCCCTCTGCTCGCCGCGCACGCCATCACAGCCGTGCCGCCCTCTACCGTGTCCCCGCCACCACCATCGCCGACCACGGCCACTGCCGCGCCGACCGCCGCAGCATGCCCTCCGCGCGCGTGCACGCCACCGCCGGCCCCGCCGCTGTCCTTTCACCACCGAGCCGCGCGCACGCCGCGTCACGACGAACACAGCACCGCGCGCCGCCGCTGGCCCACCCCCGAGCCGTCTCGTCCGTCGCAAACCAAGCCGGCGCCATCAATTCCACCCGACGGCCATTCCTACCGCTCGCCGAACCCCCTCTCTCGTCGGCCTGTCTCCTCGCCGCCCATCCCCGCCTATAAATAGGCCCGTCGGCTTCCCCTTCACCACCTCGCACTCACCCGCCACCCAGCTCGCCTTCTCCACCATCGCAGCGCCGCCACCACACTCGCCATTGCCGCCGCCGCCGCTCGCGTGGACCGGCCGCTACACTTCACCTCTGTCCAAGGTGAGGCCACTAGTGAACTAGCCATGCTTCGCACTCCATTTTCCCCGGTCAATTCGACCCTGCACCGTCACCATCGCTGGCGATTGGATCGCCGCCGGCCGCCGGACCCCCTCCCCTGTCGCTCTCTCTCTGTTAAAATGAAGGGGATGACCATTTTATGGATAACCCCCTGAAGTTTTCCCTTTTCTAACCCGCGGTCCATCGAGTTTAAGCCCCTCTCTCTCTGGCGCTTTGCACATGACCCCCTGGGCTTTCACCAAATTAACCCGCAGCCCTTCAGTCACTATTCTCTCTCTCTCTGTTTATTTCGCCAGAGGCCCCTGAACTTTTCGGTAATTACAAAGAGGTCCTTTTCTTTATAAACAGCCCCTAAACCTCCACTAAACTCGTCATTTCATGCGCCAAATTAATCCCGTTTGACCCCAAACTCCACCACAATATTCACCAATATATTCTCACCAAATCCAACCAGTCCATACTCAAAAATAATCGTGTCATCATCATCCGCTCTCTTTTTCCGTTCTTTCTTTCGGAGCTCAATAAAAGCTTTTTCTTTTATTTATTGGGTATTTGTTGTGTGTGCCGTAGACTCCGCTGTGAACGAGGAAGGACTCGAGGAGGAGCAGTGCTACGAGCAGGAGCTTGGAGACCAAGACCCCGGGCAGGAATCCCCCGAGGGTTGGGAGAACGGCAAGTGCAATCCCACCCTTTGATGCATACTGTTGTCCCAGTTTTTATAAACACACCCCATGGCCTGATTTATAAAACTTGCATAATTTTACTGCTAAACCCGGTTGGATAGCCATACCTTGATTGCTATGACTGATTCCTTGACAACCTAGATTACTATTTAAATATGACAATGTTCTATTTGAATATTAGTCACTGCTAGAAATGCTTAGGAACATTTTACCATTATACCCCCATGACAAATACTTGGTGTTTACAAAAGCAACCGTGTGCGTACTTAAAATAAAAGAGATGATTTGTGTAAATAAAATGAGTACCTGTGTGGGATGAGACAGACGGTATTTCCGTGTGAAATACCGAGGTGAGCTCGAACCGGTGTGGTTGAGCATGGTGGGAGTTGTCTATCCTATCACAAGTTTTGGGATGATGTTGATGTGTCATCTAGCCTAACCCATTTTATTGTACCACCACTCGACCGTTGTATGTGGCAACGGCCTAGCATAAATCCCACTAGTTGAGCTGCTGGTTATGTGGTGTGCTGGTGAGCAACAGAGGGCCATGGAGCCGGGGATACGATCTATGTGAGGTATGCCCCTGGGTAGAACCTCGCTGGTAGGTTGCTTACCCCCTGGTCGCGTCTGTGATAACTTGTCAGTCTAGCTATGGTGGGTAATGGCTTTGATAGGAGCTGCGCTGGCACTAAGGTGTTCATGTTGTGGTAGCCTACTTGTGGTTATGTACACCTCTGTAGAGTTAAAACCTATCCGGATAGCCGTGTCCACGGTATTGGGCGAGTTACGGCTTGGTCACTTCACTAGTCCCCTGTTTTGGTGTAAGAAAGTGTTGGTGTTTGGTTGAACTGAGAAATGTTTTGACATGGGCTACGACAGATGGGAAATCTGGTAGCAACAAAATCTTGTATGAAAAAGTATTACACTTACTGTTCCTTTTAAAAGTAATATTTGTGACAACCCATTGCGAAAACCAACCCTTTGCATGTGTAATAAAATTTGCTTTGCTGCTAACTAAACCATAAGCCTTCCTTGTTGCTATCTTGTGCATACTTCTGTTATACCCCTCCGTGGTTGTGGTTGCGCTTGCTGAGTACGTTTGTACTCACCCTTGCTTAATCTGTTGCAGAGGCAGACCCGGACTTTGTGCCTGAGGATATCGTCTAGTGGGGTTCGTTCTGCACCCAACCTTTGCCTGTGTGTTAGGGCCACCCGCTGGAAGCCGCATGCGTTGCCACTCTGATGAAGACCTCTATATTATCAACCTTTTTATCTGGAGCTTAGTACTAGTTCTGTTTATCGTGGCCCTGCAATGCCACCGCTTCCCGTAATGTTGTTTTTGTACTGAACTATCTGTTGTAATAATGTGAACCAGCATCCTGGGACTGGTATTTGTATTACATTAAGTTCTCTCTTTCGAGGGGACGCTTCAGGTGGTATCAGAGCCGATAGGTTGGCCATAGAACGTACCCCTAGGATCTTGACCCTAGTTTGTTCATGCCTAATCCTTTTCCCCCACACAAGTATTCACCGACGGCTTTTTGACTTGTTCCAGATGGCCCAGCCGGCTGACGAGGGTTGGGGCGAAGGAGTCTGCCCCGCAGAACCTGGCCTCCCCAAGTTGCTGCTGCTCAGCCTGGAGCACGTTGGAGTCACAGAGACCCCCGATTACTTTTGCCGGGAGTTCACCACCAATGGTACCCGTCGGTGCCGGATGTTCATCTTTGTGGGGAGGAGCTCGTTGTACAAGGAAGTGGCACCTTGGTTTGTCCACGCCACCGGCTACGACCGCCCCAATGCCTACCGCAAAGCCGCAAGAAGAGCCCTGATGTGCCTCCGCACACTCTACAGGCAGTACCTCGTGGGAACAGCACTAGGTTTTACCCCACCCCTGGAGAGTGGAGGACGCGAGTGGATTGCCCAGATGAGGAACCTATGGAGAGATGAAGATATGGAGGATACTGTGTCCCACTTGTTCATTTACCTCACTGGCTTGGACAGGCTATACCGAGAGACATCGGGACAGCTGAGGCACCAGATCCGCAGAGCCGAGAAGGCAGAGAAGGAGTTGGAAGAAGTAAAGAGAGAGCTGGAGATACAAAAGGTGACAGCTACTCAGGCTGTCAGCTCCCTAGCCGCTCAACACGCCAGATGCTAGGCTTACTCCGAGTACATGGATAGGCTTGAGGCCTACAGGAGGGAGAATGGGCTGTTGGAAGGAGAGCCCGAGATGACCCACATGGATGCAGGCACACAGACCGAAGATGAAGTGCCAGAGTATCAGCTTCCTCTGAAGAAACGCCGAGTCTGCCTGGAGTAGAGTCCTAGTTTAGACTAGCACTTAGTCTAGTTTCTCCTTAAGTAGAGTCTGTTGTACCTAGTTAGCGCTACTGGCTTAGCATCGGTGTACCCATGATCCTTGTACCCCGCCATGTTATGCAATAAAGATCGTCTTTCATCCTGCATCTATTCAATTTTTGTTTTCCCCTGGTTTCAGATGGCGGAAGAAGGATGGACCCAGGGAGTCTGCCCAGTCACACCGGGCTTCGCTAGCCTGTTGATCCCCGCGCTGGAACGCCTCGGTGTACCTGAACGCCCGAGGTACTACAGCAGGGAGTATGAGCACCATGGGACCCAACGCTGCAGAGTGGTCATAGTTGTCGCCAAGAGTGACCTCCACCCTGTCGAAGCATGGCGTACAACCGCCACAGGATTCAGGCACCAGGACACCTACCCCTTGGCTCTCAGGAAAGCCCTCCGCTTCATGTGCGGAATCTTTGAAAGGCACCTGGTCCCCACTCCAATGAGGTACTTCCCGCCGGTCATCAGAAGTGCAGTCTGGCGAGCCCGCATAAGGAACTTGGAGCAGCGCCGTCAGGAGGAACCCATTTTGTACCAAGTGGTCACCTACCTCAATTCCTTGGACCAACTCTTTGACGAGCAGGCTGAACGCCTGAGAGAACAGACCTCCCGGGCTGAACAAGCAGAATTCTCGGTCCACATGCACCAAGTCCAGGTGGCCCAAGCTGAAGCAAGAGCTGCTGCTGCCATCAGCAATGAGGCAGTCGCCCAAGAAAGCCTCAGACAGGCTCGGGACCTGCGTATCCAGGACTGGACTAGAAGTGGAACGCCTGTTCCGGCAATTGGAGAACCCCATGTCCTGCTTGGGACACCGATCATGGCATGGGGCGAAATTGTGGGAAACCCTCAGGCACTGTCGGGAACTCCGGCAGGATCACCGCCCGCCGAAGAAGGACCGTCTGAGCCGCCTCGGGAGGATGGGACCTTGACCGAGGCTGAGCAGGCACGACTTGCACAGCTAGAGGAGCACACCAACCCAGAGGAGAGTTCGCCTCGCGAGTAGGCCCAGAGTCAAGCGCTCAGATGGGAATGAAGCCAGCTTGGTCCGAAGAACCCTTGTATCCCTAGCAGTAGTTTCCCTACCTTGTCTTGTGCCCCGCCTCGAAGTGCGAGCCTTGTTGTAACCCCCCAAGTGTTGTAGCCCTCAGCTGTTGGAATGAATCCTTGTGTGTTTGTTTGTTAGCTTGTGTGCTGTTTCTGCCTTTTTAAAATACGAACTAATCAAACATCATCTTAACCCAATCTCACGAAGGCATTGCTCACCTGCAGATGGTGAACACTCGTGCTAGCGCCTCTCAGAGACGCGCCCCTCCTTCTGGGGGAGAGCAACCAGAAGGAAGAAGAGAGAACCCCGAGAACCAGGAAGTGGATCAACAGGATCCTATGGGGGAAAACCAGCCCAAAGGACAAGCGCCTATAAGAGGCGGACCAGAGGCAACCCATCCCAGAAGTCAGAATGAGGGATCTTTTGTTGTGCCCCCACTCCCATCAGATTTCAACCTGGCACAAGCTTTGTACCACCACACCCTGTTCATGCAAAATGTGTGGAATGCCAGCCGCCGTCAGGAGACAGCCCGTAGACCCAATGCGGGTGACAAGTTGACCAACTTCCTGAGAACCAGACCACCCACCTTTGGAGGGTCCAGCAACCCCTTGGAAGCAGATGACTGGCTGAGAACTATCAAGAGAAAGCTGGAACCATTTGGATGCGGAGACCGTGACAAAGTTCTCCTGACTACCCATCAACTCACTGGAACTACTTTAGCTTGGTGGGATGCTTACTGTGCAGCTTCCCCGAACGAGTCTGCAATCACCTAGAAGGAGTTTGAAGAAGAGTTTCGTCGCTACCACATCCCCGACGCCACCATGAGGCGCAAGGCGGATGAGTTCCGTGCACTAAAGCAAGGAAACAAGACTGTGGAAGAGTACACCCACGAGTTCACTGAGCTAGCACATTACGCACCGGATGAAGTGAAGACAGATGCAAATAGATAGGACGCTTTCATCCGAGGGTTGCACCCAGATCTTCGAGCCCTGCTAGTCTCCCACAGTTTCCCCGATTTCAATACACTGATGAACAAGGCCATTGTCACAGAAAAGGCCAGAATGGATGCTAGGCAAGAGAACAAGCGCAAGTTCCTGGAAAGCAAGAACCGTCAGCTGGACCGCTCGCAGAAGCCCAAGAGCTCCGGATACATTGCACCTAGGCCCCAGGTCCCCATGCAGTATAGGGCCCAGTTTCAGGCTACAAGCTCCCAGGCTCCCAACAACCAGTTCAAGAGCCAGAACACCTCGAAGCCACCACAGAGCAAAGTCAGTCAGGCCTCAGCCAGCAACAGCAATGCGAGAGCCTGCTTCAACTGCCGTGAGACCGGACACTACATCGCCGATTGCCCATATCCTAGGAGCAAGCCTGCGATATCAGTCTACTCCAACTCAGTGAATGGACCCAAGCCACCAGTGTCTGGAGCCAACCGTGTACCCGTCCGCAGCACCAACACCGGCAGCAACAACAACAACACCCAGCAGTCGTATGGACGAGCCCGCGTCAACCACATCAACGCGCAGGAAGCTCAAGGAGCACAAGGAGTAGTACTCTGTGAGTACCTAGTCAGCTCAGTTTTGGCAACAATATTATTTGATTCTGGGGCATCGCATTCTTTCATATCATCAAGTTTTGTGGAAAAGAACAAAATACCTACAGTACTACTAAAGACACCCCTACTAACCCGAACACCTGGAGGTGATATTAAGTGCCAATTAGGTTGTTCGCTTGTACGGATCCTTTTAAGTGGGGTAGAGTTTCTAGCAGACTTAGTGGTACTAGAATCCAAAGGAATAGATGTGATCCTTGGAATGGATTGGTTAGGCAAACACAATGGTCTCATAGGTTGTGCTGACAAGGTAGTGCACCTAACCAACCCAGATGGAATACAAGTAGCCTGTCACACCAAAGGAAGTGGACCAGACCCTATGATCTTTAGTATGGACACAAAAACCATAGAAGAAGTCCCGGTAATCAGAGAATATCCTGATGTTTTCCCTGAAGTTCTACCCGGAATGCCACCGGATAGGGACATAGAGTTTGCTATTGAACTTGTCCCTGGAACCTCTCCTATAGCCAAGAGACCCTATAGGATGGCAGCCTCAGAGTTAGCAGAGTTAAAGAAACAACTGGAAGAGTTGCAACAGATGGGATTTATCAGGCCTAGTACATCCCCTTGGGGAGCCCCAGTACTCTTTGTAAGGAAGAAAGATGGGACCATGAGGTTGTGCATCGACTATCGTGCACTAAATGATGTCACTATCAAGAATAAATACCCACTCCCTAGGATTGATGATCTCTTTGATCAGTTGAAAGGAGCCAAATACTTATCCAAGATTGACTTAAGGACTGGGTATCACCAACTGAAGATTAAGGGGAGTGACACCTCAAAGACCGCATTTGTCACCCGATATGGGCAGTATGAGTTCACAGTGATGCCATTTGGACTCACCAAGGCACCGGCTTACTTCATGAACCTTATGAACAAAGTATTTATGGATGAGTTAGACAAGTTTGTCGTAGTCTTCATTGATGATATACTGATCTATTCCAAGAGTGCTGAAGAGCATGAACAACACCTACGGATAGTGTTGGAAAAGTTGAGAGCACACCAACTTTATGCCAAATTTAGCAAGTGTGAATTTTGGCTGGAAAAGGTAGCCTTCCTTGGCCATATTTTGACCGCAGAAGTGGTAGCAGTAGACCCAGAGAAGGTAGAAGCAGCCTCAAACTGGCAACAACCAACCAATGTGAGTGAGATCAGAAGTTTCCTTGGCTTAGCCGGATACTACCGGAGGTTTATTGAAGGGTTTTCCAAGATAGCTAGACCCATGACAGAATTGCTTAAGAAAGAAAAGAAATTTGTTTGGACCGAATCGTGCGAAAAGAGTTTCCAAGAGCTGAAGAAAAAGCTGACCGCTGCCCCAGTTTTAACCCTACCAGATATTCACAGGGATTTTGTCGTTTACTGTGACGCGTCCCGCCAAGGATTAGGGTGTGTCCTCATGCAAGATGGGAAGGTGGTGGCATATGCCTCCCGACAACTTAGACCCCATGAGCAGAATTACCCTACACATGACTTGGAGTTTGCAGCCGTGGTTCACGCACTCAAAATCTGGAGACATTACCTAATCGGGAACAAATGTGAAATATACACGGATCATAAGAGCTTAAAGTATATTTTCACCCAACCAGATCTGAACCTCAGACAGAGAAGGTGGTTAGAATTGGTTAAAGATTATAATGTGGAAATTCATTACCACCCTGGCAAGGCTAATGTAGTGGCAGATGCCCTGAGCCGAAAGTCCTACAAACCCAAGAGTGCCCACCTCCAAGAAGTGATGGCACGACTAAATGTGCACATCGTCCCTCGAAATAATAGCCACCAACTGACGATCCAGCCCACTCTGGAGGATCGGATCAGAAATGCCCAAGGATCGGACAAGGATTTAGTGCAGATCTGCAGGCATACAGGAGAAAATAAGGCACCAGACTTCAGAGTCGACAGTAAAGGAACGCTGTGGTATAAAGATAGGATTTGTGTGCCTAAGGAAGGAGACTTTAGACAGATAATCATGGACGAGGCTCACAACTCGCCATACTCCATTCACCCAGGATCCACCAAAATGTATTTGGACTTAAAGCAGAACTATTGGTGGAAAGGAATGAAAGCTGACATAGCCCAGTATGTCGCCCAGTGTGATACCTGCCAAAGGATTAAAGCAGAACACCAGAAGCCGGCAGGATTATTACAACCCCGGCCTATCCCAGTTTGGAAATGGGACGAGATAGGAATGGACTTCGTAGTAGGGTTACCCAGAACACAGAAGGGACATGATTCTATATGGGTAATAGTGGACCGACTCACTAAAGTCGCTCACTTTTTACCTGTACGGACCAATTATGGTGGAGAAAAACTAGCCAAGCTTTACGTGGAGAACATAGTGAAGTTGCATGGAGTGCCCAGTAGAATTGTTTCAGACCGAGGGACCCAGTTCACCTCGAGATTTTGGAAAAGTCTGCATAAAGCTATGGGCACCAAGTTGGACTTTAGCTCCGCGTATCACCCTCAGACCGATGGCCAGACTGAACGAGTAAATCAAATTATGGAAGATATGCTGAGAGCGTGTGTCCTTACCTATGGTAAAGATTGGGAACAGAGTTTACCCTATGCAGAGTTCTCCTACAACAATGGTTATCAGGCCAGTTTAGGTATGTCCCCGTTTGAAGCTCTCTACGGGAGAAAATGCAGAACTCCTCTAATGTGGTCAGAAGTAGGAGAGCGTACACTAGTGGGACCCGCGCTCATAAAGGAGGCCGAAGAGAAAGTAGCTGAAATCAGGGAGAAGTTGAGAGCAGCTCAGTCCAGACAGAAAAGCTACGCAGACAAGAAGAGACGAGAACTGGAGTTTAATCCAGGAGATTTTGTCTATCTTAAGGTTTCACCCATCCGGGGAACTCGTAGATTTCAAGTCCATGGAAAATTAGCCCCTCGGTACATCGGACCATACCCGGTGCAAAAGAAAGTGGGAAAGGTGGCTTACCAATTGGAGTTACCCGAAGCAATGTCAGATATACACCCAGTATTCCATGTCTCACAGTTAAGAAAATGCCTGAGGGTACCTGAGGAAGAGCATATACCCGAAGAAGAAATAGACCTACAAACGGACTTGCGGTATCAGGAGGTACCGGTCAAAATTTTGGACACCGTCACCAAGAGAACCAGGAACTCCGAAGTACGAATATGCAGAGTACAGTGGAGCAGACACAGTGTAAAGGAAGCTACGTGGGAAAGAGAAGATGCCCTGAAGAAAGAGTTCCCCCACCTTTTTAGGAGCCAGCCGAATCTCGAGGACGAGATTCCTTTTAAGTGGGGTAGGTTTGTAACGCCCGCGTTTTAATCTCTGGCAAAACACCTAAATAAATCACCCAGTGAAAACCCTTTCAAAATGTTTTACCGCCCGAGCTCCCGCTTCCGCCAAAACCTTGTCCTTCTTGTTACCGCCGTTTCCCCCCCTCCTTTCCTGTTCGCTTCGTTGTCACCGCCCCCTCTTTTTCCGTCCCGCCTCGTGTCGAACACTCTCGGGTCTCCCGCCGGACCCGTCCACCACTGGCCGACCGTCGTCGACCGCCGGGTCCGACCAACTCCGACGCCATCGGCTTTCTGCCGCGAATCCCGCCGGCTCTCCCCTCTCTCTTCCCCTCCCTTTTCCCTTTTTCTCTTTTCTTTTTCCCCCTTTCTTTTTTCTCTCTTTCCTTCCTCTCTTTCTTTCTTTTCTTTCCCTTTTTCCCCTTTCCTCTGCTTCTCTACCCGAGCACCCTGCTCCGCTCGCCGCCGATCGCCCCTCTTCCCCGGCCGACCCCACCTGCCATTCACCCCTCCGCTCTGCTCGCCACCGCCTCGCCATCACCGCCGGCGCTGCCACACGCCACCTCCCGCTCTGCGCATCGTGCACGCCAACGCCGCCGGCCGAACCCCACCCGCTGCACATCTCGTCATCGCCATCCCGCTACCCCGCCGTGCCGGCCGCACGCACCCGTCACCACTCCGCCACGGCAGCCACTCTCGCGCACGTCTTCGCCGCTCACCGAGGTCCCCACCACCGTCGTGCCGCCCTCGCTCTGCTCCCGTACGACCGGCTCACCAAAGCACGCCGCCCCTCTGCTCGCCGTGCACGCCATCACAGCCGTGCCGCCCTCTACCGTGTCCCCGCCACCACCATCGCCGACCACGGCCACTGCCGCGCCGACCGCCGCAGAACGCCCTCCGCGCGCGTGCACGCCACCGCCGGCCCCGCCGCTGTCCTTTCACCACCGAGCCGCGCGCACGCCGCGTCATGACGAACACAGCACCGCGCGCCGCCGCTGGCCCACCCCCGAGCCGTCTCGTCCGTCGCAAACCAAGCCGGCGCCATCAATTCCACCCGCCGGCCATTCCTACCGCTCGCCGAACCCCCCTCTCGTCGGCCTGTCTCATCGCCGCCCATCCCCGCCTATAAATAGGCCCGTCGGCTTCCCCTTCACCACCTCGCACTCACCCGCCACCCAGCTCGCCTTCTCCACCATCGCAGCGCCGCCACCACACTCGTCATTGCCGCCGCCGCCGCTCGCGTAGACCGGCCGCCACACTTCACCTCTGTCCAAGGTGAGGCCACTAGTGAACTAGCCATGCTTCGCACTCCATTTTCCCCCGGTCAATTCGACCCTGCACCGTCACCATCGCCGGCGATTGGATCGCCGCCGGCCGCCGGACCCCCTCCCCTGTCGCTCTCTCTCTGTTAAAATGAAGGGGATGACCATTTTATGGATAACCCCCTGAAGTTTTCCCTTTTCTAACCCGCGGTCCATCGAGCTTAAGCCCCTCTCTCTCTGGCGCTTTGCACATGACCCCCTGGGCTTTCACCAAATTAACCCGCAGCCCTTCAGTCACTATTCTCTCTCTCTCTGTTTATTTCGCCAGAGGCCCCTAAACTTTTCGGTAATTACAAAGAGGTCCTTTTCTTTATAAACAGCCCCTAAACCTCCACTAAACTCGTCATTTCATGCGCCAAATTAATCCCGTTTGACCCCAAACTCCACCACAATATTCACCAATATATTCTCACCAAATCCAACCAGTCCATACTCAAAAATAATCGTGTCATCATCATCCGCTCTCTTTTTCCGTTCTTTCTTTCGGAGCTCAATAAAAGCCTTTTCTTTTATTTATTGGGTATTTGTTGTGTGTGCCGTAGACTCCGCTGTGAATGAGGAAGGACTCGAGGAGGAGCAGTGCTACGAGCAGGAGCTTGGAGACCAAGACCCCGGGCAGGAATCCCCCGAGGGTTGGGAGAACGACAAGTGCAATCCCACCCTTTGATGCATACTGTTGTCCCAGTTTTTATAAACACACCACATGGCCTGATTTATAAAACTTGCATAATTTTACTGCTAAACCCGGTTGGATAGCCATACCTTGATTGCTATGACTGATTCCTTGACAACCTAGATTACTATTTAAATATGACAATGTTCTATTTGAATATTAGTCACTGCTAGAAATGCTTAGGAACATTTTACCATTATACCCCCATGACAAATACTTGGTGTTTACAAAAGCAACCGTGTGCGTACTTTAAAATAAAAGAGATGATTTGTGTAAATAAAATGAGTACCCGTGTGGGATGAGACAGACGGTATTTCCGTGTGAAATACCGAGGTGAGCTCGAACCGGTGTGGTTGAGCATGGTGGGAGTTGTCTATCCTATCACAAGTTTTGGGATGATATTGATGTGTCATCTAGCCTAACCCATTTTATTGTACCACCACTCGACCGTTGTATGTGGCAACGGCCTAGCATAAATCCCACTAGTTGAGCTGCTGGTTATGTGGTGTGCTGGTGAGCAACAGAGGGCCATGGAGCCGGGGATACGATCTATGTGAGGTATGCCCCTGGGTAGAACCTCGCTGGTAGGTTGCTTACCCCCTGGTCGCGTCTGTGATAACTTGTCAGTCTAGCTATGGTGGGTAATGGATTTGATAGGAGCTGCGCTGGCACTAAGGTGTTCATGTTGTGGTAGCCTACTTGTGGTTGTGTACACCTCTGTAGAGTTAAAACCTATCCGGATAGTCGTGTCCACGGTATTGGGCGAGTTACGGCTTGGTCACTTCACTAGTCCCCTGTTTTGGTGTAAGAAAGTGTTGGTGTTTGGTTGAACTGAGAAATGTTTTGACATGGGCTACGACAGATGGGAAATCTGGTAGGAACAAAATCTTGTATGAAAAAGTATTACACTTATTGTTCCTTTTAAAAGTAATATTTGTGACAACCCATTGCGAAAACCAACCCTTTGCATGTGTAATAAAATTTGCTTTGCTGCTAACTAAACCATAAGCATTCCTTGTTGCTATCCTGTGCATACTTCTGTTATACCCCTCCGTGGTTGTGGTTGCGCTTGCTGAGTACGTTTGTACTCACCCTTGCTTAATCTGTTGCAGAGGCAGACCCGGACTTTGTGCCTGAGGATATCGTCTAGTGGGGTTCGTTCTGCACCCAACCTTTGCCTGTGTGTTAGGGCCACCCGCTGGAAGCCGCATGCGTTGCCACTCTGATGAAGACCTCTATATTATCAACCTTTTTATCTGGAGCTTAGTACTAGTTCTGTTTATCGTGGCCCTGCAATGCCACCGCTTCCCGTAATGTTGTTTTTGTACTGAACTATCTGTTGTAATAATGTGAACCAGCATCCTGGGACTGGTATTTGTATCATATTAAGTTCTCTCTTTCGAGGGGACGCTTCACATTGGTGCCAAGGGGTGGCTTCTATGGAGTTGACCGTCGGAAGCAAGACTATTGCTACGGCTTTCTTCGTCTCCGAGGTGCAAGGTAACTTCAGTTTAATCCTTGGTTGAGATTGGATTCATGCAAATAAATATATTCCATCTACCTTGCATCAATATCTCATTCAGTGGATCGGCGATGAAGTTGAAGTTGTACATGGTGACACTTCTTCCTTTGTTGCAATGGCCGATTCCGATTCTCTTAGTGCAAATGAGAAGGTCAAATGTCTGTCGGGCATGGATTTGACCGACTATGAGCTGATCAGTTGCACTAAAGATGGTTTCGTTGCTACTACATTAAAGCTGATGGAGAATCGGTTGAATTACTTGCTGTAATTGCTGGAGCAAACAAATCAACAAAGACAAACCGGTCAGACCGCTTCTGGAAACCGGTCAGACCGGTTTGGACCTGAACAGCGCCGATCAAGCCAAACCGGTCAGACCGCTTCTGGAAACCGGTCAGACCGGTTTACGTCTGGACAGTGGCTTCAAGAGCGAATTGATCATTTTCGAGAAAAAACAGAAGGTATGTTTGAAGCCATTGAAGATTTGGGTGATATGGATAAACTGGGTCAAGGTTTTACATCAGCCGACCCTTTAGAAAAAATAGATATTGGTGATGGTACTATTCCTATGCCAACTTTTGTAAACAAAAAATCATCGGCTGAGTTTAAAGCCGAATTAATAAATTTGTTGAAAGAGTATGTCGATTGTTTTGCTTGGGAGTACCGTGAGATGCCCGGTTTGAGTCGTGATTTAGTTGAGCATCGTTTACCGATAAAAGCCGATTTTAGACCTTTTAAACAATCGGCTAGACGTTTTAATCCCGCTATTTATGACCGAATAAAAGAAGGAGTTAATCGTTTGCTAGATGTTGGTTTTATTCGGACTTGTCGTTATGCGGAGTGGATTTCTAATATTGTTTCCGTTGAAAAGAAAGATTCGGGAAAACTTAGAGTTTGCATTGATTTTAGAGATCTTAATAAAGCCACTCCAAAAGATTCATATCCTATGCCTATAGCCGATGTCTTAATCAATGAAGCTTCTGGGCATCGTGTTGTTAGTTTCCTTGATGGTAATGCTGGATATAATCAAATCTTCATGGCCGAAGAGGATATGCGCAAAACGGCCTTTCAATGTCCAGGATTTATTGGTTTGTTTGAGTGGGTAGTTATGACTTTTGGATTAAAGAATGCCGGTGCCACTTATCAAAGAGCTATGAATTTAATCTTTCATGATTTGCTTGGAGTTATCGTGGAAGTATATATTGATGATATTGTGGTTAAATCGGATGGTTTGTGAACCTTTAAAATCAATGAAAGGCCAAATTGTAGCTGATTTTATTGTTGAACATCGGATAAATGATACAAACAACTTCGACGTCGGATATATTACTTGTACACCATGGAGGTTATACTTTGACGGATCGGTTTGCAATGATGGGCAAGGAATTGGTGCTGTTCTTATATCTCCTAGTGGTGCCGTTTTTGAGTTCTCAAACCGATTGGAAGAAAAGCGAACTAATAATCAAGTTGAATATGAAGCTCTTCTATTTGGCTTGGAATTTTTGCAAGACATGGGAATAAAGCATGTTGAGGCTTTTGGTGATTCACTCCTGGTGGTACAACAAGTGTCAAAGGTATGCCAATGTTATAATGGTTCATTAAAAGCATATCTTAATAGATGTCTTGATATCATTGCTTCTTTTGATGAATTTACTATCAAACATATTCCAAGAGAAGAGAATGACAAGGCAAATACTCTGGCTCAGAAAGCATCTGGTTGTATGGTTGTAAAGAAGTATTTCTATCTCCAAAAACCGATGCAAACGAAAGCCGAGGTTCTGGTTCTGGACGAACCGGTCACACCGGTTTCAGAAACCGGTCAGACCGGTCTGACTGCCAGAACCGGTCTGACCGGTTCTGAAACCGGTCTGGCCGCTTCGTCCCCTGACAGAAGCAAAAATCCTTTGGATGATGCTAATCAATCCAAAGTTGAAGATCAGGATTGGAGGGTGCCTATTATTACTTATTTGAGAGATCCTGGTCGTGGCGCAGAAAGAAATATTCGGCGAATATCGTTTAAATACGTTCTGCTTGACGATGAACTCTATCGTCGAAACGCCGAAGATTTGCTGTTGAAATGTCTTAATTCGGATCAGGCCAAAGTTGCCATGGGTGAAGTCCATGAAGGTATTTGTGGTACACATCAATCGGCTCCAAAGATGAAGTGGTTACTTAGACGAGCCGGTTTCTATTGGCCTACTATGATGGCAGATTGTTTCAAATATTACAAAGGATGTGAGGAATGTCAGAAGTTTGGAAATTTGCAACTTGTTCCTGCTGCATTGATGCATCCTATTATTAAGCCATGGCCGTTCCGAGGTTGGGGATTGGATTTTATTGGACAAATTAATCCTCCATCATCAAAAGGACATCGTTTTGTGTTAGTTGCTACAGATTCTTTCACTAAGTGGACCGAAACGATTCCCTTGAAGAATATGACGCATCGAGAGGTAATTGAGTTTGTTACACAAAATATTATTCATAGATTCGGTATTCCTCAAACTTTGACAACGGATCAATGTACTTCGTTTATGTCTAAAGAGGTACGTGAATTCGCCGAATCCTATAGAATTAAGTTGCTCAATTCATCTCCATATTACGCTCAGGCTAATGGACAAGCCGAGTCAAGTAATAAAATTTTGATCAAATTAATCAAGAAAAAGATAGAAGAAAATCCTAAGAGATGGTATAAAGTTTTATCCGAAGCATTATGTGCTCATCGTATATCTAGACATGGTGCTACTAAAGTTTCTCCTTTTGAGCTTGTGTATGGTCAAGAGGCCGTTTTACCCGTTGAGGTAAATCTGGACGCTTATAGATCGGCTAAACAAAACGACCTTGATGCTGTTGATTACCACAATTTGATGTTGGACAATATTGATGAGGTAACCGACAAACGATTGAAAGCTTTGACGGAGATTGAGAAAGATAAGCTTCGGGTTGCTAAAGCTTACAACAAGAAAGTACAAGGAAAATATTTTCAGATTGGAGAGCTTGTTTGGAAGACGATCTTGCCTATTGGGACGAAAAGCAACAAGTTTGGTAAATGGTCACCAAGTTGGGAAGGACCCTATAGAGTTGTGAAAGTCATTTTTGGGAATTCTTACATGCTAGAGACGCTGAAGGGAGATCATTTGCCTAAAACTATCAACGGAAGATATTTGAAGAAATTCTATCCAAGTGTTTGGCAAGACGCATGAAGACCAATGGCCGATATATTGTTGATATCGCCCTTAGCATAAATTTTAGCTCCTGAATTGTAATTACTTGCTTTTTAGTTCTCAAGTTCACTAAAAACGCAGGGGGGCATATGTTGACAGTCAAAATTGGCTCTGGTCCGGCCAAACCGGTCTGACCGGTTTGCCAAACAGACCGGTTTGGTTCTGTAATTCGAGTAGGATCAGGATTCCGAGTTTAATCCCGTATTGTAACCTATTCGAAAGGGGTAAGACTTCCCCGGCCTATAAATATAAAGGCTAAGGCCGATTGAGATGTATTCTAATTGAATCAAACACGTTCATCCTTTACTTTTTTATCTCTCAAACCCTAATCTTTTCCAACCTCCATATTCTGTTCTTTGCTCGTCTCTACGGCGTTCAAGGGCGTTCTAGGTGGCCTGCCGACCCTAGAGCAACCCTAGCTTGCTCGAGCTCCGACGGGGTCCCTCCCGAGCTCGAGTTTTTAGGTCTTCACGAGTTCCTGCTTGAAAGCGGTCGGACCGGTTTCAGGAACCGGTCAGACCGGTTTGCCCGAGGAGCTCAGGAGTTGGCCGTTGTGACGGCTCTGTTGCGCGTTTGATCGGCTTCGAGTTTGTTGGCGCGTTTTCGTGTCAACACCTCTGATGGCTGATTCAGAGGAGGAAAGACGGCGTTGTGGTCGACGATGAGGTCCGGGAGGGATCGGTATGATTTGTGGTTGCCGTCGTGGGCGGCGGGGGAATGGTAGGTGAGCCTTGGCGCCATGGCGGCGTTGCGCCTGGACACGATGGTCCACCCGATGGCCAGCAGATGCTTCCTGACCTTGCTCCTTAGGGCCTCGTCTCTGCTGCGCACCAGGGACGATAGATGCCGCCGGCTGCGCGCACACAGGAGAAGCGCCGCAATATCCGCCGAGAACTCCGCGTCCAGAGCAACCGCCGCCTCCTCATCCTCCATCCTGATCCCTCTCCTCATCGTCATGATCTATCCCTCGATTCGATCGTCTTCCTTCTTCCACGCCACTCGTGCAACCAACCAATCAATCAATGCTGCAGCAGGACAGGACTCGATATCGATGGACGGAGGAAGTCCCAGATAGTATAGAGAGATAGATAGATATAGAGCGCGTCTCTCGTCGGAGAGAGAGGCGTCCGATGCGGTTGCGGGGATCGGATCCTCTGGTGCCGCCACGAAAAGGGAGGGACTCGACTCGGATTCGGACTCGAAAGGAATCGATCCTTAGTTTAGTTGTGGGCTGCCTGCCTGCCTGGATGGGCTGGTCTGGGCTTATTAGTTGTGGTGGGCCGTCGTCTTTCCGGCCCGCTCACCTAAGCAAACCATCATCGTCTTCCTTCCTTGCTTGGTCGGTCTTCCACGCCACCGTCCGTCATCGGTCGATCCTTGTTCGATTTCGACGGCAAAACCAAAATCAGTCGCCGCCCGGAGAGGGAGAGGGAGACGGAGAGGGCGATGTTCGCCAAGCGCCTCTTCCACAAGGCACTCCAGCACCACCATCATCATCACCAGGTATGCTCAGCTCAGCTCAGCTCCCACGATTTCGTTTCATTTTTGATTTTGATCCAACCAACCAAACAAACCACCTGCCCCTTGCCTAAAGCTCAGCTTTGACTGCTTTTGATTCCCTACTGTTGTTGGCCCTTGCTGCAGAGAGACGGAGACGGAGGAGCACCACCACCTGCTGAAATGGACGCGCAGATCGCGCTTCACTACGGGGTTCCCTACACAGCCTCACTACTCGCCTTCGACCCAATCCAGCGCCTTCTCGCCGTCGCAACTCTGTCAGCCTCGCCACCAACTCACCATCCTCACCCATCCCTCCAATTGGTCAACCCTGTCTCTTGTTCAGTACATATAGATGCTCATACCCTTTCTGCACTTCAAACTGCAGGGATGGTAGGATTAAACTTTTTGGAGGTGATAACATTCAAGGCCTTCTTATATCACCAAAGAGCGTGCCTTACAAGTTTTTGCAGGTTTGCATCTTACAACTCAAATCTCTTCTCTGCCAAACCCAAAGTTATATCCCTATATAGTTATTACCACGCCAAGCCTTCCTTGTTCAAACAACTAATGGGCTTGCTTCTTTACATACATACAGTTTATAACAAACCAGGGACTTCTGGTTGCAATTTCCAATGAAAATGAAATCCAGGTGAGCCACTGACAGATAAAGCTTTACTGTATTCAAACTCTCCCTTTCCCCCCCTCTACTTTGGGGGATTTCTGAGATGCCATGGGAAGAGACTGTCCATGGATGGTTTAGGGGGAGAATATGTAGATCATAACGGAAGTATCCTCCAATATAGTTCTGAAGCATGTTAACTACAAATATTGTAAAGCCACATGGCACTTTTGTTTCAATCACCATGCACTTTTACTCTTTGCATTGTTTTCCAAGAAGTGTGAAATTTGCAAGCATGTTATGTAGCAGTGTTAGTGACTGTTGCATACGATACATGCCTGTCTTGTAGGTATGGAATCTTGAGTTCAGGCAACTGTTCTATTCGTCCCAGTGGGATGTCAACATTACTGCTTTTGCAGTCATAGAGGGTTCCTTTCTGATGTAAGCTATCGATATGACTACTCATTTTTTCCACAATAAAAAATTCTACTTAGTTTGGCTTGCAGAAACTCATGACCTTCTTTTGCATTCTAAATTTTCCCTTTGTATTAAGGTACCTTGGAGATGAGAACGGCCTTCTTTCTGTATTGAAGTATGATGTAGATGATGGGAAGCTTCAAAGAATGCCATATAATGTTCCTATCCAATCCTTAGCTGGTATACCTTTATGTCTTCCTCACCTTCTATTGATGTACAAATTCTCCTTTCCATATTGTTGCTGCATGAAGTGGTGACCGTAACTCCAATTCTGAGCAAAGACAATTATAGTCTGTTACTCTGAATTTTCAACACCCCACAGAAATATATGATGTTAGGCACAACTGCATAAACAAATGACTTGAGTCAGTACAAATTTTTAGTGTGACCATTAATATTCATTCTTTTATTTGGATTAAGCCCTAAACCCTGCACTTCTCTGCTATTCATTTATTTGGATTGAAAGCATGTTTGTCCTGCACAGTTTAAGTACAGTTTGTCCATTGAGGTTCAAAGTTAATATTTCATGGCCCATTTCCCCCCCACAGAAACAGCTGGTGTTTCGTTACAGGATCCTCAACCTATTGTTGGAATACTGATCCAACCTGACACTTTTGGGACAAGGTAAGGTCTTCATTTTATGCCCTGTTTAACTTTTGGTTGATAACTATCAATTACTAGACTATTTAGGATGGTCAGACATCTCAACTTGCAAAAAGATATATGGAAATTGTGGTATCCTCACTTTGATTCATTATTACGTTGAAAACAGTTAGTTATGTGGTCTATAACATGTCCTGGAATACCATAAAAAAGGTTTTTATGCAAGAAAGTTTGAAAGAATTATCAATGGTTTTGTTTACACCCCATTATTCTCATTTTGAGGCAGACTTATATTTTCTGAACCTTGAGCACTTAAGAATAGCTGCTGATAAATATTGCAGGGTGCTAATTGCTTATGAGAAAGGGCTGTTAGTCCTTTGGGATGTATCTGGTGACCATGCGATTTCTGTTAGAGGCTATGGGGATTTACACATGAAGGGTCAAATCACTAGTGCTTCGAGGGATGCTGGTAAAGATCAACTGAACGATGCTATTGATGAAAGTGAAGAAGAAAGAGAAATTTGCTCTCTTTGTTGGGCATCGAGAGGGGGCTCTATTGTTGCTGTTGGCTATATAACAGGAGACATACTTCTATGGGATATGACTGCAAGATCCCTTCGGCAGGACAAGCCAATCGATGTTTCATCTAATGTTGTTAAGCTGCAGCTGGCTTCAGGGAGTCGCAGGCTTCCTGTTATTGTCTTGCATTGGTCTGCTGGGTCAGCAATACATTCTAATAAAGGAGGGCATCTTTTTGTATATGGCGGTGATGATATGGGATCTGAAGAAGTTCTCACGGTTTGCTTCTTGTTTCATTCTCGTTGATATGATTTCCTTTTCTTTTGCATGCCATCTTAAAGGCGTTGCTGAACACAATCCGTGCCTTCTCAGGCGAACTCAATTGTACCTTTCTGCTCCTTTACAAATTTGCTAAAGTGAAATCCTAGCTCAGTGAACACAAATTATCGTCATCTGGTGGCTGGCTGTCAGATGTGTTTAGTGTAGACACACAATACTAGTTTGGCATGGCGACATAGCCCCCATGGGTTTAAAGAAAACATGACCAGCCATGAGAGTTTCCTGCAAGTATAAATAACTGTTTCCCAGTTAGAACCCGTAATTTGGATCCAAACAGTTCTGGACATTCCTTTCAGGTTCAGATCTCATCAGCCATATATCTAATTTTTCCTCTAAAATAATGTATTCGTACTTATCAGGATGATTTCCCTGAACATAAAAAAACATAGTTTTTTGAATTGTTTCCCCAAACCCCGCATTTCAGAAAACTATACCTCCATCCATGAAACATTGCTCATTTTCTTGCAGGTTCTTAGCCTGGATTCCACTGCTGGATTAGAATCAGTAAGATGCATGTCACGAGTGGACCTCAACCTTGATGGATCTTTTGCTGATATGATTCTTATTCCTGATACTGGGGTTCCTGATAAAAGCAGAACTTCTGCACTTTTTGTTTTGACAAATCCTGGACAACTGAGTTTTTATGATGGTGGTTCTCTATTTTCTGTGCAAAATTCAAAAGAGGGAAATGCTCTGACTGAAGCACAGAAGTTTCCAGTTGCAGTTCCTACCATTGATCCCAACATAACAGCCACGAATCTTTGTTCTCTAACCGAAACAGAATTTCCAAATATTTCACTGAAGGTGCATTGTGCTTGAATTTGGATATTTTACTCTGTCAAGACATCATCATTACTTATGTAAGACCATTTTTCTGTAGAAATTTTGTGCTCGGCAAAACGCTGGGCCTTTCATATCAGGGAACATGAAATGGCCTTTGACTGGTGGGGTTCCAAGTGAGATGTCACTGAATGAAGATCATGCTGTTGAAAGAATATATATTGCAGGCTACCAAGATGGTTCTGTGAGAATATGGGATGCAACATTTCCTGTTCTGATGCCAATGTTTGTCTTGGATGGAAAGGTCAGTCTCATTTATATTGGCATGAATACTTGCATTATTCCTCATTGGCTTATATAACTAATATATTGACCCAATGAAATACTAATAATTCTTCACCACAGGTGGCTGATGTTAATTTTGATGGGGCAAATGCTTCTGTATCATCACTGACTTTTTGTTCATTCAACATGACTTTGGCTGTTGGGACAACAAGTGGTCTGGTTAGATCTTATTGTCAATTTTTTTTTGGACTGATTGAAATGGTTTGTCATTGATACCTTGTTTAATACTCTCTTTTATCTTTCTTTTAGGTACGCATCTATAAACTTCGTGAGCACACTGGGGGTTCAAGCTTTCACTTTGTGAGTGAATCTAAGCAAGAAGGTAATTATGAAGCTTATCTGAATTATGAACCCTGATAACGGGGAAAGAAAATGACTAGAAGTTTCACTTGAAATGTTGCTGCCATCCTTATTAAGGAAATGCTATGCCAATTTTACTCCCTCATGTTAGCACACAAGCAGGAGCCATGACCTATGCTTGTTTGGCAGATGAGGGACAGTACATGGGTACTATCACTTACTGAATGTTTATTATTGATGAAACAAAAACTGAATTGATTGATTATGATCGAGCACTTATTAGTGGACAAAAAACTCGAGTGACCTCGGAGGAACTAGGTACGCATTTTAAATAAGAGGAAATAGGCACCCAAGTTCTAGTTGGAGAGGGGAACATCTCCCACCAACTTATCACTGGACAAAAAACTGCTTATGCATTAGCTGCCATGTCCGACATCGATAGAAACTGCCCATGTTTTTCTCCTGAGGTTGAAATTATTTGTTCCCATGCTAGAAACTACTGTAGTAGGCCAGTATGGAAACTCATGCTAGGCATTATAAAGTTCTCTCTTTGAATGGTTCATTATATTTTTGTTAACAACAATTATTTTTCTCATTTGACTTTCTTTTACAGTTCATGTTGTTCATCATGGGAAGGGATTTCATTGTAATGTTGCCTTTTTGGCATCGAATTCCCCAGTGCGATCTTTATTATTTACAGCTTCAGGGGAGGTCCTTGTTGCAGGCTATCAGAATGGTCAGGTGTGTTCTGCCTATTTTTGTAATAGATGCTGTCATTAAGAATTTCTGATACTGCAATTTTCACTTGAAACTTATAATTACCAGCTTATATTAGTTAATCATTATGTTCTGGTTTGTCTTTCTAAAGGTGGCAATGTTTGATCCAAGCCAGCTATCAATTCTGTTTACTGTAGATTGTGCATCAGGAACAAACTCTCCAGTTGTTTCCTTGGGCATTTCCAGTGTTATGGCATCAGCTGCCAAAGCAGATCAGTCAGAGAAAGAGAGTTGTCAAAATGCAAAGTTACTCAGAGATGTTCTTATTTACTTGACAAAGGATGGTCGCGTTACTGTACTTGACCGCGCAACGGGCATGATGAAAAATTCACATATTTTAGATCAGAAGCAATCATCTGCTATTTCCATGTATGTTATAGGCAAGTGATTACTATCACTACATTAAGGTGGCACTTACCTTTTGTCTCCTTTAGATTGTTGCCTAACTTCACAAGTTTTTGCATCTAGATGGAGTTTCAGATGAGAAGCAAACCCAATTATCAGAGGACAAAATTAGAAGTCAAGGTCAGACAGGAAAAGAATGCAATGATCTTGACAAAAAACAAGCACCAGGAGTTGGAGAGCACCTGAAAAATGCTTCCCAGCTTTCAGATAATGGTAGTTCGGACTCACTTCTTCTGGTCTGCTGTGAGGATGTTTTGCTTCTGTTATCCCTTGCTTCATTGATTCAGGTGTGTACTTGCCTTGTACAAACTGCTTTTTGGAATTTCCAAACTTCCACATCTTAGTGGCGATGTCCCTTTTTCCATCAGGGAAACAGCAAGCACCTACATAAGACGAAACTTACAAAACCTTGTTGCTGGTCAGCAGTTTTCAAGAATGTGGATGGCAAAGTTTGCGGGTTGATATTAGCTTATCAGACTGGCAATATAGAATTGAGGTAGTCATATTTTTGTGATGCCTTTGCTTTGTCATACAAAATATGTATAATTAGTGCAGCTTTGACATGTTGACTTCAGGTTTATACATCTAAACATACGCTTTGAGGCAGAAAATAATTATCTTACTGCAATTATTTTGTTTCACCACTTGTACCAATGATAAAGGTGGCAACAGTGTCATCATCAATATCTGGCGTTCTGTTATCTCATCTTGTCTCATTTATTTCACCATGCAGAACCCCATGAGAATATTTTAGGTATAGATAACATTTGATTTTCAATCTAGTCAATATTCTTGGATTTTAAAAAGGCAGGTTCCGATTTTCAAGCCTTTTTCATCTGTTTTACGTACTGGCATATATTCACACATCCATGCTAGGGAATCGATGAAGTTTCAGACCATGGCAATTTGACTTTATTATGGGCAGGTCTTTGCCAGATCTGGCTATTGTCGCTGATAGCTCCTTGATGTCGTTATTGAGATGGAGTTACAAGACAGGCATGGATAAATCCACGAGCTCCTCAAACGGACAAATTGCTCTGGTAACTTTTATCACTGGCCCTTCTAACCCAGTCCTGGTGATTTGGTGTAGTGAATTTTCGTGCCTAATTTGTGTAGTAGCTTTGGTTTAAGCTCTGTGTTGTTGCTGCCATATCCATCTGAGCTTATCTAATCCAAATAGAGCAGGTTTTTCTTTGAACTGAACCACCTAAAGTGGTTATCATGTTTTTTTTGTGGCAAGCATACTTGAAGAGGTTTTTGCTTTGTTCACCGATATTTTTTTTGGGTAGATTCACCGATAAAACCTGCAGCTTTTCAGTTTTTTCATTTTTTAGATTTTACTGAAACATCCTCATTTTCCTAACATATACTCCACCCCAGGTAAATGGATCTGAATTTGCAATCATCTCTCTCATAGCCTCAGAGAATGACTTCAGGTACGTTGCATCTCTTGCATGTCTAAGGCATTGTTGTACTGGATGGGGCATTGTTGTACTGGATAGCTGGATGCTATTCAGATTGAGAATCAATAGGTCTGACTGCTGAACCTGTGGTAATAGGATCCCAGAATCTCTGCCATGTCTTCATGACAAAGTTCTTGCAGCAGCTGCAGAAGCAGCTATTAGTTTCTCAACTGACCAGAGAAGGAAGCAGGTACCCATTTCCTCTCTGACCTCTTTCATTCATATGACTGCATTTTGGCTTCACATGAAACTCTTGTGGCGCAGAATCCAGCAGCAGGAATTCTTGGTGGCATCATCAAAGGAATGAAAGGCAGGGCTGAAGAAAATGCAAAAATGAGAGAAAGCTTCACTGTGCAAAACCCCAGCGAACATTTGGAGTCAATTTTCTTGAAAGATTCATTAGCTGAATCATCAATACCCAATATTGATGATCCAATTGAAGAACTGTCAATCGGTTCTCATTCTCCTTCCTTACCTTAAAGCAAGCATTTATCTGAAGTGCTCCCTGTTAACTTGAGAGTATTTGATGCAGATGACATAGAGATTGATGATGAAGTACCAGTAGCCCCGGCACCAGCATCTTCCTCTACATCCCATGGGAATAAGAGAACAACAGGTCGGACAAAATACTAGTGCAGTCTTTTTTGTTTCATCAGCTATTAAACTCTGTATGTTTGTGTTGGCTGCAGAGGAGGAGAGGGCAAAGCTATTTGAAGGGTCAAGCTATGTTGATAAACCGACAATGAGAACACCGCAGGAAATTCTAACGAAATATAAATTTGGCGGGGTAATTAATGTCATGAACATTGCAATTGGTCACGGTTTTGGTTTATATGTTAGCTAAGTGTAGGTCTGTTGCAGGATGCGGCAGCAGCAGCTGCTCATGCGAAGGATAAGCTGATGCAGAGGCAGGAGAAACTGGAGGTGAAATAGTTCAATTTTATACTACTGTTGCTATTGTTTTTCTCTTCCTCTTTGCGGTCCTTATTTAGAGCAATACGAACCTGTATTTCACTTTGTTTTTATACAGAGAATAAGCCAACAAACCGCTGAGCTTCAGAACGGAGCAGAAAACTTTGCTTCCCTCGCGCAGGAGCTCGCGAAAAGCATGGAGAACAAGAAGTGGTGGAAGCTATGATCCAACAAAGTGATTTTTCTTTGTGTGTATATTATTGGACACAATTCATTGTGGAGGTGCCTGTTTGGTTTGCCCCGCTTACCTTGGCTGCAGGTATTGCAGAGGTTTCCCTGGTTTTTCTCGGTAGCTAGCTTAGCAAGTAGTGTTGTATACCAATTCCTGTAGCAACCGCATGCAAATTCGGCTTATGTTGTGTACGTATTACTGTATTATAAGCGAAGGCCTACTTTCTGCGTACCTTCCATGGGAGAAACTCACTGTATAAGAAGGTGCTTAATTACTCTTGCTGTAACAAGGACGGACTGCAAACATGCTAACCAACATTGCCCGTGTTGTCGTCTACCCCTACATTTGACAAGACTTACTGTTGGCAGCCCCGATAGCAACCAGTTATTCATGGGAGGCAGCAGATGGCCACAAAAAAAAAAGGCCACACACACCAGAAAGGTCGATCAATGGCACTAATAATACAATAAACAATGGAGATGGAGATGAATCAAGTTGCTAGCTACACGATCCATTAGTAGTGGTCACAACGAGTACTACAAAAAAGCTGATAATTCTCAATGAATGAAATTTGAAAAGAAATCTAATGCTACCGGGGACGACTCTGTAGTCTGTTGGGGGAAACAGATAGCTCCCACAAACAGAAACAACACTCCAAGATACATCATCCATGCATGGATCTCATCAAGTACCATTCCATGGGCGTGAGGCATGACTAACCAGCCTTTTGAGCATAATTAACTAGCAAACTATGATATACAGTTTGTTCAATCATTCAGGGACGGTATCTTCTTTTTGTCACAGATGATTGCCATTGCTCACCATCTTTTAACTTTCGCTGAATACAACCAGGTCAAGTAGAATAGTACTAAAAATCCTCTAATAAATGGACGATACACTGTTTCCATTACTATCTGATAGATCTTAGGGGTCAGGACATTAACACATTCTTAGGTAACATTGCATGAAAGCCATGGCAGTACCTTCAACTATACTGCTGTCCTCAGATGGGCAGCCAATTATTTGCAAATACAAGTGACTACTGGCGCGCGCATATTGTCCTCACTACCTGCGTCTTAGATCTCTCTGCAAAAGGGAAACAAATGAGCTATAAGTTTGATGCACGGAACATTTCCTGACAAATCATGTATTACTGGTTGAAGATATTGGGTTCATTTAAAATATGCTGGCAAACAAGGAATGCTTGGTGGAACTCCACATTTCCTTTCTGCTTGAAACTGCTATGTGTGCACATCATCTTAGATTCTAAGATTACATCTCTACTTCATAGAAGCCACGAGCGAGTAAGCAGAAACCGAAGTATTTGTAAAAATGAAAGCTTACTCTTGGACCACGGTCTGTAACTGGTGTTGTCCTGCTCCCTGTATTATCGGCTTGCTGAATCATCTGTGGACTATCATGCTTATAGAATGCCTGCAAAGTTCTCACCATGAAAGGACGGACAATGTTCACTTCCATTGCAGACAGATTTTTGAGCTGCGAGAACAGAAACAAGTTGTGTAAGGCATTGTTGGTGTCTGAACAATGAAGCAAATGCAAACTATATCCAATTGAGTAATAACTTGACAGAATATATTATGAGGAACCAAGAAAGACAGTTGATTTAGCCTCCACGATTCTGAAGGGGGGTAACATTACCTTTACAGCATGGGTGCGTCCAGATATTGTCTCTAATCCAGTTTCAACCTTGTGAAATCTGACATCCCTGATGTCCTCAATCAAAGATCTCACCAAGTATGCATCGGAGATGTCATCGCGAGCACTGCAGGAGAAAAACGAGAGTGAATTAGGTTTAGGTTAACAGCATCAAAGGACCAGGGAGTGGCAGTGCGTACTGATCAAACAGCAGCTTAGAAATCTCAATATAGTGGAATGGTAATGGCTGGAATTCTCGAGGGGAGTCTCTTTCTGCTTCCAATACCTGAGTCAAACGGTCTAGCAACAGATAAGGGATCCCCGCATTAGTTAGTACTGTAGCATATGGCTGGATGGATGAATGCAAACTCGGCTACTGACCAACAGTCATCCAGTCCGGGGTGCGGATGGTGCACTTGCCGCGCTTCTTGAGCGCGACAGCGAGCCAGAGCGGCACCTTGGTCGGAATTTGTGGGAAGAAGGGCCCGAAATCCCCCTACACAGATGCAGCGGCGGCCGCGTGTATGTAAACATTTTTTTTAAAAAAAAGGGAATCGACAGTGGAAGGAGGAGATGGAAATGGGTGGTGGATGCAGACGCACGCAGATCATGTTGAGGGCATCCATTCGGATGTTGGGGACGATGTCGACGATCTCATCCTCCGCCACGAACTCCACCTAGACGCACGCAATCATTCCTCCTTTCCTTGCTCTTTGAAGATAGCAGCTGGAAGAGGTTAGTTAGCTTACCTCGGAGGGCGAGAAAATGGAGAGATGGGGGTCGGACTGCCCGGCCATCAAGGGCGGGACGGCGACGGTCGGCGACGGGAACAAGGACGGCGGCGCGGCGGCGTCGAGCGAGCGAGCGAGATCCTGGTGCTGCTGCTGGTGCTGCTGCTGTGCTCTCTTGGGTCGGGTTGGGTGGAAATCAAACTGGAATGAGGCCAGGCCCTCTCTTGGGCTAGAAGCCCAGTACGAGGCCCAAAAGGAACAAGTCGCTGCAGCCCGCAGAAGCTTCAAGGGGAAGCCAGCAGGCAGGCAAACGGCGGCGCAGCCGCTCCTGCTCGTCGTCGCCGGTCGGTCGGGGGCAGCTACCCTACTTTCCTCTAGGGTTTCGGTCCCAGCAGCAGCAGCAGCAGCAAGCATTTGTCCCGATGCTGGCCTCCCGGAACCCCCCACCGAGCTTCCACGCGCACGGCCGCCCTCCGCCGCCCGCACAAGACATCGCGGAGCGCCTCCGCCACCTGCGCGACCTTCGCAGGGCGCCGCTCCCCAGCCGCGTCGCCCGTATCGCCGATCTCCGCACCGATGAGGCCAGCCCCGTGCGCAAGCATGTCGCCGAGTGAGCTCCCCTTTTTCCTGCTACGGTCACTCCAACTTCACCAGTCACCCAGTGCCTCTGTAAATTACCCGCAGTTTTACTCGGCTTCTGATAAATCAAATCATTAAGGGGCCACTTAGCTAGCTCGTGCTGCCAATGACCAGTACTAGCTCAAGGTGTTGACAGCAGGCGGACTTAAACCTGTATGAAAAATCTCTCTCACTTTGCAAAACCTCTCCTGCCCTAGGATCATTGGTGAGCTTGGGTCAAAGCACATGGCGTACCTACCCGATATCATCCCTTGTTTGCTGGACCTTCTGAATGATGAGGCGCCTCCAGTCATCAGGCAAGCTATCAAAACAGGAACCGCCTTGTTTGCCAAACTACTCCAACACCTAGTTATCCAGGTAATTCCATTTCCAGCACTTGCTCTTGGAGCTGCCTTCCCGCGCGAATTCCATCACAGTTCTCTCGCATTGGGTCCAGGGGTTGTTCTCCACTGGAGGGATTGATGATGGACTTAAATTGTCATGGGAATGGCTGCTCAAGTTCAAATCCGCCGTCTCGCTCATGGCATTTCAGGCGAGTCCCTCTCCTCTCTTTTCTAACCAAATAATCAGATCTTCTTGTCCTGCACCCATCTCATGTGAAATTTGTCTCTCAGACCACTGGCAATGAAGGTGTCAGGCTACTGGCTGTTAAGTTTGTTGAAAAAACAGTTCTTATGTACACACCGGATCCTGATATCCCATCAGATCCACCAAGTGAAGCTTCAAAAGGTACATCTTATGCTGTCTTTCATATGGAAATGGTCATATTTCCCATGTTTAGGATCTGTTGCATTCAGTCATCCGTAAAACATTTGTAGATATGGGGTTCAATGTAGCATGGTTACGAGGAGGTCACCCTTTGCTTAATGTCGGGGATCTGGCCATGGAAGCCAGCCAGAACCTTGGATTGTTGCTAGAGCAGCTCAAGTCTCCTAAAGTAAAATCACTCAGTACTTCCATGATCATTGTCTTCGTTACTAGGTTTGTCTCTTGTCCACTTGTGTTACATTATCTTTTTGCATATTACAGTTTGTACCTTTCGCAGAGCAGTTAAGTCTCCTGTTGCTGCTGTGCATCTATTCGTTTTTTATGCTGAAAAATCGGATGCTATTTTAATCTTTGTCTAGCATGAGTTTTCTCCTTTTTCTTTGCCTCCACTTCATGTGTTGTTCTTCTATCTCTTCTAACATAAACTTCTTCCAGTCTCTCAGCTATTGCCCAAAGAAGGCCTTCCTTTTATGGACGCATACTTCCAGTTCTACTTTCCTTGGATCCAGCAAGTTCCACTATTAAATTGCGGGTCCCGGGTGCATTCCATGCTTTGAAGAGTGCCTTCTCTGCATGCCTGAAATGTACACATTCGAGTGCTGAGCCGGTATTTCTTTTAGCTTCAACCTATCTAGATACACTTTTCTACTGACTGGTACATAACAACTGGACTGAACAGATTTAGCATCTATGGGAGGCTGTCATGTTTTCTAGATAGTCTAATTAGGGATTTTTTCCCCTTATCTTTCATCAAATTTTACCCAGTTTGGTGCTGATTTGTTTCCTGTGTGGGGATCATCCTGCTCTTATCAACGTCCTGGATGGATGTGATCTATAGGTGCATATGTGTTTGGATTTCTAGTTTGCTTGGAGTGTGCCTGTTCAATTAGTTTAACAGATGCAGGATGACTGGAATATGTGTTTGTTTCTAGAGGTGCATATGTGTTTGGATTTCTAATTGAGACTCCTTGTGTTAGTGAACCATTTAAGAACTCACCATCCTCCAAAATATGTTGCACTATCTAGTCTCTATAAGTTTATGGATGGAATCAATCAGCACCATTTAGTTCATATTCTGAATCGTTATGTTGCGGTTGGTTTTGTCTGTTCATGAGCATGTGATATTTGAGCTCAGATTGTTTGAGAATATGTATATCTTGGTTGAGATATATTCTTTACGAATCTGAGGCTTTTATTGTATCTTCAGTGGCGAGCACGCCTATTGGAAGCCCAAAATATTATCTCTCAGGGAGGTTTAATAGAAGATACAGCAAATGCTGCTAAGAATTTTGGGGAAACATCAAACAGGGAAGAATCATTGCTTCTGATGGTATGTACCTGTTCCTCCAAGCTTGCTCTATCCCTCTCTTAATACTACTTCAAAATGGCTATATTTCCTTGACAGGAGAGAAGCACCGACAGTAGTAACAAGCGTGGTCTTGCTGAGGACATCAATAATATGACAGAAGATGATGGCCACTCCAGTAAAAGAATCAGGCAATCTCTTGGTGCTCAAGAACATAGTGAAGAGTCAAACAAGAGAAATGTTGAGTCAACCTCTGTTGATATTTCATCTTGCCAGCCCATTTCTATAAGAACTGGGAATTCAGAAGCTGTGTATCAATTAATTGGTATGTTTGCTGCACTAGCTGCACAAGGTGACAGAGCTGCTGGATCACTGCAAATCCTTTCATCCAGTATCGCTAGTGACTTGTTAGCAGAGGTGGTAATGGTTAACATGCAACATATCCCTATTTCTCGTCCTGAAGTTGACCAACAGCAGCTTCCTTCTACTAGCTCTGGAGATGGACTTCCATTTTCAAGTTCCTTCTCTCTGTTGGCGTCTCTACTGAAGGTTTGTTACTTTAGATGTCATCAGATTTGTTGGTTTCTTTTTTTTTGTTTATTGATCTTTTGCATTTCAGGGAGCAAATCAAATTGATCAAGATGAAGTGCCTACTGCTAAGGAATCTGCAATAGTGTCACCTATTGCAGATGATGTCATGACAGTTCCTGCTAGTTCACCTGTTCCTAGTTCAGTAAATCTACATATTGAAGAGAACAGTAACAGTCCAACTGCTCCATTATGTATAGAAACAGCAGAGGCCAAAGTAACCAGTGCAGGTCCCAATAGTTCAATTGATATTCCAGAATCATCAGAAACTTCCCATGCTTCAACAGAACCTCAGGGAACCCAAGAGCATGCTAGCAGTTTTATCAGTTCATTGCCTGCTGATATTTCCTCAGCTGGTATTGGTTTGGCACAATCATCAGAAACTCGCAGCCCAAGCTCTTCTACAGTGGAAGCAAATCAGTCACAGCTTTCATCTTTTAGTTCCCTTAGTTCACAGTATGTTCTTCCAAAGTTGGTTGTCAATAATGTTGATCTCACTGACGAGGCCAAGGATCTGCTACAAAAAGAGTCATTTGTGCGGATTCTTGAGAGTGATAAGCAAGAAGCATCTGGTGGTTCAATTGCTCGCCTTCCGTTGCTTGCTCACTTGGGTGTTGAGGTACTACCTAAGGGCTCATTATCTCCTCTGGTAGAATTAATACTTTTTGGTTGAACTGTGGTTGGTGATTTTCTGTAAGCATAGCTCCTCCCAGAAACACATGTTAGTTATTGGAATGTTTACATTTCTGGTTTCTTGCCTAGGTACTGTCTAATCATCTTATACTCATGTACTCTTTACATTGTCTTTTTAATTGATCTCCCTTTGGATTGTATTACTTACTGTTGCAGTTTCCTCTGGAATTGAACTCTTGGGAGCTTCTTCAGAAGCATGTGCTCTCTGATTACTCAAATAATCAGGTACCGATGTACAACATCGTATAATTCTTGGAGGTCTTTTATGGTACAATTGGTATATAGTTTATGTTTTCAATAGGTAGGGTATATATTATCGAGGAACTTAGAGTAATATGTGCTGCATAGCTGTTAATTAGGATGAACTGATGGTTTATTTGTGATTAATTCTAGTAGTTCCAGTGTAAAACTCAGCTTGCTTCTTCAGAGATTTCTGACTCAAGTTTTCCTTAAGCAGGGGCATGAGCTGACTCTATCCATCCTGAACCGGTTATATCGTGAGGCTGAGCAAGATCAAGATTTTCTTTCATCTAGAACTGCCACATCAGTTTACGAATCCTTTCTTCTGAGTGTAGTATGTCTACTTACAATTGATATGTAACTTTTGTCACAAATGATATTTCTCTTGTGTCATAGCTGTCCATTTTCTTTTGCATAGGCTGAAAATCTTCGAGACATGTTTCCAGCTTCAGATAAGTCGCTTGGCAAATTACTTTGTGAGATACCATACTTACCAGAAGGTGTGTTGAAACTGCTGGAAGGTTTATGTTCCCCTGGAACTGGCAGTAATGAGAAGCAGGACAAGGATATTCAGAGTGGCGATAGGGTAACTCAAGGTCTCAGTGCTGTCTGGAACCTTATCATGCTAAGACCTTCAAATCGTGACAGATGTCTGGACATTGCTCTGCAGGTGCTTTTCTTGATACCAGAAAATATTTACTGGTATTTCTATTTTTAGTTAAGGAATATATGCTTACATTCTTGCATGTGTCTTTTGATAAAATTTTTAGTGCTTGGTAGCAAATTTCCAATAAAATGCCTGGACTAATGCCAATGGCAGTCACAACTCACAACTTGATGAAGTAGTTTATTGACTTCACATCTGAGGTAGAGCACAAATCAGGGGGGAATCTTAACATGAATATCAATTTTAACTTATTTTTTTCAGTTCCTCAATAAATTATTACATAGTGAACTATGCATTTGCACATTCTATTGAAGCAATCCAGCATGCTTGAGTACTATTCTGTTTGCTCTAACATCGATCAATGCCTGAACAATTGAGGCTAGTTTGGGGACTAGTTGCCGATGAAAATCCTTTGCTGATTGGTGGAGGATATCAGCAAGGAAAGTACAAAGGCAACACAGAAAGGGCTTCAACTCTCTTGTCATTTTGGTCGCATGGATCCTCTGGAAGCACAGAAATTCCTGCGTGTTTGATGGATCTGCCCCGAACATTCAGATCGCTATACAGGCCTTCCTCATTTGTGGCTAGTGGGGGGGGGTGGAGCCAAGGGCCTTGCTGGTCTTGGACTAGGAAGAGTTACCTAGGCATGGTCTAGCCTGGTGTTTTGATCCTAGGTCAGGTCTTTCTATTTTTTGTTGTGTAATAGTCTACTGGTCTTTTGATTTTTCCTGTCTCCACTCTGATCCAAGGTGGTGAGAGGGTTTTTGTAATTGGATTATTTCTCTTCTTAATGCAATGATACGCAACTATCATATTCGAGAATAAAAACATGAAATTTTAACATTAGAATGTTATCATTCGAAGTCTTTTTAACATTCAACGACTTTCCTGATTCAAGTATAACTTTTACTGCCTTATTTTTATATGTTACTGAATAATAACGTGTTTCGTGCAGAGTTCAAGTCATCATTTAGAGGAGGTCCGCATGAAGGCAATACGCTTGGTAATTGCAGGTCCTGCCTCCTTCTAAGAAACATGTGCATACATGGTTTGCTCACTTTGTTTGTCATCTGATAACAACAGGTAGCAAATAAGTTATTTCCCATGGCAAGTATTTCCAAAAAGATTGAAGATTATGCAAATGAAAAACTTAATTCAGTTCTAGAAGTGATTCCATCTGATGATTCTGCAGCTACTGAAACGGCTACACCTGAAGCACGCAAAGTTTGTCTCATGCTCTCATTTCTTATGTCCTTGTGCTAATATTCCGAACTGATTACATATTGCTGATTGGGTGTGCTTGTATTTTCTGAAGGATGTTGGTCTAGAAAGTTTATCAGCTTCAGTGGCAGATGCTCAAACTCTCATGTCGCTGTATTTTGCATTATGCACCAAGGTTGGTGGTTACTGGTTACCAACTATTTTAGCCTAGTTCTATGATATTTGCTAACAGCAAGCAAAATATATATCTTTCTACCAGAAACATTCCCTTCTCAGACATGTGTTTGCAATATACGGTGGTCTACCACAAGCTGCCAAGCAGGTACTTACAGCTTATCATTCTCTGCCATACAAATAGCTCAGCTATTCTTTTCCTTGTTGCTCTGTCAGCAAACATATATCTATCACGTAATTTTACTTCTTCCAGGCAGTCCACCGACAAGTACCAATTTTGATACGCACAATAGGCTCCTCTCCTGATCTTCTTGGGATCATCTCAGATCCACCAGGTGACTGCCGGGACCTCCTCATGCAGGTGCAAGTTGTGCTTTTGATCTCTGTTTGCTTTTTGAGATATGTTCTCTTCTATCGATCAAAATCCAGTGACAGATCCATGCAAAAGAGGTTTTATTTTAAGATTATTTTCTTGCATTGGATGCATTTGATTAACACATGATATTGCACCATGCAGGTTTTACAAACCCTCACTGATGCTGCCGTTCCATCTAAAGAACTGATTTCTTCCATAAAGAACTTGTATTCTAAAACAAAGGTCATTGCTTGCTTTAAGAAAGCACAAAGTTCTTACTGACCTATTACAGGATAAGAGTTAGCTCGGATATTCTCAGTTTCTAAAATATCCCCTCATCTTGCAGGATGTTGAGGTCCTTTTTGCAATCTTGGGTCATCTTCCAAAAGATGAGGTTTCCTCCCATTCCTGCTACATACCAAATACTAGTTAGCATTATCATATTCTGCATCTAGGCAGTGGCTTATGCTTTCACAATCTTCTGCAGTTGCCTATTGTCCATTGCACTGCCAAATTTGCACTATGTTTTGCACTTGCACATACCTGTTAAACCGCTCACTTCTTATTCCATAGGAATTGTCACCCTTTCAATTTGATTACAAAACTCCATGGTACCAGGCTACTGGCCTGGGTTTAGTATTTTTCTCAGAATCGGAACCGGTGTTATAAACCTTGAGAACTTGACACTAAATGGCTTTCTGCTTTACCGGAGTGACTCTATACCTTAAGAATTATTTTTGGCAAACATCTATGGCTCTGACCATATCGTCCAATCACGTACGACTCTGTGCACAGCTGAGGAGAACTTCTGCTCCCTAGGCCTGCAGGGAGAGCAATGGCTCCCCCTGATTTGCTATATTTGAGCGTCGTACGGCAGCTGGACGATGCGGTCGGATGTACATCAGCACTCTTATTGTTGAGATGTTTCCTATATTTGTATCCAATTACACGTTAGTTATGTTCATTATCCTTTTGCTCCCAGATCCTGCCTGTGTTCCCCAGTATTGTCAACCTTCCTACGGACAAGTTTCAAACTGCCCTTTCACGAATCTTACAGGTTAGTTTTTATCCTGGTATGATTTACTTTAAGAACAAGTTTCTGCCACCTCTTTAGGATTTTAACTTTTCAAGTAACTTATATTTGGATATATTTTACCTATTCATTTCAGCTGAGCGTCGTATACTAATCAGTAATCACACAGCATCACTTTTTACTTGTCACAGGGATCATCTCGGAATGGCCCTTCTCTTGATCCATCAGAAATTTTAATTGCGATTCATGTAATAGATCCTGAAAAGGAGGGAATACCACTAAAAAAGGTCTGTTCGTTTCTCCCTTTGTTTTCACTAGTCTTTGAGCCATTTGTCAACCTAATTTAATCGACTGAAACATTCATAACTTGTTATAGGTTATGGATGCATGCTCTTCTTGCTTCGAGCAAAGAACAATATTTACCCAGCAAGTTTTGGCAAAAGCTCTAAATCAACTGGTATTTATTTTTGGGCATTTTTTTAAAAAAATATCTGCCTTATGAGTTATGACATGATGTAGTTGTTGATCAAAGTAAACTTTTCCACAGGTTGAGCAAATTCCTCTTCCTTTGCTATTCATGAGGACAGTCATGCAAGCAATAGGAGTTTTCCCTGCATTGGTGAGTTAACTGCATGAGCATTACCCACATTGTTTGTATGGCAATGTGATTATCCAGAGATATCTGGTGCTATGAAATGGATGGCTTGATCTTTGTATATAGCCTAGTTTGTGAAAGAGATTTGTAGATGTGACCAGGATGACATGGTCCTAGCATTCTTCGATTATAATTGGAAACTATGGTTCATGCTGCCACATGGTCTTCCATTGGAAGGCATACATTGATGATTTCTTGTTAGTCACATGACCTCCAGAAGCAAGAGTTGTTAATTGATGTTTATAACCTCCCAATTTTGGTTAATGCACACCAAATTCTACTGGGAAATCTGCATCAATAGTGCACCCTTCCTGTCTAAAACGGAGATGAATGGTTTAGGCACTCAAGGATCCCGAAAATTTGTTAATATTTCATCCGTTGGAGGCATCATTTCTCATTTTTATTAGATTTGATGCAAAGGACTATATAATCTGATGGCGAGCCCTTCCTCACAGGTGGATTTTGTGATGGAGATCATGTCACGCCTTGTGAGCAAGCAGGTCCTTGATTCGTTTTGTTCTTTAATTGACGAGGACTTTAGCTGCTATTCATTTTTACATATTTCTGACACTGGTCTGCATCACTTGTCATGGCAGATTTGGAAATATCCTAAGTTATGGGTAGGATTTCTGAAGTGTGCTATCTTGACGAAACCTCAGTCATATGGTGTGTTACTGCAGGTTGGCGCACATCTTCATCTCTTACATTATCTATTTGTTCTTGTACACATTATGCTTGATCTTCATCTAGAGTATTTTACACCGCTTATCCTAAACTGTTAGTAAGCTTATGGCATATGTTTTTTCAGTTACCAGCTCCTCAACTTGAGAATGCCTTGAGTAAGAATCTCACACTGAAGGCACCATTGGTTGAGCATGCAGAGCAGCCCAATGTTCGATCGACTCTTCCAAGGTTCTTTGTTCACTCTTATCTATAGCCAAGAACTAGTAGGTATCCCATATAATACGGTGCTAGATATATGATGAGATTCTGGTTTTATCGGCAGATCCACGTTGGTGGTCCTGGGTCTTGCTGAAGATCAACAGCAACCACCACCAGCAGTAGGTCAAGCTCAGAGCAGCCAAAACCAGGCTGCGGAAACCAGTAGCTCTGCTGCAGATACGACTACAGAAGTAACTCAGGAGTCTTCTGCTGCTAGTTAGCATCGTTTGTGAAGTGAAGTGAAAGCCCTGGTAAATCTGTCGTTGATTCAGTGTCTTGTAGCATTTCATTTCTGGAGTGTATGTTTCTGACTGATCTCTGGAGTGATGCTTCTGACCGAAGGACTGGGCTAATGCTTGCAGCTGCAAGATGGTGAAGGGCCTAAAGGGGAGGACGATGGCGAGACCCGTACTGAATCGAACGGCAAGACCTAATTTATTTTATTTACTTGCTAGATAGATAATTTAATGGCCATGTAAAGCAAATAGGTGAAGATTTTCCCCTGTATAGGGACAGGACTTGTGCTGCTAGTTAACCATATTTCGCAGCTAGTGAGTCGAAAATGATGTCGAAACCGCCTCATAGCCAACCTGGGCCACTTAGAATTCCGAGGGAAAGCCCTAGCTATAAAATTCGTGGTCTTTCGAATATTTCATTCTAGCATGTTTCTTTTCAAAAAAAATATCTTAACCACATTGTGTGCATGCTTAGATGGCCTTGAATAATAACTGGTTTCGTGATTGAATGATGATTCTTTTATAGGATCGTAGAGTCAGCATTAAGGATGCAATAGACATTAGTGATCGATCAGAATAACAATACAAATCCGGAGAATACACGATGCCTTATTGTTTATTATTATGGTATATATACGATCTTACGTAGCAACAGAACGATCAACTGTTACATCATCCAATTCCAATTCCAATCCAATATATTCTAGTATATACAAAGAATAAAGCACACTAAAGCTGCCATATTCACAGAGGCATGCACCTAAACTATTTTCAGATGCACATAAACATACACACCTGCATTGCAATGCAATATATTAATCAACGCAACACAAGAATCGTACTAGACAAACTCGAAGCGCATGAGAAGCGGTTGTATTTGTTGCCTTTGCGGTCGAAGAGGGCTACAGCCCTGATCCCTGGCTGCAGCTCCGACACCGGCAGCACCGTCTGGCCGCCGAAGTCGTCCTTCTCCGACATGTCGTACTCGTGCACCTCCACCCGCAGCAGAGCGATCTCTGGGACGGTCAGGGGCACCGGCACCCAGTTGTCCTCGATCGCCTTGGTCTTCTTCATCACCGAGTCTGCTGGAACTCCGGCGATCCCAACCTACAATACCCAATACCCTTTCAATGGGACGCGAACAAGCAAGCAACCCAATACCTTCACCTTCAAGGTGACTACACAACATACATACCCGTGCATAGAAATCTGGAGGAGAATATTGATCAAAGTGTGTCTGCTTGAAGTCCATCCGCCACCCATCACCCATATACACCTTCACCTTCAAGGTTTTCTTCACAGGTTGTGGTTTCCTTGGATCAAAGACTTCTGGTTCTGTCTGCATCAAGAAATCCGGTTTCTTCACATAACCACACCCACCATTGGCTTTATAAAATCCATGCATTAGCCAGAGGGCTCTTCCGTATCCCTGGAAAAGAAAAGAAAAAAGGATTTTAACCATGCGCATGCGGCCGTCCATCAGAACAACAGAGTAAACAGAAAATGTACCTGCATATTGAAGGCCACCATTTGAGCACCATGCACCCAACCAAGAAATGGGTTGTAGTTGGATGAAGTAACACGAGTGCCCTTTGGGTATATCCTCAGTATGTTTCTTTGTGTGAACCTGTTCGTGTTTAGAACAATAGGGGGGAAAAGACAGGGTTCAGTGCATGCAGGAAAATGGTATCTTAATCTCTCCCTCTTTGCACTGCCCCTGTTAAGATATCTACTAATAAAGAGGTTGGAAGGTCCTAGTAATGTATACCTCACAATTTCAGTGCCATGATCCTCTGCCACTTTGGCAAGTTGCTGCTCACTCAAACTGAGGCGCCTAACTTTGTCTGGATCACTCTTCAAGGCATCAGCTAGAGAGCCTTTTGGCTTCCCTGCTCTAATAGTAATAAGGTGTTTATATTGTGGAGCAATATGTGGCTGCATTTTCTGTTCCTCCACCTCATCGTCATCGTCATCATCGTCGTCGTCGTCGTCGTCATCGTCTCTTTGGTGTTCTGAGACATCATTGTCATGCTGCCAGAGGGAACCACAATTGCGTAAATGAAATCTCGCTGAACAGATTGATTGCACATATAGGCGAAGCGGAGTAGCAGCAGTAGTAGAAATGTAGCAGAACATGACGTAAATACCTTTTTAGCAGACTGGATCTCAGTCCGAAAATCCGGTACTTCTTTTCCCCAAGCGGCATCATCACCGGCTCCTTTGCCAAGGTGGAGGTCAGCATCACCCTCTTTCATGGTACCACCAACCTTGGCCTCAAGGTACTCCTTGGGGGGCTTTGTCGAGAGGAGGACACGGCCCTTGAGCTCTTGAGGTGATGGGAATTCTTTGAGATGATCGGTGTCAGGGTAGTAGAGTATGTTGCCAAATACTTCAAGAACCATCTAACATTTTAGAGAAGTGCAAATAGGTATGTAATGTGAGAGAAGCGGCTTATTATGCGAGGCGAGGGAAATCAGAGGAAATTGCGGGTTACCTTGGCAACTTTTGATTTCAGTGATTTGATTTCATTAATTAATCGTCGTTATCGCTTCTTCTTATTATTATTAATCGTCCTTTTCCTCTCCTCTTTATACAAGTGTGTGTATATATTATTACAGTACTACTTTCTTTATTTCAAATAGGGTTTTGGATACAGGTAAAAATATTGCACAATAATATATATATATATATATATATATATATATATATATATATATATATATATATATTGAAACTGCCATTCTATTAAAGGTTCGTTTAGTAGTCAATTTCCATTCCCTAGATTAAGAAGCGAGCCGAATTTCTTCTTTCTTGGTAGCTACTAGTTTTCTTTTGTTACACTATATTGTTATAGTTTCGCGAGACAAACAAAAAGAAAAGGGATCCAGTGCCAGGGGCCAAGAAAAGTAGAAGGTGCGTTGCCTTGATGCGACTCAATGCATGCAATTCTCCGTGTCGACATCATTAATAATGCACAATCCAAAGGAAGGCACCAGCATCGATCCCAAACGGTAGCTGGTTGGCAGGCATGTGTCTTTGCCATTGATATTTTAGCTGGCTAGGCATTATTTGAACCTCCCTCCAGCCTTATCCAGATGAGATCGAGCGTAGCAGAACAGATCGAGAGCAGAGGGCACCAAATAAAAGTCCACCCAAGCCTATTGCGTTTCCTTCCAGCTGAGATCATATACCCCCGGAGCCTGCCATTCACCACTGCGTTGCCCCGTTTGCAGGACCTCCTCATCGTCAAAAGATGACATGAAAACAGACGAGAGAGAGGTCCAACAGTGACAGTGAGTGAAGTTACACACCCATCACCCAAAAATAAAAGCATGGTTTGTTCAAGTTTGCAGCGTGGCTAGCGCTCAGAATTATCAAGCACGTCACGTCTGAAGGACTTTAAAAAAACATGTGCTATAGCTCTTCGTTTTGTCTATAGATGTCTCTGCTCCAGGGTATTTTTGGCCCAATGCATGGGCTATAGCTCATGGCTTTTATCATCCTACTAGTAGGGATGTGAGCATGCACGAGATTTAAAGAAAATACTAAATAAGAATTTTATATGGATAAAAAATTATTAAATGGCGTCGACGCATTTTTAAAGTTCCTATAAACAAGAAATTATCGATGACCTCTAAAACTATATTGTTGTCATATAAATAGTAGATATACATTGCAGGAGTAAAATATAAGGATAGTTCCTAAACTAGTATCCACTGGCGGAGCTACGTGGGGGCCAAAGTGGGCCATGGCCCCCTTGCTTCAGTGAAATATCCAGAGATCAAATAGCAGTATAGCACTAATACAGTAAGAGAAATTTTACAATGATTGGGATTAATGAGAGCCACTCGTTCGGAGAAATCGGACGGTGGAAACAAGATAAGTACCCAGAGGTACCTAAGTAGAGGTACCCGTAGGTACCCAGAGGTACCAAATTTATGGGACCAGGTACCAAAAATAGTAGGCCCCACTATTGATTTATTTTTATTTTTCAAAAATCAAAAAGGGCATAAGGGTAATTTCTCATGGGTAACATTTTCTGTTTATTTTTTTATCGATGGTTTCACGGTGTCAAGTCCTCACCGCCGTCGCATCAGGGCCCGTCATCGCGCGAAGCGGCGCGTGGCGCGGTGGCGCGCCGCGGTCCATCGCTGCCGTCGGGGGGCGGCGGGAGAGCTCTCTGCCTCTCTGGTATGGGCTCGCACGCGGATGGTGAGATCGAGGGCGGGGCTGCTGCAGCGAGCCCGACGCCGCGCGCGACAGGCTGGCGCAAGCGCTCGCCGACGCCGGTGCTCCAGAAGGTTCTCCGGCGAGCAGGTCCTCCAGTACCCGCGGATCCAGAGCGGAGGGGGCGCCCGGGAGGCAGTGCAGCCGCTGGCGCCGCCGGCTGCATTGACGGCGGTGTTGGCGGCACGGCGGCCACAGAGTTGGAGGTTGTGGCACGGCGGCGAGGCGGCAGGAGGTCGAGCGGTTTCGGGATATGCTGTGAATCCGTTGTAGCCAGCAGGTCGCCGTCGCCGGCCAACTCTCCAAGACCTCGTCTCAACTCCCTCGGCTCCCCTTACCTTAGCCTGCACACAAAGTCAAATTCCTGAAATCAGCACCTCCATCACCTCCCTGGCTCCGGCATGCGCAACTCCTTGACTGTCCCTGGGCCGTATTCGCGCCGGAATCAGGCGGTTTTCCAGCCACACCCTTTGCTGGGCGAGCTCCATTGCCACCGCGTCGTCGACAGCCCTCTCCTGCTGTCTTCCGTCCCAACAAAGCAGACTCGCCAGTTTCTCTTGGTCGCGTGGTGATCCCGCACTCGCTACCCCCTCTCATTGTACGCCGCCTCCCTGGAGTGCGGCATGGGCCGCCATGGCGACCGGTGACCTCCGTCCTTACTCTCACTGCCGCTGGGAATGGCTCAAGTTCTGCTGGTCCCAGCTCAGGAGGGCGATGGCTGGTGTATATGTGTGTGTATATTTGTATGAAATAATTTTTTTTGTGTCAGCTAGCACTTGTTTATATGCAGTTACATATTTAGCGGGCTGTTTTAATGGATTTTCCAGACGTGGCTGCAATATTTTGAGTACCAGACATCAACAAGCATCTGTTTAGAGTGCTCTTAGTTGCATATTTATTTGGTCGTGTCAATATTTTCAGGAAGATGTTGCTGCCATATTCCGAGTTGCAGACAAGGATAACTGTGGCACTTTAACTGTGAAGAAAATAAAAGATGTTCTTGGAGACATCTGTGAGAGATACCCACAAGTGGAGTTGTATCTTTAATCCAACCAAATGAAGGGTTTCCATGATCTACTCAAAGACTCGGATAGCAACTCCAAGGAGTTGAAAGAACTGGACATCGAGCAGTTCAAAAAGGCCCTTGCTCAAGTGGACTCTCAAGTCGAGATTCTCCCAGCAACAACTCCGGTGATTCAAATGTAGTAGCATTAGAATTGTTTTACTGTTGACGTAAAATCCGCACCTCACGCCAAGCACACAGCAAGCCGAACAAGCTGGCTTCAAACGTGGCCCGGGCTTTTGAATCCGGAAGCGTGCCAGTCAGTTTGCCTGAAAACTAACAAAGGGACAAAAAGGTTTAGATCAAAACCTGGAACGTGCCGGGTGAGACCAGACAGTTCCATATTTGCGGCGTCGAAGCCAATCTCGAAAGACATATAGCTACAGGGAAGCTATCTGTCGGCAGTTAAAACCTCATTCGGCAATCGGCAAGGCACGCAGTGAGCGTACTGCCGAGTGCGTGACGTAAGCATGACGAAAGATCGGCTTTCAACCGAATGAGCATTGTAACACGTACTCATAGCCGATTAACGAGAAACAGAGCATGATAGATAAATAAAAGGGTGAAACATGATCATAAATTCGCAGTAAACAAAGAATGCATAGGCCGAAAGCAGCACCCGTCAAGCATGATAACAAAACAAGTTAATCCACCACATGATACGACTTGTTTGTGACCACACCACTAATCAGATTAGACCAATCCACCGCATGATACAATCTAACCATGAAAAGCTAAAAGCATTCAATGTTTAGTTACGAACCCACAACACAGTCACGAATTTACATTAAAACAAGAATGCATAGGCCGAAAGCAGCACCCGTCAAGCATGGCAGCAAACGAGTTAATCCACCGCATGATACAACTCGTTTGAGGCCACACCACCAATCAGATTAGATCAATCCACCGCATGATACGATCTAATCGTGAAAGGCTAAAAGCATTCATTGTCCAATGCAAACCCACGAACACACGTTCACTCGTGAGAGCACTACCGAATACGGCTATTTAACCGAATCGGGGTCCATGGCGAAGGAACAAACTTTATCGGTAAAGCTAAATCTATCAGATCGAATCGAATTCTAATCCACCGGATGATTAGCTCTAAGACGACCCAAAAACCTGCATCTACCGCATGATACCCGGTTCTGTCAAGATCTACATGATGCCGATAAGCTCGAACCCGCGACACGTGACAACCTAGATCGGTTTCGAATTCGGCTATGAGGGAATAAGTCGTCGCACTGTAAAGCAAAGCCGATTCTAACCGATCTAGATCGGGCAAAGGTGTGTTGCATGAATTAAGCACATAGTAAAAACAGAGCAACACGGGATAACTTAATGAATCTGTTAGATCTTGCCGAAATCTAACAGAGCCGATAACTTGGTCCATACTAGATCTTAGCCCACCGCATGGCTCATGATCTAACAGAGGAACCTTCTTGAGACCACAACTTAAATCCACCGGATGATACTAAGCATGGTAACAAGACTACTTGCATCAAAGCTTAAATCCACCGCATGATACTAAGCATGATACAAGGTTGCCGGTACTTACGGAGGTCAACGGATTGATGACTCCTCTCGAAGAACTCGACGACACGACTAAAGGACTCGATGTTGGCACGGGGCCGGTTTGTTGTACGATTGATTGTGTTCCTTTTTTTACAGCTGCCATGGGTTTATATTTATACCCAGGTCTTGATACAACTCCTAGTTGGACACGACTACAACACTTGTTCCTAAAAATAAATGACGAATCTTCATGCCCATATTGCTTTCCTTGTTCGAACCGGCCTTTTCCTTATGTTGATCCACGTCATCATGTCTTCCCGAATGCTATCACTCTTCGCCTGCGGAACAATGCCTCTGCCGAATGATGACGCATTCCCGTCCGCAGAGTATTTCCGCCGAACGTTTCAGCCGAATGGTGACGCGTTCCCGACCGCAGAGCATCTTTGCCGAATGCTTCAGAAAAAACCCTTTTAGCCGAATGGCATCCTTCTACCAAATCCGGCCCACATGTCAGCCTCTTCCTGGTGCCAATTTTTGGTGTCAACACATGCCCCTTCAATTTCGGGATAAGAGGTAACTTTTATCTCGGAATTGACCAAAAGCACTTAACATTTCCAAGTTAGCTCTGCTCGGCACCCGCTTCTCCTTCCGAATCTTCAGAGCTCTCATCCGGATCCGAACCCTAAGTCATCTTCTTCCAAGATCCAACCTTCAAATGGCGGACCAAGATCTTGCTCTCCAGGTAAACTTCAATCCCCTCAAGCATGTGCGGCAGTCTTCTTTCGATTTGCATTTTAAATTTCTTCTTATCCCCTTTCATTCTTGATAGGCCCTAGCTGCCGAAATCCTCATCCCTGTTGAGGAAAAATCTCCATCTTATTTCCTCGGTCCCGTAGGAGATTCAGATCCTTCTGAAATTATTGCGGCCGAATCTCAGCGGATTCCTTTTAAGATTTCATTGACAAAACCTCATGAATGGCAAGACGCTTTCAAGAACTGGCCTTTGCCCCCAATCGCCGGATGGAGAAACTGGTATAAAAGGATGTCTGATGATAAAAGCCCTCAAACACAGAATTGGGATCATTTGCGTATTTCTCATTGTCTGGAGCTGTCATTAGCTGAAACACCAAAGAATGAGAACCTCCTGATTGCAGCTTGCCACTTTTGGTCCAATGGCACAAATACCTTTCTTTTTGGTCATGGCCCAATGTCTCCTACTTTGGCCGATGTCTACATGATGACCGGCCTGAATGTTACAGGAACTGTACACCCATATGATCATAAAGGTTCCTCCAAGCAGACAGGAGTGAAAACAGGGGTTGGATATAAGAGATATATTCAGAATCATATGTCTGATGGCCCTCTGACCGATGTTGAATACAGGGCCTTCCTGAATATGTGGCTATGTAGATCAGTCTTTTGTGGCAAAGCCAATGAGCCAACCTTGAATCACATTGTGATGGCTGAAGAGCTGGCTGCTGGAAAAGTCATCCCACTTGGGAAATACCTCCTGGGAAGCGTCTATCATATGCTCAACCAAACCACCCACCTGATGCACACCAGCAAGAAGATCCCCTGTGTCAATGGTCCCTGGTGGTTTGTTCAAATGTGGCTGCAATTATACATGCATCAAATTGTTGCTATTGATCTCAACAGCCGAAACTTCCCTTCAATCAATTATAAAGAAGGAGAAACCCGGAGAACCAAAGGTTGCCAAACTTATGGAGAAGCTGCCTCCACTGTACCTATCAGCAAAAACATTGGTGAACTGTTTGAGCTCTTCTTCAGAGGTTTTGCCAATCCTCTTTGGTTCCCTTATTCGGACAATGACAATCTTACTCTCCCTTGCGAATTCAGCTTTGAGACTGGATGCACTGATGTACAATCTGTAGCAATTTTTAATGCCTTCATCCAGCCCTGCATCCTGCCAGCCGAATTCTGTGGAGGGAGGCTAGTCCAAAGCACTTATGAATATTACCAGCCAAACATGATGGCTAGACAGTTGGGATGCGGCCAAGTGCCCCCCAGGCTATTCCTCCATGAATTCCTCAGGCCTAGGGAGATAATCAAGGATTTCACAGAAACAAGAAGGATTTTCAACTATAAATGCTGTGGAACTATTTATGCACCTGATCCTTTTGTGCTAATAATATCTGCTCATCCTTCCTTCACTCTCTGGTGGCAAGAATTCCATGATCATATCTTCAACATGCCAATTCATCCCTTCTGTCTCGAATTAATGCCTGATTACCAGCCAACTGCAGAGGTAATATGCTCATTCCTTTATCTGTCTTAATAACATTAGCCCTAATTGATTCTGACTCTATTATTTTGCAGGACATAACACCTGCCCCTCTTGCCAGGGTAATTTTATACAAAACTGCAGGCCCAATCTCTGCTTTGGGGCACCAATCCCCCACCTTGGCTCAGCTGATGGCTAGACAAGCTTCTTCAGATCCAATACTCACTAGACCATCATCTGTCAAGAGGAAAACCCTCCTTATAGCTGCTCCTTCGGTTGTAAAGAAGAAAAGAACAAGTAGCAAAATCAAGGTCAGAGTCTTTTTTCTTTGACTATAATGCTTTTGGTGTTTCTTGCTCAGCTTTATTTCTTTTTGATTTCAGTCCAAAGAACAACAGCTAGCAATCAGTACAGGTCCTGCCGATGCTTCAATGATTGGTAAAATTTTCTCACATTTTTGTTTTTAAAGTTCCTCTCCATCGGCATTTATTCCTTTTCAGTTTCAGAGCAAATCTCAACAGACCCAATCTTGGAGAATTCTCCTTCTCATCAAGAACTAGCTTCAGCCTCTCTTGATGTTCCTCAACTAGAAGCCTCTCCTCCACCAACAGATCTTCCAAGCTCTCCTCAGCATGATATACAAGAATCTCTGCCTGAGCTCGAGCTGCCCTCTCTTTCCATCCAAGAGACCAGGAATGAGGTAGAGATAATTACCCAGTCTTCCAGTTCTTTATTCAATGGATCATCAATAATTCGGCAATATCTTTTTTCAGGAGAAAACCACTTCTTCACCCAGCTATTCATTTGCTGTGGATGATCTAGTTGCCGAACAAGGAGAAGAAACCTCCTCTGGTTCAAATTTATCAGAGGAGAACCAAGCAAAACTGAAGGAAATCCTTTCTTTTCTGCAAAAAGACACTCGGGAACAAGTTACCAATGCTGATCTTTTAAGAGATTTGCTTGAATCATTTGACCAAGATCTTCCTGCCGATATCAAGACTTCTTTAGATCCAATTTCCAGATTGGATGATCAATTTATCGCAGTGAAGCAAGCTCTGAAGAATCAATCGGCTCAACCAGCCTTGGAGCAAAGGAGAATTTTGGTCAAGCAATCTGTAAAAGACCTGCATACTCAAGTTCAGAATGACAAGGAATCATTGATCAAACTGGAATCTGAACTTGAAATGAAGGAGATCAGAAAAGCTGCGCTCGAAGCCGAATTGAGAAATTTATCGGCCGAAATTGAAGCTGACAAGAAGAAAATAATCGAGCTTCCCAAGTTAACAGAGAGAAGGCGAAAGGAAGCCTTAGCAGCTCTGAACGAAGACAAACAACTCAAGGCGAAGCTGGCTGCTCTGACCAGAACCCAAGAAGCTGATAAAAACTTATTAGAAAACATTAGCAATATGATATCAAATGCCAAAAATGTAATCTCAAAGTTCTTGGGTGTGTGAATCATGTTTGATAGCCGAATGTTTTATTAACCCTGTAATCTTGTCATCCTTTTAACTCTGTTTTCCTTCATTGTGGATGACTCATTCGGCAAAGTTGGCCATAATAGTACTTAGACCCGAAAACGCCTCAACTATGACATAGCCGAATCCCATCCAGTCAAAGCCGAATACGACTCGATAAGAATCCCAAACGACATGAGAACCGATCGGCTGGAAAATCCTTTCCACCTTCCGAACTCTTCGGAATATGCGCCACGATCTTTGGCCACGATTTCCTCTGCGGGTTCTATAAATAAACACCCAGGCAGCCCACAGTTTCTTCACCAAGTTCTTCGCCTTCCAAGTTCTTGCCGGCCCAAACCATTCTTTTCCCCATCCACAGTCATTCCGAGGAACTTCCAATGGCCGACAACAACAGGAGGCGCCCGGCCGCCGATGAGGCCGAAGGAAGTCGTGCCGGCGCTCGCCGCAGGTGAGTAGCTGCTTGCTTCTCTTTGTTCTTTTCGAGATTTCCTCCCTCTTTCTTGACGAATCTCTTTGTTCTTTTAGGGTAATCCAATGGATTGCCGGCGCCGGTGCGCCAGTCGCAGCTCCAGCCGCCGCTCCTGCGGCATCTTCGAGTTCGTCCAATCGATCTCTCGAATCGGACGACTACCGCTACACTGACGGCGATGCTCGCCGATTCAAGGCGGAGCGCGACGACTCTCGTCGCGAACTGGAGGCTATCTCCAAGCAAGCCGGGATTGCTGATCTCGAATGGCAGCACGAACGTAAGCAACTGCTCGAAGTTATTGATGGTGAGTCCTGCAATCTGCTCAATCTCAATCTTGTTCCCCAACTGATATTATTCTGCTGCCCTTTCTGTAAACTTGCAGCGCGTGATGCCGAACTCGATCGGCTGAAGGCGCTGGCAAATGAGCTGGCGAACAAGGTGAATGCTCCTGGGGACACACCAGAAGCTCGCCTCGGTGCGGTGGCGGGCCGCATCGATGAGGTGGCCTCGCACGGCATCCATCTGGGCACCGCCGCAGGCCTAGTCGCCATGTCGACGCACACCAATACCGACTACTCCAGGCTACCGACCGGCTTCGCTAATGGTAACCCAGAGGAGATCGACGACATCGAGGCCTCCATAGATCGCCTTGATGCTCATGGCGCCGCCATTGCCGATTCCATTCACCCCCAATCCGTCTTGAACAAGCTATTCCATTAGTTTGTACTAGGGATTTATGGAATTTCGGCAATAAAACTTATCTTTTGTGATCTTGCATGAACATCTGATGTGGTATATTTTGTTCTAAGGGCAATACATTCAGTACTGGCCATTTTCCTTTTCTGTCAACATTTGTTCTGAAGGCGATTTCTTCCCGAAAATCGGCTATTCGGCAAATATATCAATCACCGATTGATTTCAACACTGGGATAATACCTCTTCAAATATCTTCCATTTATAGCAGAAGCAAATTCTTCTCCCAATAATGTCTTCAAAATATATGCATTTCCAGGCACGCATCTAACCACTCTGAAAGGACCTTCCCAATTTGGAGACCACTTGCCGAATGCTGCATATTTGGTTCCAATCGGCAATATTGCTTTCCAAACTAGATCACCTTCTGTAAATTGCTTAACTTTCACCTTCTTATTGTAATACTTAGCAACTCGCATTTTGTTCTTCTCAATATTCTCCAAGGCCCTGAGACGAATCATATGTAAATCTTCCAATTCGTCCATCATTAAATCTTTATAATCTTTAGAACTTAAATCCTTCTGCAACTTTACTCTTCTTGAGTCTAATTGTATCTCCCATGGCAAGATAGCATGATGCCCATACACCAACTCATAAGGAGATGTCTGTGTAGCCCCATGTGGAGCCATTCGGTAAGCCCATAAAGCCTCATTGAGTACCGAATGCCACTTTCTTGGCTTCCGATCAATCTTCTTCTGTATAATTTTAATCATAATCTTGTTAGAAGCCTCTGCCTGACCATTAGCTTGGGCATAATAAGGAGAAGAATTCAATAATTTGATGCCCGTACTTTCAGCAAAATCTCTGAATTCTGAAGATGTAAATTGAGTCCCTTGATCAGTGGTGATTGTCTGAGGAATCCCGAATCTGTAAATGATATGTTCCTTAACAAACTCAACCATATTCTCCGACGTCACCTTCTTTAATGGAATTGCCTCAACCCACTTGGTGAAATAATCGGTCGCCAAAAGCACAAACTTATGCCCCTTGCTAGATGGAGGATTTATTTGGCCAATCAAATCTATTCCCCATCCTCTAAATGGCCATGGCTTGACAATGGGATTCAAAGCCGATGCCGGAACTCTCTGAATGTTTCCAAATTTCTGACAGTCTTGACATCCTTTATAATATTCAAAACAATCTTCCAACATTGTCGGCCAGTAATATCCAGTTCTTCTAATAATCCACTTCATTCGGTAGGCCGATTGATGTGCTCCACACAACCCATCATGCACTTCACTCATCAGCCTTTTTGCTTCTTCATGATTTAAACAATGTAACAGCACTCCATCCAGGGATTTATAATACAAATTATCATCAAGAAGAACAAACTTTAAAGCTTTATACCTGAGCTTTCTAGAAACCTTTCGGGATGGATTCTCCAGATAATCGGCAATCTCTTTTCTCCAATCATCTTCTGCCAGATTACTCCCGAATGCATATACATCATTAGCAAAAACTTCTCGAAGCTCTTTATAACCTGATGCACTTTGGGCCAATCTATTTGCCTCTCCATTATCCCCTCTAGGAATGTGTTGTAGAATTGCTGACCGAAAGCTCTTCAATATTTCTTTGCATTCTTCATAGTAATTCCTCAAGGTATCACTTTTGCACTCATATTCACCATTCAATTGCTTTATGACCAATTCTGAATCTCCAAAAATTTCAACTGCAATGGCATCTGCTTCTTTCAAATATTGGAGCCCTTTGAGCAATGCCTCATACTCAGCTTGATTGTTAGTAACAGCAGATTGAATGGGAACAGCAAACTCAAATGTTTCTCCTTTGGGTGAAATTAATAAGATACCTGCTCCACCACCTTTGTTGCATGAAGATCCATCGAAGAATAACACCCAAGGAACAATGTTAAGCAAATCTATTGATGTATCATGATGTTCAGTAATGAAGTCGGCAATAATCTGTCCCTTAACAGCCTTTGCCGATTCAAATCTTAATTCAAATTCAGACAAAGCTAAAATCCATTTGCCAATCCTTCCGTTCAAAATTGGCATAGACAACATGTGTTTTATCACATCAAACTTTGAATACACAATGCATTCGGCATGTAGTAAGTAGTGCCGAAATTTTGTACAGGAGTAGTAAACACATAAGCAAAGCTTCTCTATAGCCGAATACCTTGTCTCTGGATCTAGTAACTTTCGGCTAAGGTATGCAACTACTCTTTCCTTCCCTTCAAATTCTTGAATGAGGGCCGATCCAATAGTTTGGGCATCGGCCGCCACGTACAACTTGAAAGGCTTGTTCAATTGTGGAGGCACCAATACTGGTGGCTTCTTCATGTACTCTTTTATTTCATCAAAAGCCTTTTGTTGTTCGTCACCCCATACAAACTTTTGATCCTTTTTTATTTTTAACAATGAGGAAAAGGGCAACACCTTTTGTGACAAGTTTGATATGAATCTTCTCACAAAATTTATCTTGCCAAGCAGTGATTGTAGCTCTTTAAGATTAGTTGGAGGAACAATTTCATCAATTGCCTTCATGCTTTTCTTACCAACTCCTATTCCTCCTTCATGTATCAAAAATCCCAGAAACTCTCCAGCCGAAACTCCAAAAGCACACTTATTCGGGTTCATCTTAAGCCCATGCTTCCTGGTGCATTCTAGAGTTTTCCTTATGTCGGCCAAATGAGACTCATGATCCAATGACTTGATCACTACATCATCAATATATATTTCCACAATCTTGCCGATCAACTCATGAAAAATATAATTCATAGCTCTTTGATAAGTTGCACCGGCATTTTTCAATCCAAAGGTCATAACAACCCATTCAAACAACCCTATGTGTCCAGGACACCTGAAAGCTGTCTTTACTATATCTTCCAATGCCATATAAATCTGATTGTATCCTGCGTTACCGTCCATGAAACTAAGCACTTTGTATCCAGCAGCAGCATCAACCAATGAATCAGCAATAGGCATTGGATATCCATCCATGGGTGTAGCCTTGTTTAGGTCTCTAAAATCTATGCAAACCCTCATCTTTCCATTTTTCTTATAGACAGGAACAATATTAGAGATCCAATCCGCGTATTTACAGGGCCGAATGAAATTTGCATCTAGTAATCTTTCAATTTCCTTTTTCACATCGGCCAACACTTCTTCCTTGTAGATTTTTCGGGGTGGTTGCTTGTAAGGTCTGTATCCAGGTTTGATTGGCAACCGATGCTCAACAATAGAACGGTCTAGACCAGGCATCTCCGAATAATCCCAAGCAAAGCAGTCCTTGTATTCTTTTAACAATGTCACCAACTTTTCTTTGAAAACCGAATCCAAGTTAGCACTGATAAATGTCGGCCTTGGCTTGTCACCATCTCCAATGTTCACCTCTTCTAATTTATCGGCCGACACAAATCCACGTCCTAATTTTCCATCAGTTCCATCAATTGGATTCTCCATCAAAAATTACTATGAGAGCCGACTGCTTCGATCGGCTGCTGATCACTGCTGGCTGGTGCCACAGGACCTTCTCCCCAGTCTTTACCTGAGAAACAATCTATGCCTTGATACTCCCAGAAAGCTGGTTCCATATTTGCCACGCTTATTGAATCATCTGCTTGGACAATCTCTACCTCATCATCTATCCACTGAATAAGCTGTTGATGCATAGTAGATGGAATACAACAATTTGCATGAATCCAATCTCTTCCAAGCAGCAAGCTATATGCCCCTTTGCCTTCAATGACAAAGAAAGTCGTAAGCAGAGTCTTGGAACCAATCATCAGATCAACGTGCACACATCCCTTGGTGTCCGAAGGATTTCCAGCAAAATCATTTAGAATTATGCTCGTTGGTGTTAAATCTCTAAGGCCCATGCCAAGCTTCCTGAATGTGGTATATGGCATTACATTGACAGCAGCTCCTCCATCGACAAACATCTTGGTCAATGGTTTGCCATTAACATATCCCTTCAAGTATAGTGGCTTCATGTGCCGATTCTGGGTTGGCTTCTCAAAAACAGCTTGTTTGTTCAACATCAATTGTGCCATTAACCCAAATTGTTCGGCATCATCTATATCGGGCAATATTTCTTCCTGTACAATTTGATTAGCTGGAGCCATGAATTCATTCGGCAAGAAACATACCATGCATGTAGGAGCCGAATGACTATGTTTGTCAGGCCTGTCTTTTGGGAGCCATATCGATTTCATCCTAGGCCTTGCTTGCTTTAATTCTTGATTCCTCAGGCGTTGGACTCTTCTCTTCTGACTCCTTCTTAAACCAGGTGGGCACCATTGTCCTTCTTGCCAGACATAAGCATGATCTTTTTCTTCTCCACGATCAACCCACTCGTAATCAGCATGTCTCTTTCTTGGTTGATCATTAAAACGCCGATCATCATTAGGATGTACCCCGCCAATTCTTTCATGGACAGATCGGCGATTGACAGTTCCCTGCCTATATTCATCATACCTATTATTGCATTCAGGACAATTATTCCATGTGGGAAGCTTCAAACCTTCGTTCCAACAGTGTCTGAAGAATGCACACCCCCAATGTGCACGTTCCTGCTCTCGAGCATACTCTTCTTGTTCTTCCTCAAGCCTTTCTTCTTCGCGCCTTCTTTCCTCCTCCTCGTATTCACGCCTTTGAAAACGCTCTTTTTCTTGCTGACGCTGCCATTTGTTGAGGAGAATACGTGTAGTAACTCTGGGTTTAAAGGATTCGCCCACTTCAAATCGGCTATTCGGGAACCGAAGATTTTTCAGGCGAATCTGTTCCATTGTGATCTGCCGAGTGGGATCAACTGAACCATCCTGTCTTGCCTTCTTTGAGGTTAAAACTTTCAATCTTCCCTTTTCTCCAGATGGAACAGCATTCACCATATTAACCGAGAACCCGATCATATTCTGAGGGAAAGGGTTACTGTCCAATTTCATCTTGTTGTCGAATTTCAGATGTCCTTCCTGGATAGCTTTCTGAATCTTCATCCTAAAGACTCTGCATTCATTAATGGAATGAGAATTTCTATCATGAAACCCACAATACCTCTTATCTTTCACCCCATCGGGCCGAAGCATAGAATGCCCCTCTGGCAATTTGATTCGGCCTTCTTTCACCAGGAACTCAAATAATTTGTCTGCCTTAGTCACATCAAAATCATATGTTCCCTTCACCTGTTTGATCCATCTTTGAGTCATTGTAACTGGTTCTTTGCTCCACACTATCTCTGCTGCAGCTATTTCCTCGCTATCTTCATACTCATCTTCCTGATCTGCTCTTTCAAGGAATTGGTTATAGATGTCAGCTACATCATTATTTTTAGCAAATCTGACATCTTTCTTGAAACCATATGCCTGGTTACTCATCAAGGCCAATCTGTGCGACAACTGGCCCAGATCATCAAACTCCATCCCGAACAGCTTCTCCCGAATGGCAGGCAGCATGCCAGCTACAGCCATACCAGCCAGCTGGTCATCAGGTATGTTCAGAGAAAAACACATGCTTTTTGTTTCCCTAAATCTCCTGAGGAACTCTGTAGGTGTTTCATTATTCCTCTGCCTTAAGCTGGTCAAATCAACCAACTTTTTCTCGGTACTGCCAATGTAATAATGAGCATGGAATTTCTGTTCCAGGTCTTTCCAAGTACAAATCGACTGAGCAGGCAAAGAAGCAAACCATGTAAAAGCTGGACCCGTCAGTGACAAAGGAAAGTATCTGATTCTGAAAGCTTCATCTGCCGAAGCTTCTCCAAGCTGCATCAGATATCGAGCTATATGTTCCACAGTGCTAGTATCATCTTGTCCTGAGAATTTAGTAAACTCTGTAGGCACCTTGACTCTATTCGGCAATGATACCCTTTGGTACCATTCTGGGAAAGGAGATGAGTACATGTACCCCTGATTTTTAGGCTTCAAACCGAATTGATTTTGCAATACATCGGTCATTTTTTGCACCATGAGGTCAATATTGGTATCTTGATTCCCTGGTCTTCCAGCAAGCATACCTGCAGTACCAACATATCCAGGATTCGGGAGAGCGTCGACAGCATTGTAATCCATAAACTCTGAATATCCGTTTCCATATAAATCCCTCTGCAGTCTATTGTTCAAGGGAGATATCTTGTAAGCAGAAGCAGGCGGATTCCCTGTGGTGCCGAATGCCATATCACCGTATGTGCGAGTTTTCGGCAGTGCAAGCTGAGGATCTTGCCGAATCGGCTGTCCATTTGTATCTTTAGCACCAGAACCTCCAGTTTCATCAGCATTCCCTTTACCATGTGGTTTCTGAACTGGTGCTTGAACATTGAAGTATGTCGGACCACCCAATTGCCCATGTATCTGCTCGAAGGGTTTATCTACATGCTGACCAAAAATGCTTACCATTATATGCCGAAAACTGTTTAAGAACGCAGCATTGTGATTGGTCATTGTCTCTCCCAAAGCTTTGTATAACAAGCCCGAGAATCTCTCCCTCTCTTCTTCTTCAGTAAAATCAGATTGCCCAGGAAGGAGAACTCTTGGCAGATCAGACTTGAGAAAAGGTGCACCGCTCCTGTTCTTGGCGAAAGACAGTAAACATTTGTTAATGAATTGGTTGGCAGCAACCTTTACCATCTGTTGATGTTCTTCAGACAATTCTTCCAAAGTGACATCCATGATGTCGCTCAACTCAGGCATCTTGAAAACTTGTGTGGGTCCCACCGGGCGTGCCAAAAAGTGTGTTGACGTAAAATCCGCACCTCACGCCAAGCACACAGCAAGCCGAACAAGCTGGCTTCAAACGTGGCCCGGGCTTTTGAATCCGGAAGCGTGCCAGTCAGTTTGCCTGAAAACTAACAAAGGGACAAAAAGGTTTAGATCAAAACCTGGAACGTGCCGGGTGAGACCAGACAGTTCCATATTTGTGGCGTCGAAGCCAATCTCGAAAGACATATAGCTACAGGGAAGCTATCTGTCGGCAGTTAAAACCTCATTCGGCAATCGGCAAGGCACGCAGTGAGCGTACTGCCGAGTGCGTGACGTAAGCATGACGAAAGATCGGCTTTCAACCGAATGAGCATTGTAACACGTACTCATAGCCGATTAACGAGAAACAGAGCATGATAGATAAATAAAAGGGTGAAACATGATCATAAATTCGCAGTAAACAAAGAATGCATAGGCCGAAAGCAGCACCCGTCAAGCATGATAACAAAACAAGTTAATCCACCACATGATACGACTTGTTTGTGACCACACCACTAATCAGATTAGACCAATCCACCGCATGATACAATCTAACCATGAAAAGCTAAAAGCATTCAATGTTTAGTTACGAACCCACAACACAGTCACGAATTTACATTAAAACAAGAATGCATAGGCCGAAAGCAGCACCCGTCAAGCATGGCAGCAAACGAGTTAATCCACCGCATGATACAACTCGTTTGAGGCCACACCACCAATCAGATTAGATCAATCCACCGCATGATACGATCTAATCGTGAAAGGCTAAAAGCATTCATTGTCCAATGCAAACCCACGAACACACGTTCACTCGTGAGAGCACTACCGAATACGGCTATTTAACCGAATCGGGGTCCATGGCGAAGGAACAAACTTTATCGGTAAAGCTAAATCTATCAGATCGAATCGAATTCTAATCCACCGGATGATTAGCTCTAAGACGACCCAAAAACCTGCATCTACCGCATGATACCCGGTTCTGTCAAGATCTACATGATGCCGATAAGCTCGAACCCGCGACACGTGACAACCTAGATCGGTTTCGAATTCGGCTATGAGGGAATAAGTCGTCGCACTGTAAAGCAAAGCCGATTCTAACCGATCTAGATCGGGCAAAGGTGTGTTGCATGAATTAAGCACATAGTAAAAACAGAGCAACACGGGATAACTTAATGAATCTGTTAGATCTTGCCGAAATCTAACAGAGCCGATAACTTGGTCCATACTAGATCTTAGCCCACCGCATGGCTCATGATCTAACAGAGGAACCTTCTTGAGACCACAACTTAAATCCACCGGATGATACTAAGCATGGTAACAAGACTACTTGCATCAAAGCTTAAATCCACCGCATGATACTAAGCATGATACAAGGTTGCCGGTACTTACGGAGGTCAACGGATTGATGACTCCTCTCGAAGAACTCGACGACACGACTAAAGGACTCGATGTTGGCACGGGGCCGGTTTGTTGTACGATTGATTGTGTTCCTTTTTTTACAGCTGCCATGGGTTTATATTTATACCCAGGTCTTGATACAACTCCTAGTTGGACACGACTACAACACTTGTTCCTAAAAATAAATGACGAATCTTCATGCCCATATTGCTTTCCTTGTTCGAACCGGCCTTTTCCTTATGTTGATCCACGTCATCATGTCTTCCCGAATGCTATCACTCTTCGCCTGCGGAACAATGCCTCTGCCGAATGATGACGCATTCCCGTCCGCAGAGTATTTCCGCCGAACGTTTCAGCCGAATGGTGACGCGTTCCCGACCGCAGAGCATCTTTGCCGAATGCTTCAGAAAAAACCCTTTTAGCCGAATGGCATCCTTCTACCAAATCCGGCCCACATGTCAGCCTCTTCCTGGTGCCAATTTTTGGTGTCAACATTTACTAGTCCAGAGAGTGGAAAAGAATAGCTTCTGCGCTCTTTGTGCTGACACTGTATTGAGAGTGGCAAGAATAGCTTCTGTGCTCTTTGTGCTGGCACTGTATTAATGCTTGTTGGTGCTTCAGGTTGCTGCACAAGAGCTATCATGGTCCAACCTGCGATAGCAACTCAGCTTTGGGAGTTTGGGAGAAAAAAAGAATACAAAATAATTTCAAGTTCAGTACATAATAGCACACAGGACTATCCTACAGTTTTCTTATGAGCAATGTATCCTTGCTTGAAACATCACTGTTACTAAATTCTTTTCGCCAGAGATGTCTTATTTTCTTGGGACATTTTGTTTTCCATGAAATCGTGTTGCTAATCCCCTACAAGGATCTGTTGAAATAATCATAAACAGACATCGCTGGGAATTGTCTGTTAGGTCCCCACATGATGTGGTTGCATTGTGTCTTCATGTGTTAATGATGTTGATTAATTTCTGTACATCGAGGTATATGAATGCTGAAGTAGTTTCTTTGCTTAGGCCATGATATCTGGATCTGATTTTTCTGTAAGGTTGTTACTAATTTCTGAATACAATGGTATTGGTATGAAATAAAGACTGATCCCATAGCTGTTACAGAAATTCAGAAATTCACTACAGAAATGTCGCATATCCATAGCTGATCCCATGGTCTAAGGCAACGGCGGCACAAAATAAAGACTGCAACAGAAATTCAGATGTCCATAGCTGACCCTGAGGCAGAAAAACACAAACCCCCCAAAACAGAGGTAACTGGGCAAGTGACATTTCTCTGAACAGCACCCAATAGCTCATTGACTGAGAATCGAACTGTCTAGGGGCAACAGATATGAACAGTCATGTAAAATTACAACTTGAAGTGCCAAGTCTAACTTTTTTCAATAGTAAAAAGATTCACTGACACATTATTTTTTTTCTTTTGCTGGCACCCAACTCAACATAATTTACTCATAATTTCACTGACAATCAGCTATCACTGTCCGCAATCAATTCGAGCTATTAATCACCATAACAAAAACAACCTTGGATCCAATTGTTACAGCCAACAAAAGAAACTCCACTGAAAGCATACAGCTCCACGATGGTTGAATTAAGAAGTAACAACTATTGAAAGCAAAATGTTTGCTGGGGACACCAGCTTACAAAGACAGGCATAAGCCACACATCGTTTGACTCAATGCAGCGCCACAGGACTTCTATTCCAGAGGCTATCACCCGGTCTCCTCCACAACCATTGTAAGAACCAGAGTAGATCAAGTGAACCTATGCAATTGAACAAGTGCAAGATTTAGAAGCAAATATCCTGCTGACTATTTCATAATACTCCGATAGAGCCTCTGCGCTTTTAGCAGCCATGTCTTCCTGCATATAATATACCACCAAATTAGCAACATGTTCTCCCAACAAAAAAAACAGATGGAAAATATGACACTATATCATGGCAAACTAGGATCACATCTGAAGAAATTTAAAAAAAGGACACAATGCCACACAACCCAATGCCAAGAACCACTGAATAGTTAATGTGACCATCTGTCATTTGCTGTTCAAGGATGGCATGCTTCAGTGAATCAGTGCACTAAATCACTGATCTGCTATCAGTTTATATAATAGTATAATAAATTGACATGTTTGATGAGCTAATGCTAAAAAATGTGCCGTACAACATGTATTCTGCATTGGGCAGATGCAGAACTTCATCTTTGATTTCAGTGACAGTCCAACCAAATGTTGGACCAGCTTCGCCATAGACCCAGGCTCCAGCAATCGTTTGACACTTGCTGCTTGCTGGACAATGACAAAGCCTAACAAAATTCAGAAGCTCTCTGCGTTTGATTTTTGCAATTATGCAGCAAAGAGGAGAACGAAAATACTATCTGAATCTATGCCAGTCCTGCCTCCATTCAATCATCCGCGGTACATCATGTTCTAACTAATTTAGCTGTTCTAACTAATTTAAGATCGCCTCACAAATTCATTCGATGAAACAAAAATATCAGTCCTATTCAACGTACCTGGCGGCGATCTCCGGTGGCCACGAATCGTTTTTAGCAGGCGATCGAGGCACCTTGCGGAATCGACCGGGGCCAACTGTTCTCCACGAATCACACGCCGACAACCTGATCTGACGGAGGCTGCGTGCGGCAGAGGACGAATTGCGAGCCGATTTGGGGAGGATGCTAGGGCCCGACTTGGGGAGGAGGTACGCCGCGAGTCGATTTCGGGAGGGGTTTCTCCGGGAGACGATTGCGGCGGCGCAGGATTACGAGCCGCGGCGGCGCGAGATCGCGAGCAGCGACCGCGGGGTGCCGGTGCCTCCCTAGAAGAGAGGTGCAGCGGCGTCGAGAATGAGCAGGGCGGGGGCGGTGCAGTTCATCTGCTTGGTGGGTGTGGGAAGAACCGGGCCGGCGGCGCCTGAATCGATGACTAGAAACTCTGGTGCGTCTTTGCCGCGCCCTACTTGGAGTTGTTGGGCCAGTATAATTGCCAATTGTCAATGCATCAGTGTGGCCAATGCAAAGGTTGGAGCATTCAAGTTTGAGATATAAATATAACTCTTAACAGATCACGTTCTTCATATATTTGCAGAAATAAAATTACACATTTAATTTAAAAAGGAACTCATGATTGACCTTGCTTCATGCCTTGATTAAGTGCATATGAACTGTTAAGATTTGTGGTAGAAAGACGTGATTGCATATATTAATACTTCTCTTGATTACTTTTAGGAAGCACATTTGGATTATTTCGAAAGATACGAGATCTTTCTACCTTGAAAAGTAAAACTACACATGATTTCACGTCCATGTTTTGCCAAGATGAACAAAGCTTTATTGTGATATGATTATATATGGAAAAAAAAGTTATGCAATTAATAGTGACACCATTACATCTATGGTAGAAGTATGGATAAAAATTACAAGCATGACAATGCACACTGCTCGTGCATTGCAACAGATGAGTGATTAATTGGATCAGATGAAATACGCTCCATAACATGAATGGCCATAAAGGAAACATGTCATGCTCTTATGTTGGTCTGGTGGTACCCAAGGAAATGCTAAACTTAATTTAAATTAAGTAACTCATCTTTCTATTTTAGATAATTCTATAACCTTCACCAAGTCAGAACTCAGAACTTTTTAGTCAAAAAAAAACAAGCCTAGGACGCCTTTGTAGAATTGAAGAAGACAGGTTTGCTATACGCCTGGGAGCTTGGAATTTTGTCGAACATTTTGCAGGTAGTGGAGGCAACGGCGGTGGCGTCAGGCTTGGACTTGGCGGCGGCGGCGTGGATGTCGTAGGAGCAAGCGACGGCGGGCTTGTGGAGGTGGGCGGGGTTGGGCGCCTTGGCGGCGTCCTCGTCGGAGATCCGGACGATGGGCTGGCCCTTGAGGACGGTGTGGGATATGCATCCCCGGGTACCCTCAAGACAGAAGACCGAGTCCTAGTAGAACTACTCGGATAATTACTCGTGTACTCCTACTAGGACTAGGACTCCCAATTGTAAACCAACTAGGATACTTACCATGTAACCTTGCCCCCTGGGTATATAAAAGAGGGCAGGGGTCCTACTTCGGTAGATCAGATGAGACAACCACACGTGCAATACATTCAAGCACACAGGACGTAGGGTATTACGCTACTCGCGGCCCGAACCTGTCTAAATTGTGTTGTTCGTGTACTTTCGTTCCTAGAACTCGGCGAGACCCACACAAAACTACTCCCTGGGGTATCCCCGGTTAGACGTGCTTGACATAATTCATCGACACTTGGCGCCCACCGTGGGGCAATCTCGCTGAAGCTCGACATTAGGCGTGATGGGATCAACTTTCAAGGCAAGCGGCATTGAGGAAGGCGCGACGTTCGTCATCGGCTCATGGACTTTCGTCTCCGATGGCAAGCTCGGTTTCGAGTCGTTCCTAGCAGATCGACCGGGGTCCTACTCGATGCCGGCGTCTCCACTGGAGCCGCTCCAAGATCTCGTCGAGAGTCAGATCTCGACGAGTCCATCAACCTCAACTTCAACATCAAGTTCGACTTCGACAATGACTCGGACTCCGATCGGGACTCTCCAAGTCGAATCTGGGTACAACACTTTTCCAAACACGGAAAGAGCTGGGGACTCCGAGCCGGCCACGCCATCGGATAACCACCCAGATCGATTCCCGTTCGGCCTATCCAATTCCGCGGCTGTATATCAACAGGTGTACGTCGCGAAGCTGGTTGATAAGACAAGCTCATCGCCTAGCCAGATTGGGAATCGTTGCAAGGACTCTGAGTTGGTCCCTGGACCATCAGAAGACGAAAGCGAAGACGATTTCACGGTCCTATTAAGCGACGCGCCAGACAATATTGCGCGATTCAACTACAGCGCCTACTTCAAGTCTGACGTCACCCTCGAACAACCACTCGTTCGCCTTCCTTCGGGGCTGGTCGTAACCAACTCACCAGGAGGACTACTCGTTCACTGGCCTGGTGCGATCCCCATTGACTCATCTAAGGATAACGAGTCGAGACTAAGCGCTGCCATACTCGAGGAACTGCCCTAAGACCACCTCGATTACTTCTTCCTCCGACTCAACGGGGGATAACTTCTCTGGTGCTGTAAGCCTACGACTGCCCGATCCAAGCAGACAAGTCTACATGGCAGGCGCACAAGGACAAGGAGATCAGTACGAGCGAGAGCTTATGGGCGATATCTCTGATGAAGAACCATCCGCACCAAACGAGACGGATCAGCAGAAGACGGCAAGGCGTACAAGGAACCTCAAGCGCAGGCAAAGGCGCGTCAATGCAGTCAGGCGTGCCGCCGCTATGCGGAACCTTGATCAAGACTTTCAGATGGTCGGAGATCAACCCGTTTTGCCTGACGCCCCGACCAATCTGACCGTCGCCGCTGAGATGATCAGAGCTATGCCCGACTCACCACAGGTGCAACAAGTACTCGGCTTACTTGCAGCAGTCCAACCTCACCTCGATGGCGGACCAGGGATGATCCAGAGGACACCAGGTCAAAGAGCTCAAGGCAGCCGTTCCGTATCATCCCCTCACCCAAGCCGGGCCCAACAGGGAAACACACGACAACCTGTGATCCCCCAAGCAGCAGCAGCACCGCAAACAGGAAATAGGGCCAACCCTCCAGCTGGCGATCTCCGCAACACGATTAACGCCAGCCGGGACGCCCGCTCTCAAATCAACGCCAGCAGAGCCAATCGCATCGCTTCTGAGATTCGTCGACGAACTGAATTTGAACAACTCTACGGTCCAATCCCGGCTGATCAAGAGCAGCCTTCGCAGGGCCGGGGACAAGACCCGCCACGCGCCACCAATCGCGGACGTGATGGCCGTGGCAGAGATAATCAACCCGATAACGACCCCCAGGCGACGACGGCAATAGTGATCGTCCCGCGCGTGGTTGCGATCGCAACTATCGCAATGGCCGAGGTCGCCAAGACCCCAAACCGAGTGGTTCTCCAAGTTACTACTCGAATCGCCGCAATGACGATGAAGATGACGATCGCTGCGGAAGAAGACAACACTCTCCATCTGATAAATATGATGGATTTTCAGCTTTCTCCAGCCGCATCAAGAAAGTCCTGCTGCCCCAGAAGTTCAAGACGACTGGAATAGAGAAGTTCACGGGCAAACAAGACCCAGAACAATGGTTACGAGTCTATTCGACGACAATCACCATGGCGGGTGGCAGCAACGACATCAAAGTCAAATACTTTCCAATCATGATGGATACCGCTCCACTGACATGGCTCGAAGGCCTCCGCCCTGGATCCATTGATACCTGGGAACAACTCACGCGCAAGTTCACTGCTAACTTTCAGGGAACCTGGGCACGACCCAGAACCCGATTTGAATTAGCATCTTGCAAACAAGAGAAGGGTGAAACTCTGCGCAAATACATCAAGAGATTTTTTGAGAAAAGAGCCACAATCGTTGATGTGTCAGACAGGGAGATCATCGACTGCTTTCACGACGGTCTATGGGCACGCGAACTGCATCGCGAATTCGGAAGACGACGCCCAGAAACCATTGCGGAGCTCCATGGCTGCAGATTGGGCAGATCAAGACGATCGCGAACGCGAGCGATTCGACAAGCGCAAGGACAACAACTCCAATGGTGGCAGTAACCGAGACAAGAGTAGTCCCGAGCGCCGTAACAACAACAACAACAGGCGTGATTTCAACCGCAACAAGCGCAAGCCAGACAACACGGTCGCGGCAGTTGAGCGTTCTATGCGGAAGAAAAGCACCCATGACCTGGATAAAGTCATGAATATCCCTTGCCCATACCACCCGCATGGGAAGCACACGGTGGCACAATGCATCCACATCAAGAAGGAATTCGACAAGCGGGAGTTGCCTGAGAAAAAGAATCCAATGAGCAAGAAGAAAGACGACGACAATGATGCATGACAATGGCTTCCCTCAAGTCGACAACGTCATTGCAGTATTGTTCAGCGGAGAAAGCCTCACTCAGTCAAAGCGGGTCAAGAAGCTATCTCTCCGCGAGATCATGGCGATAGAGCCAGCTACTCCCACATACCTCAAGTGGTCTGAGGTCCCCATCACATTCTCAAGGGTCAACCAGTGGACCAATTTTGCCAATCCAGGAAAGTATCCCTTAGTACTGAATCATGTCGTGGCACAAACCAGATTGACCAAGGTACTCATCGACGGAGGCAGCGGGCTCAACATCATCTTTGCCAAGACATTCACAAAGATGGGGCTTAACATCACCAAGTACCTGAAGCCCATGGAATCCCCGTTCTACGGCATTGTCCCGGGCAAAGCAGCAATTCCCCTAGGGCAAGTCACGTTGCCGGTCACCTTTGGCACGGCAGCCAACTTCAGGACCGAGTACATCAAGTTTGAGGTGGCAGATTTTGAAACTTCATATCACGCGATTCTCGGGCGACCAGCCCTCGCGAAGTTCATGGCGATTCCTCATTATGTCTACCTCGTCCTCAAGATGCCAGCTCCCAACGGAGTCCTTTCTCTCAAGGGAGACCTCAAGATTTCCCATGACTGTGATGTAGAGGCGGTAGAATTCGCTGCGGCTGCTCAAGTCCCAACTCAGATGATGAAAGTACTCGCCCTATCCAAGAAATCAGCGGAACAAGAATCAGACGTTCCCACCAAGAAGCCTGCGCATACGAGTTTCAAGCCCTCTGAAGAAGTACAGCTCAAGACTGTAGACCTTGAGACGGGCGACTCGTCCAAAACTGCCCTCATAGGGGCAAGTTTAGATTGTAAATAGGAAGACGCGCTCGTCAAGTTCCTTCGTGCTAATAAAGATATATTTGCTTGGAAACCATCTGATATGCCTGGTGTTCCTAGGGAGCTTGCCGAGCACAACCTTAATGTTCAGAAAGACGCAAAGCCTAAGAGACAACGATTACGACGCTTCGATCAAGAACGACGTAACGCAATCAAAGCTGAGATAGCTAAATGAAGCGTCCCCTCGAAAGAGAGAACTTAATGTGATACAAATACCAGTCCCAAGATGCTGGCTCACATTATTACAACAGATAGTTCAGTACAACAACAACATTAAGGGAGACGGTGGCATTGCAGGGCCACGACAAACAGAACTAGCACTAAGCTCCAGATGAAAAGATTGATAACATAGAGGTCTTCATCAGAGTGGCCACGCATGCGGCTTCCAGCGGGTGACCCTAACACACAGGCAAAGGATGGGTGCAGAACGAACCCCTCTAAACGACGTCCTCAGGCACAAAGTCCGGGTCTGCCTCTGCAACAGATTAAGCAAGGGTGAGTACATACGTACTCAGCAAGCGCAACCACAACCACGGAGGGAGTAACAGAAGTATGCACAGGATAGCAACAAGGAGGGTTTATGGTTAATTTAGCAGCAAAGCAAATTTTATTACACATGCAAGGGGTTGGTTTTCGCAATGCGTTTTCACAAATATTACTTTTAGAAGGAACAGTAAAGGTAACAATTTCTTGAACAGGATTTTGTTGCTACCAGATTTCCCATCTGTCGTAGCCCATGTAAAAACATTTCTCAGCTCAATCAAATACCAACATTTTCTTACACCAAAACAGGGGACTAGTGAAGTGACCAAGCCGTAACTCGCCCAGTACCGTGGACACGGCTATCCGGATAGGTTTTAACTCTGCAGAGGTGTACACAACCACAAGTAGGCTACCACAACAAAAACACCTTAGTGTTAGTGCAGCTCCTATCAAAGTCATTACCCACCATAGCTAAACTGACAAGTTACCACAGACGCGACCAGGGGTTAGCAACCTACCAACGAGGTTCTAGCCAGGGGCATACCTCACATAGACCATATCCCCGGCTCCATGGCCCTCTGTTGCTCACCAGCACACCACATAACCAGCAGCTCAACTAGTGGGATTTATGCTAGGCCGTTGCCACATACAACGGTCGAGTGGTGGTACAAAAAAAAATGGGTTAGGCTAGATGACACATCAACATCATCCCAAAACGTGTGATAGGATAGACAACTCCCACCATGCTCAACCACACCGGTTCGAGCTCACCTCGGTATTTCACGCGGAAATACCGTCTGTCTCATCCCACACGGGTACTCATTTTATTTACACAAATCATCTCTTTTATTTTAAAGCACGCACACGGTTGCTTTTGTAAGCACCAGGAGTTTGTGATGGGGTGTGTACCAGTAAAACATTCCTAAGCATTTCTAGCAGTGATTAACATTTAAACAGAGCATTGTCATATTCAAACATTAATCTAGGTTGTCAAGGAATTAGTCATAGCAATCAAGGGGTGGCTATCCAACTGGGTTTAGCAGTAAAATCATGCAAGTTTTATAAATCAGGCCATGGGTTGTGTTTATAAAAACTGGGACAACAGTATGCATCAAAGGGTGGGATTGCACTTGCCGTTCTCCCAACCCTCGGGGGATTCCTGCCCGGGATCTTGGTCTCCAAGCTCCTGCTCGTAGCACTGCTCCTCCTCGAGTCTTTCCTCGTTCACAGCAGAGTCTACGGCACACACAAACAAACACCCAATAAATAAAGGAAAAAGCTTTTATTGAGCTCCAAAAGAAAGAACGGAAAAAGAGAGCGAGTGATAATGACACGATTATTTTTGGGTATGGACTGGACGGATTTGGCGGAAATATATTTGTGAAAATTGTGGTGGAGTTTGGGGTCAAACGGGATTAATTTGGCGCATGAAATGACGAGTTTAGTGGAGTTTAGGGCTGTTTATAAAGAATAAGGACCTTTCTGTAATTATGGGAAAGTTCAGGGGCCTCTGGCGAAATAAATAGAGAGAGGGGGAATAGTGATCGTTGGACTGCGGGTTGATTTGGTGAAAGTGCAGGGGTTTATGTGTAAATGTGTCTGAGAGGGGGTTTCCTGTTCAAGTGGACCGCGGGTTCGAATATGAAGAACGACAGGGGGTTATGGGCAAAATGCCCTTCTTCTATCTCGCGACATAGTGCCGGGGGGGAGAGCGACGGCGGCGGTGCTGTTCGGCCAAATCGCCGGCGAATGGGGCGGCGGCGATGGACGGGAACAGGGGGAAAGGAGAGAGTGGGACATGGCAAGTCCACTGGTGGTCCTACCTCGGGCGGAGGTGGAGTGAGGTGGTCGGCCCTCGGGAGCAGGCGGCGGCGGCGACAGTGGCAGTGGGGCGGCGGCGCTACGGTGGCGGAGGGGTTCAATTGGAGGGCGGGTGAGCTGGTAGTGAGGGGGAGGGTGCTCGGGATCCCATTTATAGGCGCGGAGGGGTGGTGAGGGAGTGGGCCGACGAGAGGGTGGAGGTGGAGTTGCTCGGCGGCGGCAATGGCGGGTGGGTGGTGCGAATTGAAGGCGGTTGGGGTACGGGCGGCCCTGGGCTCGTCGGGATGTGGCGTGCGCGCGGTGACGCGGCGACGGGACAGCGGCGGGGCCTGCGGTGGCGTGCACGCGCGTGGTGAGCGTGCTGTGGCGGTCGGCGCGTGCGCGAGTCGACGGGGACGGTGGAGGTCGGCACGGCAGTGTGTCGGCACAGCGGTGGGCACAAGGACGACGAGTACGGGGTCGGTGGCTGCGTGCTGCGTCGGGGAGAGAGAGACGGGAGGGCGGAGCGGCAATGGCCGGCGGTCGGCGGAGCAGAGCAAAGCGGCAGCGCTGGTGAGCTGGGCGGTGGCGTGGCGCGTGGGTGCGAGCACGGCCGAGAGCACGGCGGTGGTCGGGCCAGCAGGGTTGGCGTGCGTGCGAGGCAGAGAGGTGGAGTGGCGGCGACGAGCAGAGCAGAGAGAGGGGGTGGCCGGCGGTGAGCAGGACAGGGGAGCGGCGCTCGGCGTTGGGTGGAAGCAGAGCAGCAGCGGCGGTGTCGGCCAGAGGGAGCAGAGGAGGGGAAAAGGAAAAAGGAGAGAAAGGGGGAAAAAAGAAAAGAGAGAGAAAGAGAAAAAGAGAAAGAGAGAGGAAAAGGGGATAGAGACGGCGGGATACGCGGCGGAAAGTTGATGGGCGGTCGACGACGGTCGGCCAAGGTCGATAGGGTCCGGCGGTCGACCCAAGGGCGGACGACACGGGACGGGACGGAAAGGAGGCGGTGATGCGATGCGGACAGGGAGAGAGGGGGGGAAACGACAGGCGAAGAGGATTTGGCGGGAAGGGAGCTCGGGCGGTGAAAGGATTTTGAAACGATTTTACCGGGTGTGTTATTTAGGTGATTTTCCCAGAGATTAAAACGCGGGCGTTACAAACCTACCCCACTTAAAGAAATCTCGTCCTCGAGATTCGGCTGGCTCCTCAAAAGGTGGGAGAACTCTTTCTTCAGGGCATCTTCTCTTTCCCACGTAGCTTCCTTTACACTGTGTCTGCTCCACTGTACTCTGCATATCCGTACTTCGGAGTTTCTGGTTCTCTTGGTGATTGTGTCCAAGATTTTGACTGGTACCTCCTGATACCGTAGATCTGTCTGCAGGTCTATCTCTTCCTCCGGTATGTGTTCTTCTTCAGGTACTCTCAAACATTTTCTCAACTGGGAGACATGGAATACCGGGTGTATATCTGACATTGCTTCGGGTAACTCCAATCGGTAGGCTACCTTTCCAACTTTCTTTTACACCGGGTATGGTCCGATATACCGAGGGGCTAACTTTCCATGGACTTGAAATCTACGGGTTCCCCGGATGGGTGAAACTTTGAGATAAACAAAATCTCCTGGATTAAATTCCAGTTCTCGTCTCTTCTTGTCTGCGTAGCTTTTCTGTCTGGACTGAGCTGCTTTCAATTTCTCTCTAATTTCAGCTACTTTCTCTTCGGCTTCTTTTATGAGGGCGGGTCCCAGTAGTGTACGCTCTCCTACTTCTGACCACATTAAAGGAGTTCTGCACTTTCTCCCGTAGAGGGCTTCAAACGGGGACATACCCAAACTTGCCTGGTAACTATTGTTGTAGGAGAACTCTGCATAGGGTAAACTCTGTTCCCAATCTTTACCATAGGTAAGGACACATGCTCTCAGCATATCCTCCATGATCTGATTTACTCTTTCTGTCTGGCCATCGGCCTGTGGGTGGTACGCGGAGCTAAAGTCCAACTTGGTGCCCATAGCTTTATGCAAACTTTTCCAAAATCTCGAGGTGAACTGGGTCCCTCGGTCTGAAACAATTCTACTGGGCACTCCATGCAACTTTACTATGTTCTCCACATAAAGCTTGGCTAGTTTCTCTCCACCATAATTGGTCCGTACAGGTAAAAAGTGAGCGACTTTGGTGAGTCAGTCCACTATTACCCATATAGAATCATGTCCCCTCTGCGTTCTGGGTAATCCTACCACAAAGTCCATTCTTATCTCATCCCATTTCCAAACTGGGATAGGCAAGGGTTGTAATAATCCTGCCGGCTTCTGGTGTTCCGCTTTAATCCTTTGGCAGGTGTCACACTGGGCGACAAACTGGGCTATGTCAGCTTTCATTCCTTTCCACCAATAGTTCCGCTTCAAATCCAAATACATTTTGGTGGATCCTGGGTGAATGGAATATGGCGAGTTGTGGGCTTCGTCCATGATTATCTGTCTAAAATTTCCTTCCTTAGGCACTCAAATCCTATATTTATACCACAGCGTTCCTTTACTGTCGACTCTAAAGTCTGGTGCCTTATTTTCTCCGGTATGCTTGCAGATCTGCACTAAATCCTTGTCTGTTCCCTGGGCTTCTCTGATCCGATCCTCCAGAGTGGACTGGATCGTCAGTTGGTGGCTAGCATTCTGGGGGACAATGTGCACATTTAATCGTGCCATTTCTTCTTGCAGGGGGGCACTCTTGGGTTTGTAGGATTTTTGGCTTAGGGCATCTGCCACTACATTGGCCTTGCCAGGGTGGTAATGAATTTCCACATTATAATCCTTAACCAATTCTAACCACCTTCTCTGTCTGAGGTTCAGATCCGGTTGGGTGAAAATATACTTTAAACTCTTGTGATCTGTGTATATTTCACACTTGTTCCCAATTAGGTAGTGTCTCCAGATTTTGAGTGCGTGTACTACGGCTGCAAACTCCAAGTCATGCGTCGGGTAATTCTGCTCATGAGGTCTAAGTTGTCGGGAGGCATAAGCCACAACCTTCCCATCTTGCATAAGGACACACCCTAATCCTTGGCGGGACGCGTCACAGTAAACGACGAAATCCCTGTGAATGTCTGGTAGGGTTAAAACTGGGGCAGCGGTCAGCTTTTTCTTCAGCTCTTGGAAACTCTTCTCGCATGACTCGGTCCAAACAAATTTCTTTTCTTTCTTAAGCAATTCTGTCATGGGTCTAGCTATCTTGGAAAATCCTTCAATAAACCTCCGGTAATACCCAGCTAAACCGAGAAAACTCGTGATCTCACCCACATTGGTTGGTTGTTGCCAGTTGGAGACTGCTTCTACCTTCTCAGGGTCTACTGCTACTCCTTCTGCGGTCAAAATATGGCCAAGGAAGGCTACTTTTTCCAGCCAGAATTCACACTTGCTAAATTTGGCATAGAGTTGGTGCGCTCTCAATTTTTCCAACACTACCCGCAAGTGTTGCTCATGCTCTTCGGCACTCTTGGAGTAGATAAGTATATCATCAATGAAGACTATGACAAACTTGTCTAGCTCATCCATAAATACCTTGTTCATAAGGTTCATGAAGTAAGCCGGTGCATTGGTGAGTCCAAACGGCATCACTGTGAACTCATACTGCCCATATCGGGTGACAAATGCGGTCTTTGAGGTGTCACTCCCTTTAATCTTCAGCTGGTGATACCCGGTCCTTAAGTCAATCTTGGAAAAGTACTTGGCTCCTTTCAGCTGATCAAAGAGATCATCAATTCTGGGGAGTGGGTATTTATTCTTGATAGTGACATCATTTAGTGCACGATAGTCGATGCACAATCTCATACTCCCATCTTTCTTCCTCACAAAGAGCACTGGGGCTCCCCAAGGGGACGTACTGGGCCTGATAAATCCCATCTGTTGCAACTCTTCCAGTTGTTTCTTCAACTCTGCTAACTCTGAGGCTGCCATCCTATAGGGTCTCTTGGCTATAGGAGAGGTTCCAGGGACAAGTTCAATAGCAAACTCTATGTCCCTATCCGGTGGCATACCAGGTAACACTTCAGGAAAAACATCAGGGTATTCTCTGATTACTGAGACTTCTTCTATGGTTATTGTTTCCATGCTAAAGATCATGGGATCTGGTCCACTTCCTTTGGTGTGACAGGCTACTTGTATTCCGTCTGGGTTGGTTAGGTACACTACCTTGTCAGCACAACCTATGAGACCATTGTGTTTGCCTAACCAATCCATTCCAAGGATCACATCTATTCCTTTGGATTCTAGAACCACTAGGTCTGCTAGAAACTCTACCCCACTTAAAAGAATCCGTACCCGCGAACAACCTAATTGGCACTTAATATCACCTCCAGGTGTTCGGGTTAGTAGGGGTGTCTTTAGTAGTATTGTAGGTATTTTGTGCTTTTCCACAAAACCTGATGATATGAAAGAATGTGATGCCCCAGAATCAAATAATATTGTTGCCAAAACTGAACTGACTAGGTACTCACCGAGTACTACTCCTTGTGCTCCTTGAGCTTCCTGCGCGTCGATGTGGTTGACGCGGGCTCGTCCGTATGACTGCTGGGTGTTGTTGTTGTTGTTGCTGCCGGTGTTGGTGCTGCGGACTGGTACACGGTTGGCTCCAGACACTGGTGGCTTGGGTCCATTCACCGAGTTGGAGTAGACTGATATCGCAGGCTTGCTCCTAGGGTACGGGCAATCAGCGATGTAGTGTCCGGTCTCACGGCAGTTGAAACAGGCTCTTGCATTGCTGTTGCTGGCTGTGGCCTGACTGACTTTGCTCTATGGTGGCTTCGACACGGTCTGGCTCTTAAACTGGTTGTTGGGAGCCTGGGAGCTTGTGGCCTGAAACTGGGTTCTGTACTGCATGGGAGCCTGGGGTCTAGGTGCAGCATAACCTGAGCCCCTGGGTTTCTGCGAGCGGTCCATGTGACGGTTCTTGCTTTCCAAGAACTTGCGCTTGTTCTCTTGCCTTGCCTCCATTCTGGCCTTTTCTGTGACAATGGCCTTGTTCATCAGTGTATTGAAGTCAGGGAAACTGTGGGTGACTATCAGGGCCCGAAGATCTGGGTGTAGACCTCTAATGAAGGCATCCTGCCTCTTCGCATCTGTCTTCACTTCATCTGGTGCATAACGGGCCAGTTCAGTGAACTCATGGTTGTACTCTTCCACAGTCTTGTTTCCTTGCTTTAGTGCACGAAACTCATCTGCCTTGCGCCTCATGGTGGCGTCGGGAATGTGGTAGCGGCGAAACTCTTCTTCAAACTCTTTCCAGGTGATTGCGGACTCATTCGGGGAAGCTGCACAATAAACATCCCACCAAGCTAGGGCAGTTCCAGTGAGCTGGTGGGAGGTCAGAAGAACTTTGTCACGGTCTCCACATCCAAATGGTTCCAGCTTTCTCTTGATAGTTCTCAGCCAGTCATCTGCTTCCAAGGGGTTGCTGGACCCTCCAAAGGTGGGTGGCCTGGTTCTCAGAAAGTTAGTCAACTTGTCACCCGCACTGGGTCTACAGGCGGTCTCCTGGCGGCGGCTGGCATTCCACACATTTTGCATGAACAGGGTGTGGTGGTACAAAGCTTGTGCCAAGTTGAAATCTGGTGGAAGCGGGGGTACAACAAAACATCCCTCATTCTGACTTCTGGGATGGCTTGCTTCTGGTCCGCCTCTTACAGGCGCTTGTCCTTCAGGCTGGTTCTCTCCCACAGGATCCTGCTGATCCACTTCCTGGTTCTCAGGATTCTCTCTTCTTCCTTCCGGTTGCTCTCCTCCAGCAAGAGGGGCGCGTCTCTGAGAGGCGCTAGCACGAGTGTTCACCATCTGCAGTTGGAGCAAGGCCTTTGTGAGATTGAGTTAAGATGATGTTTAAGTTGATTAGTTCGTATTTTTAAAACGAGGCAAAAACAACACACGAGCTAACGAACAAACACACAAGGCTTCATTCCAACAGCTGAGGGTTACAACACTTGGGGGGGGGGGTTACAACAAGGCTCGCACTGCAGGGCGGGGTACAGAACATGGCAGGGAAACTACTGCTAGGGATACAAGAGTTCTTCGGACCAAGCTGGCTTCATTCCCATCTGAGCGCTTGACTCTGGGCCTACTCTCGGGGCGAGCTTTCCTCTGGCGGTGCAAGTCGTGCCTGCTCAGCCTCGGTCAAGGTCCCATTCTCCCGAGGCGGCTCAGACGGTCCTTCTTCGGCGGGTGGTGATCCTGCTGGAGTTCCCGACAGTGCTTGGGGGTTTCCCACAATTTCTCCCCATGCCATGATCGGTGTCCCAAGTAGGACATGGGGTTCTCCAATTGCCGGGACAGGTGTTCCACTTCTGGTCCAATCCTGGATACGCAGGTCCCGAGCCTGCCTGAGGCTTTCTTGGGCGACTGCCTCTTTGCTGATGGCAGCAGCGGCTCTTGCTTCCGCTTGGGCCACCTGGACTTGGTGCATGCGGACCGAGAATTCTGCTTGCTCAGCCCGGGCGGTTTGTTCCCTCAGGCGCTCAGCCTGCTCGTCAAAGAGTTGGTCCAGGGAACTGAGGTAGGTGACCACTTGGTACAGGATGGGTTCCTCTTGACGGCGCTGCTCCAAGTTCCTTATGCGGGCTCGCCAGACTGCACTTCTGACGACTGGCGGGAAGTACCTCATTGGAGTGGGGACCAGGTGCCTTTCAAAGATTCCGCACATGAAGCGGAGGGCTTTCCTGAGAGCCAAGGGGTAGGTGTCTTGGTGTCTGAATCCTGTGGCGGTCGTGCGCCATGCCTCGACAGGGTGGAGGTCACTCTTGGCGACAACTATGACCACTCTGCAGCGTTGGGTCCCATGGTGCTCATACTCCCTACTGTAGTACCTCGGGCGTTCAGGTACACCGAGGCGTTCCAGCGCGGGAATCAACAGGCTAGCGAAGCCCGGTGTGACTGGGCAGACTCCCTGGGTCCATCCTTGTTCCGCCATCTGAAACCAGGGGAAAACAAAAACTGAACAGGTGCAGGATAAAAGATGACCTTTATTGCATAACATGGTGGGGTACAAAGATCATGGGTACATCGGGGCTAAACTGGTAGCGCTAACTAGGTACAACAGGCTTTACTTAATGATAACTAGACTAAGTGCTAATCTAAACTAGGACTCTACTCCAGGCAGACTCGACGCTTCTTCAGAGGGAGCTGATACTCTGGCACTTCATCCTCAGTCTGTGTACCTGCATCCACGTGGGTCATCTCGGGCTCTCCTTCCAACAGCCCATTCTTCCTCCTGTAGGCCTCAAGCCTATCCATGTACTCAGAGTAAGCCTGGCATCTGGCCTGTTGAGCGGCTAGGGAGCTGACAGCCTAGGTAGCTGTCACCTTCTGTATCTCCAGCTCTCTCTTCACTTCTTCTAACTCCTTCTCTGCCTTCTCGGCTCTGCGGATCTGGTGCCTCAGCTGTCCCGATGTCTCTCTGTACAACCTGTCCAAACCAGTGAGGTAAATGGACAAGTAGGATAGTGTCCTCCATATCTTCATCTCTCCCAAGGTTCCTCATCTGAGCAATCCACTCACGTCCTCCACTCACCAGAGGTGGGGTAAAACCTAGTGCTGTTCCCACGAGATACTGCCCGTAGAGTGTGCGGAGGCACATCAATGCTCTTCTTGCGGCTTTGCGGTAGGCATTGGGGCGGTCGTAGCCGGTGGCGTGAACAAACCAAGGTGCCACTTCCTTGTACAGCGAGCTTCTCCCCACAAAGATGAACATCCGGCACCGACGGGTACCATTGGTGGTGAACTCCCGACAAAAGTACTCGGGGATCTCTGTGACTCCAACGTGCTCCAGGCTGAGCAGCAGCAACTTGGGGAGGCCAGGTTCTGCGGGGCAGACTCCTTCGCCCCAACCCTCGTCAGCCGGCTGGGCCATCTGGAACAAGTCAAAAGCCGTCGGTGAGTACTTGTGGGGGGGAAAGAATTAGGCAAGAACACGCTAGGGTCAAGATCCTAGGGGTTACGTCCTACGGCCAACCTATCGGCTCTGATACCACCTGAAGCGTCCCCTCGAAAGAGAGAACTTAATGTGATACAAATACCAGTCCCAGGATGCTGGCTCACATTATTACAACAGATAGTTCAGTACAACAACAACATTAAGGGAGACGGTGGCATTGCAGGGCCACGACAAACAGAACTAGCACTAAGCTCCAGATGAAAAGATTGATAACATAGAGGTCTTCATCAGAGTGGCCACGCATGCGGCTTCCAGCGGGTGACCCTAACACACAGGCAAAGGATGGGTGCAGAACGAACCCCTCTAAACGACGTCCTCAGGCACAAAGTCCGGGTCTGCCTCTGCAACAGATTACGCAACGGTGAATACATACGTACTCAGCAAGCGCAACCACAACCACGGAGGGAGTAACAGAAGTATGCACAGGATAGCAACAAGGAGGGTTTATGGTTAATTTAGCAGCAAAGCAAATTTTATTACACATGCAAGGGGTTGGTTTTCGCAATGCGTTTTCACAAATATTACTTTTAGAAGGAACAGTAAAGGTAACAATTTCTCGAACAGGATTTTGTTGCTACCAGATTTCCTATCTGTCGTAGCCCATGTAAAAACATTTCTCAGCTCAATCAAATACCAACATTTTCTTACACCAAAACAGGGGACTAGTGAAGTGACCAAGCCGTAACTCGCCCAGTACCGTGGACACGGCTATCCGGATAGGTTTTAACTCTGCAGAGGTGTACACAACCACAAGTAGGCTACCACAACAAAAACACCTTAGTGTTAGTGCAGCTCCTATCAAAGCCATTACCCACCATAGCTAAACTGACAAGTTACCACAGACGCGACCAGGGGTTAGCAACCTACCAACGAGGTTCTAGCCAGGGGCATACCTCACATAGACCGTATCCCCGGCTCCATGGCCCTCTGTTGCTCACCAGCACACCACATAACCAGCAGCTCAACTAGTGGGATTTATGCTAGGCCGTTGCCACATACAACGGTCGAGTGGTGGTACAAAAAAAATGGGTTAGGCTAGATGACACATCAACATCATCCCAAAACGTGTGATAGGATAGACAACTCCCACCATGCTCAACCACACCGGTTCGAGCTCACCTCGGTATTTCACGCGGAAAAGGGGAGAGAGACGACGGGATTCGCGGCGGAAAGTTGATGGGCGGTCGACGACGGTCGGCCAAGGTCGATAGGGTCCGGCGGTCGACCCAAGGGCGGACGACGCGGGACGGGACGGAAAGGAGGCGGTGATGCGATGCGGACAGGGAGAGAGGGGGGGGAAACGACAGGCAAAGAGGATTCGGCGGGAAGGGAGCTCGGGCGGTGAAAGGATTTTGAAACGATTTTACCGGGTGTGTTATTTAGGTGATTTTCCCAGAGATTAAAACGCGGGCGTTACACTAAACTACTCGCAGCTAGCTTCATCAAAGAAGTCTTCCATCCAGAGTGGTTAGCCAATCCAGTCCTGGTCAGGAAGAAGAACAACAATGAGTGGTGCATGTGTGTTGACTACACAGATCTCAACAAGCATTGCCCTCCAGATCCCATGGGTTTACCACGCATTGATCAAGTCGTGGACTCTACAGCTGGATGCGCGCTACTCTGTTTCCTCGACTGTTACTCAGGCTATCACCAGATAGCACTGAACAAAGATGATCAGATCAAGACTTCTTTCGTCACACCTTTTGGCGCTTTTTGCTACACCACCATGTCCTTTGGGTTGAAGAACGCTGGAGCCACATATCAACGAGCCATACAAAATTGCCTCTCTTCACAGATTGGCAAGAATGTAGAGGCATATGTTGATGATGTGGTAATCAAGACACGAGAACCGGAGAATTTCATTAATGATTTACAAGAGACGTTCGACAACCTCAGGACGTATCGATGGAAGCTCAATGCAACCAAGTGCGTCTTTGGTGTCCCCGCTGGCAAATTACTCGGGTTCATTGTTAGTCACAGGGGCATCGAAGCAAATCCTTCCAAGATCACAACCATCCTCAATATGGAAGCTCCTTCAAGCATCAAGGAAGTTCAGAAGCTTACCGGGTGCATTGCAGCGCTTAACAGATTTATTTCAAGACTTGGAGAGAAAGGTCTTCCGTTCTTCAAGCCACTCAAGAAACAAGACAAGTTTACTTGGACTGACGAAGCAAATCAAGCCTTCGAGCAACTCAAGACATACTTGACTACTCCTCCGGTACTTGTCGCTCCTCTCAAAACTGACCACTTACTTTTGTATATTGCGGCTACTACACACGTAGTCAGCACAGTCATTGTGGTCGAACGAAAGGAAGAAGGCCATGTCTTTCCAGTTCAGAGGCCGGTTTATTACATCATCGAAGTACTTTCAGAATCCAAGATCCGCTATCCTCAAGTACAGAAGCTGCTCTACGCCATCTTTATCACCTCCAGAAAGTTAAGGCATTATTTCCAAGCTTTTCCCATTACTGTTGTGACTAAATTTCCCTTAGGTGAGATTTTTCACAATCCTGATGCAACTGGACGAATCAGCAAGTGGAAAGCAGAAATAGCCGCATATGATCTCACTTTTACATCACAAAAGGCAATCAAGTCTCAAGCTTTAGCTGATTTCACGATCGAATGGCTGGAAACTCAATACTCTAGAACAACTACTCGCCCTGAGCATTGGGTTATGTACTTCGATGGATCGCTGAAATTGGAAGGAGGCGGCGCATGGGTTCTTTTAATTTCCCCCAAAGGTGAACAACTCAAGTATGTTCTACAAATTCTTTTTCCAGTAACTAACAATGAAGCTGAGTATGAGGCCATGTTACACGGCCTTCGCCTAGCTTCGTCACTTGGTATCAAACGACTCTATGTGTATGGAGATTCAGCAGTTGCTATCAACCAAGTCAACAAGGATTGGGACGCCACGAAGGAAACAATGGATGCATATGTCAAGGAGGTTCGCAAGCTTGAACGCCACTTCCTTGGACTAGAATTTCACCATGTCGTTCGTGATTACAATGTTGCTGCTGACGCCCTCTCCAAGATGGGATCACAAAGATCAGATGTTCCAGCAGAGATTTTTGTTCACGAATTACATCATCCATCTATCAAAGAACCAGTCCAAACAGACTCTGTTTTAGAACCACCAAGGCCTGACCTCCAGGTCATGATTATCGATACTGACTGGATGACTCCATTCATCGCGTACTTGCGAGATCACAAACTGCCAAAGCTAGAAAGCGAACAAGTTCGCATCAGGCGCAGGGCGGCAAACTATGTAGTAGTCAACAATACACTCTATCGGCGGGGCGCATCTGTCAACGTGTTGATGAAGTGTATACCAGCTGATCAAGGTAAAGCCCTGCTTGTGGAAATTCACAGTGGTACTTGCGGCAACCATGCTGCTTCACGCACACTAGTCGGGAAGGCCTACAGAGCTGGGTTTTTCTGGCCAACCTGTCTAAATTGTGTTGTTCGTGTACTTTCGCTCCTAGAACTCGGCGAGACCCACACAAATCTACTCCCTGGGGTATCCACAGTTAGACGTGCTCGACATAATTCGTTGACAGACGGCCTCGACGGCGGCCTGGCACATCAGCACATGGCCCAGTTTCCTGACCAGAGGAGGCCGTAGAACTTGGTGAGGAAGACGGTGGCGTTGGCCTGCGCGTCGGGGGCGTTGATCCACTGCAGGCACGGCCAGATCGTGCACGCGCGCGTGCAACCCTTGCGCAGTACGCGGCAGCCGTTGTAGCTCAGCCTCATCGCTTCTCTTCTTCGCAGGCGGCGGCGGCGGCGCGCGTGTGGCGGGCGAGCGACGAGGCGACGGCGGCCCCTCCCGCGGCGGCCTCCCCACCGCGACGGCGGCGCGATGCGCAGGGGTCGGCGTGGCCACTACCGCAGCGGCGGCCCCTCCCGCGGCGGCCTCCCCCACCACGACAGCGGCGTGGCGCAACGTGCGGAAGACGGCGGCGGCGGCGCGCATGTGGCGGGCGGGCGGCGGGTCAACGGCGGCCCCTCCCGCGGCGGCCTCCCCCACGGCGATGGCGGCGGCCCGCAGACGGCGGCCGCGGCGGCGCGCATGTGGCGGGCGGGCGGCTGGGTGACGGCGGCGCGTGGGCGGTGAGGCGACGGCGGCGGCGCGGGGCGCGGCGGCCTGCAGGGTGACAGCGGCGTGTCCGGGCTCGATGCCTGCAAGGGCTCCTTCGCCGGCGCCGACGCGGCAAGCGCCTGCACCGCCGGCTTCGCGCTGCTGGTGGAGCTCGTCGAGGGCGAGCCGGATCCAGGCGCCGCGCCCGCGTCCCTTTCGTCCCGGACGGAGGTCCCGATGGCTCTAGAACTTGGCAAGAGGAGAAGGCTGAGCTCCTGCACAATCCCAGCGCTTCACATGCGATCTGACGGCCAGCGTTTGCAGTCGACGTGGCTCGCTGAGATCGCGCAATATTCGCTCGCTGTGAGCCCACGATTCGAAGTTTAGAGATGCGGCGAGCGGCGGTGGGGGTGAGAAGAGCGAGGGAGTTTTTTTTAAGCGGTCGGGGGAATTGACGAAGGCGTTCAGTCTTCGCCGACGGGGAATTGACTACGGCGTTCTGGAAGGAGTACGGTAATATTTCAATTAAGCAACATTACTATAATGCCTTTTTTCTATTTAATTTAACTTTTTACTAAAAATACTAGGTACATTCAGGTACCTATGAGTACCTCTACAATCATTATAAAACAGCTCATACAGTAATACTATCTACTGCATGTCTGCTCTGCCAGGCTGCTGTAATTTGCATGGAGAAATGCATACATGTTTAACTTCTCACACCCTTTGTTGATTGCTTTTTCAATTACCTATTGTTGACACCCAAAAGTGGCACGGACCGAGGGAAACCGGTCTGACCGGTTTGCCCAACCGGTCAGACCGGTTTGGATCTGTAATTCGAGTAGGTTTAGGATTCTGAGTTTTGTCCCGTATTGTAAACCGACCTAAAGGGGTACGACTTCCCCACCCTATAAATATAAAGGGTCATGGCCGATTGAGAGATACATCCAATCGAATCAAACATTACCTTTACTTTTTCCTTCAAACCCTAATCTCTTCCAACCTTCATGCTTTTCATCCTCTTATCTCCACGGTCATAGATGACGTCCTAAGGCTTGTTGGTCGACCTAGGGCACGCCGGCGACGTCCACGCCCTGACGGGGTCCCTCCCGGGCGAGAGCTTCGACGGCCTTTGCTAGTTTGCTCGTAAACTAGTCGTTCTTCGCCACGTAAGTGCGTTGTTTATCTCTTTACTGGTTTGCTCGTAAACCTAGTCGTTCTCCAGCACGTAAGCTTGGTAGTTATCCCCACGAACAGTCGATTCTAGCAAAACCCTAGGAAACCGGTCTGACCGCTTTGCTGAACCGGTCTGACCGCTTTGTGCCCTGAAACCGGTCTGACCGCTTCTCTGAACCGGTCTGACCGCTTTATGCGGTTTTGCTGCTATTCGGTCTGTTTGCGACCCGCGCGTCAAGCGCTCTCTCGTGTGTTGACCGAGATTTGCGTCAACACATTTTGGCGACTCCGCTAGGGAACGATAATTCTGGTTGTTACAACCGAATTTTTCTACCCTAGCCTTATACTTAATTGATCTATTATTTTGATTCGCCGCTATAGTTGCATCTGGTCTTTTTGGACCGATTGCACCTATACCTGTGACTTTGCATCAGGTTGCTCAAACCGATTGCATTGTGTTTTGCTTGCTACTTCATATTGAAGATTAAAGTAGAAGCAAAGTCTTGGTCATTGATTGCTTGGATTATCTTGGATATCTGGATTTATCACAAGACTGGAAGCATCAAGACCTATTATGGCGGGATATTCATATACACCACAACAATATTACTACGCCACGCCTGAGGTACAGCATGTAAGTACATCATATGTTTCTAATGATTATTTTGCTAGTACCACAAATTCTCATGTTGATGTTGCTAGATATGATACTAGTAGACATATTGCATCGGCTAGTAATTGTTCAGATGGAGTTTCTTATGTAAACTATAATAAACCTGAATTTTATAAACTAGAGCCATTGCCAAATAATATGCATGCTTTAAATTTTAGTGCTACTAGCAACATACAACATTATCCTAAAACATCGGCTGCAGAACAAGTTCACATGCCGATGAACAATTATCAAGGCCAAACTAACATGGGTTCGGCCAATCTTTATGAGACACCATGTGCTAATAATTTTAATACTATTCAGCAAAGTGTTTCATATAATTATTCATCGGCAACAAATTCAGAATATTTGACTCGAAGTACGCCGATGAATGAGAAAATTGGTCATACTGATTTCAGATATCCAGCCAATTATTCTCAACCATTATATGCTAGAGTGGCAGATGAATGTATAAATTCAGTATCATATACGAATGCTAATACTCATATTTCGGTTCCAGATGTTTCCAATACTTATAGCCGAATTAATGAGAATTCAGCAAGATCATATTCATCTCCACAAATTAATCATTCATGTGTTTCATCTCATGCATCATCACATATTTTCGGTACTACTCATTCTTCGTTACCGAAAATTCATGCCGGTGATTTTGCACAAAAAGGTGCACCGAATAGTGTTTCTACTAAAGTGCAAAAGTCAAATACTTTGTGGGATGCAAAATGTGCTGAGCTTAAGAATGACATGATTGAAAGATTTAATAATGGTAAACAGTTTGAGGGTAAGCTTAGCAAATTTGTAGAAACACAATTAAGGTTATATAAATCTTGTTTCCAAGAGACAGAACAAGGATTGGTTCAAGTAATGGAACTACCATCCACTGATGATATATTCAAGAAAATGAGATTTGCAGCTACAAAGCCGATTACATCATCGGTTGATAGTAAAGACGATCAAGATTTGACTAAAAGTTCGGTAATCACGATAACCGAACGATCTCGATCTGTTTGTAATGAGAAAACAGCTGAACTTGAATTCCCAAATAGAGTTGTGCATTTGTCTAGCGATTATTTTGTTATCAATAAATGCCAACTCTCGACTGGAAAAAATTCATCCAACCAAAATGATGAAGACCATGGCGTTGGAGGCAAAGAGGAGGCATTAACATATCGCGACTTGGTAATTTCCAGCAAACCTGGACAAACCGGTCTGACCGATTTTACAATCCGGTCAGACCGGTTCCAAAGCGGTCAGACCGGTTGCTTAAACCGGTCAGACCGGTTTCTTCGGCCGGAAGCTGCTGTTGGCTGCCGTCGGGAGAAATTCGACACCATCTACATCAAGGTTCCACGCCTCTCCAAAAACTTCAGCAAGGTATGCTTTGCAAGTAACTCCCAATCAGATCATGCATTATTAATTAATTCATCTACTAGTGATGCTATTATGAATATTTCTAAAAGATCGATTGAGGATGTTAATTTACTTGCTAGTAGTGTCATACCTTCAGATTGTGTCGGCCATTGTAATGTAAAAATCAGAAAAGCCGATAACAACAAGATTTTGACATTTAAAATCTCTCCATCATCATTGTCAAAATTTTTCTCTACATGGTTTACTTATGGTCATTCTGGGATTAAAAATAAGAAACCAAAACCGAAAAGCATTGTGAAATCCGATGATGATGTAGTGATGAACTCTAAAGCATCGGATGTGAGAAGGACACAAAGAAGCATAGCCGAATGGGTTAATGAAAAATTTGAACCATTCGTTTGTTCGGCCTTAAAACCTTCTCCACAAAAGCATCGGTTAGAGAAAATAAAATATACCTTTGATTTAACTTTGTGTGATGATTTATTCGATATCTTGCTAGGAAACAATCTTATTAAACTATCTGATCACAAAGTTATTTCATCACCTCTTGAGTTAGAACAGCGAAAGTATTGCAAGTGGTATAATTCTTTTGATCATAATACAAGTGATTGCAATATGTTTCGCCAATTTATCCAATCGGCCATTAATATTGGACGATTGAGATTTTCTCAAACACAAGAGGATAACCAATTGCCTACAATTGGTTTTGGTGCCAAAGGATCATTAAATCGGTTAGCATCAACCGATTTGTCTAAAGATCCAAGTTTAATTGCCAAAAAGGAAGATTCTAAGCCCTCAAGTGGTATAGAAGAGATCGTCCAAGTTGAAGACGTGTCAGAGGACGATGAGCTTAACAATACTGGGGGGAAGCAATTTCTTCACAATCGGAACAAGAACCGGTTGTTCCTGCTGTGCTGGCCAAACCGGTCACACCGGTTTACTTAACCGGTCAGACCGGTTCCAAAGCGGTCAGACCAGTTGTGCAAACCGGTCAGACCGGTTCTGACCAAGGACGCCCAAACATATTAAAATCAGAGCGTCCTAAGATGGATGGAGGTAAAGACCGTGTCAAGCACAATGGTAAAAGGCCGAAGCTCACTTTTGATGAACTTCTGGCTAAATATCAAAAAGAAAATGAGGCCAAGCGTGCTAATCGGTCAAATGGAGCTAAATCATCAAGATCACCTCCTAAACATAATTCTGGGAATTGGAATTGGCAATGGAAGAATTTTAATTCAGCAGCACCATATTCTTCTTTTGGTCCATCAATGCCAGTTCCACGTGCTCTACATCCCACTAATTTTCATTCTTACTCATCACGGGGGTGGAATGATTCATGGGCACATACTCCTTCATGTTTTAGGCCATATTATATAGAGTATGCAGCTCCACAAGAATCATCATATGCAAGACAGCCTTATGTTAAAAATGACCGTTTTGAGTATAAAGATCGGTCTAGAGTTCAAAATAAGAAAAAAGGTTGTTAAGCAGATCTATGTAGTGAAAAAGATGGTCGCAAAGCTACAAGTTCAGATCTGAATACAATTGTTGAAAAGCCGATTAATGTGTTAAAGACTTCGGCTATTAATGGCAATAAAACGAAAAATTCAGCTATTGATATTTCAAATACTAAGTCTGGGCAAAAGAGGTTAAAGGAGCCAGAAATCAAGAAAGAGTTGTCGTTGTCCAAAGCTCAAGCACAGCCGAAGCATTTACTTGGTTCATCGAGTTGGCAAAAGAAGAAGCTCCAGAGACTTAGTGCCCAAGAGCTAAAAGAAAAAGGCATGGCATGGGTTCCTAAAGGAAGCATTCAAACTCAAGATGAAGACGATGTTTCCACAGAAGTTGCAATGCAAGTAAAGAAGAATAGAAGAGCCAAGGAACGATCTTCAAATATAAGGTTTGCACCAAATCATCAAAATTATTGGTCAATGCATCGTCTATTTGGTTCACAAATATCATATACGCCCATGTTCTTATGGATGAATTTACTGTGGATGATAATTTGTGTCATCCTTGGCAACATATATGGCCGATGAATGTCTTTGATCATCGTCCTAAAGTGTTAAATTCCTGATAAGATATCGCCTAATTATTTTAATGCCCGGTGGGCAAAATAATTCATCAGAGGAGAATCGATCAGCTGATCAGGCGAAACCGGTCAGACCGGTTTCCCAAACCGGTCAGACCGATTTGTACCAGAATTATTAGTACAATGAGCATTTTTCCTTATGGATTTGGTACTTTATTTGGATCGGCTTGAGAGAGTGCTGAAGGTACTGGTGCTGATTTTTGTTACATCAGGTAATGCTATTTTGAGACATAGCCGGTTCAAATATTTTACATCAATATTTAGGCCGAATATGAAGTTTTGTATTCGAGCTAGAATTTTGTGATCCATAGGAGTGAAATAGGCAAAAGCATCTGGTGATTCAATATTGATAGGTGCAGCAAATACTTGATCTGAATTTGGTGCATAGATGCTTTGCATTGTGGTAGTGCAAGATTAACTCTTGACAACAATCTAATCTTGGCCATTTGCATCGTGATTGTGGCATATTCATTTATGAGGCCGGTTAGAATATTTTGCACTAATAAACAAGCTGGATATGGTTTTTCTACTTCGGCTAGGGGTTTATGATCCAAAGATTTGAGGCTGGTGGATGTTTATTACACACTCTCAGTTGTGATTATAAAAGATAAAAGACCAATTGCTATTCATTGTAATTGGGTCAATTGTGCATCCATGGTTAATTAAAGTGTGATATTGGCTTTGAACTAAATTCCGGACAATCATGGCCGAAGTGGTGTATATTCAGGTTCATATCTCATGGAGATGCAGGAATATGAGCAACACAGTGAATCCATCGTCTTGAAGACCAAGATATGTGGACAATTGGGTTTCTTCATCATTAGAGACAAGATGTGACTAATGTACGGGTGCTTATCATTGTTTCAGTGCAATTTTTGGCTTGGAGAAATGTTTCTTGCTACGCAAGCTTTACCAAGAAACAGGGGGGCATGTGTTGACACCCAAAAGTGGCACGGACCGAGGGAAACCGGTCTGACCGGTTTGCCCAACCGGTCAGACCGGTTTGGATCTGTAATTCGAGTAGGTTTAGGATTCTGAGTTTTGTCCCGTATTGTAAACCGACCTAAAGGGGTACGACTTCCCCACCCTATAAATATAAAGGGTCATGGCCGATTGAGAGATACATCCAATCGAATCAAACATTACCTTTACTTTTTCCTTCAAACCCTAATCTCTTCCAACCTTCATGCTTTTCATCCTCTTATCTCCACGGTCATAGATGACGTCCTAAGGCTTGTTGGTCGACCTAGGGCACGCCGGCGACGTCCACGCCCTGACGGGGTCCCTCCCGGGCGAGAGCTTCGACGGCCTTTGCTAGTTTGCTCGTAAACTAGTCGTTCTTCGCCACGTAAGTGCGTTGTTTATCTCTTTACTGGTTTGCTCGTAAACCTAGTCGTTCTCCAGCACGTAAGCTTGGTAGTTATCCCCACGAACAGTCGATTCTAGCAAAACCCTAGGAAACCGGTCTGACCGCTTTGCTGAACCGGTCTGACCGCTTTGTGCCCTGAAACCGGTCTGACCGCTTCTCTGAACCGGTCTGACCGCTTTATGCGGTTTTGCTGCTATTCGGTCTGTTTGCGACCCGCGCGTCAAGCGCTCTCTCGTGTGTTGACCGAGATTTGCGTCAACACCTATGTTCTTTTTTAAGACATGGATTGAGCCCTTCGTATTCTCAGTAAACATGTTTTGCAATCTGAGACCTTAAACTGCACGCACATGTAGCCTATATCCAACAAGCTCTGCCGCACACAATACATGAACGTTATTTAATGTTTAAGCAGGGTACTCGTTGATTTCTCCTCTTCTTGAGCCACACTCGTGAAACTCATTAGTCTCCCGCTAGCTTGTTGTCTCAATGTGCTAGCTCACCAGCGGTACCATACATAACCTTCAAGTATGCAGGCTAGTTTGCTTACAGCTGCCGGTAATTCATTTTGACAAATCTCGTTTAGACCTTTGCATATTGATTACTTTCTCACTGCTACTTATACCTTTTCAATGCAGTTAATTAGTTTAGCTGTACTGTACATAACATAATACTTGAGTTGCATAGTTATTGGATTAGTGTGAAATTGCCCCCCCCCCCCCCCCCCCCCGACTTCAATCCTAGCTCCGCCACTGCCTGTATCGGGATGTCATCTGGCTGTATCCCTAAACTCTCAAAATACATTTTTAGGTCACTTAATTTGTCATGATTGTCATCTAAGTTCCTAAACTGCCAAAGCATTTTTAGGTCAGTCAACTTATGTAGGGATGTCATCAGAGTCTCTCAACTTCCAAAATGCATTTTTATACAAACTCGTCACGAGTGGCATCACTAGTCCAAATGTGCGGGAAGGATGATGACTCCTTATTTTCACATCAGATGTCTCTTTTTTTTTCGCCGCCCCTCTCTTCAACTCTACCAAGGACATCGTCTTTCATGCGCCGCACAACACTGCAACAAGCCACACCTAATGGGCATGAGACTCGTGTCTACACTTTGGGAGACGGGTGAATTGGCTTTAGACATTGTCCACCTGCCGTTGGTACCATTTTTTATCTTCTGCTCCATGGTCCTCATCTTCCATGTATGGTGAGCATCATAAGATGGCTATGAAGAAGCGAACAACAAGAAAATAGTACTTCCAACAACACATGATAAGTTCAGCGATGTGAACGTGTATTATGAGAGTTTTGGGACCTGAATGACATCTTAGGACAAGATTGTGGACTTAAAAGTGAATGTAGAGATATTGGAAACCTAGGTGGCATATTTAGACAAGTTCAGGACCTGAAAATGTATTTTGAGAGTTCGGAGACCTATAAATGATACTTAAGTTTACGGACCATCTATATATGCTCATCTGGCCCCACATGAAAATACAAAGGAGGAAAAAAAGAAATCAACTTTGTTTTCAAGTTTCTTCCATCTCCTTTGTCTTTCTCGATGATTGAGGGTGTACTATATAGCTCCAAGAAAACTATTTTATTGTGACATATGCATGCATCTAATTCTTAATTCTTAAGCTGCCAGCCAATATAGGCATGGCGCTTGGCTAATAATATGGCGCTTGGTTTAGGGTTTAGCATCTCGGGCGGAGCAAACGATGCATAATAATATGGGTGATATAGTAGGATACTATAGTAGGATGGGATGTGGATGATGTAGCTAGCTAGTAGAGCAGTGTAGTGTCGACACGCCAGACCATGATATGTGAACAATTGGAATAATCGGGGATGGCCCTTGTTTTGTTGTAGTCCTCCATCACCAACCGTTGCACAAACTTGATGGAATCCTGACATACATATATATGAAGACCAAATTAATTAAAGACTGATCATCAACAGATATGATATGATCCTCTATATATATCTATATATATATATATATTACGATAAGATGAGATGGAGATCGATGAGAGTAGCATGCAATGCAAGCAAATCAAGCACGTACGTACTAGTAGGACGTATATGTGTACCTGCGACTGGTCGGGCTCGGAGGTGGGGAAGCGGTCCCACCTTGCAGGGTCCCAGAGCAGGTCGCTAGCGAAGGCGAAGCCATGGACGGAGTCGTCTGACGTGAGCGGGGGAGCGGGCCTGGTTGTGGTTGTGGTTGTCAACCCGGAGCCGGAGGAGGAGGGGGTGGTGGTGGTGGGGGCAGAGAACCACGACGACGCAGTGTTGCTGCTGGTGGTGGTGCTGCTGCTGCTGCAGACGGGCCCTTCCACGGCCACCCTCTTCTCCTGCTCCCACACTGTCGCCACGGGCCACGCACCCACCGTCCTGATCGTCAATGCATGATATATATATATATATATGGCCAATCATCATTCATCCATGCATAGATCGATATACGCATATGTATACTCGATCGATCTGCCGACACAAATTAATAACTTGATTGCAACGCATGGCTACCGCTCGATCGTGATGAGAGGGAGGCCGGGGCCCATGGGCCATGGCGCGCTGGAGCCGGATTCCATGGTCGTCAATGTCGATCCAACTCCGATCCACCGACAAAACAGTTGCTGCATCGTGGTACAGCTAGCAGCACTAGCATATGGTATGGGGGGCTATGGGCTATGGCCAGGCCGGTCAAGCATGATCGATCTCGACAAAACTGCAGCATGCATGCATGATATATATGATCGACAAAACTACTACAGTACGATAGTCCTATATGTGCTGGTGGCGTGCTACTGGCCGGAAGGAGGGGTACTACAGTGCGAAATGTAGTAGTTGATGACGTACGATGGAAATGGAAATGGGTGATCGATGATTATGAATTCCGTGGGATTGAAGAAGAATCCAATTATTAATTAATTAAGAAGCTCTTAATTAATTAATTAATTAGGTACCTGATGTGGCGGAGCTGCTCCAGCAGGCGGAGGTCGTAGACATCGGCGAGTCCGGCGAAGATGACGACGCCACGCAGGCGGTGCTGCTCGATGTGTCCCAGCGCGACGTTCCGCTGCTGGTGGCGCTCCTCCTCCGACGACGTGTTGTTGTCGGCGGCGTAGGTGAGGTGGCGGTACACCACGCCGGTGCGGCGGAGGAGGCGCGCCGTGGGAGGCGCCTCCGACGCGGCCTCCACCACCAGCCACACCACGGGGGGAGACACCAGCCGCAGCGCGTGCGCGGTGCGTGTCAGCCCCGCCGCGCGCCGCTCGCGCTCCGACGACATCACCGTCGTCGTCACCACGACCACCAGCTGCAGTGGTGGTGCTGCTGGTGGTGGTGGTGCTGCTGCTGCTTTGACAGGGACTGGGAAGAAGACCTGCTGCTGCTGCAGCTGCAGGGCCATGGCCGCCGCCGCCGTGTGGTTGTTGATGGCGCGGACGCCCGCGTGCAGCGCCCGGAGGATCACCTGGTCGTTGGCGTCGGTCCAGCCGGAAGGGACCAGCAGGCCCGTCGTCAGACCCACGAGGAAGCAGACGGACGAATGCATCATCGCACGCCGAAGCACCAGCGGCCGCTGCTTCTTCTGCTGCTTCGCCGCCGGCGCCGGCCTGTAGTAGTAGTGCTGCTGCTGCTGCTGCTTCGACGTCGCCGCCGCCGCCGCCGCCGCAGCAGCAGCAGGAGGTCGATGATGATGATTGTGCTTGGGTGAGGCCATGGCGCGCTCGTGTCGTTGCGCGTAGGCAGTGGTAGCTAGTGGATCATCGATCGAGCTAGTGCCTAGTAGTGTGATGTGATGCTCGAGAAGATGAAAATGATCGACAAGCTAGAGATCGCAGCGAAGAGGAGATCGATGACTAGTTAGTGATCGAGATGCATGGCCGACAATATATGCGCGCATGACCACCACAAGTGTTGTCGTCTCGTCCATATATATCAGCATGGGGTGCCGTGCCTGATGCCCTGCCCCTGATGATGAGAGAAGAGAAAAATCTCTCAAGAAAAATGACTTGCCCATACGGTCCCTCAACATGCGTTGCTAAGCCAAATTAAATGGGCTGCTGCTTTTTTTCTTGTTAGTGCACAGTCTGCTGGGCCTCGGCCCGTTTGAAGGGAATTCTTCTTCTTCCATTCTACTACAGTACTTTGTCTGTCTGTGTCTCTCCGCTCCAACCATCCATCATTCCGATCGAGAAGAGCGAGCGAGAGCGGCGTTCCATTCCATTCCGTTCTCTTTGGGGGGAGAGACAGAGAGAGAGAGAGAGAGGGAATCGTCGAATCGATTCGATCCCCAACCCACAAACCCTAACCCTACCACCCCCGCGGTGCGGCGCACCACCATGTCCGCCCACCTCGACCTCAACAACGCCGAAACCACCACCCTGGCGGCGGCCGCACCGCCACCGCCCAAGCGCGGCCGCGGCCGCCCCCGCAAGAATCCCCCACCGGAATCCCCTCCCGCCTACCCGCGCCCTCCGGATCCCGACGCCCCCCGGGTCGGCGGCTTCGCTCCAGGCGACATGGTCTGGGGCAAGAAGCTCAGCCACTCTGCCTGGCCGGGCCTCGTCTACTCCGCCGGCGGCAACGGCACCGGCCACGACGGCCAGCTCCTCGTCTCCTACTTCGGCGACAAGGCCTTCGCCTGGTGCGACGCCGCCGAGCTCAGGCCCTACGAGCCCTACTTCCCCGTCGCCGAGCTCTACGACGACGGCGGCGACGACTTCGACGCCGCAGTCGAAGCCTCCCTCGACGAGTTCTCCCGCCGCGTCCAGGCCGCCCTCACCACCGCCTCCGCCCGCCCCTTTCTCCCCGCCGATTTCATCGCCTCGCTTCGTCACCTGGCCGCCGATCGCATGGGCTTCACCAACAGGGTGCAGGCTGCCGTTGCCAAGGCGCATCTCAGAGCCTTCGACGCCTTCAGGGCTCTGCCCGACCCTCCTCACTACACCTTGGAGCTCGGTCTGCTCCCGGACCCCCTCACCGTTCCTACTAAACTCAACTGCGGCAGCACCACCCCCTCCTCCTCCGCAAGGGGGGGCAGGAAGAGGAAGGAGGAAGCTGTCCCCAAGGATGACGACTCCGACGAGGACTGGGACCCCAGGAAGAAGGGGGCCACCGACTCTGAATCTGATCTCGATTTCGACCGCAAGAGAGGAGGAGGAGGAGGAGGAGCCTCCAGGGGCAGGGGCAGGGGCGCCGCACCGCGCGGGAGGCCTCGGGGGAGGCCCAGGAAAACTGATACCTGCAGGGATGCACAGCCCAAGGATGACGAAAAGGAAGACAGACTGGACTATCCAGCGACCGCTGAGATGCTGCTGCAGCTGTTGTCAGTTGCCGCTGATCCTGTAAATGGTAATTATGACTCTGTTCCTGTCATTGTTAGCTTCTTCTCAAGGCACAAGGACTCCCAAGCGCCTAGTGTTTACCAAGACAGAGAGCTTCTCGAGACTTTTGGTTGCAAGAAGGGTAGGAAAAAGTCAGTTGGAACCCTGGGCGCAGCTACAAAGGTGGAAGCTGACGACGACAAGGAACAGTTGATGACCGTGGATGGTCAGAGGGGCCGGAGGAAGTCTGCGGGGAGCTTGTACTCAGCTAGAAAGGCGGAAGATTCATATTGGTGTGATATCATCATCAGTGATTTTGATGATGGGGATAGTGATTATGAAGGTCGCAAAAGGAGGCGGCCCTCTCAGAACAATAACAGGATTGCCGACAAGAAGATGAAGCAGGAGGCGACGCCTCAAGATGATGGGGCTTCTGCAGATGCCAAAAATGGGGCTTCTGATGATCCTCTTCTGGATGCAAAAACTGCAGATGGCCCAGCAGCCTTGATTTTACATTTTACTAGTCCAGAAGTTATTCCTTCTGTGGACGACATCAATAGCATATTCCGCATACATGGATCTATCTTGGAGCGTGAGACTGAGATCACTAAGAAGTCGAACATTGCAAAAGTAGTTTTTTCTAAGCGTGCTGATGCAGAGCGGGCACGTAGCAGTTCGGAGAAGTGTAACGCATTTGGTCCGTCGCTTGTCGGATCTGAAATCCAATGCTTGCCATCTGCGTCTCGGGTTTCTTAACTGCTGCAGTCTGAACTTATGTGCTGCAGTTCAGAGGTACATGTTCTTCAACTGTTGCCAACTATACTTCCTGATTCCTTTGCTTATCCGTTTTTCATATGGTGAATTCAGGAAATGCACTATGAAGGCTGGAGCACTGGAGCACTAATTGGTGTCCCTGACATAGGATCGCTCACTGACCAGGTCACATTAGTCACTGAGTTGGGTGAGCAAATTTTAGGCTTTCTGTGGTTACATGTGTCCATGTGACTGGTTGTGTCCTTTGTGCCGGAGTTAGTTTATGTTAAATCATTAGATGGTAGAGTAAATCATGTAGTGTCATGTGCCTCCTCCTATGTTAGCACCTTATCCCTTTTGTATTGCTCGGTTATTGCACAGCTGTGGATCTCTCTATTATGTTGTCTTTTCAGCATATGCTTCCCTTTTTACCTCCTAATTCACTTTAATCCCCGTAGAAGCATCTGTTTATTTGATTCTGTCAAGGCTATTTGAGTAGCTTGGAATTTCCACGCTTGGCATATCTGATATGTTACTGTGCAAGTGTGTATGCACGATGGATATGTGAGGAAGTGCATGCTCTTGTGTATGATGCTGTCTCTTGCATGACACACTAAGGATCTAGGGGCCATGTTGTGCTGCCATTGAGCGTTATGAATCCACTGAGTGGGTCGTCTCATTTAATGTAAATGTTTGATTTGGTTAATGTGGTTTGGCCCTTTTGGGTCGACTGCTTGCTTTGTACTCCCTCCATCCTAAAATACAAGGCATCCTGGCTTTTCTAGATACACTGCAGAAGCTCTGTACCTGGACATAGGGTATTTGCATTCTGGAACGGCATGACCCGTGTTTATGTCATTTTTGCCGCAATTGTAGATTGTGGCGAGCAAATTGTTAGCCACACAGTAATTTGGCAAAGTGGTAGCAATGTGTGGGTATGGATCAGCCATGCTCTTGATACGTTGTGTTGTTAAGTTGTTAGATTTACGTTCATTTCATCTCCAGTAGATCGTTTTATTGTACATCTGGGACTCTGCAAACGTAAATATCCTGACGTACTTGTCAGCTAATATCTTTTGTCCAAACAAGTACTGGATTGTATTTATGCATAGACGAAATTGGCACGCCCATTGCACTGACTGGGGCAGATGCACTGAGGTGAAAAAGGATAAGAATTAATCATATTTCTTTTCTTCTCTGTGGATCACAACATACACATTGGCGTGGCGAAGGCGTTTCAAAACAAAAGAGAGAAATTACTGGCAGCTGCCGGTTTCATTGCTTGGTGCGCTTCTTAGCTTCACCGTAAAGAACCACCCCTATGATAGTCAGTGTTTGGCCCAGCATCCCGGTCACAGACACCGGGTTCCTGAATATCAGGATGGAGATCACAACTGCAACAGCACCTTTCGCGTTGCCCAGGACCTGCAGCGAGTTGAATTGAAGCACAGTAATGCTCTCGGCCCATCGCCATGGCATGCATTTCCTTGCAAAAAAAATCTGACTAGAAAGGTGCTGGGCCATGGCATGCAATTCCTTTAAGGTTAATGCGCTTGTATGCTTTGTCACCAGGAAGTTGGTCAGATTCACGAAGTAGGCCAAGGAAGAGTTGAAAGCGGGTACTCCCTCCGTCCCGAAATATAAGCATTCGTTGACTTTTAGACATCACGTTTCACCATCCGTCTTATTCAAAAAAATTTATAAAAATATAAAACAAATAAGTCACACTTGAAGTATACCTAATAATAAGACAAGTTATAACAAAATAATAATATATTCACAAAAATTTTGAATAAGACGGATGGTCAAATATGATACACGAAAATCGAAAAATGCTTATAATGTGGGACGGAGAGAGTACCAGATTATGTTGCTGAGTCACTTGTTCAGCAGAAGCACCCCGACGTTGGAGGAACTAGTACTAAGCCGTCTTTGCCGGTCATCCTCCCTGCTCGGCTCTGTGGATGTGGATGAGATCTGGGCTCCGGCCCTACCCCTTGCGATGAGGATGAGGATGTTGTAGTTGGGTGTTGCATCGCCGGGGCAGGAGGAGAAGACATAGGAGGAAGAAGAGGAGAGAGATCATAATATTAATCAAAATGTATCCATCCGTCATCGTCTAACCGTTGTTTTTTCTAACAAGTCTGTTTTTGAACAAGTTTAACTGTACAAGATACGACGGGCACGGGCACGTTTTTTGAACACGTCTAAGGCCAGTCTCAATGGGGTTTTATGGGGAGTTTCATGGCATTAAATGTGCTGATGTGGCATAAGAGAGAACGAAGAGTTTCATGTTTGTGAGAGGAGTTTCATCACCATGAAACTCTTTTAGCACAGTTACCTAGTTTTTGGACCAGGTATCAGACTGGCCTAACTGTATAAGATACTATGGGCACGGTTTCTCAAAGAAAAAAAAAGATGCTATGGGCACGCGGCAACTGTACTACCTCTGATCTAGACGTCGCATGTAGCCACTCCATATTGGTTGTGAGAAATGAAATGAATCGGAGATAGTATTAATGACTTTGATGCTAATTCATCCTCGTCGATACTATCAATATCAAGGGATGTCACATCAGGACCGAACATATATAGTGTATACTCGCTCCTTTCTTTTTACGTTTAGGACAGGTTGTCACTGTATTTGAGAAATGGAGAGAGCATATCAAAATCAAACATCTAACGGAAATGGGGGGAGTATATCAAAATCAAACAGCTGACGGACACTAAAAGTGGTAAGCATATGCATGCTAAAAAGCCCATACAACCACCGTTAACCATCACAGTTTCATCATCAATAAGATGATTGTATCAAAGGTTCAACATATCTTCCTTTTCCTTTTCTGTTGTAGGTTTCATACATGAAAACTGATACTATATCTTCTCACAAGGTTCTTGACATGAATAAAATTTGAGTTGACCTTCCCAGGAGACACTTCAACCACAAATGAAAGAATGTTATGATTCGTTTTGTTCTGTCCGCAACTGTCAGTCTAGTGCCACAAAACACTTTTGCTTTTTCCACGGCAACTAGAGAGGATAAAACAACTCCAGGGGCAGTACAAACCACAATCAGCTATTGACTTGCAAAAAAATCAATAAAATCTCTTCGCCGGTAAGTAAAAAAAGAAGAGGATCTCCTCCTCGACTATGCGTTAGCCATCGAAGGAGGTATTTATGACCCACAAGCATGTAGTTCGATTCAAGCATATGCTTAGGTTCAAGCTTCACTCACATCTGTAGGATAGCTCCCAAGAACTCTTAGGAAAGTGGCAAATTCCTGCACAACAAAATGAATCAATTCATCACTTGCTTACGACATTGCCATAAACACTGAGAAAGCAATACCTTCAGGTTTCCAAGAGCATTTTGAGCATTTGGATCAGCCATTGATGCCTCAAGATCGACGTAGAAGAGGTAGTCAAAGTGCCTGGCTCAACAATATCAAAAAGGATGATCATACGTGCAGGGGGTATATATGCACAAACAGTTTACAGAAAATCTCTGATTCTGTATTCTCAAACAAAGAAACCTAATGAGTAAATTAGTTCCTACTTCAGTGGTGCAGAGCAATTGTCATCGGCTACACGTAGAGGCCTTTCCTTGTGCGGGCGGCTTTCCATCTGCAGAACATAAAGTTGCAGCACTGACAAGTTCTCTTGGAAAAAAGACAAACAATGAGAGCTTTCCAGAACAGAAATTTCAAAGGTACCTTTGTGAGATTGATTTTTCGTAGAGCGAATACCGCAAGTGCTTTGAAGAGTTGCCCAGGTCCTTCTTCAAGAGAGAAGACTATGCTAGTCTGGAGATCATCATTTTTGTATTATTATTAACTACCAAAGGATGTATCAATGGTCGCTTTGAAGACTCCCTGCATCTCATACCTTGAATGGCTTGTCCGTGCGAGGAATAATGGGTTCTCGAGCTAGCATCATGAAACGGGTAACATTGTCTGTGTCATCCTGTATAAGGAGTTGGATCTATCTTCAAGAAAATAAGGAATGATCTCGTAAATTCAGTATGAACTTGCTGTACCTGGATGTTTTCTGCAAGAATATCCAGACCATAAAGTTCGGCAGCTAATGAACTAGCAACTGCACCAGTATCTAGGAGCTTTTGTTCCGCAATAAGCTAGAAAAGGTATATAATTAACTTGATAGCGAGAACTACCAAAGATTCGCCACACAGATAAATTCCGCATATTAGGCATAACAGAATATAATAATAAGTAGTAGTACCTTTGCTGCACCTGCTGTATCGTCAACAGCTTCCCTATGCTCAATTCCTAATTTGGTCAGCGTTTGCTCGCATTGTGCAAGAGCCTAATGTAATTGATGAACATAAATGTTCTTTTAAAGAGGTGAAGTAGGACCGAGAATAGACCTACAGAATTATAGTTTCTAAAAAGGGCTTACTTGGGGATGGCTCATAGCGCTTCGCAAGTTATCAATCTTGACACCTCGATTTGCCAGCAAGCAATGACGAACTGCAAGGCGTACCTCACCAACGATGTGCAGCCTATGACGAAGGAGAAGGTCATAATTGCGATGTATGCTACCACCTAAGGAGTTCTCAAGGGGTAACACGGCACGATCGGCAACGCATTTTTCGATGGCCTGTTGGAGAAAAATAGCATAAATGCGGGCCAAATCGGTTCTATCAATGCCGACCGTATCATGAGAAGAACCCTGAAGCAAGCTAGGGGGAGTACCTGGAAGGTGGTCTCGAAGTATTCACAGGGCACGGTGTGACAACTCGGGTAGGCCTTCTGGGCGGCTGCCTCGCTGTAGGCTCCGGGGCAACCCTAAACAGAAATCAGGTGATAATAAGGACAATTGATGGATGAAATCAGGTAGGCAATAAGGCCAATTGATTGATTGGTGGAGTAAATAAACAAGGAAGAGGAGGTTATGTGAGAGATTTGACGACCGACCTGGTAGGCGACCTTCAATCCGTCACCAGTCGGCTCCATCAGATCCGCGGTCGTGAGAGGCCCTGAACAACCCATCCATTACGAGGACAGTCAATTCAATTCGTTGGTTCAGTCACGCATATCATCATAATGAGGCGAAATCTTACGAGGCAGCGAGATGGGGTCGCGGGAGGCCGGCACCGGCACGGGCACGCCGGTGTCGCCGTTGCCGAGCGTCGAGGGCGATGCTGAGGCGGAGACGGAGCGGCGGCTGGAGAGCACGGGCATAGAGAGGCGGCGGGCTCCTCGTCGTCGTGCCGTGGGGATCGGAGGCGAGGATGCCGTGGCTGTGGAGGAGGTGGACACTGCCATGACTGCTGCTCTCTGCGCTCGCCTGTTGTGGGATTCGTTGGCTGGCGGCGGGAGAGGGAAGGAAGCACAAGGACTGGCACAGTTGGTTGGACTACTACTCTGTTTCAAAGCTCTTTCTCAGCACTAAGTTTTCAAGCAAAAATACGATCTTTAGGTAAGTGTCGGTAGGGTTTCGTAGAAAATTTATAACATTAAATTTACTGATTAAATTTACTGATATGGTAAAAGACAAGAAAGATAAAGGTACGTGAGAGAAGTTTTATCTCCATAAATGTATCTAGCTTGATTATCTTGTTTGAAATTGTGGACTGAGACTGGCCTTATACAATAAAAATATTATATATTACTAGAAAATGTCTCTTTGCGTTGCTATAGGTGTAGGTGAAGGAAACTTCATTAGTGAAGGTGTGTGGGTGCCATGGATATCGCCGATTCTGCATTCGACAAGCACAGTAAATAAAAGATTCTTAGCAGACACTATGCCCGGAAATGATGGCGGGTCGACAATGAAGACGCGGGTGATGTAAGATAACTAAGGGGTGTCTACGACGGTGTGAGACAGCGAGAGGAGTTGAGGTATTTTGGGTTGATTAATACAATTGTGTTGCTATGAGTGAAGGGACTTCGTAAACGAATATGAGTGTGAGCTATGAATGTCATCAATTCCGCATTGAGGAGAAGCACGACAATGAGAAAAGAGAGATCCTTGGTTTATGTTACGTCTAGAAGGATGACGAGTCAATACGACAGGGATGCGAGCAGCGTGAGAATATCAAGGTGTGTGTGGCGGTGCAAGACGGCGAGAGAAGATGAGGTACTATGGATAAATCGCCATACGTTGGTATGGGACTTCCTTAACGAAGGTGTACACGAGTCATGGACACCCTCATTCCGCATCCAATGAGGACCAATACAAATGAGAAATCCTCGGTATACGCTGCGTATTGAAACGACGACCGGGTTGTGAGCGACGTTATAAGACGAAAGGGTGCCTACGGCGGTTGCGGGATGACGAGAGGAGATGAAGCACCGCGGGTAGATTAATGCACATGTGTAGCTACAGGTAAAGGAAACTTCACGAGCGAAAATATACAAGAGCAATGGACGCCGCCGATTCTACATCTTGTTAGGAGGATGACAAGAAGATATTCTCAATAGACATTGTGTCTAAGACCGATGGAGTGACGACAACGGAATGCGAGCGACGTGAGAAGATGAAATAATGTATGTAATGATGTAGGACGAGGACGAGAGAAGACGAGATACTGTGTGTTGGTAGATGCGACATCAGTTTTTTTTCAAAAAACTGGGTGTGTTTAGTTCCACATCAAATCACCAAACTTCCCAAAATTCTCTCTCCAAACTTCACTATTCACCTATCACATCAAATATCTCTCCTCATGTATGGAGTACTAAACGTGAGTAAATAAAAAAACTAATTACATGATTTTGATGTACATGACGAGACGAATCTTTTGAGCCTAATTAGGTCATGGTAGGACAATGTTTACCACAAACAAACGAAAAGTGCTACACATTTTCACCAAACTTTTTCTTCTACTTTTTGAAACTAAACACACCCTGTAACTTAAAAATGGCGGGTTGATTTTTGTAAATATTAGTTGAGGTTTTACAAAATTATGATATAGTTTTAAATCAATTTTAACTTTAGTATTAGATTAAGATATATGCCTATAAAATATAAATCTAATTCCTTCATTTTTTTGATATATGATGTTTAAAACAAATAAATTAGTTTATCTTTAAACTAAACTAATTGGGTACACGACGAGAAGAAACAGGTAAAACTCACAAAGTCTCTTTCACTCACCAACGCATTGGCATTTATCCTATTGATGTGCCAAACAACAGCCGAACACACCCTTGGTTCATCCCATGCCACCTTAGATTGGGACTGGACCACTGTGCAATGCAAAACGGAACGAACCTAACAAAATTCAAACGTAGTCAGAAGTTGAGACCAATCAAAATAAGGTCTTATTTAGCTGCTGATTTGGGAAGGCAAACTTTAAATTCTATTATAAATACGTCATTATAGCATTTCGTTTATATTTATAAATAATTATTTAAATATTAATTAATTAGACTGAAATATTCGTCTCATAAAGTACAACAAAACTATATAATTAGTTTTTAGTTTCGGCAACGTATCCTATGCAAACCAACTTCGTGTGCAAACTATACAAACTCCCACCACAAAAGATGGATCCTCGTTCGATGGCCGAAAAAATTTAACATTTAAACCCTTTCACCATTAGCTTTTCTAACCGCAATTTGTATGAAATCCCCTCCGCGACGAACCCTACCGCGCGCCGTCGTTCTTCAATCGCCGGTTCATGTTCTTGGCGGGCGCACCGTTTCCCGTGGGCGTCGTTCTTCCATCGCCGGTTCATGTTCTTGGCGGGCCGCCGCCGTTCCCAGCGTGGCACTGGTCACGGGTGCAGGTCAACACCCTACCAGTACCAAGTCCGTCCCCTCCGCCATTAGCAGGATGGGCCCGCCGCCACCATTAGCAGCAGCCTTCCCGTCGCCGCCTTTTGCAATTAATTCAATGACTAGATTATTGCTTCTGCTCCGAAGCTGATTTGCATAGAATACATGGTCTTTAGTTTTATCTACAAATTACTTCATATGCTGATATTTTAATGTGATAAGAATCTTTTTTTTTTCCATAGTAGAATTTAGGAAGGGCGAAAAGGTTACGGTCATCAACATCAACACAGAAGCAGAGGTTCCCGCTGCATCAGATTTTTTTTTTGAAATATCAAATCTTCTTCGATAGATAGATGAAACCAAGGGAAGGAAGTCACATTACTCTAATATAGTTCGACGGAAACAAACACAAAAGATGGCCTGCCTCACAAGGCCCACGAATGTTTATTACAGCCACCACACACTCTTCTGGTTCGTAATGGTCTTTGGTGCAAAACAGCCAGAAAGATAAATGGGCTAGGCAACAAATCTTCACCCGCCCCAGCCCCCATTCCCCTCCTCCATCCGGAAGCACCTTACGCCTCAGCAAATCTGTAATACAAAAAATTCACAAAACATTACTACCCCGCCCAAGTGTTGAACAACTAGTAACAAGCACTCTCCACAGATCTGAGACCTCCTAGCATTAACTTACCCCAATTCAGAAAGCTTCAGGTGGGCCTCAGCATAGTCAGCAAAGAATGCGTCCTCGTCCTGCAAATTAGGCAAAGCCGTTACAACCTACAAGCCCAGACAAACTCTCCAGTCTCCAACAGAGGACAACTGTGCAAGAATTAAATATATACCGCTGCATATTTCTCAACAAGCGGGCGGAAGGATGGGTCGGAGAGGAGTGCTTTGTCACTTGGCAGCTGCAGAAGCCCCTCCTTCTCACCACTCAGAAGCTCCCTGTCAGAGAATTCAACTTTGATAAAGAGCTCGTTCTCCAGGGTTAAAAAGGCTATTACTATATCTCTCTATCCCCCATGAACAAGAAGCTATTTAACTTTCCGTTTAGCAACAAAAAATTGTATGAGCAGAAAATGTGAATCTCCTTTGGAAGAAACAGCTCACTTACGTGAAGTAAGAGTTGTCAAAGATAAGAGGGTTGGAAGTCCAGGCTCCCTCAAAGCCAGACCTATCTTTGTGGCATCTTCCCTACAAGAGATAGTAAATTAAGCAAGCATAAGCACAACCCTTCAAGTTCTCAAATGCAAAAATACGGAGGCTAGCTGAAAAAATCCACCAACCAGAGTGTGACCACCAGAAAGCGCAACAATGTCCTGGTCACTCAGGCCCATCTGAGTAGAGAACACCTGCCTAAGGTGGTCAGAACCTGACAAGAGACCCAAACCAGTAAGTCCATCTATCTCACCCCACCAATTGATGACAGATACAATTACACAACAACAAAGGCAATCCAAGAACACAGACAACATTTGACTTCATCCTTTGCACAACAACAAAGGCAATCCAAGAACACAAGTCAAATGTTGCTTAAGCAATTCGCATCAATTGAGGTTGATTTTTTCCCAAAATAAGGATACCACGTAATGTGTGGCTAGCCACAAGTAACCAACAAATTTTTAGCCACGACTGCAGAAAAATTAGTACAAAAAAGTGTGTGATGCAGGGGCCAGCGGGGTAACAAAGTGTAGCTCAATACTCAATGAAACACCAGCATAAGAAAGTGGCATGACTAACAATGCTAGGCTCAAACCAAATATTCCAAATCAAATACTTGCTACCGCTACCATGGAAATGCCGCATGCTAAATTGTCATATTAAAAAATAAAGGTACAGTTCTGAAACTTTTTTCACATCAACAGAGGTTATTTAAAGTTGCACCTTGGGTGGCATCAGGAAGGCGGCCTTCTGGTGGAGGCTCAGGCTTGTCCTACAGAATAAAAACAATGTTTTCATCAACATCCACAGCTAGATGACAAATACAGTAAAGAAACAGCAGTCTAAATCGATGCACAATAACATATTCCCACCCGGCAGATGATGTAACATCTATTGTGACAAAATACAAAGACTACTAAATGAAGGCAAGAGCCCTAGGCGATAAATTACCACTAGTATTTATATTTAAGCCTTCAACAAGATACTATAACACATAAGATATAGCCAATTACTAATAGCAAACTATCTGTTTAGCCTGGCCCGCCGAATAATAGGTACAACCACAGAATGAGTAACACGTGAAACAAACATGAAATAATCGGCTCCATCATCCTAAGATTACTACTCTCTCATGAAATGCATTGATAATGTAGCAATTTTACTTGTCAAGACCAACACAGCATCACCAGAATTTTTATGTGTCGCGTATCAATTCTTTGTCATGTCTGTGGGTGAAGGGTATGCACTTGATCTAGAAATTGTCAAGCTATCAACAGCCCAATGAACCAGGGGGGGATATATGAAAATTTTGCCAACATTTATTTTTCAGAAAAACAATTGTTGCCCACATAATAAGGTATTGCAGTAATTAGCATGAGATGAATCCAAAGCCTAAGAGGCCTCAACAAAGGCAGACAAGATAGAGTAATTGTGTAGCAAAGTCACCATCATCCTAGAAGTATCCCATCAACCCAAGTCAATTAGAAGCATCACCTCAAAGTATTCCAACAAAACCATAGGGATATCCTGCCACTTAATCCAGAAATTGGCAACCTATCGATGGCCCAAGGAACCTTAGCAATATATGGAAATCCAAAGCCTAAGAGGCCTCAACAAAGGCAGACAAGATCTAGTAATCTGTAGCAAAGCCACATCATCCTAGAAGTATTCCTACAGCCCAAATTAATTGGAAGTGTCGCTTTGTAGGCATTCCAACAAAGTATGAGGATATCCCTTCACGTGCTACACAATAATATGCAAACGTGAGGATGACTATAGGTCCTCTGCGCATCTGATTGCTTAAACCCTAACAAAATCTTGGTAACATGGCAGGGTTTGGTTGGGTTAGGGAATGATGATAAAAAGGACGACGAAGAAGAAATCTCTCTGACCTGCCTCCCTGGGTGGAAGGGGACCTCAGGCCCGCCGGTGACCTCAACGGCAACGACTCCGGCAAGCTGCGACGGCGGAAGAGATGGACTGTTATTCGATGTGTAATAGGGAGAACGGATGGATATAATCTGAGGGAGGCAGGTGGCTAACCTGGTAGAAGTCAGCGTAGGATAGGATGGGGAACTGCTCCTTGATGGGCTCGAGCAGCCTGACGGCGATGTCGAGTCCGGCGTTGGCTCCGTGCGACTGCTCGGCAGGGTTCTTCATGGTGCCGAAGGGGCCCCCGGTCTTGTTGGCGACATCGAAGGTGCCCGCGGAATGCCATCTGCGAGGGAGGGAGGGAGGGAGGGAGTGTGACGCACGAGCCAGATCGGGCGGTGGAGAGGGGGAGGCGGGGGCGGCTTACGCGAGGCGGAGCATGAGTGGGGCGCAGTTCTTCTCGGCGATGAGGCCGCGGAGCTTGCGCTTGGCCTTCTCGACCGCCTTGAGGTAGTCCTCGCTCACCGTGGGGTAGGCCTTCACCATGGCTGACGTCCGTCGATCTGATTGGTCCGATGCCGATGCGATGCGCGGAGGAAGAAGACGAAGACGGACGGGGGAATGAATGGAGTGGGTGGGGTGGGTGCGTCCTTATATACGCCTAGACCGGTGGCACACGGGAAGCTTCTAGTAGCGGCATCGAGGCCGTTGGGCGGCCGATCGTGTGGCGGGGAGGAGCTCTAAAGCTTCCTCGGACGGTTCTGCCCCTCCTTCCCCCAGATCCAATCAGAGCATCCGGGCGCGGGTATTCCGGTAATTTGGGACGAGAGATGCGTGTGAACACGGCAGATTCCTCCGGAGAGAGCATGTGGGACGTGGCGGGCGGCAATTGGCCAGCCACACGGACAACACTGCATTTTCCTTGCCGCTCTCCTCTCCTCGGTCGTTTTTCCTCCTGCGCGCGTGTCGTTTGTCATGCCACTACAACCAGTAGAGTATAGTATTGCAAAAAATGGATTGCGGGTATTTTAGGTTATCGTTGTCTTGCGCGCTACTGGTAGTAGTAGTAGTAGTAGAGCATCTTGCTTGAGTTTTCTTCTTCTTTTTTCATTCACACCTACAGATTAGTGACACCTGACGCTCCATCATACTCCGCTCCATACAGATTAGTGAAGGAGCTCTGAGCCCACGAGCTGGCCACGGAGCAAGTAAAATGACAACTACTTGCCCCATGCTCGGCCATTGGCAACACAAGAGTAGACAGACCGAGAGAAAAAGAAACAGTCCATTTCACCAGTTTCTTTCTTCACCACCATACGTCACCGACCCAGATTAGAAACTACTACGCGCAGAAATGCAGCAACTCCGTGCACAAGAGTGCGCCAGAGATTACCAAACGCACCCTTCAATTTTAATTTTGAGTCTGGACACTGCATTCCATTCGCACTAAACAAAATCAGACGACTAAAGGCTAGTATGCTGTGTGTGACCATCGTTTACCATTACGGATCGGATCCACTCACTTGTCTTCTCCTTTACAAACTGATTTGAGCATGACAGTGGCACTAATGGCACCGCAAAATCCACACCACCACCCTTCGTGTTCAGGATCAGGATGGAACACAGCCGCTACATCTGCTCCTGGACGATGTTATAAACAGATATCAAGATCTCCACACTGATCAGGATGATAATAAGCCATTCCAGAAAATCCGACTTCCTGTTCTGAAGGATCTCCTGAAGAAACCTGATGTTGTGCTGCCAATATCAAAATAAATACCCCCGCATCAGAAATACACAAACACAACCATAAAACATTCCCAACCAACAGAAAAAAAAATCATTTCACCACCGAACAGGCACCACAATTCACACCATCAGCCTTACCTCAACAAATTTCAACTTAAAATCAAGGTTTCCAAATCTTTGGGTTAGCTCATATTCATCTCGAAGGTATTCCCAGATCTGAGCATAGTTAGCATTTTTCCATGCAATGTCTGACCTGGAATCCACAAAGGTCTAGTGTAAATGTATAAACAAAAAAGTTTCAGTTCAGTGTCAAAGAATCCAACAATTATGACCGATAGCATTAAAACAAGGACCAACAGCGACAAATTAAATTACAAGAAACAGATCAGTCAAATTTAGATCTCAGATGGCAACTGAACTAATAATCTTAACAAGGCAACAGAGTTTCAGAGGAACTATGCATTGAAAGGAATACCGCCTGACATTCATGCCACACTTAATTACCGATTTGAGTTCATCTCTTACAACAATTATGCAAGCTGAGTCTTTTCCCATCTACAGTCCGACGCCAGCATCCTGCCAGAACCATTTTCTTGCTTGATTTTATATGATCTTTTGGGTGTTGAATTTCTTAATAATACGTGAATTGGTTATTTTTATTTAAAGATTTCATAATAGTTGAGCTCACTATGCTGGAAATTCCATGAAACCAGAAGTGCCAATATATACTACCTTAACCAACTGCTTCCAACTCAACAGCATGACCCGTACCAATCCCCACAAGAACAAATGCCGCAAAATCAATATCAATATGGGCAGCAGATACATAGAGTTGGTTTTCCAATATTAGAAGGGGCCAGGTCACATGAATGCTTCTTCGGTTTACAATTCAGAGTCCAAAACCGTGACTCGAGCACTTTGCCCTAGCTCTTGCTCTTTCCTTCCTTGCAACGGGCTGCCTACTAATATTTACTTACATCGATGATAATGCGCTAACTTGACAGCTAGAATGCGTAAAGGGGTGCTCGGGGACCTGGGCATCCGCGTCGCCTAGCGTCCACCTCAAGCGCAAGGCATAGCCTGGGCGTCCATTAGGCATCCTGCAGCACATGGCGGCCGCCATAGATGAGGACCGGCGGGGAACAGAGGAGGCAAGCGCGTGAAAGTTTGGGTGGGGAGGGAAATTGTGTGGGAAAGGATCGACGGGAGTGAAATCATGGGCACCAATAAGAGGGGAGTGCCAGGAGTGGATCGATCCATTTGTGACGAGGGAAACAGAGAAGGGGAGAGAAACCTGGAACCTGCGGCAGCGGCAGCGAATCCTCTCCGTGGCACGCTCGTGCCATCCGTGGCCCCGCCCCTATCAGCAACTGCCACTTCTCGTACGCGGTCTGCCGTCCAGCCTGTCTTTGTGAGCGTCGTCTACGGCCGCACACAACTGCGCCGATACGGGACTCTGTCCTGCGCCGATCCGTGACCCCATCGTTCCCTGCCTCTCCGTCTGTCCATCTCCCTCCCCTTTTCCCTCTTAGAGCGTGTTTGGTTCACGTACCAGCTCAGCCTGACTCGTACCTTAGAACGAGGCCCTCGTGGGACAGGCCCGATGCATACAATATACTCGTGTTTGGTTACCTGCGCGTGGTCGACCTGGTTGAGATGGGATGGTGTTTGGTTGCTCGCACGGAACATGTCGTATGAGAAAAAAATAATAAAATAATAATTATTACGGCATTTAATATGTGCAACTATTTATGTACAACTCTTATTTCATCTTATTACTCCTTAATGTCACTTAAAATATGTTCATACCATTTAATATGTGCTAATCATGCACTACTAACATCATTAGCTAACTAATTACTCGCATCCAGCAAGCCTGGCCCGGGAGAAACGACTGATTCTCACGTATGTGTGGAGCCTGGCTCGAGGGACTTTCTTGCACGCATGCAGCCTGGCTGAAAGGTGAGCCAGGCAACCAAACTAAAGCTCATTCATCCCACGAGCCTGGTTCTGGCTTGATGCAGGAACCAAACGCACCCTTAACCTCTCTTCTACCCGAATCCTCCCATCTCGGTTTCATCCCCAACTCCGAATTTCCTCCTTTCTGTACATAGGTAGCTTTTTGCCTCTCCCGGTCTTCCCTCTCCAATCCTGCTTTCTCTGCTCTACTCTGCTGCTTGTGGCTGGCTATGCTCTACTCTGCTTTGCAATTATAAAATTGTGTGCCTTTGTTCTTTGTACACCACAGCCAGCAAGGCAACAACAATGGAGAGTTCTGTGGCAGCCGAGTATGATCCCAAGACTGATCCAAAATGAAGGCCAACAAACTCAAAAGATCCAGGCTAGGACTATGGTTATTGGGAAGACCCTAAAGAGCAAGACAAGGTGACACATAAGCTGTGCAACAAGAGGATTACAGGAGGAATTAAAAGGTTTCAGAAACATCTAGCTGGTGGCTACGGAGATGTGCTTCTTATGTTCAAAGATTGGCACTGTGCTAAGGAAATAGATGGGGGAATACTTCGATGCCAACAGTAACGCTGAGGAGGATGGAGAGCAAGATGAAGATGTGTTTGATGATTGATACTGAGAGCTCAGGGTAGAGAGATTCTAGATTTATGCAGGCTCATTTTCCTTTTTCCCTACTTATGTATGTGCTACTAAATTCAACTGTCATAGTATAACTAGGATATACCTCACAACGTGCCTTAAGCGCCTAGGCGTTGTGCGGGGGGTGGGTCACCACACGTCGCCTTTACGCCTGAAGAACCATGTCTACTGCAGGAGGCATCCTGGTGTAGTTGAGGGCGCAGAACTTCTGTGCGGGTTCAACTGGCACTTAAAAGACCTTCCGTGTAGATGAGTTCTATTGAGTGAGACTAACCGAGTTACAAAGAAACCTTTGCGATGATGCTGTGCAGTTGGGTTCTCTATGGAGGAACTTCGTTGGGGGACCAAAGGTAAACAAACAATAAAGCAAAAGCCTGTCTCTGATATGATTGCACTAAGCAGCAGCTTCAGGGAAACCAGTGTACATGTCTGACTACAGGATGCAAGTATGTAACACCCACTTCTCTGGCAGGAGATTGGAACATGGTGCACAGGAAAATGTTACATGCAACATCAGAGATTAGAACAAGGAATATTAATAAATTATTTGCATTTACGAAAATTGAACTATTCAGCATGAAGCTATGATTACCTCTCAAAGAGTCCAAGCTTAAGGATAACATCTGCCAAGTTAGAATTGGCCTTCCCTACGAGCTGGAAAAGCTTCTTCCTCTCCATAGTGAAGGTACCAGTTTTTTCCATTCCACGGTTGATATCTGTGAACTCAGCTACCATTCCATCCACCTATCAACGAAGGTAATTGATTAGATTTCTTAACGTATCATAACAACATCTCGGCTACTGACTTGTACGTACTTGGCGGATATAGTAGTCAAGAGCAATACTCTGACCCAGTACACTTCCAATTGTACGGATTCCATCAATACTCAGATCCCTAAGCACAATATAGTCAAGACCACCCTGCATCCACGTCTCCAAGGTAGGCTTCTCGACAACAGCATAATCTGCAGTTGGATGATTTTAAGGTAGTGCCCGCAGAAATGCTAACGTTTGGATGACACAACCTCACCCACAAAGATAAATGCAAGGAAGAAGCAACCATACAAATCAGGTGACTGGTCGAGTTGCTAGGAAAATATGTAAATGCAACGTGCTCCTTGCAAAGTAAAGCAACACGATGGCAAACCTCAATATAAGTCAAGAACAGTTCTCATCACAAAACTTACCATAACCTTTGGGCACCGTCATCTGCAAATCAATAAATCCAGATATCATGGAATATTATTATTTGCAGTTGTTGGTTGAAGGACACTATAGATGTCTCTTGTACCATGAGATATATTTGACTTACAATGGCATCACATCATTTAACTTTATTAGGAATAGTACTAATGTGAGGCAAATATGATAGCATTCAAAGAAGATAAAAGAACGAGAAATTCTACTCCTTACCATCCTTTCTCATCTCTGGAAGTAAACCTGATGCATGCTTCTCGACAATTTTTAGGTATCCATCTGCTTCATGATCAGAAACATTGAACAGCACGATTGACCCATATTGGAAAACGACCATGTAGTGACAATGGCTCTCATCTATGACACCAGACTTGAAACCCTGTGAGATAATGAGAATGCCAGGTCCTTAACAAACAATCTCAGAAAGTAAACACAGACCTTTTAAAAGGGCAATAAGTCAATATGTAACAACTAATGATGATGCAATAATCAGCTTGAGACTGTTGTCATTGTTCTCATTGTATCGTAAATACAAAACAATCAGCTCTCCAGGAGCATAATGTGGACATATTATACAAAGACAATTATCATATGCTACCAAGATGCAATGCCAGGAAACAACTCCCCAGCTCTATACTGACTTACAATTCTAATGGGTGTAGGCAAATCAAGAATGGAGCTTTCAGAGAGCCTTCTACAAAGGCTGAGCACAATTATGATTGTATAGACAGGCATCCAGAAGGGTGGGGGCAAATGAAGCACAACATCAGAAAGGTCATTTACACTATGAGGCACTAAGACTGCAGGCCTGCAGGGAACATAAAATTCAGCCTGCCAGTGGTGTTTTAAACTTCGAATTCGACATTGAAAATAGAGAAAATATAAAAAAGCATGGCATTGTTAACTTTATTTGGTTATCTATTTTAAAAAGCTCTCAGACAACAGATACACTAAGAGCCTGCAATCGGAGTATTGGCGTTTATTACTTTCAGACCATAATGTATCTTCAACATCTGCTGATTCGATCGTGACAAGAAAAATGTGGCAGAATTTGAGTTGGGTACCTCAGGGTCTCCCTTGACATCGTAGTATCTAAGGACGACGTAGTTGGTGGCGCGCGATGTGGGTGGGATGACATTGAAGGAATTCTGGGATTGGAGGCTCCGCAGGTCGATGCTGCGAGAAGGGCATCAACCATAAATTCATCGCGGAATACGGAACAAACAAAACCCGAAGCAGATTAGCGGAGGGATGAACAATATACCTGGTGCACAGGAAGAACGCCTTGACGGGGACGATCCGTGTCTGGTTCTCCTGTGCCACCTCGAGAAGGTGCTCGGTGTAGTAGGCCTCGTCGTCGGAGGCAAGTTCCTCTGGCGGCGGCGGAGGCAAGGGAGCGGGCGGGGGGCCCTGGTCCTTGGAGTCGAGGTGGTCCCTCCCGGGGACGGGGGCCGGGGAAACGGAGGCGAATGGGCGGAGGAGGAGGCGGGACGGGACGCCGTGGGGATGGGGAGGCGGGAGGCGGCGCGGGCGGAGGAGGAGGAAGGAGGATGGGAGGCTGGGAGGAGGAGGCGGGGAGCGAAAGGCTAGGGTTTGGAGGGTTCTGGCTGTGGTGCGGGAGGGGAGGAGGAGGAGGGGCCTCAGGAGGCTTTGGAGCCTCGACGACACCTCCATGGGCCAGACCTACTAGGAAGCTCTCACTCAAGTCATCGACATTGCAAGCAATGGAGGAGAATCGAAGGGGTGTTGTTGTGTGTGTGACACAGAGAGAGAGAGAGGCGGAGGCGGAGGCGGAATGGAGACGGGGTGGGTGTGGGTCCATTCGTCGTCTTCTTTCTTGAAGCTCACGTCCAACTTCTTGGGCTCTCCCGGCCCCGCCCGGAGCCGCCAAATCACTGCAGGGCCCATCACCACCAGGGCCGTGTTTCTTTGATATGGTAAAGTTTGCCGTCGACCAATAATTAAGGGTATTAAATAAAGTCAGTTTACAAAATTACTTTCACAATATTAAACTATTTCGCGAGACCTATCTAATAAGGCCTTTGATCGTACGATTAGAGGATAGTTATTGTAGCATTACTGTAGAAAATCATGGATTAATTAGCCTCATTAGATTCGTCGCGTAAAGTTGCACCCATTCCTAAATGGGTTTTGCAAATAGTCTTCATTTAGTACTTCATGCAGAGAAGATTCCTTTTGGAAATAAATTTTCAGAGCTTAAAGAAACACGGCCCAGTGAGAAGGAGACAGAGAGAAGAGAGAGAGAGGACGGGGGATTCAAAGCGGTACAGCCCGCCCAGTCAAGGCCAGTCTTAATGGAGATTTCATGAGAGTTTTATGGCATTAAATCTGTTGATGTGGCATAAAAGAGAGAATGCAGAGTTTCATGGGATGTGAGAGGAGTTTCATCACCATGACACTCATTTGCCACAGTTATCTGGTCTAGATAACCGTGTAGTGAAACTTTGTAATGAGACTGGCCTAAGGGATGATGGACGTTTTTTCTTTAATTTATACTGCAGAAATAACATCTCGCACAAAAAAATTAAAGTCTATATTAAACACCAATTCGATTGGCACTGTCATTAAAAAATATAAATCCACATCCTATACCGATTGAATTAGCATAACTTAGATAAAAATAAATTATATATGAAAATTTTGAAGAGATCTACAATTTTACAGTTAAAATGTTCTTCATTTGAGTTCATATTTATAACTAGATAATTGAAACAATGTTCAGATCTAAACTTTTATATCTCAACGTTGTATCAAATATTTTGATAGCCTTAAATCAACATATTTTGAACTGAAAAGTTGTGGATCTCATTGATCTCTACAAGTTTCATATAAATTTGATCCTCATATGAGGTCATATGAAAAAGTTATGAAATTTTCGATATACAATATGCCAACGTCGCCATCAATTTGTCCCCTCACTAACACAACGTATCTTCAAAAAATCGTAATATTTTCATATGAATATAAACTTTATATAAAACTTGTATACCTCGGTAGTATCTACAAGTTTGCAGTTCAAAATATTTTGATTTCAGACCGTCCTGGTATCAAAATATTGGATATAACGCAGTGGCGGAGCCAGCGAGAAGTGTCAGGGTATTCATTGGAAAAAAAATAACCTCAATTTTACTAGAAGAAAGATTAATTTTGTATAGATATGAAGCATGTATACTAACATATGTTAACATCTCACAAAAATATGGGTATTCCTTGGTCCTTGGAATACCAAGACCAAGGAATACCCTTGGCGCCGCCCCTGATATAACGGTCTCTTTCCGCTCTAAAATTTTTTATATAGTTTATTTCCATCCGAGTTTATAGTGAAAAGTTATGTGTTTTAAAATGTGTTGTTCAAAGGAGTCTACCACCCATTCAATCGATGGTAGGGTGTAGATTTAAGTTTGTTAATGATAATGCCAATTCAATTGGCTCTATCTGTTTCAAATGACAGTATAGGTATATGTCATATCCGTTTTAGAAAACAAACCATGTATATTGTATGTATGTCAGAATCAAGTTTCACACATACATTAAATCAATAGTATATAACAAACTCAATATCACGTAAAAGAATATTATAAAATAACTTATGAGTCTATCAGAGATATATAGCTTATCTTGTAAATGTAGGTTCCAAATTCACATGCATTCGATCGGGGGAACATGTATGCCTAAACTTCAGCATCAAATACACAACTCTTCCATAGCAACTTTCTCTTTTGAGCATCATTTATTTATACGAAACAAAGAGTTTGGAAAAAAATAGCAGGCGTGAGTGTATAGATTTGTAATTTTTTTGTCCGAGATATCATTTCTGCAAAATATGAAAATAAAAGATCATGATGGACGGATGGTTGCATCGTGTGGCTTAGGTTAGGTTGCCCATGTTACACTCCATGTCCCAAATTATTATTCACTGTTGACTTTTGCTCATAACTTTTGACTATTTATCTTATAAAAGTTGCAATTATTATTATTTATGACTTACTTTGTCATCAATCCGGGCATAACTTATCTTTTTGTATATTTGAATTATTATTTTCTGAATAAGATAAGTGGTCAAATGTTGTGGGTAATGTGAATAGTAATTTGTGAGGAATAGAGTATTTATAGTATTAAGACGGGTAACATTTCTTAATATACTGCTACTAGTAAACCTACCACCAGGCGCTCACTTAATATACAGCTACCAGTAACCTCCTCATAGTATTTTTCTACCTTTTCTTAAAACCCCTTCTACGAGGTTTATATGTACTTTCTCTGTTTGAAATTCCAAAGCACATTTTATTCATTGGGATAAAACTTTGACCGACAATTACTCCATCATTATGTCCATATGTGTCGGTGCTGGGATTGGGCGGCCAATCCTCAGCGCCACACAGAATGCGCTGTGTCTCGTCCCTGACGGTTGATGCAAGAGCTAGCACGGTGAGACAAGGGTTTATCCTGGTTCCGACCGTGAGGTCGTACGTCCAGCAGAGTGCGCTCGGGGCACTGTACTATCTTGCACCGGAGTGCTTGCAGTGGGGGGCTACAAGCGAGGTGGGAGAGGAGAAGGAGTCTCCAAGTCCCGGAGTGAGGTGTGATTGAGGCAGAGTGTCAATACCGTGTGCGGTGATGATCGTGTCTCTGCGCGTTCGTCTCCCCCCTGCCTCTCTCGCTCCCTTCCTCCTTTTATAGGCCAAGGAGAGAGGGGGGAGGGGCTTACAAGTACAAGTACAAGTACAGTGTGTGCTACAGGGGCGTGCACTGGAGAGCATGGCGCCGGGCGTGCGGTCGTCCTTGACCCTGGCAGGGGATTTATGGCGAGCTCCGGCTTCTGCGGGCGTCATGGCCGTCCCTGTGCTTGTCCTGGAGTGGTTTCGAGGGGTGTCGTTGCCGTAATCCGTGCCCAGCTGCCCGCCGCTGGTTGATTCGAGGGCGTGGCAGGTGGGGAAGGACGGGAGTTGGCGGCACAGGGGTCGGCATGGCGGTTGCTGTCGACCACAGTGCGCGGCGTGCCCGGTTTACCGGGGAATGGCCGAGAGTTGGTGGATTTGACCCGGCGTTCGTCATCACCGGGCCGCGCCTGATCGGAGTCCGTACTTGATCGCTGCTCATATATTCGTTCGAGGGTTCTTCACGCCCATTCGAGGGCTGCTCCGGGGGGGAAAGGACGGGAGCGGGTGGAATAGTGGTGCGGAATGACGCCTGCAAGTCCGCACAGGGCCTTGCGCAGTGCCGCATGCGTCCGCACAGTGGCGGTGAGGGCGCATAGTGACCGGAGCAGGTAGAACAGCGAGCTCTGTGGTGTCAGCGGCGCGGCGTGGGGGGAGATCGCCTTTTGACTTTGGAGCCCGCCGGATGGGGCGGGCATTAAATGCCGTTGTCGGGCGGGGCGCCGGGGCGTGCCGCGTTGAGTAGAGGGGTGGCCTCGAGCGAGGCGGAGTTCGCGTTGCGCCTGATCCGGGGGGCCCGGGTCCCTCGAGCGAGGCGGAGACGGGGGTCGCTACTTGGGTCCCTGCGACAGGTGAGCTCGGATGGCTGTTGTGGGCCGTGAGTTGTGACGGGCCGCGTTGCCTTGGTGGCCCTTCCGGGCTGCCGGTGATTCGGCCTTCTGTGTTTAACGTTTTTTGAGGGTGATTACCCCGATGGCTAGGGGACCCCTGGGACTGTCCCCGACAGTAGCCCCCGAGTCTCTGCCGGACTAAGGATCAGTCGGGCAGAGGCTGACGTTTCGCGGGATCGCTCCCGGGCATTCTGCGGGGATTACTCCTTCTTGATTACGCATGTTCTTCCGTGGGGGCACGCGAGCGCACCCGCGGGTGTAGCCCCCGAGCCCTTGGAGGAGTGAGCTCACTCATGCGAGGGCTTTGATTCCCGAAGGTTGTGTTAGTCGCTCCCCATCCGACGTGGTGGATTGCGGGGATGATACTGATTTATACGGAATTCGGGGGGCGGACCCTGCACGGCTTCGACGCGTTTCGCGCATAGGAGGAGGAGGATATGCTGCAAGGAGCCCCCGAGCCCTTGGCCCGAGCGAAGGCGGTCAGAGGGGCTTCTTGTCTTTGGGTTGCGACCCTCGCTTCCCCTTCGCGGGGGAGAGGGGTGAGGTCATTCGTGTATCCCTTGAATCGGGTCGCGTACACGGATGCCTCGGTGAGCTGCTAGCGGGTAGTTCAAGTGGACGCCCGTGCCCCGTTCGCTAGGGGTCGGCTCGTGGTCCGGAGACTCATCCATAAGAGCGCTTGCAAAGGTTTGCTAGGTAGGGCTCGGCCCCCTTCGATGGGGGCCGAGGGTGCGGAAGCCCTCCCTCGATGGGATCCCTCGTCTAGCTGCCTATGTCTGGCCTTGAACACAACAGGGGCGTCCCCAAACTTCGCGTTCGGGGTAAAGTCCGTTGAGCACGCCCGAATCGTCCCTGACTCTGTCGATCCGGAGCGCCTGTCGAACCCTTTCGCGGGCCAGGCTTCGTACTCCTGATTAGTGGGGCCTTGCGAAAGGTGCAGGTCGCCCTCGAGCAGCGGGCTCGAGGGTTGGTCGAGCGTGACCGGTAGCCTTCGCATCGCTTAATCTGGGGCGCCCGTCGAACTCTTTCGAGGCCTGGGCTTCGAGCCCCTGATTAGTATCACCCTGCGCCTCGGGGCGGAGGGGCGTTGTTGTCTTACCTTGGAAGGAACCCAACGGTAGGGTGGTTTGACATTTCGGTTTGCGGGCTACGCGCGACCGTTGGCGGGCGCGGTCGTGGCTGACGTGGCACGAAGTGGGCGAGGTGGGCGTAGTGGGCGCGCCTTTTTAGGCGAAGTTGGCGTGCGCCGGGGAGAGGCGAGGCGACGGGCGGTCAGGCGTCGCTGCCGCGTCGTTTCATTTTACTGTGCCGCAGTAAATGTCGCCGCTCTCGCGTGCCGTTCCCCGGGAAAAGGGGAGGGGGCCTTGTTGATGGCGCGGTTTGAACAGGAGCGCCTTTTATGACGAAGCGTCATGTATGGGTGAGGTCTGAGGCGACGCGACGATCCGGACGTCTGGCGCGCCGACTCACCTTGCCGCACACTGGATAAACGTGGTTGCCCACCTTGGGGTGGTTTTCCATGCGGTCGGGCCCAATTGTCAGTGGCTTGAGCTATCCTCCCCGTCTAAGTGCTTTCAGGTGACTTCCTTTGCCCCGGTCCGTTCGCCTGGGCCGCGGCTGATTCGCTCGTGGGTCGTTGGGCGCAGGAACCGTAAAAGTGGGCAGACTGAGTCAAGGAGGCGATTAAGGCTGCCCGTCGGATACGGCTAGCGGTAAGCATCCGCACGAGAATCTCGCGATTATCTATCCACGGGAGTAACAGTCGCGACCCCTGGGTGCCTATAAAAGCAGGCGTCCAGGCGGGGGAGAAGATCATCGCCGCCGGGTTCTTGTGTAGCTTGTCGAGTATGCAGAGTCATGAACTTTGTCCTCCCGATGGGTTCGATAGTGGGAGTAGAGTGGTCCGGGGTTTCGGCCTTGGCGCGCACCATTGATGCCAGAAGAAAGTCGACAAGAGGCGGTGGACATGCTGCGGGAAAGGAGCAGGGCATCGCGCTCCTCATCGGGGAGGCGGTGACCTTGCTGGTGGCGAGGCGCTGCAAGGATGTTGCGGCGGGCGCTTCGTTCGCTAGGAAACTAGCAGATGACGTTCGCCGGCCGTCATCCTTGCGAGGGCACTCATCGACGGCAGGGCGCGAAGCCGGTCCCTGTTGGGCGGTCAAGTGGTCCAACGTCCTCCGTTCCGCAGCCGCTCGACCACCTGGTTCTTCGGTTAGCTGGGTACCATTGGAAAATCGACGAGAAAGCTGTGGAAATTGCTTCTCGTGATAGTGTGCTGGCCGGCTAGCTAAAGTAGTACAAGAGCCCCGTTAGGGTGGCTCCAGTCTTTGTATCTTTAAAACGGCCTATTGCCGAGTGTATTTTCTTATCGTAATCTCGTCATTCGTGGCGTGTAAGGAATGAATCCTGTTTGTGTCTAACCTTTTCGTGGGTTAGCACGATCTCGTATTTGTATTGAGGGATTTCTGTGCGAAATTGCGCCTTTTCTCATGATTTAGGAATGACTTTTGCCAAGGAGTTCGTTTTCGTGAGTGACTTGAGCGTTGTGCGACGAGGGGGATGCCGTAGCCTTTCGAGGGCGTAAGCGGTCCCACGACCCGGCCAACTTTCCTGTGTAGTAACTCACGCCTTGCTTTTAGTCTTACTCGATCTTTGAGGGGAAAGGACTAATAACGTTTTCTGGGTTTCGACCGAAGGAAAATCAGACCCTTCTCGCGATCTGTGGGATGCCGAGTCCGTCTCCGTGAGTTCCTGCAGTGATTCCGGGAGTTTAGTCCCATATTTTCGCAGTTAGCAGTATGATAAATAAGGACGTTTGGATTTAGTTAGGGTTTTGCAACCGAGGTTTCGTTTGTTTGGCATGTCGTGCCTTCCTCTTAACTCGAGATCGGTTTAGGCAGAAGAACACCAGTAACTTTGGCGTCGAGTGGTGAGGGGGATGCCGTAGCCTTCGGGGGCGTAGGCGGTCCCACGACTCTGCCGGCTCTCAGCTGCGGTAGACTCGTGCCTTGCTTACATCTTTCTGGACTTAAGGAGGAAAGGTTTGGCAACATGTTTTTGAAAAAGAAGCGCATGGAAAATGGGTTGGAACGGTTGGGGGGTCAGTCCCCCGGTAGCCCCCGAGGGAGGCTCGTTTTTACCTCGAGTTAGCTTCGAGGGTAAAGGTGAGTCGCCCTATTTTATTGTTGTTAGTAACAATGTTTCCATGTTTTTCGCAAACTTTTCATCGTTGTTGGCTAAGAACATGAAGTATTTACAAGAAATACTGAGAGTTTTAAGGATAGAAGCGACGTAGCTGTTGGATGTTCCAGGCGTTGGTGAAGACCCCGCCCTTCTCGTTCGCCAGCTTGTAAGTGCCAGGCTTGAGGACTTTGGCGATGATGAATGGTCCTTCCCATGGCGGAGTGAGCTTGTGGCGCTCTCGATTGTCCTGGCGCAACCTCAGCACCAGGTCCGCTTCGTGAAGGTCTCGACGCCGCACCTTCTGAGCTTGATACCGCCGGAGTGATTGCTAGTAGCGTGCCGAGTGAAGCAACGCTACGTCTCGCGCCTCATCCACCTGGTCCAGCGAATTCTCACGGTTTCGCTGGTTCTGTTCTTCTTGGTAGGCCTTGAGCCTCGGAGACCCGTACTCCAAGTCTGTTGGGAGGACGGCCTCGGCGCCGTAGACGAGGAAGAACGGGCTGAAGCCTGTGGCCCTACTTGGGGTCGTCCTGAGACTCCAAATCACCGATGGCAGCTTAGCTACCCATTTCCGGCCAAACTTGTTTAGCTTGTTGAAGATTCTTGGCTTCAGGCCTTTTAGTATCATGCCGTTGGCACGTTCTACTTGGCCGTTTGTTTGTGGATGTGCTGCGGCCGACCAATCCACGCGAATGTGATGATCGTCGCAGAACTCCAAGAATTTCTTGCCGGTGAACTGGGTGCCGTTGTCGGTGATGATCGAGTTGGGTACCCCGAATCGGTGGATGATGTCGGTGAAAAACAACACGGCCTGCTCAGATCTGATGCTGGTGATGGCCCGGACCTCGATCCACTTCGAGAACTTGTCGATGGCCACCAACAAGTCGGTGAAGCCCCCGGGCGCTGGGCGGAAAGGCCCCACAAGATCCAACCCCCAGACCGCGAAAGGCCATGTTACAGGGATGGTCTATAGGGCGTGCGCCGGGAGATGCGTCTTTCTTGCGTAAAATTGGCACCCTTCGCAGGTGCGCACGACTTCGTTCACGTCGGCTACGGCGGTAGGCCAGTAAAAGCCTTACCGGAAAGCGTTACCCACGAGGGTACGCGGCGCCGCGTGGTGTCCGCACACCCCGGTGTGGATGTCGCGGATCTACTGCTTTCCCTCGGGGATGGGGATGCATCGCTGCAGAATCCCTGAGGCGTTGCGTTTGTACAGCTCGTCGCCGACCGAGACAAAGGTCTTGGCCCTTCTGGCGATGCGGCGCCCCTCGGTCCGGTCCGAGGGCAGCTCCCCGCGGTCGATCCACGCGAGGAATGGCTGCGCCAGTCTTGCGGTCATGTGTCCACGTCGATTTCCATGGCCTCGACCGAAGAATTTCCAACGTCGAGGGCTTCGAGCCCCTCTTTCGAGGGGTCCTCTTCCATGGGCTCGACCTCCTCAGCCCCCGAGGGCGTCTTGAGGGCTCCGGCCCTTCGCTCGAAGTTGACGAAGGGTTGGTCGAGGTCGCGGGCGAAGACGTTCGGAGGAACGGTGATTCGCCCTGACGCGATCTTGGCCAGCTGATCCGCTTCCTCGTTGTATTTGCGCACGATATGGTTCAGCTCGAGGCCATAAAATTTGTCCTCGAGGCGGCGAACCTCGTTGCAATACGCCTCCATCTTTTCGTCGCGGCAGCTTGCATTCTTCATCACTTGGTCGATGACCAACTGAGAATCTCCCCGGACGTCGAGGCGTTTGACACCGAGGTCAATGGCGATGCGGAGCCCAGCGAGGAGGGCTTCATACTCCGCCATGTTGTTCGACGCCGGGAAGTGCAAGGGAACCACGTACCGGATGTGCTCTCCGAGGGGTGAAATGAAGAGGAGGCCCGCGCCTGCCCAAGCTTTCATCACCGACCCGTCGAAGTACATGGTCCAACACTCAGCTTGGATCTGTGGTAGTGGAAGTTGGACGTTGGTCCACTCAGCGACGAAATCCACTAAGGTTTGCGATTTTATCGCTTTTCGCGGCGCATAGGAGAGAGTTTCTCCCACAAGCTCCATCGACCACTTCGCTATTCTACCCAAGACGTCCGGGTTGCGGACTATCTCCCCCAAAGGGAAAGATGAGACCACGGTGACCGGGTGGGCCTCGAAGTAGTGTCGCAGCTTTCGTCGCGCGAGCACTACAGCGTAGATTGGCTTCTGGATCTGTGGGTACCGTGCCTTGGTCTCGGTCAGCACCTCGCTGACGTAGTACACCGGCCTCTGGACCGGCAGAGCGTGACCCTCCTCTGTCCTTTCCACGACGATGACGGCGCTGACAACTTGCGTTGTCGCAGCCACGTATAGGTAGAGGGGCTCGCCGTTCTGCGGCGGCGTGAGGATCGGTGCGCGTACGAGTGACGCATTTAGCCCGTCGAGGGCTTTTTGGGCTTCGGGGGTCCATGAAAAGCGTTCGTGCTTTTTTAGGAGCCGGTACAAAGGTAAGCCCTTTTCACCAAGTCGAGAGATGAAACGGCTGAGAGCCGCGAGGCAGCCCAGTACATTTTGCACCCCCTTGAGGTCCCGAATTGGCCCCATCCGTTCCAGGGCCGAGACTTTTTCGGGATTGGGTTCGATGCCTCGTTGGGAGATGATGAAATCCAATAGCATGCCCCGCGGCACCCCGAATACGCATTTTTCCAGATTTAATTTTACCCCGTTCGCCCGGAGGCAACCGAATGCGATTTGCAAATTGTTTACCAGATCGTCCGCCTTTCTGGTTTTCACAACGATATCGTCTACATATGCCTCAACGGTCCGCCCGATGTGGCTTCCGAAAACGTGTTGCATACATCGCTGGTATGTAGCTCCAGCGTTTCGGAGGCCGAACGGCATAGTGACGTAGCAAAACATGCCAAACGGGGTGATGAAAGAAGTCGTGAGCTGGTTGGACTCTTTCATCTTAATCTGATGATAACCGGAATAAGCATCAAGAAAGCATAGCAATTTGCACCCAGCGGTGGAGTCTACTATCTGATCTATTCGAGGCAAAGGGAACGGAACCTTAGGGCATGCTTTGTTTAAACCGGTATAATCTATGCACATACGTCATTTTCCGTTTTTCTTCTTAACTAAAACAGGATTAGCAAGCCAGGTCGGGTGAAGTACCTCTTTGATGAATCCGGCTTGCAGGAGCTTATGCACCTCCTCCCCGATGGCGCAGCGCTTTTCCTCGTTGAACCGCCGCAGTCGCTATACCACCGGCTTGGAGTGAGGCTGGATGTCGAGGCTGTGCTCGGCGACCTCCCTCGGAATACCCGGCATGTCCGAGGGTCTCTACGCGAAGATGTCGGCGTTGGCGCGGAGGAAGTCGATGAGCACTGCTTCCTATTTGGGGTCGAGGGTGGTGTTGACCCTCAACGCCTTGCCCTCGGGGGCATTGGGGTCGAGGGGCACCGCCTTGGTGTGCTCTGCAGCCTCGAAGGTGCCTGCGTGCCTTTTGGTGGAGTCGACGGCCTCGTTCGCCATCTTCTCCAAGTCCGCCACCAGGGTCTCGCTGTAGGCGAGCGCTTCCGCGCCCTCGACGCACTCGACGTCACACGCGTAAGCATGCTCGTACGACGATCCCACGGTGATGACGCCCTTTGGCCCCGACATCTTCATCTTGAGGTAGGCGTAGTTGGGGACCGCCATGAACTTGGCGTAGCACGGACGCCCGAGAATGGTGTGGTACGCTCCTGGGAATCCCACCACCTCGAAGGTGAGGGTCTCCCTCCGAAAGTTGTCGGGGGTGCCAAAGCAAACGGGTAGGTCGATCTGCCCGAGGGGTTGGACCCGTTTTCCCGGCGCGATGCCGTGGAACGGCGCCTTGCTTGGCCTTAGCTGGTTCGTGCCGATGCCCATGAGCTCTAAGGTGCGGACGTAGAGGATGTTGAGGCTGCTGCCCCCGTCCATCAGCCCCTTGGAGAATCACGTGTTGCCGATGACGGGGTCGACGACAAGTGGATAGCGCCCCGGATTCGGGACATAGTCCGGGTGGTCCTCGCGACCGAAGGAGATGGTCTCGTCTGACCAGGCGAGGTAAGTTGGCGTCGCAGGGTGAATGGAGAAGACCTCTCGGCGTTCACGTCTTTGCTCCCGGGATGTCGCATTCATTGTGGGGCCCCCACGATGAAGAAGACATTCTCCACATGGGGGAACTCATCGTTGCCGCCATCACCCGTACCCTTCTTCGGGCCATCCTCCTTCGCGGAGGTGCGCCTGTAGTAACCCTTGATCATCTCGCACTGTTCGAGGGTGTGGCCGACAGGGCCCTTATGGTACGGGCATGGCCTCTTCAGCATTTCGTCGAACAGGCCTCCTCCCTGAGTAGGGCCTCGAGGGCCTTTGCGGCCTCGCTCGACCACGAGGGCCTCGTCAGAGTCCTCGCCCTGCTGCTGCTGCTGCGCAGCTTGCCGAGGCTTCCTGCCCTTGCCGCCTCGTTTCTGCTTTTTAGCCTTTCCCTTGGACTTGCTGTCCTCCGCGGGCAGCTCCTCCGCGCGCTTCCCCTTGGTCTTGCCGTCGAAAATCGCCCCAACAGCCTCCTCCCCGGAGGCGAAGTTGGTAGCGATGTCGAACAACGCGTTAACGCTGGTGGGATGGTTTCGCCCCAGCTCGCGCACCAGCTCCCGACAAGTCGTGCCTTCGAGGAAGGCGTGGATGATTTCGGAGTCACCCACGCTCGGTATCTCGGTGCAGCGCTTGGAGAAGCGGCGGATGAAGTCTCTCAGCGGTTCGTCGGCCGCCTGCCGGCACCCGCGCAGGTCCCGGGAGTTTCCGGGGCGCACGTACGTGCCCTAGAAGTTACCCACGAACATCCTGACCAGGTCGTCCCAGTCGTGGATCTGGTTCGCGGGTAGGTGTTCGAGCCATGTCCGCGCCGAGTCCGCGAGATGAAGCGGAAGGTTGCGGATGATCATAGCGTCGTCGGTGGCCCCGCCCAACTGGCAAGCCAGACTGTAGTCGTTAAGCCACGTCTCGGGTTTCGTCTCGCCCGAATACTTGGTAATGGTGGTCGGCTGACGAAAGCGCGGCGGGATGGCGGCCGAACGGATTTTCCGGCTGAGGTTCCGGCGTCGGGCTTTTGTCCTCCTCGCTGTCGTAGCGACCCCGTCGTCGGGGGTGCCTACTGCGGGGAGGCGCCGTGTTCTGCCTCTTCTTGTTCAGGACGTTGCGCGTGTCACCGTCGTCGATGGCGCCTCGTGTGTCCACGAGTCGGTCCTTCGCGGACCTCCTCGTTTCGCGGTCGCCGGTTATGAGCGCCTTCCCGTCGTTTGTTGGTCGATGAGGCGTCCATGCGCCCCTAGGCGGGGTATGGATGGACTGTTCCTTATCCCGCTTGCTTCCTCCGGCTCTCGAACTGGCCTGGTGGCGCATGCGGGAGGCGGAACTTTCCGCTTGTTGAACGGCCGCTTTTTCGACAAGGGCCTGCACCTGGCGCCGCATGTCGCGTGCCTCTAGTGTCGATGGTTCGGGCATGGCCCGAATCAGAGTTACCGCGGCGATGAGCTTCTGGCTCGCCCGCGGCGGCATGGCAGGGCTGGCGTCGTTTCCATCACCCATGATGCGCGCTTGAGCAATGCGCCCGGCAGCTCGCGCACGTTCGCCGCGCTCGGGCTGCCGGGCTTCCAGAGCTGCGCGCAGCTCCTATACCTGCTGGCGCTCCTGTCGGAGCCTGGCTTCCAGCTCTTGCACCTGTGCGAGTTGTGCCTGCGCGAGTGCGCCTTCGCCCGATTGCTCGGCGGGCGCTAGTGGCGGTTCGTCGTGTCCGGCCCCGTCGCGCGTTTCTTCATCCTCTCCCACGGACTCTACCTCGCCGTCGAGGACGAAGCATTCCCGCGTGGGGTCGTACTCCCCTTTGCTGGAATCGTCGGAACAGGTGAGGCAGAAGTCCGCAATGGCCTGGAAGGTGGTAAGGCCTTCGCGGTCGCGGAGCCCGTAGTTGTCCAGGCCTGGGTGCTCCTGACCGCGCACACTTTCCCCGTCGTCCGACTCGGGCTGGGACCCGCCGGGCAAGAAAATGTCGAGGCTGCGGATCGAACCCAGCTGGTGACCCGGCGAATCCTCTTGCGCGTTCAGGTTGGCGCTGATTGCCGCGGAGTAGCTTGCGGCCGCGTTGCTCATTCCGTGCGGGAGCGGCGCCGGCCCGGCCACATTTTCCAAGCGTGCTCCCTCCGCGGGAGCCGCTGGTGGGGGTGCGCCCCCCTGTAATGCGGCAGCGGGCCGGAGCCACAGGTGTGCGTCCCAATCAGGTTGGACGACGCGTGGGGCAACGCGCCGTTCCACGCGAATCTGCAGCTCGTACAGTCTTCGATGTCTCCTGAGGTTGGGCGGCGTTGGCGGCGCCGGGGTAATAGCCATCATGCCGGGCGTCCTGGAGGCGAGCCGCATGAGGAGGCCCTCACCGGTCGCTTCGAACTCCAGGCTCCCAAACATGATCCGGTACCCGCGCGGAAGCGGGCCGGGGGACCCCGTGGCGGATCGTGGCGACATGGCCTTGGTGTGGCTTGCCGTCAAGGGAACTGATCGGGTGAAGTGGGTTGATCACAGCGCAACCCCCCTACATGGCGCGCCACTGTCGGTGCTGGGATTGGGCGGCCAATCCTTAGTGCCACACAGAATGCGCTGTGTCCCGTCCCCTGACAGTTGATGCAAGAGCTAGCACGGTGAGACAAGGGTTTATCCTGGTTCCAACCGTGAGGTCGTACGTCCAGCAGAGTGCGCTCGGGACACTGTACTATCTTGCACTGGAGTGCTTGCAGTGGGGGGCTACAAGCGAGGTGGGAGAGGAGAAGGAGTCTCCAAGTCCCGGAGTGAGGTGTGATTGAGGCAGAGTGTCAATACCGTGTGCGATGATGATCGTGTCTCTGCGCGTTCGTCTCCCCCTGCCTCTCTCGCTCCCTTCCTCCTTTTATAGGCAAAGGAGAGAGGGGGAGGGGCTTACAAGTACAAGTACAAGTATAGTGTGTGCTACAGGGGCGTGCACTGGAGAGCATGGCGCGGGGCGTGCGGTCGTCCTTGACCCTGGCAGGGGATTTATGGCGAGCTCCGGCTTCTGCGGGCGTCATGGCCGTCCCTGTGCTTGTCCTGGAGTGGTTTCGAGGGGTGTCGTTGCCGTAATCCGTGCCCAGCTGCCCGCCGCTGGTTGATTCGAGGGCGTGGCAGGTGGGGAAGGACGGGAGTTGGCGGCACAGGGGTAGGCATGGCGGTTGCTGTCGACCACAGTGCGCGGCGTGCCCGGTTTACCGGGGAATGGCCGAGAGTTGGTGGATTTGACCCGGCGTTCGTCATCACCGGGCCGCGCCTGATCGGAGTCCGTACTTGGTCGCTGCTCATATATTCGTTCGAGGGTTCTTCACGCCCATTCGAGGGCTGCTCCGGGGGGGGGAAAGGACGGGAGCGGGTGGAATAGTGGTGCGGAATGACGCCTGCAAGTCCGCACAGGGCCTTGCGCAGTGCCGCATGCGTCCGCACAGTGGCGGTGGGGGCGCATAGTGACCGGAGCAGGTAGAACAGCGAGCTCTGTGGTGTCAGCGGCGCGGCGTGGGGGGAGATCGCCTTTTGACTTTGGAGCCCGCCGGATGGGGCGGGCGTTAAATGCCGTTGTCGGGCGGGGCGCCGGGGCATGCCGCGTTGAGTAGAGGGGTGGCCTCGAGCGAGGCGGAGTTCGCGTTGCGCCTGATCCGGGGGGCCCGGGTCCCTCGAGCGAGGCGGAGATGGGGGTCGCTACTTGGGTCCCTGCGACAGGCGAGCTCAGATGGCTGTTGTGGGCCGTGAGTTGTGACGGGCCGCGTTGCCTTTGTGGCCCTTCCGGGCTGCCGGTGATTCGGCCTTCTGTGTTTAACGTTTTTTGAGGGTGATTACCCCGATGGTTAGGGGACTCCCTGGGACTGTCCCCGACAATATGATAGAAAAGTGTAATCATTATTATAATTTATTAGTAAAAGACTAATAACATCAAAATTAACTATATTGTTCACCTAAATGAATCTTCTGCTTCCGAGCTTCTGTACCATGCTTATTGATCCCATGCAACTGGATTAGTGGAGTTATGCTCTTTTCTCTTGATCAAAAAGAGATATGCTTTTTTTTGGGTAGAACCAGAGCTTTCATTCATTCATAAGAGTGAGAACTACAATCAGCTGAGAGAATAACAAGCAGGCTTGACGGCGGTTGCTGCCACTCCCCCATCAAAACACCACTAGAGACTAAATTTGCACACTCATGTGCCACTCTATTACACAAATGACTATCAAAGCACAAAACAAAACTCTCAAAGCCCTGGCTAAGAACACGGATGCCCTCCAGTAATGGAGACGTGTTGACATCCAAAATTGGCAATAGTGCAAATCGGTCTGACCGGTATGCACAAACCGGTCAGACCGGTTTGGGTAATGTTGTTAAAATATAATTTGGACTTCACCATTGTGTAGCTCTCGTCGAGGCGATCAAGATGCATATGTGGAACGCCTAATTTGGACTCCGGATGAGAGAGTTGCGACTTCGACAAGATTTGCTCTCGAGGGAAACCGGTCTGACCGGTTTGCCCAACCGGTCAGACCGGTTTGGGTCTGTAATTCGAGTAGGTTTAGGACTCTATGTTTTATCCCGTATTGTAACCGAATTTGAAGGGGTACGACTTCCCCAGCCTATAAATATAAAGGCTCAAGGCCGATTGAGGTGTTCCCAATTGAACCAACATATTTGTCCTTTACTTTTTATCCCTCAAACCATAATCTCTTCCAAACCCTATCCTCTGTTCTTTGCTCGTCTCTACGGCGTTCAAGGGCGTTCTAGGTGGCCTGCCGACCATAAAGCAACCCTAGCTTGCTTGAGCTCCGACGGGGTCCCTCCCGAGCTCGAGTTTCTAGGTCTTCACGATCTCCCGCCTGAAAGCGGTCTGACCGGTTCTTCAAACCGGTCTGGCCGATTTGCCACGGGGAGGTCGGGGTGTTGGCCATTGTGACGGCCGTGCTGCACGTTCGTGTGTTCTCGGGTGTGTTTGCACATCTTCGTGTCAACATACTTTTTGGCGACTCCCCTGGGAAAGAAGATCTTGGTTCCAAAACCGATCTAGTTTTCTCCAAAGAAGATGGGCTTTATCTCCGATTCCGACAACAATGACATCGTTGCAGCGACGATGGAGGAGCTCACTGAAGAGGAGCGCAAGGAGTACCTGATCGCTATGGAACACTTCAAGGCGCAATTCTTGAAGGGTTTCAAGAAGGATTGTGGTGGCTCCATTAGAAGGGTCGAGGGATTCTTCATGCCTTCTTTCAAATTGACTAATAGTCAAGTGGAAGAATTTCCCAAGGTAAATAATGACCCATCTGATCTCATGAAGCAATTATCACTTAAGATGGATGAGAAATTTTCAGTAGCAAATATTATTGGTGATAGGCTTGCTTCTTTATCCGATGAATTAAGTATATTAAAAAAGAATAAACATATTGTAGATGATTCTTTTTCATCGGATGACATAAAATTTAGTTCGTTAGGTGTGCTAGAAAATATTTTAGATCCAAATTTGGGCATACCGGCGAATTTCTTTGCTAGACAGACATCACATGTACCATCGGCCAGCAAATCGGTCAGACCGGTTTTCCAAACCGGTCAGACCGGTCTGCCCAGTTTCACAGCTGGTCAGGCCGTTTCTGTGGTTGGTAGTCCTTTGTCTTCAGCAATGCCTAGTTCGGCCGCTTCTGGTCGAACTAATGAGATTGGTATAGGTAATTCATGTTTATATCAAAAACCATATCCTCAGGAATTTGATCTGGTTCCCTATCCTGCTGGTTGGCGTGTTCTCGAGTTCACTAAATTTAATGGTGTTGAGTCAATACATTCTCCAGTTAGGAATAGCGGGCTTTCACGAGGCTTTGCGTGTGCGCTTATTCTCATTATCTCTTACTGGAAAGGCTTTTGCTTGGTTCTCTTCGCTCGCTTCGAATTCTATACAAACATGGAGTCAATTAGAGCGTAGATTTCGAGATCACTTCTTTAATAGAGAGAACGAAGCTAAAATGATAGATTTGACATTGGTTACACAAGGTCGCGATGAATCGGCCATTGATTATTTTAGAAGATTTAAAGATGTTAAGAACCGATGTTTAGGTTTGACAATTTCTGAGAAGGATTTAGCTAATTTGGCTTTTGCGGGTTTACAACCTCATTTGAAGGAAAAAATTGAAGGATTTACTTGTGTTAATTTTTTTGCAAATGATGGTTATGAATTTAGAACATAGATTAAGAAATACAAAAGAACCCGTTAAAACTCATCAGTCCAACGTGCATATTGTTGATCATAATTCTGATAGTTCGGACGATGAGGGTAAAGAAATTTGTGCTGCTGAGTTTGTTTGGCCATCAAAGGCCGAACCATGTTCTTGCCCTTCACTCAAGCCGATGCAGAAAAATCGGCAAGGTGAACTGAAATTTACTTTTGATGTTGCCAAATGCGAGCATGTTTTTGATGAACTGCTCAAGAGAGGCAACATTCGATTGTCTCATGCTATACCATCGTCGGAGAACCTGAAAGGGCATGCATATTGTAAGTGGCATAATTCTTTTTTGCATGCAACTAATGATTATAATATTTTCCGTCGACAGATACAATCGGCCATTAATAAGGGACGATTGTTATTAGCTGAGACAATAATTGATGAAACTCTTCTATCTGTTCATACTTTGAATCTGAATAATCCCAAAATACTTATTCGGCCGGAGCAAGCCGAACGAGCCAAAGGGAAAAATGTGATCATTAGAGAACCAAGGCCGAATAATGTCAATGACAAAATTTCGGCTAGAAAGGTGATGATTGGAAAGACTTTGGATGGAAAAGAGTCTCTAAAGATTACTATTGAAACATCTAAGCCCGGGGGCAAGAGAGTTCACCTAAAAAAGGTCGGTCCGCTGATCAGGCGAAACCGGTCAGACCGGTTTCTCAAACCGGTCAGACCGGTTTGTCCCAGGATCGACCAAGAACTCTCAAACCTAGGTGCTCGGAAGTGGGTACTTGTAAGGTGGATGATCAGTTCCTTAACAGGTATACAAAGGCCGTTCAAGTTGATCGGCCAACAAAAAAGAAATCAAAAGCAACATCACGTCGGAATAATTCTACAGCTCCAAGAGGGAATAGCAAGCACCAAGGTGATGTTATTACTGTGTTTCCCCCCACAAAAATTGTATACTACTATGCCATGGGTATTTCCCGCATTAAATTCTCAATATCCTACGTGGGATCAAGGGGTATGGATGCAATACCTCCCTATGCCACAACCACGTCAGGATTATATGGGGAAAAGTCCCAGGACTCCAGTGCATGACCGATTGGGTTCCTACCAATCAGGTCCGGCGCCAGCCACTAAAGCGGTCAGACCGGTTTCATCAAACCGGTCAGACAGGTTGCGGTCTGATCAGAAGCCACGTGTTCCTTCTAAACAAGAGTACCGTGTCAAGAAGAAGAAGGAGGATGTGAAGCCCGTAGTTGATCCAAAGCAGACTAAAGTTAATGGGTTTGTGACAGTTGGTGATATTCCAGCAATTATGCAAGATTTTAATAAAGAGCCGATTGTTATTGGAAATTCGGCTGCTGTTGCAAATAAAGGATCAGTCGAGACAGATGATCATGAAGCTAGCAGTAGCAAGTTTGCAGAAAAATACTATCAACCCAGATGGTGTCCATCGGGTTTGAATCATACACAGAAAAGAAAGTTGCAACGCTTGCGCAATAAAGAGAAAAGGGAGCAGGAAACAGAGATGTTGAGAAGTGAAAAACTTAACAGTCACAAACACATGATTCCTCAAGGCAAGGTGTGGCGAATCAGGTCAAGTGGCCAGCCCAGCAGCCAAAGCGGCCAGACCGGTTTCGCCAACCGGTCAGACCGGTTTCGGAGGATCCGGTACAAGACAGTCAGCCGAATCAGTGGTACTTGGTTCGGTTCTCGATGATTTTGTGGCGACAGGGGAAGAATTTGCTTGTCTCCACTTTGGACCTCATGATGCTGTGTTCTCTAAGCCTAAGGAATCGATTGATCACTTGGAAGCTTTATATATGAAATGATATATCAATGGAAAGCCTATTTCACGGATGCTAGTCGATGGAGGGGCTGTTGTGAATCTCATGCCTTACACTCTCTTCAAGTAACTTGGCGGGAAAGATGAAGAGTTGGTCAAGACAAATGCGACGATTACCGGCGTGGGAGAAGATAAGCATATTAATATAAAGGGAATTGCTTCCGTTGAATTGGCTATTGGAAGCAAGACGCTCGATACAGTCTTCTTCATTGCAAAGGTGCAAGGTAACTTTAGTTTAATTCTTGGATGCGATTGGATTCATGCAAATCAATGTGTGCCCGTCTACCTTGCATCAATTACTTATTCAGTGGATCGGTGATGAGACTGAAGTGATACATGGTGATAATGGTTTTTATGACCGATCTTGATCTTATTGATACACATGGGCTTATCGGGGTTGTCTGTCCGATTAAGAATTATTCAGTTGCAACAAATATGTTTTGTCCTTGCTATGTGAAGACCGATGAAAAATCGGCTTCGTTTGTGATAATCAGTGGCTTATGCAAGTGAGTCGCCTAAAACCGGTCAGACCGGATTTGGAACAGGTCAGACCGGTTTGCTCAGACCATTCAAATTTAGAGCGGCTTCAGCAGCAAATTGATCACTATCGGGCGTATATGAACGATATGTGTACAGCAAGAAAAGTTCATGAGTAATTCGACTATTATATTCATTCTTTGGGCCGATTTCTCGGTTTTTGTGATTAAAATAATTTATGGATGCAATATTGGATTAATTTATCATTCTTCAATTCTCAAGTTGAAGTGTTTCGAAGACCAATTAACATTTAAAGCAATTTGGCCGTTTTTTGCATCCATGATGGTCTACAAGCGTGGGGATGGTTTTGTTCAAAAATTTCATAAGTTAGATCTTGATGATAATCTGATCTTGGCCATTTTCGTCGTGATTGCGGCATATTAATTAATAAGGCCGATTGGAATATTTTACGCTAACAAGCAAGTCCTCTATGGTTCTTTTACTTCGGCTAAAGGTTTTTTGATTCAAGGATATGAAGCTGGTGGATGTTATTATACATTTTCAGTTGTGAGTATAGAAGACCAAAGACCAATTGCTATTCATTGTAATTAGGTCAGTTCGTACATCCATGATCATTTGAAGTACAAGATTGACATTGAGCCAAATTCTAGACAATCATGGCCGAAGTAGTATATATTCAGATTCATATCTCATGGAAGATGCAGGAATATGAGCAGCATGGTGAATTCATCGTCATGAGAATCAAGATATATGGAGAATTGGATTTTCCATCATTAGAGACAAGTTGTGATTGATGTGCGAGTGCTTGTCATTGTTTCAGTGCAATTTTGGCTTGAAGAAATGTTTCTTGCTACGCAAGCTTTACCAAGAAACAGGGAGGCATGTGTTGACATCCAAAATTGGCAATAGTGCAAACAGGGTAATGTTGTCAAAATACGATCTGGACTTCACCGTTGTGTAGCTCTCATCGAGGCGATCAAGATGCATATGTGGAACGCCTAATTTGGTCTCCGGATGAGAGAGTTGCGACTTCGACAAGATTTGCTCTCGAGGGAAACCGGTCTGACCGGTTTGCCCAACCGGTCAGATCGGTTTGGGTCTGTAATTCGAGTAGGTTTAGGACTCTATGTTTTATCCCGTATTGTAACCGAACTTGAAGGGGTACGACTTCCCCAGCCTATAAATATAAAGGCTCAAGGCCGATTGAGGTGTTCTCAATCGAACCAACATATTTGTCCTTTACTTTTTATCCCTCAAACCCTAATCTCTTTCAAACCCTATCCTCTGTTCTTTGCTCATCTCTACGGCATTCAAGGGCATTCTAGGTGGCCTACCGACCCTAGAGCAAACCTAGCTTGCTTGAGCTCCGACGGGGTCCCTCCCGAGCTCGAGTTTCTAGGTCTTCACGATCTCCTGCCTGAAAGCGGTCTGACCGGTTCTTGAAACCGGTCTGACCGATTTGCCACGGGGAGGTCGGGGTGTTGGCCGTTGCGACGGCCGTGCTGCGCGTTCGTGTATTCTCGGGTGTGTTGGCACATCTTCGTGTCAACAAGACGCTATGGAGCACTGGTGATTCCCCAGCTTCCAAAGATTCACTAGATCCTAGCTGTCTGTTGCCACACACACTTTTTGGACTTCCTTCCTTGTGCGTATTCCAGACCTTCCTTGCACGCTAGTGCTTCCATGGTCAGAGCTTCCAAGCATTGGTTCTTCCATCTCGCACAGCCCCCCAAGAATTGCCCCTCATGGTCATGCATTTCCATTCCAGTTACTCATGATCATCCATCCCGTGGGTAATATGCTCCATCAACGTTGCACTTAACCCAATCTGGGTCAGGTGGCTTCCTTCCGTTTTACCTCTCTCACCTGATTTGGCTTTTCGATCGTCTAAAACATTATTTGCCAAAGATCAAAAGCCGTATTATGTGCCTAGATGACTGTCATTTGTTCCTCGCCATCCAGAGAGCCCACATCCCACAGATAATCACTGCAGCTTCCTTTGTAGAACAAATTTCAGCCGTGAGTGAATCCCTCACCCAAGTTTTTGGATGCAACCTCGGTAGTTTAACCCCAGCGAGGGTCCTCGTATTTTCCCAGAAGAGTTTAGGTACCGTGCAATCCATGAGGACATGCCTGATAGACTCCTCATGAGCACCACAAGTTTCATAAACTGCAACAAAAGAGAGATGCCTTTTGAGATCTGGTGGACCCCCCGTCGGATAGCTAAAAACTGGGTCATATGGTTTTGACTTTTGAGTGCAAATCATGTCATGCACGCAGGTCGTGATTGGGCAACTTGGGCAGATGCGAAGTGCTTTTTCTGTTGAAGCATGCCCTTATGTGATTGATTATTTTATTTGGAAGTATACTTATTAACATAATTTTGTATCACATAAACAAAATATACTGAACTAGAAGCTGGTCAAATTTGAGTCTCATACTAACATAATAAACTACATATATACGTTGTAAAAGAAAAACAAAAGGTACAATTTTCTTGGACATTAGCATACCACATTGTATTTGGCCATCGGATTATGTCTTCTAGTTTTATCTTGTAAATTTTAGGATGGCGTTGTGATTGAGACTTAACTTGTGCGTTAGAGCCTTGTAGCATTGTAACATTCCGAAAAATTACGTATGATTTGTTGAATGAAAAATGTAAATTTTAAAATTTTTGGTAAATTGTTGTGCAAGCAAACAAACATATAAGGTTGTATTCAAATTGCTCCCTTTATTCCTAGGCAATTTAATTTAAAATTAAAAAAATGAATTGAAGTGCTAAGGATTAAATAGTTTGATTTGATTTTTATTGGGTTTCTTGGTTCTTTGTTTGGATTTGAATTCAAATCTTAGATTCGAATTCAAATCAATTAACAAACTAAGTTTCAAACCCTTCTAACTGTCGTGGGTCGAATCCCTTTTTTCCAAAGTCCGAAACGCCTCCCTGATCTCTCACTTCAACTCGCAAGCCGTCCCTGATCTCTTTTCCGAGCCAGCCAGCCTGTTCAGCCCAGCTCAGCTTCCGGCCCATCTCCGGCCCAAACTGCAGCCGCGCCTCCTCTCCTTTCTTTTCTCGCTGGCGAGCGGGACCCACACGCGAATTGTGCATCTTCCCCCTTCTTTCTTCTCTCCCACGCCCGGCGGAAAGCGCCGCTCCCGGCCAATCCTGGCGCCCGAGCTTGTACGGCCCATCGCGATCGCGACGCGTGGCCTGGGCACGGACGCCGAGCCACCCCGACCGTCCAAGCCCTCAAACCCTAGCGCCTATCCTATAAAACCGACCCTCTCGATCGTCTCCCACCTTGAGCCGCCGCCACCCCCGTTGGGGTTTTCCCAGCCTACAATCCGAGAGGGCGAGGGGAGGAGAAGGAGCAGAGGAGAGTGGAGAAGAGGGAGACAGGCCAAGGGAGCAGCGGAGGTGAAGCTGGAGCACCCTGCCGCCGCAACGCCACCGAGCTGCAGACCGCCGCCGCCGAGGAGGAGCCGGACCGGAGCTGCTGCGAGGAGGAGGCGTCCGCCTGGGTTCCGCAAGTCAACACCGAGCTGCCGCGAACCCCTACGCCACCTGGGTGAGCCACCACTGCCGCACCCCGTTCTTCCCCTGTTCCGATCGTGGTGCCGCCGTGTCGCCGCCGCTTGCTAGCCTCTGTCCCGGCCTTCATGCCGATGATCTTGTGCAGGATCCTCGTCGCGTCGCTGTTATCCAAACCGCACAACCGCCGTTGCCCGCTCGCTGACCCAAGGCCGCCATGGCCGTCGCGCACCGGGACTGCCCGGATCGTGCGAGCGCCGCTGTGGCCGTGCCGCGTTCAAGCCGAGGCTTGAAGCGCGCGTGCGCGAGCCAAGTAAAACCAAGGCCTAGCCTTCGCCTTTCTTCCCCGTTCGCTTAATCTCTGCTTTGGCCGTCGCCGCCGGCCCTGCCGGGTCACCATGGCCGCGTCGCCGCCCACCTTCGTCGGGAAGCCGCTTCGTCGGCCGATTCATCCTCCTTTCTTGCCGAACACCTTCGCAAGGCTTAGCCCAACTTTTTTCCCCTTCTACCGAGCCTCACCGACATTTCCTTGGCCCCACCGTCGTTGGCGGCCGCCGCCGGCCGCGCGCCAGGGCGCGACGTCGCGCACTCGTCGCGCGTGGTTGAGCCACACCGCAGCCACACCAATCCCAGTCTGCCGAGGCCACAGAAGATCTAGCCGAGCCACAAACTAATCCCGTGCGCCCGGTGCACCGTGGACCTGTCTCACGGCGTACCGTGGACCACGTCCACCCAGCCGAGTCCAGCCGATCCGCGTCCATGGGCCGCCAGCCTTGCCTTGATGGGCCGACCCAATACTTTTGGCCCATAACCAGCCCGCGAAGCCTTTTCCCTTTTCTTTTTCTGTTAACCGCTGACAAGCCGGCCCACCTGCCATCCTCCCTGTTAGACTGACATGTGGGCCCAGTTGACCACCGCTGACCATTGACCGTTGACTGGTCAACGTTGACCAAGTCAACGTTGACGTCACCCGGGCCCACGAAGACGTCAGCAAAGCCGGCCCCACTGATGACGTCATGCTGACGTCAGCAGTGATGACGTGGCATGCCCTGGTGCTGCCACGTGTCCCAGCCTGAGTGTTTTTCTTTTTTGGAATTATTTAATATTTTCAGAAAATGATTTAAACTTTGAAAATTCATAATAAATCAACCGTAGCTCAGAAAAATATGAAACCAGTTTCTATATTTTTCTAAAATCATGACCTACACGTTAGTGTAGAGTTTGGTATTGTTTGAGTCTTCTTGCTTCGCTGTTTTGGTGTTTCTTTGCTAGTAGCTCCCGTCTTTATTTTATTTCCGCATAAATAGGAGCTTCGGAGTCGCCGAAGGAAGCTGACGACAACACCAACTACCGGAACGAAGAGGACAAGCAATGCCCAGGTTCATGCCCAGCTATTCTCTGAAATACCTAGTAGACATGCAACTAGTATGGTAGTGCTTTACTTTACTCGCATGATGATGATATGCCTGCACTGCCTTTTATCTACCATGTTTCCTTGATACCTATTATCCACTTTATGAGAATGCTATGCTTGCATGTGTTGGGATGGTTGTGATTGATCTTCTTGGCGTGAGTTGGGTGGCTTGGGAGGAGGAGTGCAGCTAGGCGGTGGAGGCGAGTGATAACAACCCGGTCGTTTGATCAGGGTGCTTTGGAACTGCACTCGGACAGTTCCTATGGAGTACTTGTTGCGGGTACATGGTTACTTTGGATACTTTTGAGGAGTTTGGGCGGCCATACCTGTAATGGGTGCCGATCGTGGACCGTTGCGGCGGATCGCTTTGACGCTGATACTCGCCTTACCGACAATTAAGGGTCGTATCGGGATGACCCGGACGTTGGAAATTACAGTGCTCACCATCTACCCAGTATGGGGAGGGTTCCAGCAAGCCTACTGAGTGCGGTACTAGGACTGTAGGAGAATCGAGTATGATATGTGTAAGGGGGACTCGTTGCGGCGTACTCTCCCTGATTTACCACAGCCCCCGACTGGCCCCGGTGGGAAGGTTTCACATCCCTGGGGCAGATGTTAGCGTGCAGATGTTTCCCGAGCCCAGGGAAGCAGGATGCTACCGTTACTCCTTAGGGTCTTTGCTGTGGGCTGTGTCTCAAGACGGCTGGCTACCGTCTGCAGCCCAGGTGGTTTCTGGAGCGCAACCTCTGCAGAGTGAAAACTATACGTATAGCCGTGTCCACGGTCACAAACGATCCTTCATCTGGCTTATTCTGATTAGCATGGGATTCTGCTTTCTTACCTCATCCTTGATTTGGGTTATGAGAGGTTGGTCCAGCTGAGGCTGTTGAGACAAGGTGGGGAGGGAGCTCACCGAGTCGACTAGCGAGTGAAAGGAGTTGGCGGATGTTATTTGCGGGAACCTGTTGAGGCAGGACGAGCCCGATGTGGTTGTGAGTTTGATGGTTGGCTTGGGGAGAGTATGTGCTTGTGAGGAAAGGTGTGTGGAGATGAGATGATCTTGGTTAATGCTGCTGCTTGCGCATAGGAAACCCCATCTTACTTTTCTTGAATATTTTATTACTAGTTTAGGCCACTATAAAGCTTTGCCGCATATTATGGTTGGTGACGTGGACCTGTCCCAATTCCTTGGGGACAGTCTTTGGGTACACAGGAGAAGACACCGAGTACAAGATCCACCACAACGGGTGATGCAATGAGGGCTGTGCGCTGCGCTCAAGGATGCCTGTGGAGGTGAAGCCCCGAAGTGCCAGAAGCTTATAGCTATCCGCTGCGTAGCTGTTTTCCTTCTGTCGTTTAGCCCGGAGGGCTTGTACCATATCGCTTTGTATTTATGTCGTGTTTGAGGACCTTAATCAATGTATGGATGTGATTTCCGCTGAAATGAGTTCTGTACGTGATAGCTGTTGTTCCTGTGACTATCACACGGGTACAGGGAGTCGGATTCTCGTAATTGGGAATCCGGTTGGTTTCAAGCATATTCAAGGAAATATGCTGTAAACAACACATTATTAGGCAGAAAAGTGCTGATCCCACCTTGTAGAAACTAGCAGTTTTGAACCTTGCAATTTGGCTCCTGCGAATGTTAATGGCATTGAAGTTGCACCATGTAGATTTGGTGTCACTTTGTCTGTAATATTGCTCATGTATATTGCACAACATTCCCTCCGACTCCGAGATAAGAATGCAGCCGATACCGGGGAATACTAGGGAAACTTTATATTGTGATAGCGAAAACCCACTTGTGATGGTGGTATGCACAAAAAGTAATGTTTTGGGTATTCCATTAGTTTCAGATTATAATCCATTTAGATTATATATATAATCTAGCTTATATAATCTGACATGGACAAAGAATATATACTACAATTATAATCTAGACTATATAATATATACCCCCAGATTATATAACCCCATAAGCTGCGCACGATATGCTTATTTCAGATGATTCCAAACCAATAATCTAGAATTCTAATAATAATATAAAGCTGCATTTTCAAATACTGCTCACGTGCTGTATAGGTAGTTTGGAGTTCACTGTAAGTAGAATTATTACTAGTGAGCATAACTCAGTCGAACACGCTCTCACAATCTTGGGTTTATATTCCGCCAAATTTTCGTGAATTCTTTGGCAAATGAAATATGTGCACATTAATCAGCTTGTTCTCATTTGCTTCCTTTTTAATATTTACACTGTGTTAGACTGTTAGTGACATAAATACCTTAAGCTAGAATAAGTTATAATATCCACTGGTTATAGCTCGCTCCAGTGCATGCAGACGAACACACAACCTCATGAATCATGCACTTTGGGCTTTTCCGGTGGGTTGCAGGGCATCATTTGTTAAATAGACCTAGAAAATTCTTAAAATTCTGAAATCCCAATTTTGAAAAACCATTCTTATCAGAGTCGAAATGAAAATTCCACAATCCACAAATGGTGGTCATTTTTGGTGAACGAAAATATATTTGAAATCACTGCTGACAACATTTATGACTCATATTCTCCGGTTTAGATCAGTTTGGGAATTACTTCTGAGCCACATGCTTTTCGATCCGTATATTGAAAATTAAATGCCACTTGGCACAACTGAAATTGATATTCGTTCCTTTACCAAGATACCTATAGAAATTGATATTCTTTCCTTTACCAAGATACCTATAGAAAATTAAATGCCACTTGGCACACACTTCAATTCCTGAATATGGTAAAAGTCAGTTTACTTCTGTAGATGATCCTGCTAAAGATTAAAATGCATCAGGAACAGGCTCATGAAATATATTATTTGTGACATTGATCCTCGATTATTACCAAAGGGGAGAACATTTCTATGCAATCAGTGCATTTTTATTTCTATTGCCAGGTATATTGAGATTCTCGAGAAAAACTATCTAGCATTATCGTCATATCAAAGAAGTTTCAAAAATCTTAATAATCACCTGGTGAGGAATTTAAAAGTAAAAAAAAATAGCAGTGGTGTCAGTTAGTCGTTTCTTCTCTATAAATTTCTGGTACATGCTTATTTATCCCCTTTCCCGGATCAGTTTAATATGTGCAATAGTGTCAAATGTTTTTTTTTCACACAAGTTGTTAGATAATTCAACTGTCTAAAACCACTAACACATACCAGTTTTAACTGTAAAAAACGTAAATTGAGTTTTTGATGGACTGATAGTTGAAAATATAGTTTCTTCTCTTGGGTTTAGCAAACTTAGCTAGGTCTCTTGCTGATTTTTTCTTGAACATGGTTTAGTTCGTAGCTGCATACATCACAAGAAGCAGGTTTTCTTGCCCTCCTTCTTCATTGCAAAATACATCTTTTGCTGATTTTTTATGAAAGAAAGATTGCATTAGGGGCTTTTTCAATCGGGGAAAAGTTAGAGAATTTTTTTCAAACGAAATGTGCTCGAAAACAGTACCCTCAGGGTCTCCAGTGCCATGTGAAGCAAGCTGAGGAAAAGCCATGAAGAATCAGAGTGAAGTGTGAAGGGTGGGGAATATGGAGGATGGGCCGTTGCTCTCTGCCCCAAGTCCAACTGAAGGCCAATGCAAAGCACTACGAGGAAGGAAGATAAAGCATGAGGAGGCAAAAGGATTCACCTGAAGCCACACAAAGGAAAGCAAAAGAAGATGCAAAGCAATGCACACAATGCAAAGCACGGCTCCTCAGCCACACCGAGCAAAAGGATAAGGGAAAGCAGGATGATGCCTGCAGAATCTGATGGCACCCAGCTAGCATTGTCCTTCCTTGCATGCATGGCTCGGTAAGTTTACGGTGGACCTGTTCCTTACGGACGAGCATTGCGCAGCTAAGGGATCGAGCTAGCTTGTCTGCTAGCCTATCTTGTATAGGTAGATCCGTGCATCTTGTGTATAATGACTGAATCGAGCTCGTGCGGGCTCGCCTGCTCCAAGCTGATCCATTATGTCTCGTATGTAGGTCGCTTCGCTTGCTTGGTTCCGCCTATACAAACCAATCAAACACTATTCATTCGGTCTGTTTACTTTTATCTGCAATATACATGATTATTTAACATATATATATATACACACACTTCTGGCGGGAGTATGTCTTGGTGTTATGGCCATTCACTGAAGATCGGTCTTTCCGGGGTGCATGTTTCATTCTTCATGTGCACCTGTACTTGGGCATATATCATACCACTTTAGCTCTCTTACTACCGCTACTGTACTACTGTCTCGAGCTTTTTTATGGAAGATGCACTTTGGAAAGATCGAAGAGATGGTAGACATGGGGTATCCCGAATATATATCTGGATTGCGTGGTTGGCTCTTTAGGCGCGTACATCTTTCTGCCCATAAAAGTATGGGAGAAGGTACGGTGGACCACAAATAATAGGCGGAGGCATAATTCTTTCCCTCCTCCCTTCCCGAAGGAAGAAAAAAAAAGAAATAGTTTTTTCTTTTGAAATTGCAGATATCACATTTGGTGTATTTCATACTGTCTGGCTTTATTTGTGCTACATGCCCAGACATTTCGCCTGATGTTTTTCTTTTTGCAAGATACAACTTCTCCCGAAGGCCAAGGCAAGCACCTAATACTACAGAGATAACTTAACAGACAACTTGTACATTAATTTTTTTTTCTCTTATAGCAATATCATATCCCTTAATATTGTGAATTAAGTAAATGAATTTGAGTTGCATGGCAACAACAACTCGTACAAGTGGTCTCATACTCGTACAAGTGGTCTCGTACTCTTGAAATGTAGGTGATGAGGCAAAAGAATGGCCTTCTCTCAGCTTGATCCCTCTCCTCCACGTTAGCAAGAAACCTACGTGACACTGTAGGAGACGGTATATAAGACCATTGGTGCGTAACAATTTACCTACCTTACTAAATTGTTTTTTTCTTTTCTCCCGGAGAAACGCTATGGTAGATATATATGCAACCTGAAATTGGCTATATACCTAGGTTTTTTCTTCTCAAGCAAATTGATTTTCTTTAGCAAAATAACTAGATTGTTTTCTTGAGGGTAACAGTCACATAATATCCCGAGGCCATGTTTGAGCTTAATTTTTTTTGGAAATGTATAATGTTTGCCATTAGGCTTGACACAGTGTGAGAGATTGTGATGAAATTTTTGCAGATAGCGAACTGATCGTATGTCAGCTGGCAAAATTCTTCATGGTGGAACATGTCCACGTGAGTTCGAGTTCTTAACTTAGTAAAATTCAGGTGAGCACGCGTGAGCGTCTGGGTGTCATATGGACAAAAAAAAGGTTCATGCACATTAAAAGTGCATCTCTAGCATAAAACCTTCGTCCGTTTTATGCTAGACAGACAGGTAATAACAAATTAGATTTAAAAGTTTCGGCCGGCTCATCCATCTCTAACAATCATATTATATATACATATATAGATAGTGTAATGGATTGCTGATCTGGGTCCTTCCTGAAATTGCAGCTTGCTTCGTTCGTGTGAGCTCTGGCTGCGTTCGGTGTGGCTTTTAATTTGGCAAGGCACGACCTCCCCCCTCCCTCCATTCATTTGCTGACTCACCTCACCTATACTAAGGTATACTTGGCTAGCATTCGCGTGCGCTCGACTCTTTCCCCTTTCCAGAGGACATGATTGGATTGGATGTGGAAATGCTGCTTGGAGTTCATTGTATGTAGCTAGGAGCACAGTTTTGTTTTTCTCTTCCGACTTGCTACTCTGAACGAGCATGCATTATGTTGTCATTCGCAGCAATCACACTAGCAGATGGCGTGGCAACAGCTTGCCCGTCTGCATCTCCTCACTCATCGAGTTGTTGTTGGATGCAACCGAGGCTCACTTGAAGGCAAGCATAATATGTGCCCGACCATCTATTCTTTAACCAAAGACCTGCCTCGGATCAATCCCACCACTTTCGTCTACCTCTTCGAGTCGGGCTGATGGGAGGTGCTCATCAGCAACTGGGTGTGGACGGACCTTCCCTCAGAGATGCCCGGCTGCTTGGGAATGGTGCCGCGGGTGTTGCTGGAAGCTATGGGCTCCAGCAGAGGGAGGACGACTTGAGGAGCAATGACCCGGATGGCCTGCTCAGCGGGCCAACCTCCGGACTGCAGCACGGTGACATGGAAAACCACCACCACCAGCAGGTCTGCTGGGAACGCTTCCTCCAGAAGAAGACTATCAAAGTCTTGCTCGTGGAGAGTGATGATTCAACTAGGCAGGTGGTCAGTGCCTTGCTTCGTCACTGCATGTACGAAGGTTTGTTCATCCCAATTCATCCTTCTGACCCCTCTATTTGTTACTTAAACAGCTCTGTTTTTACTTAAAAGAAACTGTCTCTATTTAGCATATGCCATCTATATATTACCATGGCCTTAAAATTCACATCTACAGCCTCAATCTTTGCTCCAGATTTTAATTTTGATGACCGGAATAAACCGAACAAAATTCCATCACAGTATTAGAGGGTGAGAGTATGAATTTACCTCAGCCCAGGGGGGATCTCTGGTTCAGAACAACAACTTCAATGGCCTAGTGGCCTACCCACCTTCCTACCATATCATGATTCCAGTTAAGACTAAATTCATGCTTCGACCTGATCAGGCACTGCAAGTATAAGCCGTTACTGTTGGAAGACAGCTATGCAATGCTAGGATAAATGGCATCTTTTCTACCTTAAACTAGGAAATCATATAAGTACAGGATCATGGATTGTTACCACTGATATGCAAGGGTATCTAGGTTATCAACATGTTTAGGGTCGAAACCTTGGATGTAGATGTGCTAGAACCTTACGAATAGCCACAATCAAGGGATGTTTAATGAAGGAGGCGGCAAGGGTTTTTTTTTTGAACGGAACGGCAAGAGAGTTGCCGTAATTTTTATTAGAAGAAAAAACGGAAAGAACGAACAAAAGAACAAACAGACAACTCAACTCAAAAAGAAAAACCCAAAAAACAGAAACAAAAAACAAAAGAAGAGAGCGCAAGAGCGCGACCAACTCTAACAACTCTCCTGCGACTAAACCAAGGCCCCCAAAGGGCCAAACACCATTGTAGCTCTTCTGAATTGCTGGACGTCCTCTTTGATCAGGAAGGCTACTTCCTCAGCTTGCTTTGCTGATTGGCCTTAAATGCTTATGGCCCATCATGACTCTAAAACCATAATGGGTCATAATCCATCCTAGCGGATCCAATCTGGTTGGCTCCAAACCATACATCAAACAATCTCTCATTTGCATTAGGGTCAACTATGCAAGTATTTTAATGATTGAACCCTTTAAGATTGTGACTGGACATGTTGATGTATACGGTCATGAACCAAAACATATTTTCAATACACGTGAATTGATCCCTTTGTTGCATTATATAGTCAAGCTTAAAATGAGATTCGTGCCACTCTTGTGGTAGCTCAACCATTCATGGTTGCCCACCGTCATTAGAGGTAGGGGTTAACAATAGGCATTAGAGGCTAGATCATGAGATGCCTAAAAGCATGTTTGCCCCATGCGTGCACAAGGAGTGTAGATGCAATGGAGGGCAAAAGAGGTGGCTGCTGGTGGCCGCGATGATGGCCATATCCGAGGAGGCAGCGAGGGACGCATGGGACACTCTCAAGGAGGTGCATGTTGGCATAAAGAGCGTGTTAAGAAGGCCTGAGTACAAACTCTCAAGAGGGATCTTGATGGTATGTAGATGGATGAATCTAAAAGGATTAATGAGTTACCTTGAAGGTTAACATGATCATGAACGAGATACAATCTTTGAGGTCATAAAAACATCGTCAAGAAGTTCTTGCGTTGCATCCCCGTCCCCGACTTTCCTAGCCCCTGTTAGCACAATTGCGCAACGGCAGGATGTGATAGAGACCATCACACGTCTGAGGGAATTCGAGGAGTCGTAAAAGAGGTGGTGACAAGGAGGCACATCATCTGCTGGACGTGATTCATGCACGCTGAGTGGGAGGCCATAGTTGTTGAAGAGAAGTCAAGCGGCTAATTGTCCGATAGCAGAAGCAGTGTCAAGAAGTGCTGCGGCAAGTTTGATAGCTTATCATCACAGATTTGGATAATGAGCTTGCACTGTTTTAAAGATGAGCAATGCTTAGGGGGAGAATTGTTAGTATGTATAATCCTTGGATATAAGAGATGCACCAATGAACAAATCATATCTGAAGAGGTTTGATTGAAAAATATCAAAGGTGATGAAAATTCAAATGTAGGGCTGAAGTGAGGCCATTTGTCAGGGTGTCAACGTCCAAACTAAAGGGATCTCGGTGTCTCAAGCTCGAGCTCGAGCCGGATTACGTTTTATATATCTTCTCTACAAAAGCAGATTAATCTTCGTAAAAAAAAGCTCGAGCTCAACAAATGAATATCTACCGAGTTTGTAACCACGCTCGAGCTTGTCTCAGCCATAGCTTGAAACACTCGACTAGCTAGGCTTGCAATATCCAAGTACTGCACATGATCACTGAGAGTTTTACTGGATGTTGCCAATGTCACTACCATTGAGGCTCCTAGATTTGTGGATCGATGAGAGATTTTCATATCAGCTTCTCTGGCGAAAATTTTTCTTAGTGGCTCTAGTTATTGTTAATGATGCTTGATATTGTGTCTCCACTAGTGCTACCAGACTTGTGTGTCATGGTTTTACATGTTTATTGCGGTCGCGACCCATGGCCGTCAGCAGTGATTGACACCCCCCACCACCAGCGGTGATTGATATGCCGCTACCAGATGGAAGGAGGAAGGATATGGGGAATAATAGAGTATAAAGCTTCTCTTACAAACAGACTAACTGTTGACACCAAAAATTGGCACCGGGAAGAAGCTGACATGTGGGCCAGATTTGGTGGAAAGATACCATTCGGCTAGGAGGCTTTGCTGGAGCATTCGGCAGGAGACGCTCTGCGGTCGGGAGCGCGTTATCATTCGGCAAAGGTGAAGCATTCGGCAGGAGACGCTCTGCGGTCGGGAATACGTCATCATTCGGCAGAAGCATTGTTCCGCAAGCGAAGAGTGGTAGCATTCGGGAAGACATGATGACGTGGATCAACATAAGGAAAAGGCCGATTCGAACATGGAAAGCAATATGGGCACGAAGATTCGTCATTTATTTTTAGAAACAAGTGTTGAAGTCGTGTCCGACTAGGAGTTGTATCAAGACCTGGGTATAAATATAAACCCATAGCAATTGTAGAAATCATCACGAATCAATCATACAACAAACCGGCCCCGTGCCAACATCGAGTCCTTTAGTCGAGTCGTCGAGTTCTTCGAGAGGAGTCATCGATCCGTCGACCTCCGTAAGTACCGGCAACCTTGTATCATGCTTAGTATCATGCGGTGGATTTAAGCTTTGATACAAGTAGTCTTGTTACCATGCTTAGTATCATCCGGTGGATTTAAGTTGTGGTTTCAAGAAGGTTCCTCTGTTAGGTCATGAGCCATGCGGTGGGCTAAGATCTAGTATGGACCAAGTTATCGGCTCTGTTAGATTTAGGCAAGATCTAACAGATTCATTAAGTTACCCCGTGTTGCTCTGTTTTCACTATGTGCTTAATTCGTGCAGCACACCTTTGCCCAATCTAGATCGGCTAGGATCGGCTTTGCTTTATGGTACGACGATTCATCCCCTTATAGCCGAATCCGAAACCGATCTAGGTTGCTACGTGTCGCGGGTTCAAGCTTGTCGGCATTGTGTAGATCTTGACAGAACCGGGTATCATGCGGTAGATGCAGGTTTTTGGGTCGTCTTAGAGCTAATCATCCGGTGGATTAGAATTCGATTCGATCTGATAGATTTATCTTTACCGATTAGGCTTGTTCCTTCGCCATGGACCCCGATTCGGCTAAATAGCCGTATTCGGCAGTGCTCTCACGAGTGAACGTGTGTTCGCGGGTTTGCCTTGGGCATGAATGCTTTTAGCCTTTCACGATTAGATTGTATCATGCGGTGGATTGATCTAGTCTGATTGGTGGTGTGGCCTCAAACGAGTCAGGTGCTGCTTTCGGCCTAACATCGTTTGTTGCCATACCTGACGGGTGCTGCTTTCGGCCTATGCATTCTTGTTTCGATGTAAATTCGTGACTTTGTTGTGGGTTCGTAATTAAACATTGAATGCTTTTAGCTTTTCATGGTTAGATTGTATCATGCGGTGGATTGATCTAGTCTGATTAGTGGTGTGGCCTCAAACGAGTCAGGTGCTGCTTTCGGCCTAACTCGTTTGTTGTCATGCTTGACGGGTGCTGCTTTCGGCCTATGCATTCTTTGTTTATTACGAATTTATGATCATGTTTCACCCCTTCAATTTATTTATCATGCTCTGATCCTCGTTAATCGGCTATGAGTATATGTTGTAATGTTCATTCTGTTGAAAGCCGATCTTTCGTCATGCTTACGTCATGCATTCGGCAGTGCGTTCCTTGCGTACCTTACCGATTGCCGAATGAGATTTTAACTGCCGACAGATAGCTTCTCTGTAGCTATTTGTCTCTCGAGATTGGCTTCAACGCCGCAAATATGGAACTGTCTGGTCTTACCCGGCACGTTCCAGGTTTTGATCTAAACGTTTTTATCCCTTTGTTAGTTTTCAGGCAAACTGACTGGCACGCTTCCGGATTCGAAAGCCCAGGCCGCATTTGAAGCCAGCTTGTTCGGCTTGCTGTGTGCTTGGCGTGAGGTGCGGATTTTACGTCAACACACTTTTTGGCACGCCCGGTGGGACACACGCAAGTTTTCAAGATGCCTGAGTTGAGCGACATCATGGATGTCACTTTGGAAGAGTTGTCTGAAGAACATCAACAGATGGTAAAGACTGCTGCTAGTCAATTCATTAACAAATGTTTACTGTCTTTCACCAAGAACAGGAGCGGTGCACCTTTTCTCAAGTCCGATCTGCCAAGAGTTCTCCTTCCTGGGCAATCTGATCTTACTGAAGAAGAAGAGAGGGAGAGATTCTCGGGCTTGTTATACAAAGCTTTGGGAGAGACAATGACCAATCACAATGCTGCGTTCTTAAACAGTTTTCGGCATATAATGATAAGCATTTTTGGTCAGCATGTGGATAAACCCTTTGAGCAGATACATGGGCAATTGGGTGGTCCGACATACTTCAATGTTCAAGCACCAGTTCAGAAACCACATGGTAAAGGAAATGCTGATGAAACTGGAGGTTCTGGTGCTAAAGATATAAATGGACAACCGATTCGGCAAGATCCTCAGCTTGCATTGCCGAAAACTCGCACATACGGTGATATGGCATTCGGCACCACAGGGAATCCGCCTGCTTCTGCTTACAAGATATCTCCCTTGAACAACAGATTGCAGAGGGATTTATATGGAAACGGATATTCAGAGTTTATGGATTACAATGCTATCGATGCTCTCCCGAATCCTGGGTATGTTGGTACTGCAGGCATGCTTGCGGGAAGACCAGGGAATCAAGATACCAGTATTGACCTCATGGTGCAAAAAATGACCGATGTATTGCAAAACCAATTCGGTCTGAAGCCTAAAAATCAGGGATACATGTACTCATCTCCTTTCCCAGAATGGTACCAAAGGGTATCATTGCCGAATAGAGTCAAAGTGCCTACAGAGTTTACTAAATTCTCAGGACAAGATGATACTAGCACTGTAGAACATATAGCTCGATATCTGATGCAGCTTGGAGAGGCTTCGGCAGATGAGGCTTTCAGAATCAGATACTTTCCTTTGTCACTAACGGGTCCAGCTTTTACATGGTTTGCTTCTTTGCCTGCTCAGTCGATTTGTACTTGGAAAGACCTGGAACAGAAATTCCATGCTCATTACTACATTGGCAGTACCGAGAAAAAGTTGGTTGATTTGACCAGCTTAAGGCAGAGGAATAATGAAACACCTACAGAGTTCCTCAGGAGATTTAGGGAAACTAAAAGTATGTGCTTTTCTCTGAACATACCTGATGATCAACTAGCTGGTATGGCTGTAGCTGGAATGCTGCCTGCTATTCGGGAGAAGCTATTCGGGATGGAGTTTGATGATCTGGGCCAGTTGTCGCACAGATTGGCCTTGATGAGTAACCAGGCGTATGGCTTCAAGAAGGATGTCAGATTTGCTAAAAATAATGATGTGGCTGACATTTATAACCAATTCCTTGAAAGAGCAGATCAAGAAGATGAATATGAAGATAGCGAGGAGATAGCTGCAGCAGAGATAGTGTGGAGCAAAGAACCAGTTACAATGACTCAGAAATGGATCAAACAGATGAAGGGAACATATGATTTTGATGTGACAAAAGCAGACAAGTTGTTTGAGTTCCTGGTGAAAGAAGGCCGAATCAAATTGCCGGAGGGGCATTCTATGCTTCGGCCTGATGGAGTGAAAGATAAGAGGTACTGTGGATTTCATGATAGAAATTCTCATTCCATTAATGAATGCAGAGTCTTTAGGATGAAGATTCAGAAAGCTATCCAAGAAGGACATCTGAAATTCGACAACAAGATGAAACTGGACAGTAACCCTTTCCCTCAGAACATGATCGGGTTCTCGGTTAATATGGTGAATGCTGTTCCATCTGGAGAAAAGGGAAGATTGAAAGTTTTAACCTCAAAGAAGGCAAGGCAGGATGGTTCAGTTGATCCCACTCGGCAGATCACAATTGAGCAGGTTCGCCAGAAAAATCTTCGGTTCCCGAATAGCCGATTAGAAGTGGGAGAATCCTTTAAACCTAGAGTTACTACACGTATTCTCCTCAACAAATGGCAGCGTCAGCAAGAAAAAGAGCGTTTTCAAAGGCGTGAATACGAGGAGGAGAAAAGAAGACACGAAGAAGAAAGGTTTGAGGAAGAACAAGAAGAGTATGCTCGAGAGCAGGAACGTGCGCATTGGGGGTGTGCATTCTTCAGACACTGTTGGAACGAAGGTTTGAAGCTTCCTACATGGAATAATTGTCCTGAATGCAATAGTAGATATGATGAATATAGGCAGGGAACTATCAATCGCCGATCTGTCCATGAAAGAATTGGCAGGGTGCATCCTAGTGATGATCGGCGTTTTAATGATCAACCAAGAAAGAGACATGCTGATCACAGATGGGTTGATCATGAGGAAGAAGATCGTGAGTACGTTTGGCAGAAAGGGCAGTGGTGCCCACCTGGTTTAAGAAGGAGTCAGAAGAGGAGAGTTCAACGCCTGAGGAATCAAGAATTAAAGCAAGCAAGGCCTAGGATGAGATCGATATGGCTCCCAAAAGACAGGCCTGACGAACATGGTCATTCGGCTCCTACATGTATGGTATGTTTTCTGCCGAATGAATTCATGGCTCCAGCTAATCAAATTGTACAGGAAGAAATATTGCCCGATATAGATGATGCCGAACAATTTGGGTTAATGGCACAATTGATGTTGAACAAACAAGCTGTTTTTGAGAAGCCAGCCCAGAATCGGCACATGAAGCCACTGTACTTGAAGGGATATGTTAATGGCAAACCATTGACCAAGATGTTTGTCGATGGAGGAGCTGCTGTCAATGTAATGCCATATACCACATTCAGGAAACTTGGTATGGGCCCTAGAGATTTGACACCAACAAGCATAATTCTAAATGACTTTGCTGGAAATCCTTCGGACACCAAGGGGTGCGTGCATGTTGATCTGATGATTGGGTCCAAGACTCTGCTTACGACTTTCTTTGTCATTGAAGGCAAAGGGGCATATAGCTTGCTGCTTGGAAGGGATTGGATTCATGCGAATTGTTGTATTCCATCTACTATGCATCAACAGCTTATTCAGTGGATAGATGATGAGGTGGAGATTATCCAAGCAGATGATTCAATAAGCGTGGCAAACATGGAACCAGCTTTCTGGGAGTATCAAGGCATAGATTGTTTCTCAGGTAAAGACTGGGGAGAAGGTCCTGTGGCACCAGCCAGCAGTGATCAAAAGCCGATCGAAGCAGTCGGCTCTCATAGTAATTTTTGATGGAAAATCCAATTGATGGAACTGATGGAAAATTAGGACGTGGATTTGTGTCGGCCGATAAATTAGAAGAAGTGGACATTGGAGATGGTGACAAGCCAAAGCCGACATTTATCAGTGCTAACTTGGATTCGGTTTTCAAAGAAAAATTGGTGACATTGTTAAAGGAATACAAGGACTGCTTTGCTTGGGATTATTCGGAGATGCCCGGTCTAGACCGTTCTATTGTTGAGCATCGGTTGCCAATCAAACCTGGATACAGACCTTATAAGCAACCACCCCGGAAAATCTACAAGGAAGAAGTGTTGGCCGATGTGAAAAAGGAGATTGAAAGATTGCTAGATGCAAATTTCATTCGGCCATGTAAATATGCAGATTGGATCTCTAATATTGTTCCTGTCTATAAGAAAAATGGAAAGATGAGGGTTTGCATAGATTTTAGAGACCTAAACAAGGCTACACCCATGGATGGATATCCAATGCCTATTGCTGATTCGTTGGTTGATGCTGCTGCTGGATACAAAGTGCTCAGTTTCATGGATGGTAACGCAGGATACAATCAGATTTATATGGCATTGGAAGATATGGTAAAGACAGCTTTCAGGTGTCCTGGACACATAGGGTTGTTTGAGTGGGTTGTTATGACCTTTGGATTAAAAAATGCCGGTGCAACTTATCAAAGGGCTATGAATTATATTTTTCATGAGTTGATCGGCAAGATTGTGGAAATATATATTGATGATGTGGTGATCAAGTCATTGGATCATGAGTCTCATTTGGCCGACATAAGGAAAACTCTAGAATGTACCAGGAAATATGGACTTAAGATGAACCCGAACAAGTGTGCTTTTGGAGTTTCGGCTGGAGAGTTTCTGGGATTTTTGATACATGAAGGAGGAATAGGAGTTGGTAAGAAAAGCATGAAGGCGATTGATGAAATTGTTCCTCCAACTAATCTTAAAGAGCTACAATCACTGCTTGGCAAGATAAATTTTGTGAGAAGGTTCATATCGAACTTGTCACAAAAGGTGTTGCCCTTTTCCTCACTGTTAAAAATAAAAAAGGATCAAAAGTTTGTATGGGGTGACGAACAACAGAAGGCTTTCAATGAAATAAAAGAGTACATGAAGAAGCCACCAGTATTGGTGCCTCCACAATTGAATAAGCCTTTCAAGTTGTACGTGGCGGCCGATGCCCTAACTATTGGATCGGCCCTCATTCAAGAATTTGAAGGGAAGGAAAGAGTGGTTGCATACCTTAGCCGAAAGTTACTGGATCCAGAGACAAGGTATTCGGCTATAGAGAAACTTTGCTTATGTGTTTACTACTCCTGTACGAAATTTCGGCACTACTTACTACATGCCGAATGCATTGTGTATTCAAAGTTTGATGTGATAAAACACATGTTGTCTATGCCAATTTTGAACGGACGGATTGGCAAATGGATTTTAGCTTTGTCTGAATTTGAATTAAGATTTGAATCGGCAAAGGCTGTTAAGGGACAGATTATTGCCGACTTCATTACTGAACATCATGATGCATCGATAGATTTGCTTAAAATTGTTCCTTGGGTGTTATTCTTCGATGGATCTTCATGCAACAAAGGTGGTGGAGCAGGTATCTTATTAATTTCACCCAAAGGAGAAACATTTGAATTTGCTGTTCCCATTCAATCTGTTGTTACTAACAATCAAGCTGAGTATGAGGCATTGCTCAAAGGGCTCCAATATTTGAAAGAAGCAGAGGCCATTGCAGTTGAAATTTTTGGAGATTCAGAATTGGTCATAAAGCAATTGAATGGTGAATATGAGTGCAAAAGTGATACCTTGAGGAATTACTATGAAGAATGCAAAGAAATATTGAAGAGCTTTCGGTCAGTAATTCTACAACACATTCCTAGAGGGGATAATGGAGAGGCAAATAGATTGGCCCAAAGTGCATCAGGTTATAAAGAGCTTCGAGAAGTTTTTGCTAATGATGTATACGCATTCGGGAGTAATCTGGCAGAAGATGATTGGAGAAAAGAGATTGCCGATTATCTGGAAAATCCATCCCGAAAGGTTTCTAGAAAGCTCAGGTATAAAGCTTTAAAGTTTGTTCTTCTTGATGATAATTTGTATTATAAATCCCTGGATGGAGTGTTGTTACATTGCTTAAGTCATGAAGAAGCAAAAAGGCTGATGAGTGAAGTACATGATGGATTGTGTGGAGCACATCAATCGGCCTACCGAATGAAGTGGGTTATTAGAAGAACTGGATATTACTGGCCGACAATGTTGGAAGATTGTTTTGAATATTATAAAGGATGTCAAGACTGTCAGAAATTTGGAAACATTCAGAGAGTTCCGGCATCGGTTTTGAATCCCATTGTCAAGCCATGGCCATTCAGAGGATGGGGAATAGATTTGATTGGCCAAATAAATCCTCCATCTAGCAAGGGGCATAAGTTTGTGCTTTTGGCAACCGATTATTTTACCAAGTGGATTGAGGCAATTCCATTAAAGAAGGTGACGTCGGAGAATATGGTTGAATTTGTTAAAGAACACATCATTTACAGATTCGGGATTCCTCAGACAATCACCACTGATCAAGGGACTCAATTTACATCTTCAGAATTCAGAGATTTTGCTGAAAGTATGGGCATCAAATTGTTAAATTCTTCTCCTTATTATGCCCAAGCTAATGGTCAGGCAGAGGCTTCTAACAAGATTATGATTAAAATTATACAGAAAAAGATTGATCAGAAGCCGAGAAAGTGGCATTCGGTACTCAATGAGGCTTTATGGGCTTACCGAATGGCTCCACATGGGGCTACACAGACGTCTCCCTATGAGTTGGTGTATGGACATCATGCTATTTTGCCATGGGAGATACAATTAGACTCAAGGAGAATAGAGTTACAAAAGGATTTAAGTTCTAAAGATTATAAAGATTTAATGATGGACGAATTAGAAGATTTGCATATGATTCGTCTCAGGGCTTTGGAGAATATTGAGAAGAATAAAGTGCGAGTTGCTAAGTACTACAACAAGAAGGTGAAAGTTAAGCAATTCACGGAAGGTGATCTAGTTTGGAAAGCAATATTGCCGATTGGAACCAAATATGCAGCATTCGGCAAGTGGTCTCCAAATTGGGAAGGTCCTTTTAGAGTGGTTAGATGCATGCCTGGAAATGCATATATTTTGAAGACATTGTTGGGAGAAGAATTTGCTTCTGCTATAAATGGAAGATATTTGAAGAGGTATTATCCCAGTGTTGAAATCGATCGGTGATTGATATATTAATTTGCCAAACAGCCGATATTCGGGAAGAAATCGCCTTCAGAACAAATGTTAACAGAAAAGGAAAATGGCCGGTACTGAATGTATTGCCCTTAACACAAAATATACTACATCAGATGATTCATGCAAGATCACAAAAGATAAGTTTTATTGCCGAAATTCCATAAATCCCTAGTACAAACTAATGGAATAGCTTGTTCAAGACGGATTGGGGATGAATGGAATCGGCAATGGCGGCGCCATGAGCATCAAGGCGATCTATGGAGACCTCGATGTCGTCGATCTCCTCCGGGTTACCGTTAGTGAAGCCGGTTGGTAGCCTGGAGTAGTCGGTGTTGGTGTGCGTCGACATGGCGACTAGGCCTGCGGCAGTGCCCAGACGGATGCCGTGCGAGGCCACCTCATCGATACGGCCCGCCACCGCGCCGAGACGAGCTTCTGGTGTGTCCCCAGAAGCATTCACTTTGTTCGCCAGCTCGTTCACCAGCACCTTCAGCCGATCGAGTTCGGCATCACGCGCTGCAAGTTTACAAAAGGGGCAACAGATTAGTATCATTTGGGGGACAAGATTGAGATTGAGCGAATTGCAGGACTCACCATCAATGACTTCGAGCAGTTGCTTGCGCTCGTGCTGCCATTCGAGGTCAGCAATCCCGGCTTGCTTGGAGATAGCCTCCAGTTCGCGACGAGAGTCGTCGCGCTCCGCCTTGAATCGGCGAGCATCACCATCCGTGTAGCGGTAGTCGTCCGATTCGAGAGATCGATTGGACGAACTCGAAGATGCCGCAGGAGCGGCGGCCGGAGCTGCGACTGGCGCGCCAGCGCCGGCAATCCATTGAATTGCCCTGAAAGAACAAAGAGATTCGTCAAGAAAGAGGGAGGAAATCTCGAGAAGAACAGAGAGAAGCGAGTAGCTACTCACCTGCGGCGAGCACCGGCACGACTTCCTTCGGCCTCATCAGCGGCCGGGCGCCTCCTGTTGTTGTCGGCCATTGGGGTTCCTCGGAATTACTGTGGATGGGGAAGAGAATGGCTTGGACCGGCAAGAACTTGGAAGGCGAAGAACTTGATGAAGAAACCGTGGGCTGCCTGGGTGTTTATTTATAAAACCCGCAGAGGAAATCGTGGCCAAAGATCGTGGCACGTATTCCGAAGAGTTCGGAAGGTGGAAAGGATTTTCCTAGCCGAATGGCTCCCATGTCGCTTGGGATCCTTGCCGAATCGTATTCGGCTTTGACTGGGTAAGATTCGGCTGCGTTAAGTTAAAAACATTTTTTAGCTTAATATTATTTGTAGATGATCTTGCCGAATGAGTTGTTCGCAATGATGGAGAAGAAAAGTTAACAGCTACGAATTCACAAGATGAGGCAATTATTCGGCTACAGGTTATTGGTTACAAGTTACAAACCCAAGTATTTTGAAATTACATTTGTGGCATTGGAAATCATGTTGCTAATGTTGTCTAACAAGTTTTTGTCAGCTTCTTGGGTTTTAGCCAGAGCCTTGAGCTTTGCCTTGAGTTGTTTATCCTTGTTCAGAGTGGCTGAAGCTTCTTTTCGTATTCTTTCTGATAACTTGGGAAGCTCAGCAATATTCTTCTCGTCAGCTTCAATTTCGGCCGATAAGCGTTGCAATTCGGCTTCAAGTGCAGCTTTCCTGGCCTTTTTGCTCTCAAGATCAGATACCAGCTTGGTCAACAGCTCATTATTCTCTTGATCTTGAGAGTGCAGGGCTTTTACTGACTGCTCGATCAGAGATCTTTTTTGCTCTAAGGCTGGCAGAGAAGATTGATTGCTCAAGGCTTGCATCACTGCTGCGAATTGCTGATCCAATTGAGAGACTGGCTCCAATGCGGTCTTGATGTCAGCTGGGAGTTCTTGATCAATGGAGTCCAGTACGTCTCTTAATGAAACAGCATGTGTAGCCTGGTCTTGGATGCTCTTATTCAGTAAGGATAAGATGTCTTTCAGCTTTGCTTTGGTTTCTTCTGATAAATCTTGGCTAGAAGTAATCTCTTCTCCTTGTTCGGTAACCCAATCATCCACAGCAAAGGAATAGCTGGGTGATGAAGTGGATTTCTCCTGAAAAGGGTTCTTGCCGAATTAGTAAAAGAATTGCCGAATGAGAGAGAGTCAAGAGAATTGAATGATTATGTTTACCTCGGCCCTGGCTTCCCGAGTGGGAGATGGAAGTGTTTTGAGTTCCATGATGGGAGTTTGTGTATCTGGCTGAGGAGAAACCGGAGTGTCAATTGAAGAGGATTCTATTCCTGTTTCTGGAAGGGGCAGCAAAGCTGAAGACGAATCATGAGAAAGGGAAGAGCTTTCCAAGGCAGGATCTGTTGAAGCTTGTTCTGCAGTTGACAAGAGAGTAAATGCCGATGACAAGAAATTAAGAAAAATGAAGTGATATATTTTTTACCGTTCAATGAGGCATCGGCAATTTCTATGCTAGCCAACCATTGCTGGGCTTTGGCCTGAAAAAACAAGGAAAGATGAAGTTGAGCAGAATATTATTGACATCATGGCCAAAGAAAGAGAGATCTGACCTGGATGATTTTCTTGGGAACCACTTTTCTTTTCTTTGTGCCTGAGGAGGCTGCCAGGGCAAGGGTCTTCCTTTTGACAGATGATGGCCTGGTGATTTTTGGATCCAGGATAGCTTGTCTGGCCATTATTTGAGCTAAAGTTGGGGATTGATATCCCAGAGCTGAGATTGGGCCTGCTGCCTTGTATACAATTGCCCTGGCAAGAGGGGCAGGTATAATGTCCTGCAAAGATGGTAAAGTCAAGGTCAAATTGGATCTTTATTTGATTGAAAGTGAATAAAAGCTGAACATATTACCTCTGAGCTTGGTTGGTAGTCTGACATCAACTCGAGACAGAGAGGATGAATTGGCACATTGAAGATATGATCATGAAGTTCTTGCCACCAGATTATGAAGCTAGGGTGTGCAAATATTATTGGCACAAAGGGCTCAGGTGCGTAGATTGTGTCACAGCATCTATAAGGGAAGATTCTTCTTGTTTCTGTGGCATCTTTGATGATTTCCCTAGGCTTGAGAAATTCATGAAGGAATAGCCTTGGGGGCACCTGGCCACATCCCAATTGCCTGGCTGCTATGTTCGGCTGATAGTATTCATATGTGCTCTGAACTAGTCTTCCCCCATGAAATTCGGCTGGCAGGATACAAGGATGGATAAAAGCATTGAAAATTGCTATAGAATGTACGTCAGTGCATCCAGATTCAAAGCCGAATTCACAGGGGAAGATGAGGTTGTCATTGTCCAGATATGGAAACCAGAGAGGATGATCAAAGCCTTTGAAGAAGAGCTCAAATAATTCACAGATATTTTTGTTGATGGATACAGTAGAAGCAGCTTCTCCATAAGTTTGACAACCTTTGGTTTTCTTGATCTCTCCCTCTGCATAGTTGATGGAAGGGAATTCTCTGCTGTTGAGATCAATGGCAATAATCTGATGCATGTACAGTTGTAGCCACATCTGGACAAACCACCAGGGACCATTCACACAAGGTATTTTCTTGTTGGTGTGCATCAATTGGGTAGTTTGATTAAGCATGTGATAGACGCTGCCCAGGAGGTATTTTCCCAATGGGATGAGTTTACCAGCAGCCAGTTCTTCAGCCATCACGATGTGGTTCAGAGTTGGCTCATTGGCTTTGCCACAGAAGACATACCTGCACAGCCACATATTCAGGAAAGCCCTGTACTCTACATCGGTCAAGGGGCCATCAGACATATAATTTTGGATGTATCTTTTATATCCAACCCCTGTTTTGACTCCTGTCTGCTTGGAGGAACCCTTGTGGTCATATGGTCGAACAGTTTCTGTTATGTTCAGACCAGTCATCATATATACATCGGCCAAGGTGGGAGACATTGGACCATGACCGAATAAAAAGGCGTTGGCACCATTGGACCAGAAGTGGCAAGCTGCAATCAGAAGGTTCTCATTCTTGGGTGTTTCAGCCAATGACAACTCCAAGCAGTGAGATATGCGCAGACGATCCCAGTTCTGTGTTTGGGGGCTTTTATCATCTAATATTCTCTTGTACCAATTCCTCCAGCCTGCAATCGGGGGCAGAGGCCAGTTCTTGAAAGTGTCTTGCCACTCGTGAGGATTGGCCAGAGAGATCTTGAACGGGATCCTTTGGGATTCGGCTGCGATGAATTCAGAGGGATCTGAGTTCCCTACAGGGCCGAGAAAATACGATGGAGATTTCTCTTCAACAGGGATGAGGATTTCGGCAGCTAGGGCCTGTCAAGCATGGAAAAGGATAAAGAGATTTGAGACAGGAATCAAGAAAAGATTATCGAATAAGCTTGGAGAGATTAAAGTTTACCTGAAGTGCGAAATCTTGATTCGCCATGAAGAGGTTGAGTCTTGAAACGCTGATGACCTAGAGTGCGGATCTGAGTGGAAGCCTCGTGGATTCAAAGGAGAATGGCGGATGTCGAGTAGAGTTGGCTTGAGAATGTTTGGTGCTTGTGGTCGATTCCGAAATAAAGATCACCTTTATCCCGAAATCGAAGGGGCATGTGTTGACACCAAAAATTGGCACCGGGAAGAAGCTGACATGTGGGCCAGATTTGGTGGAAAGATACCATTCGGCTAGGAGGCTTTGCTGGAGCATTCGGCAGGAGACGCTCTGCGGTCGGGAGCGCGTTATCATTCGGCAAAGGTGAAGCATTCGGCAGGAGACGCTCTGCGGTCGGGAATACGTCATCATTCGGCAGAAGCATTGTTCCGCAAGCGAAGAGTGGTAGCATTCGGGAAGACATGATGACGTGGATCAACATAAGGAAAAGGCCGATTCGAACATGGAAAGCAATATGGGCACGAAGATTCGTCATTTATTTTTAGAAACAAGTGTTGAAGTCGTGTCCGACTAGGAGTTGTATCAAGACCTGGGTATAAATATAAACCCATAGCAATTGTAGAAATCATCACGAATCAATCATACAACAAACCGGCCCCGTGCCAACATCGAGTCCTTTAGTCGAGTCGTCGAGTTCTTCGAGAGGAGTCATCGATCCGTCGACCTCCGTAAGTACCGGCAACCTTGTATCATGCTTAGTATCATGCGGTGGATTTAAGCTTTGATACAAGTAGTCTTGTTACCATGCTTAGTATCATCCGGTGGATTTAAGTTGTGGTTTCAAGAAGGTTCCTCTGTTAGGTCATGAGCCATGCGGTGGGCTAAGATCTAGTATGGACCAAGTTATCGGCTCTGTTAGATTTAGGCAAGATCTAACAGATTCATTAAGTTACCCCGTGTTGCTCTGTTTTCACTATGTGCTTAATTCGTGCAGCACACCTTTGCCCAATCTAGATCGGCTAGGATCGGCTTTGCTTTATGGTACGACGATTCATCCCCTTATAGCCGAATCCGAAACCGATCTAGGTTGCTACGTGTCGCGGGTTCAAGCTTGTCGGCATTGTGTAGATCTTGACAGAACCGGGTATCATGCGGTAGATGCAGGTTTTTGGGTCGTCTTAGAGCTAATCATCCGGTGGATTAGAATTCGATTCGATCTGATAGATTTATCTTTACCGATTAGGCTTGTTCCTTCGCCATGGACCCCGATTCGGCTAAATAGCCGTATTCGGCAGTGCTCTCACGAGTGAACGTGTGTTCGCGGGTTTGCCTTGGGCATGAATGCTTTTAGCCTTTCACGATTAGATTGTATCATGCGGTGGATTGATCTAGTCTGATTGGTGGTGTGGCCTCAAACGAGTCAGGTGCTGCTTTCGGCCTAACATCGTTTGTTGCCATACCTGACGGGTGCTGCTTTCGGCCTATGCATTCTTGTTTCGATGTAAATTCGTGACTTTGTTGTGGGTTCGTAATTAAACATTGAATGCTTTTAGCTTTTCATGGTTAGATTGTATCATGCGGTGGATTGATCTAGTCTGATTAGTGGTGTGGCCTCAAACGAGTCAGGTGCTGCTTTCGGCCTAACTCGTTTGTTGTCATGCTTGACGGGTGCTGCTTTCGGCCTATGCATTCTTTGTTTATTACGAATTTATGATCATGTTTCACCCCTTCAATTTATTTATCATGCTCTGATCCTCGTTAATCGGCTATGAGTATATGTTGTAATGTTCATTCTGTTGAAAGCCGATCTTTCGTCATGCTTACGTCATGCATTCGGCAGTGCGTTCCTTGCGTACCTTACCGATTGCCGAATGAGATTTTAACTGCCGACAGATAGCTTCTCTGTAGCTATTTGTCTCTCGAGATTGGCTTCAACGCCGCAAATATGGAACTGTCTGGTCTTACCCGGCACGTTCCAGGTTTTGATCTAAACGTTTTTATCCCTTTGTTAGTTTTCAGGCAAACTGACTGGCACGCTTCCGGATTCGAAAGCCCGGGCCGCATTTGAAGCCAGCTTGTTCGGCTTGCTGTGTGCTTGGCGTGAGGTGCGGATTTTACGTCAACACTAACCAACAATGCCAATCTTCAACACCAGCAAGCACCGGATGGCTAGATAGCAGGATGGGCATTTATTGTCGTACACACAAAATCCACTCATTTGGCTGGGACGAGTGCCCTATACTCCAATACTCTATGCTTAACCTTCTTTTTGTTTAGAGGACTATGCTTAACCTTCTTTTTTTTTGAAAGAACAATAGGGGCTCACCCCTACTGGTTATATATTAAAAATAAGGACAAAAACAGATCAAGAGCAAGCCTAAAAAAGAAAGAAAACAAAGAAAACAAAAGGAAAACCAAAAAGACGAACTACAAGAAGAGATCTAGCCATTCACCCATAAGCGGAAAATAGCTCTTTTTTGCACGATGCATAAGCATTGCAAATTCATGCATAAACTTTGCCTTGCAACCATTCACTGTAGGCTGAATCTGATTGAAGATCCACTCATTTCTTGTAGTCCAAATGCTCCACGAAAGAAGGATAATTATTTTCATGAAAAAAGGAATGGCAAGGCTTGCTTTGAAATCTTGTAAGATGAGATGTGGATCTGATACTTGAGGCACTTGCAAATTAACCAAATTCCAGCACTTGCAAACCCTAAACCCTACGCCGGTGCTTAACCTTATTTTTGTTTAGAGGAATATGCTTAACCTTCTGGCCCAGAATTTAGGGTACTGAGATGGTCTCTTTAAGCTTGAATTTTTAAAGTTCTAGTTTTGGCTCACTGAAGGCACTACAATTCAAGTGACGTAATCTTCATTGGAGATGACGATTGATGATCCTCGGTCGACCTAAGTTCGGCTGAGCACACAAACACTACTTCTATTTCAACCGCAAGTAGAGAAATAGTATAAGCATATTATTGCATTTGATGTATTCCAATGCACCAACCTATATAGCCATGTTGGTGATTATTTGTTCACTCGACTTAGTTGTTTTGAGTTGAGCCAATTGCACTTCCGCTCCAACTTTTACAACTCCGCTCTCAATTTTTTTTACCCAAACACATGCAACTCCAACTTTTATAGCTAAAAAAACGTGGAGTTGGAGGCTAACTCCAGGTAAAATATGGAGCACCTAAAAATGTGTTCCAGAAACAAAGATTTCATACCTTCTCATAGAGTTGGGGTGAAATTACCCACCATTGCCATCGATTACACATACGGTTTCATGTAAAAAAACCCGACTGTTCCGCACGGCTCCTCCCTCCCCGTCGCCATTTTACTGTAGCATCACACAAAAACCTTCGGCAAACCAGCAAAACAAATCAAGGGCAAGAAAGATATTTTCCATCAAATCCTATATTTTCTAGAGCTGAAGTTGTATTTGTAGCCAAACACGTTGAGCAGCTCCATATTTAGTTAAAGTAGCCGGAGTGGAGCTAAAAAAGGTGGAGTTAGTGGAGCTGGAGCTGATTTTTGTAGGGTGGAGCTCTCCCAAATAGACCTTTAAGTAACGTTTTGCATACATAACATTTTCAGTTGTGTTAATCATTGACTGATTGCTGATGTTCTTTAGAAACTGAGTACTATTCAATTTTTTCAGTTATCCCTGCTGAAAATGGCCAGCAAGCGTGGACTTATCTTGAAGATATGCAAAACAGCATAGATCTTGTTTTGGCTGAGGTTTTTATGCCTGGTGTATCTGGAATTTCTCTTCTGAGTAGGATCATGAGCCACAATGTTTGCAAGAATATTCCAGTGATTAGTAAGTAACTTTCCTCATCTCTATAGTGTAGTTCTTATCACGAACAGAATGTTGCTTTCATCATTTATTTAGTTCCAATGCTTTTAGCTGCTACACTGATGTGGTTTGTGTGCAGTGATGTCTTCGAATGATGCTATGGGCACCGTCTTTAAATGTTTATCAAAAGGTGCTGTTGACTTTTTAGTCAAGCCTATACGTAAGAATGAACTTAAGAACCTTTGGCAGCATGTGTGGAGACGGTGCCACAGTGTAAGTTGTTGGTGATCTGATTTACATATTATATTTTCTTGAAAATCCATCAAGTACTAGTTTGCTGCTTCAATTCAAGTTTACTCTAATACTTTACCTTTTTTCTGGTTCTCTGGATCAATATGTTTGATTACTCTAAACTAAAGTTAATTGTTTTGGAACTCAGTCCAGTGGTAGTGGAAGTGAAAGTGGCATTCAGACACAGAAGTGTGCCAAATCAAAAAGCGGCGATGAATCTGATAACAACAGTGGTAGTAACAACGACGAGGACGACGACGATGATGCAAGCATGGGACTTAATGCAAGAGATGGCAGTGATAATGGCAGTGGCACTCAAGTATGAGATTTGATGCTCTTTTTACTTCTCTAAAGCATATTACTAGCTATTTTTGTTGTTCAAGGTACGAACAGAGTAACATTAAGAATAAAAGAATCTTTTTACTGAAATTGTCTATAATCACCAAATAAAATGTTGTAGAGGTCAATTCGCATAGCAGCTATATTTGATTTCCATTTAGAACCACAGAATTAGACTGTGTCTTCCTGTCACTACTAAACATTGATTTCATCTGGATCTGCATGCAATTCTAAAAGCTTGCACATGAACTGCAGAATGCTTGTCATTTGGTTTAGTTGCACCTATGACACACTTAAGTTCATCTTGCCTCTCTTCTATTTTTAGGCAAAAAAAAATGCTGACTGCAAGTGCCCCTTTTATGTGATACATGTACATGTTAGTCTAGTTTGCTGAAATAGCAAGTCTTCAAATATCCAGTTCTTGGTCCAGAATCCATTCAGAAATACATGAAACCGAAAAACTTGAAAATGTTGTTTGGTTCAGAAACAAATGATACTTTATATGTACACTACAGCCAATGGGTTTTGACATCACATGTTTATACACACAGCAGTCATGTTTGAAATTTCATGTTTACCACTGAGTTTCTCATGCCATGTGTTCCCAAATCCTCATTGTCAGTCCACAAGATAACATTTTGTAACTTGTGAGTGATATATTCAGTAACATTTAATCCTGATGGAAAAAGTCATGTATTTAGACTTGGATGTTAAAGTTGATTTTTAACTAACCGCAAAAGAAGTTAAATATTTTGGCTGTTAAAATGACCTGTACTGAACATCTGTTAAAGTCGATATGTATCTAGAAATGCCAAAATGACCTACAATTTGGGGTGGTAGGTCTTCAGTGGATATTTGGCTCCACCCCAAATATTTTTAACTAACCTCAGTGGTAGACCTGTACTGAACACAATTTTCCTAACTAAATTATTTAACAGCAGCAGCACTAGGTGTAGTAGCTATATCAAAAATATGGACACATTTTAACTGGTTTCCTTGTCCATTTGTTACAAGGCGCAGAGCTCGTGGACTAAGCGTGCTGTGGAGATCGACAGTCCACAAGCTATGTCTCCAGATCAGTTAGCTGATCCACCTGATAGCACTTGTGCGCAAGTGATCCACCCAAAGTCAGAGATATGTAGCAACAGATGGCTACCAGGTACAAATAACAGAAACGGCAAGAAGCAAAAAGACACTACTGGTATGATATGCTCAACTGCTTCACCATGCAATTTTACAAAATAAACTTGGCCGTTATTGATAAATCGACCATTGATTTCAGATGACTTGAAGGGGAAGGACTTGGAGATAGGCGCCCCTAGAAATTTAAATATGGATCATCAATCTTCCCCAAACGAGAGGCCCATCAAACCAGCGGATGGGCGTTGTGAGTACCCACCAGAAAACAATTCAAAGGAGTCAATGATGGAAAATTTGGAGGAGCCAACTGTTAGAGCTGCTGATCTAATAGGCTCGATGGCCAAAAGCATGGATGCGCAGCAGGCCGCAAGAGCTGCAGATGCCCCTAATTGCTCTTCCAAAGTGCCAGAAGGGAAAGATATGAACCGTGATAATGTTTTGCCATCACTTGAGTTGAGTTTAAAGAGGTCGAGATCATCTGGAGATGGTGCCAATACAGTTCAAGATGAACAACGGAATGTATTCAGACGATCAGATCCCTCAGCATTCACAAGGTGCAAAACATAATATCAGTGTCATTAGTGAGTTATGAAAGCAGCAGTACGTTGCGTACTAACTGTTACTTTTGTTGCAAGGTACCATACATCTGCGGCTTCCAATCAAGGTGGGACAGGAGTGGTGGGTAGCTGTTCGCCGCATGATAACAGCTCTGAGGCTATGAAAACAGACTCTACTTACAACATGAAGTCAAATTCAGATGCTGCTCCAATAAAACAAGGCTCCAATGGCAGTAGCAATAACAATGACATGGGTTCCACTACAAAGAATGTTGTGACAAAACCTACTACAAATAAGGAGAGAGTGATGTCACCCTCACCTATTAAGGCCAATGCACACACATCGGCATTTCATCCTGTGCAGCATTGGACGGTTCCAGCTAATGCAGGAGGAAAAGCAAAGGCTGATGAAATGGCCAACAATGCAACCAAGCATGGTCACCGTGAAGTGCAGAGCAACCTCGTGCAACATCCTTGTCCAATCCTTCATTACGTCCATTTTGATGTGTCGCGGGACAATGGTGGATCAGGAGCTCCTCAATGTGGTTCGTCCAATGTATTTGATCCTCCAGTTGAAGGTCAAGCTGCCAACTATGGTGTGAACAGGAGCAACTCAGGCAGTAACAATGGAACAAATGGGCAGAATGGAAGTACCGCTGGTGCAAGTACAGCTGCTGCAAATGCTGAACGGACAAACACGGAGATTGCTAATTGTGCCGTCGACAAAAGTGGACCTGGAGGTGGCAATGGGAGTGGGAGTGGTAGCGGCAATGACACATACATGAAACGGGCCCCGGCCACACTACGAGAAGCACAACTGATGAAATATAAAGAGAAAAAGAAGGATCGGAACTTTGGGAAAAAGGTAGCCTGTTTTCAATTGCATGTTTCTTCAGGCAGCGATTTATGACCTTTTCATTTCCAACTCACCTGAACCAGCATAATAGCATGTCATAAAAAGTTTGCATCAAAGGTTGGCTAAATAGAATATCATACATATATCTTGTTGTCTGAAAGGAACTACAAATTAACATTCTGTTTTCTGCTAGGAAAAAAAAGGCCAAAAGATGCTCCGATCCTCACGTGAAACTTACTTTTTCTTGATACGACTGTTCTGGAAACTGTCTTTTTTGAAATCTTAATTTGTTTGTTACTTTCAAAACATTTTATGGCATACCGGAAATAAGCTATGGAGAAAGGAGTGTGTATTCTGTTTCTTCGTTTGCATGGAAACTGTCTTTTTTGAAATCTTAATTTGTTTGTTACTTTCAAAACATTTTATGGCTGTCATGTGGGGCCTTCAGTACAGGCGCAGGAGACCTGCTCGGCAAGGGGATCAGGAGGGCGACGGCACGCCAGGGGAAGGCCCAACTGCTCGTCGCTAGTTTTTAGGAAGTCTAGTTGGTTTCCTTTTCTGTTTTTAGGAAGTCTAGTTTGTTTCCTTTCTGTTTTGTTAGATTAGTCGGCTACTTAAGCCTTTGTACGGCAGACCTTTTTGGGGCAATCAAGAATTATCAATCTCCTCCAAAACCTCCTCTCAACTCTCAATCTCATCCCCTTCAACAATTGATCTGCCGGCTTCTAACACCGGCGATCCTATCAACGCCGGCTACGAACTCCGTAGTCGGGGTCCTGCTGTCCTAGGGCTTAACGCCCTTGACAACTTGGTATCACGATCCAGGCGTTCCTCCACCACCGCTGCGCCACCGTCGCCATCCACGTCCATGGTGAACCCCACCATCGCGGAGCTTGCGGAGCTCATCCGCGGCCTGACCACCACGGTGAACAACAACAACACCGAGCTCAAGCAGCAGATGAATGATCTGTCGACCACAGTCACCGGCCTCCAATCCACGGTTAATGGCCTGGAGTCCAAAGTCGACGCGATCCCGTCCAAGCCGCCAGATGGGAGTTCCTCGTCCCGCACGGTTGGGTCGGAAGAACACCACAACGACCGGCCGCCGCCTAAGCTCCAGAGGCTGGATTTTCCGAAGTATGACGGCACGGCAGATCCACTCGCGTTTATAAATCAATGCGAGTCGTACTTCAGACAGCAGCGCATCGCCGCCGAGGAGCAAGTCTGGATGGCAGGCTACAACCTGCAGGGCGCCGCACAGCTGTGGTTTATGTAGCTCCAGCGCGACGAGGGCACGCCGCCATGGCGCCGCTTTACTGAGGTCCTCAACCTGCGTTTCGGACCACCCCTCCGCGCCAATCCATTAGGAGAGCTGGTGGCCTGCCGCCGCACTGGTTCCGTAGTGGACTACCAGAATCGTTTCGAGGCGCTTCTGCCTCGAGCCGGTCCATTGTTAGAGACGCAGAAGGTTCAAATCTTCACCGCCGGCCTTCTCCCTCCGCTCAGCCTCGACGTCGAGATCCACAACCCGCAGTCCTTCGCTGTGGCCATGAGCCTTGCTCGCAAGTTGGAGCTGCGCGATCAGTGTGCTGCACCCTCACCTGTTTCAGCACCAAGCCGGGCGCGTGACTACCAGAAGGGGATTCTGCCGGCACCACAACGCCTAGCCCTGCCAGCACCGCCACAGACGGTCACTACAGCGACAACCTCGGCCACTCAGGCGCCTACCATGACCGTGGACGGTCGTCCCGTCAAGCGCCTGTCCCAGACTGAGATGGAAGAGCGCCGACGCTTGGGGTTATGTTTTAACTGCAATGAGAAGTTTGGCAAGGGCCACAACCACATATGCCAACAAATTTTTCTCCTTGATCTGGCAGATGATGAGACAGAAGATGGGGACGACGCTGCTGCTGACGAACCAAGGATTTCTGTTTTGGCAATTGCTGGTGTGTGCACTAGCGAAACTATGCAGCTGCGCCTGCAGATTGGGGACGCCTCGTTCCTAGCACTAGTGGATTCGGGATCCACACATAATTTCATCACGGAAGAGGCAGCTAGCCGCACCAGTCTACAGTTGGTCTCGCGAGGCACTCTAAAGGTTACAGTGGCAAATGGGGAGCGTGTGCCATGTCCGGGAGTATACGAGGCTACGGTGTTCACCATTGACGACGAGGAGTTTACTGCTGATCTTTACGCTTTGCCTCTGGCCGGATACGATGTCGTTTTGGGCACTCGGTGGCTGGCTTCGTTGGGACCGATCGTGTGGGATTTCGGCACGCTCAGCATGTCCTTCTAGCACAAGGACCATCGGGTGTCATGGCAGGGGGTCGCAGGTCCGCCAAGTCCAGCCTTACGTGCATGCTATGCTGACAATCTGATGCAGGCCGTTCTGGATGAGTTCGCCAGGGTTTTTGAGGAACCCTCCGGCTTGCCGCCGCCCCGTTCTTGCGACCACCGCATCACCCTTGTTCCAGGCGTTACTCATGTGTCAGTTCGTCCATATCGTTACCCGGTGGCGCACAAGGATGAATTGGAAAAGCAGTGCACCACAATGTTGGCTCAGGGACTCATCAGGAGCAGCAACTCGGCATTTTCTTCGCCGGTTCTCCTTGTTCGGAAGCCAGATGGTACTTGGTGGTTTTGCGTTGATTACAGGGCTCTTAATGCCATCACAGTGAAGGATGCGTATCCAATTCCGGTGATCGACGAGCTGCTAGATGAGCTTAAGGGTGCCAAGTTTTTCACTAAGCTGGATCTCCGTTCGGGCTATCACCAGATTCGCATGAACATCGATGACATCGCCAAGACTGCGTTCCGCACCCATGATGGACTGTATGAATTTTTGGTTATGCCGTTCGGCTTGTGCAATGAGCCCGCTACTTTTCAGGGGTTGATGAATGATGTTCTCAGGTCTTTCCTCCGACAGTTCGTGCTGGTTTTTTTCGACGATATCCTGATTTTCAGCAGCTCGTGGGCTGATCATCTCCGTCACGTCCGAGCTGTGCTAAGCGTTCTCCAACAGCACAAGCTTTTTGTCAAGAAGTCGAAGTGTGCATTCGGGGCTGACTCCATCTCTTACCTGGGCCATATTGTTTCAGCGGCAGGAGTGTCTATGGATCCCGCCAAGGTACAGGCGGTCGCGGACTGGCCACGCCCACGGTCTGCCCGTGCTGTGCGCGGCTTTCTGGGCCTCGCGGGCTACTACCGTAAATTTGTGAAGACTATGGCACTATTGCGGCTCCACTCACGGCGTTGTTGCGCAAGGAGGGATTCTCGTGGACTGACGACGCTACGGTCGCATTTGAGGCGCTCAAGAAGGCGGTCACGACAGCACCTGTTCTTATCTTGCCAGATTTTGGCCAGCCCTTTGTAGTGGAATGTGATGCTTCGGCACATGGTTTTGGTGCTGTTCTTCTGCAGGCCAATCATCCGGTCGCTTTCTTCAGCCGCCCTGTGGCGCCCCGACACCGCTCTCTTGCAGCATATGAACGGGAACTTATTGGACTGGTTCTTGCAGTCCGACATTGGAGACCGTATTTATGGGGACGGAGGTTCTTGGTACGTACAGATCATTTCAGTCTCAAATATTTGTTAGATAGCGACCGACAACTATTCCACAGCACCATTGGGTGGGAAAATTGCTTGGTTTTGATTTTACTGTGGAGTACAAAGCAGGGATCAATAACACAGTTGCAGATGCTCTCTCCCGGCGTGACACTGAAGAGGGGACTGTCATGGCGCTGTCCAGCCCGCGCTTTGACTTCATTGATCACCTTCGTCAAGCACATGATACTGATCCGGCATTGCGAGCCCTTAAAGAGGAGATCATGGCTAATCAGCGTGTCGCGCCGTGGTCGCTTGTAGATGGGATGGTGGCATTTTCTGGGCGCCTGTATGTTCCACCGGGCAGTCCTCTTCTCCAGGAGCTTTTGGCTGCGGTTCATGATGACAGCCATGAGGGCGTTCAGCGTACATTGCACCGGATCCGCAGGGATTTCCATTCACCGAACCTCCGCCCGATCGTCCAAGACCATGTCAGGGCTTGTGCTACTTGTCAGCGCTACAAGTCGGAACATCTCCATCCAGCAGGGTTATTGATGCCTCTTCCTGTTCCGCAGTCAGTGTGGGCGGACATTGGACTCGATTTTATTGAAGCTTTACCGCGCGTCGGAGGCAAGTCAGTGATTCTTACGGTGGTTGATCGGTTCAGCAAGTATTGTCACTTCATTCCGTTGGCTCATCCATATTCCGCTGAATCGGTTGCTATGGCTTTCTTTGGGGAGATTGTGCGTTTACATGGTATTCCACAGACAATGGTATCTGATCGTGATCCGGTATTTACCTCATCGTTTTGGAAAGAGCTGATGCGTCTCATGGGTACTAAGCTGCATATGACTACTGCTTTTCATCCACAATCAGATGGTCAGACGGAGGCTGCCAATAAGGTCATCGTCATGTACCTCCGCTGTTTGACAGGAGATCGTCCTCGTCAGTGGGTTCGTTGGTTGCCGTGGGCTGAATATGTGTACAATACGGCTTTTCAGACAGCTCTCAAGGACACCCCGTTTCGGGTGGTGTATGGCCGTGATCCTCCGTCCATCCGGTCCTATGAACCTGGGGACACAAGGGTGGCTGCAGTTGCTAAGTCGATGACTGAGCGTGATGAGTTCTTAGAAGATGTGAGATACATGCTTGAGCAGGCCCAAGCAGTCTACAAGCATTTCTATGATAAGAAGCATCGGGAGGTTTCTTTCTCAGTGGGCGATTGGGTGTGGCTCCGTCTCCGTCAGCGGGCTGCTGCCTCACTTCAGGTTTCTATGTCTGGCAAGCTCAAACCGCGGTTCTATGGACCGTACAGGGTGATCGAGATGATTAATGAGGTGGCCTACCGTTTGGAGCTTCCTCCTCATGCTCGCCTCCACAATGTTTTTCATGTCGGGCTTCTCAAGAAGTTTGTGGGTACTCCTCCCGAAGCACCGCCGGCTTTGCCTCCCATTCATCATGGGGCTGCTGTACCTGAACCTGAGCGTGCTGTTCGATCACGTCTTGCTAGGGGGTACGCCAGGTGCTGATCCAGTGGAAGGGCGAGCCTCCTGCATCGGCGTCGTGGGAAGATCTTGACAGTTTTGTGCAGAGGTATCCAAATTTTCAGCTCGAGGACGAGCTGCTCGTCGAGGGGGGGAGAGATGTCATGTGGGGCCTTCAGTACAGGCGCAGGAGACCTGCTCGGCAAGGGGATCAGGAGGGCGATGGCACGCCAGGGGAAGGCCCAACTGCTCGTCGCTAGTTTTTAGGAAGTCTAGTTGGTTTCCTTTTCTGTTTTTAGGAAGTCTAGTTTGTTTCCTTTCTGTTTTGTTAGATTGGTCAGCTACTTGAGCCTTTGTACGGCAGACCATTTTGGGGCAATCAAGAATTATCAATCTCCTCCAAAACCTCCTCTCAACTCTCAATCTCATCCCCTTCAACAATTGATCTGCCGGCTTCTAACACCGGCGATCCTATCAACGCCGGCTACGAACTCCGTAGTCGGGGTCCTGCTGTCCTAGGGCTTAACGCCCTTGACAATGGCATACCGGAAATAAGCTATGGAGAAAGGAGTGTGTATTCTGTTTCTTCGTTTGCATATGATGTGTTTGAGAAAGCTTTGGATAGGACCGGTTTCTTTCTGATGGCTGTCTGCCATTTTCAGGTGCGGTACCAGAGCAGAAAGAGGCTAGCTGATCAGCGGCCGCGGGTCCGTGGACAATTCGTGAAGCAATCTGTGCAAGATCAGGGTGGACGGGAAGGAGCTGGAGACAGATGACCCCCCTGGTGTGGCTCTGGCTCGAACTCCACCCCTGGCATGGTTGCTTTGGACTCCACACACTTGACAATTAGACAGTTGATTCTTCCTTCGCTGGTCTGATCCGATATGGTCGACAACACCCCCTCCTTCCTTTCCATCATTGGTTTCTCCACATCCAGAGTTTACTACTACCCTAGTAGAAAGAATAAACAAGGACCTCCTTCCCCTATCCGTAAGCTTGGTAATATAAGCACGTAGAGGAACAGGTGCGTGTGATCTTGACTCCAGATGGACTGTAATTCTACGTGGAGTCATGCTCGCTCCTATATGTAACAAAGCATGTACAAGAGTACTCTAGTACTGTTGTTTGTTATCATGTATGGTCTTGGATCAATTGTCAGCAGAACTGCACTGCGCTGCAGTTGGCTTACGGTGGAGCTGCTGCAGTTGTGGTACGTATGGTCGTTTTCCTTCGTTATTAACAAGTGTTGCTCGCATACTTTTGTTCTTAGGCTAGTGCTGCTATATATGTTTGTTCCCTGCCAAGTAAATGTTCACAACTGCACTGTTGATCTGATCCACTAGGGGCGTACGGAACCTGACTGAGTTTATTGAACACAATAGGAGCAGTGCATTACATTTTTTTTTCCAAATTAGATAGCTGAATATACATATATGATGACAGGAGGGTGCATCCCATGAAATATCTGTTCTTTATGTGAGGCTGGCAATGACATGCAAAGAAACATTTGGATTTGGCATAAACATTTGAATTAGTTATGAAATCTCTGTTTCCCAGAGTTTAAAAAATCGAGCTATTTTGTTAAGTTTCTTCGGTTTCATCTATTCGTTCCTATGCATAAACTCTGAACTCTTTTTCCTTTTTGAGTTATCATGTTGATTGAATAATCACCGGTTGGAAGTTAGAATCCTTTCTTCACAATGTAACAATCCATTCAAACCTAACTTGTTCGATTGTGGAATCTAGATTGTGTTCAAACTACGCAGATAGCTTATCGAGGACTTGCATTGCCATCGACTATATATTGCATCGTAGAATTTTGGCATCCAAACCGAAATATCCAATCCAACTCTAGGTTGTCAAATACTCCATCTGTCTAAAGAAAATAAAGTCATTTTAGAATTTATTAAAATATATAGAAAAGATTTTTTACCTATTTTAGTATATGCATCAATTAATTAATTCTAAATAATATTAAATAAGGACAATCAATGACATTTTGTTCTCTCACTAATTTATTCTAGAACTCATAGAATGACTCAATTTTTTGGGAACGGAGGCCGGCTCTTGAACCTTCGGCTTTTTATATCCAAACTTCAAAGCTAAATTGCCTAATCTGTAGTAAAAATAAGCATTGCCCTCAATAGTTTAGTTTTAGAATAGCGTGTTCAGAAGTCAGAACACGTTATTAGAAATATACAAGAGACTCGAAGGATCAAATTTATGCACCCCACCTCGGCTAGGGGGGCCGCTCATGCCTCTCTCCGAGAGACGATGGCCGAAACCCTAGCCACCGTTGCGCCACCTCGGGCCTCAGACCATCATTCTTAGAAAAAAAAAGGCCTTAGCCCAGCTTTATAGTAGATTATCTGCTGGGGTTGCCAGCTTTTACAGATCAAAGTTTCATCAAAGTAAATCTCCCCTCTGCTAAGTTCATCTAAAGATCCTCTAGCAAAAGACCATAAAAGGATACAACCGGATAAACCTTTACTAAGAGCATCTCCAAGAGTCTCTCTAAACCCCACTCTCTGAATCCTCGTTTAGAGAGTCATTTGTATAAAAATCGTTTTCTATATGTTTCCGTTTTCCAACAGTTTTTCTATATCTTGTGTGCACTCTAAAAAGCTATTCCCTTTTCTATATTTGAAGATCGAGAAATCTGGAATAGAGAGTGACTATGTTTACATAACCAAAGGACAGGGATATCGCGCGACCGGTCGCGCGATTGCGGACCGCGCGACCCCCGCCCCCCTTCCTCTTCGGCTTCATCTTCTCCCCCGCCGGCAGCCTCCGCCGCCCGGCTCCGGCGGCCTCGGCCGCCTCCGCCGCCGCCCGCCGGCCGCCGCCACGCTAACCCGTCGGCGCCGTCTCCTCCACCCCGTACTCCGCCCCCGCCGCCTCCGCCGCCGCCACACTAACCTACCGGTCGTCGTCTTCTTCATCGCCTCCTCCGCCCCCGCCGCCGGCACCGCCCACCGGACGTCCCCCACCGCCCGACCAGTGGCGCCATCGCCGCCCGGCCCTCCGCCCGTCGCCCGCTGCCACCGCCGGACCGACCGCCGCCCCCGACCCCTCCTTCTAGGTCCGTCGGCGACCGGAGGCCCCCCAGGTAACCCCGGAACCCTAACCCGGCGCCACCCTAACCTCCTTCTCCGGCTCCGGTGACGACGCGAGCGGGGCTGCGCGGCAGCGGCGCGAGCGGGCCTGCTGGGCCGAGAGTCGCGCGATCGCGCTGGAGCGCGACTCGTCGCGATTTAGACTTAACCTAACCAAATAAAGAAGCTGTTGGAAGGTACCTTTTCAATCAAAATCTCTAAAACTAGCAATTATGATGAATTTAGAGAGTCTCTTGGAGTTGCTCTGACAGCTTCTAAAACCTCTCTCCACTCTCTAATCTACATCTGAAACATCAACTCCTTAATCACCACTACTTTCACGCTGCTGCAACACCAACATGCTCCCCGCTCCGCTGCTGTCTGCCGCTGGCACAGTCGGGCGGCCGCTGTGATGGTGGCAATGGGGCTCTCCTCCTCTGTCGCGGATCTGGCGAGGAGCTCACCGGTTGTGGCTCTCCGTCGATTCGCGTCTGCCGACGCTCGGCTTCGCTCGTGTTGCGTGGTGTGGTCCCGGCGTTCAAGGCCCGCTAATTCAGGGGTAGTGGAGGCTTCGACGAGCAGTTGTCTTCAACATTGGCCTCCTTGATGGGCAGACAGACTCTTCTCCTTGGTCTCCAGCGTCGGTCGAGCGTCTCGTCTGCAACCAGGGGCGGAGCTACAGTCATCCATCGGGGTCCGGCGACCCCGACGACTGGCAGCAAATCCCTTTGCACTACTACTGTTTCTAAAAGATGACCCCTATAACAAAACAAAAAATACTCTACACAGACCCGATGCTTCAAATATCTAGCTTCGCCCTTGTCTGCAACGGTGAGGCCTGGTGTTGGGCTGTCATCCAACGTAGGGTCCTGCTTTGCGGTGGCCCTAGTGCCGCTGACTGTGCTCCTCCTCTCATGCTTGGCTCGGCCCTCGGGGTGGTGCTGTCCGCCGACAGTGGGAGGAGGGAGGGGTAGCTTGTCCTGCTTTGATGTGCCCGTGAGCAGGCCCTCAAGTAATGCCATCTCGGTTTCATCGCCGTTGTGCAATCACTCCCGACCTCCCGTCTCGGTTTTGGTTTTTTTTATGGGGATGACTCCGGGTTTAGACGCTTGCAAGTTTGCTCGGATTTGTACATAATTGATAATTGAGGTGGACGAATCTAAGATCGATGACGAGCTCTTGTCCTTCAGTTTCAACGGAATCGGTGGTGGCTTTAGTTCTTATGGATCGTAGAAGAGTCCGGTGATTGCGACACGTGGGTGTTGTTCGGTGGCACTCGAGATGGGACATGTTCTTCTGGTTTCGGTGGTGTTCTATAAGCGCAAGTTTCGGTGCGCGGGTTAGATCAGGCAACAATGTTTCCCTGTTAAGGGCGCTACTTTGCGTGCACTTCCTCTGATGTTGCAGTTTCCTCCCATGAAAACCAAACGTCCACCCTCGCTCGACGTGTTTGCCTTCGTGAAGGTGCGGTTTTTGGACTGTTATATCGAAAGTTTGGACCCTGCTTATTTTTCTTTGAACGAACCGCACAAGACGGTGCATGTTTTATTGATATAGCAGAAAAAAAATACAAGAATACAACCTTGAGAGGCCATAGGTAGGAAACAAAAAAGAAAGAAAAAACAAACAAACCATACACACCCGGTTGGATTGAGACATCAACGCGGGGTATCACCCAAAGCCACTCACCGGCCGGTTGGATGGAGACACCAACACGGCCGTACCACTACACGCGAAGACGACAGCGGAGAAGAACACAAATCGCAGCTCCCGCCCACATTTCACACCCTTGCAGTCATTGAACCTCCGACGTGATCCGGCGCCGATAGAGAAGATATCACCGCACCAAGAGGCCACCCCTATCAGCGGTGAACCCAAGGCCCGGCGAGGGCTCCCCTTGGCTAATGTCAGTGTGCCATGCAGTCGCCCAGCCGCCCATAGCGTCAGTGACCTTCAGCACTTTGGTGGTGTTTAGATGTTAGAATTGGGAGGTTGAATTTGGGAGTAAGATGTCACATCGTAATCATTGCGCTACTGTAGCATTTCGTTTGTATTTGTGAAAAATTATCCAAAAATTAATTAATTAGGCTCAAAATATTCGTCTCGCAGAGTACAACAAAACTGTGCAATTAGTTTTTGATTTCATCTACATTTAATACTTCATGCATACTATGACATTTTGATGTGATGACAGGGGCGAAGCCAGATATTTGAAGCATCGGGGTCTGTGTAGAGTATTTTTTGTTTTGTTATAGGGGTCATCTCTTAGAAACAGTAGTAGTGCAAAGGGATTTGCTGCCAGTCGTCGGGGTCGCCGGACCCCGATGGATGACTGTAGCTCCGCCCCTGTGTGATGGAGAATTTTTTTTATATAGTGTATTTAGAAGTTGCTTTTTAGAAAGACTTTTTTCCCTAAGCTTAAGCTGACAATCTGTGACCCCGGCGCAGGTACAGCAGACCGCAAACCAATTAACAAATTCAAAAACCTATCACTATCAGACATACAGAACCAATAGCTCGCGAGGCAAAAACCACTCCTTTTCCACACAAGTGCTACCTTCGTATTTAAATTTTTCCTTCTTGGTTCCGCTTTCGTGCGTCCAAGCCAGTTGAAAATCCAATTTACCAAGAAAAAGAAGATTTACTGAACCAAATCAGACAATAATCTTTCTATGTGTTGTTTTCTGGAGAGATTATAAACTTTGTTGATGTATTTATATGAACTTATTATTATTATCATTTGTAGTATTCGGCTTTTCGCCCAGGCTCTAGAAAATTTCTGGGTCCGCCACTAACCGTTATGGTCCGAAACTTTCGGATCTACAATGGATTAATGAAGTTTTAGGTTACCCTAATGTCCAAGATAGTCCAATTATAAAATTATAAGTAGTACAGTGCATGTAGTTTCTGGAAGCAGCAGCAAGGCTTTCCTTTCCTCTCTCCAAACAGATGCCGAATCCGGCTGCCCGATTTGGGCCTGCGGGACACTGCGCCGACTGACGCGCGTCAGTCGGATAGCGTTTCGTTTGTATGTGTGAAAAATTGTCCAAAAATTGATTAATTAGGCTTAAAATGTTCGTCTTGCAGAGCACAACAAAACCGTGCAATTAGTTTTTGATTTCATCAACATTTAGTACTCCATACATGTTACGATATTTTGATGTGATGGAGAATCTTCTTTTTGAATAGTAAATTTGGGAGGTGAATTTGGGATCTAAACGAGGCGTTCTCTTCCGAGGCCCGCACCCGCACGCATGCCCTCGTCTTCCTCGGCAAGGAGAGAACGGAAGCGAGCAATGGAAAGCTGCTTCCCCTGCCTCGGGAGCGCCAAGAAGAAGAAGAAGCCGCCGGAGAAGCCTCAGATCCCGCCCGCCTCAGGTTAGGTGATCCTCCTCCTCACCCAGCGCCCCCCCTGCAATTCGTCTCATCGGGATTCTTCCTGCCCCGCCCCAAAAGTTGGTCTTCCTTTTTTCTTTCTCAATTGGGCTTGGGAAATGGGGATGAATAATGAATGATGTACATCACACCTTTCATAGTATCCAGTGAGTCACGCCCTTCCGTTTTGCTCTGGCATGTGTTCCTGTCGTTGCTGCAGAGAAACCCAAGCTGGACCCGTCCTCTAGTGTGACGAAGCAGGATTCGTTCGAGGTTCACAAGGAAGCTGCAAGCAAGAAGATCATCTTGAGAAATGGATCTGACCACCACCAAATCGCTACACAGACCTTCACTTTCAGGGACCTCGCGGTGGCCACAAGGAACTTCAGACCGGATTGCCTTCTTGGTGAGGGTGGCTTCGGCCGAGCGTACAAAGGCTATCTGGACTGTGTCAACCAGGTGAGTGAGTCTCTTGCTTTGCTTTGCTGCCCGTTGTAACTGATAGTACAAACCTTTCCTTCAAAAATATTAATTGATGCACGTCCCACAGTTCAGCGATGCCATCGCATTTTGTATTACAACTTTAAAACGTTTCTGATGCTAAGTGAATCCTAACATGGCATGCCATTACTTACCATGATAGGTTGTTGCTATAAAGCAGCTGGACCGTAATGGATTACAAGGCAACAGGGAGTTTCTTGTTGAAGTTTTGATGCTGAGCTTGCTGCATCACCCAAATCTTGTCAACCTTATTGGCTACTGTGCCGATGGCGATCAGAGGCTCTTGGTTTATGAGTATATGCCTCTAGGTTCTCTTGAGGATCACATTCATGGTATGTGCAATTTTTCTTTAATAATGCAAATAGATTTAATCTAATAATTTCTTTTAGATAAGTCTTATGCTATTGAAATCCTGAACTACTGTACATTCCTTTTGAATTGACAGCCTGTTACTGGACAGTTAAAGTTTGTCCACTCACACCTGCTTCTTATTTTACTTAGACCCATCCCCTGATAAGGTACGACTTAACTGGAATACAAGGATGAATATAGCCGCGGGTGCAGCGAAAGGGTTAGAGTATTTGCATGACAAAGCCAGTCCTCCAGTCATATACCATGACTTGAAATGTTCAAACATCTTGCTTGGAGAGGGTTATCACCCAAAGTTGTCTGACTTTGGATTGGCGAAGCTCGGTCCAGTGGGTGATAAAACTCATGTTTCCACAAGAGTGATGGGGACATATGGATATTGTGCCCCTGAGTATGCTATGACTGGACAGTTGACCCTAAAGTCAGACATTTATAGCTTTGGTGTTGTCCTTTTGGAGATCATTACGGGACGGAGGGCTATTGACAACACGCGAGCTGCGGGGGAGCAAAATCTTGTTGCATGGGTAAGCCACCTGATGCTGTTCTTTTGTTATGTTTTTGATCTTGTCCATGCTAAGATTCACATAAACGTTGAGTATGGAAAATAGCGCATTGTGCTATCCTGTGCTTCTTGCGACTATTGATAGTTAATGTATTCTGGAAAAATTCACCAAATGTCTGGGTCTTAGCTCTGAAGTTCCATAAAGTGTTGTTTCGAAAAAAAAGGTTCCATAAAGTGTGTGTTATCGCTTCAGTCTTTGGGGTATTGTATCATGAAGGGAAATACTCTTTATTTCTTCTCAATTTCGGCATTTCATGTTTGCGGCAAACTTCATCCTCAGCATTGCATTAATTTTGCTTGCTTTCTACAATGATTTTGACAAGGTCGATTTGGTTGCCCAGATGCATTATTGTAAAGCTGTTGAATTAATAGATTATGACATGCCAATCATGTACTCTGCTAAGGAAGCTCTTGCTCGCTCTGAAAGCCCCTCCATGTATCTGTCCCGCCAGCAGTTATGTAACCCTCGTTGATGTTTCATTCCAGGCCCGGCCGTTGTTCAAAGACAGGAGGAAATTTCCCCTGATGGCGGACCCTGCACTAGAGGGCCAGTATCCGCCAAGGGGATTGTACCAGGCCCTTGCGGTTGCTGCGATGTGTGTCCAAGAGCAACCGAGCATGAGACCGCAGATAGGAGATATGGTTACAGCCCTCACTTACCTTGCATCCCAGATCTACGATACGGAAGCACATGGCAGTTTGCACTTGGTGGAGACTAGGACCAGGAGTCGAAGCCATGGGAGAGAAAGCGGCTAAGCAAGGCGATGGTTGGTTTGGGACAGCCCAGAATTTTGGTAAAGCATGTAATCTTGAGGCATGTGGGAGCACGAGCTAGCAGTCAGTGCCTCCGTGAGATGATCCATTGCATCTTAAAAAGGTTGGGAGTCCCTGATTGATTCCATCCATTCATCAAGGGAACAAGTGATGTACATATGTGATCCCTCGGTTTGAGTGTATGGAACAAGCAACACATTGCGATTTCTATTATCTAATATAATATAATATACTGTATGTGCATTATTATCTTATTATATATGTTTTGTTTTAGGCTGTGATGGATGGACCCCTCTGCTGACGTGTGATGGATGGATCCCAGGCCTGATCTTCAAGCGAGAAAGGAAACACAGTACTCGGCGCACTTAATTTGGCACCAAACCGAACTTAAGCATTATTAATTCCTGCCTTCCTGGACCTTATTACTCGATTGATACTGTAGCCATCTGGATCTGGATGTCCCTATCCTATATGGCTATATATTTTACTACTCCGTACTACTTGCTCCACGCACTCAAGCTGATAAGAGGAGCTACCTACCTCAGCTGAGCTGCCCATCCATTCCAATCCAAGAGAGAGCGTGGCCTTCTTCTTTCCGGCAAAGGCAACGGCTATGGCTACGGCGGCGACCTCCGGCTCCGACTCCAACGCTGGGTATGCAATCAAGCCATGGCTATAGATCTCCTCTCTTGTCTCTTGACCTTTTTTTTTTTGGGTCTTGTTGTACGTACTACTATGTGCTTGGCAATCAATCATGCATGGCCTGACAGATCCAGCCTTACTTTTTGTATGCGGGCAGAAAGACGGAGGTGCTTCCCCCAACCCTGGGTTCTAATTCCCAACCTCCAAATCTCTTGGACGGCACAACAAGGCTTTACATCTCCTACATATGCCCATACGCGCAGAGAGTTTGGATTGCTAGGAACTTCAAGGTAGTATCCCATCATATCGACCTCTACCTCATTATATTGTCTTGCCATCAAAAGCTAAGCCTAAGCGGCCCTAGCTTGAAATAAACCCATACGTGTTCTTGGGCAGGGGTTGCAAGACAAGATTCAGCTGGTTGCCATAGATTTGCAGGACAAGCCTGCGTGGTACTGTATACTCTACATCTACTCCAGCTAAGCTAGACTCAAGCCATCTATCCTAACCAACTGACTTGTCTCTCTGTATTATATTAATTGTATTGTTGTTGTTGATGATGATGAAAAGGTTCCTTGAGAAAGTTTACCCGGCGGGCAAGGTCCCGGTGCTAGAGCACAATGGCCACATCATAGCAGAGTCCTTGGACCTGCTCAGCTACCTGGACGCCAACTTTGAGGGCCCCAAGCTGCTTCCCCAGGACCCTGCAAAGCAAGCCTTTGCTGATGAGCTGATCGGCAGCAGCGATTCCGTCATTGTAGCCTTGTTTAAGGCAGGCCGTGCCCAAGGCGATGACATCAGTGAGCTAGTTTCGCCTGCTCTGGACAAGGTGGAGTCGGCCCTGGGGCGTTTCTCTGACGGGCCGTTCCTACTGGGGCAGTCCATGAGCGCAGTCAGTATCTGAATCTGAATCTGATTAATTGTTTGGTTCGTCATATCTCAACCGAATGAATGTTCATATGGCGTCTCTGCATACATTGCAGGTGGACATGGTGTATGCCCCCTTCGTCGAACGCTTCAAGGATTTCTTCGCTGCGGTGAAGCAGCACGACATGACACGAGGACGGCCTAAACTCAAGGAATGGATAGAGGTGAGCGGTCAGTTGATGGATCAGTGCATATGCCAATGCCATGAATGAAATTTTCATCTCCAACTCTCAGTGGCATTAAAAACTGCAGGAGCTGAACAAGCTAGATGCCTACGCAGCGACATGGGGAGATCGCTGCCTGCAGCTCGCCGCCATGATGCACAAGTTCGGGGTATCGCTTCTCTACATCTCAGTGCTCTTTTCCACTAATGATAAAACGGGACTGATTGTGTTTTTTTTGTTTTGTTTTTGCAGCTAGAAATCCCGGTAGCCTGATCTCATCATCGCCAGGGCCAGGGGTTCAGTCAGTCCCTGTTCGTTGCGTTTCATAATTTATTAAGTCTGTTTGGTCTGGTGTTACCGACGATGTGTTCGTTGTACTCGTCAAACGACAAAACTTGGCATGTTTGTTCTCTGATGGATTCTCAATCAAATGAGATCAATAAATGAATAAGTTTACATTCCAAACAACACAAGCTAATCCAAGCAAAGCCCGCTCTTGTACTTAGAAACAAAACTGCTTTTGTATCCGGTGAGCTAATGGTCAAAATTTGAAAAGTAAAAAAAAGAGAGGAAAACTCCCCTACCTCCCGACGGTGGTGAGCCAAATTCCAGTTGTTACCACATGCATCCTTCAACATCTTTTTCACTGCAACTGCAAGCAATAGAATCGGTATCAGCTACGGGAATAATGACACTGTTTCTAGAACTCGAGATGAAAAAAGAGCGCGCGCACACCTCACAAATCGCTGAACTGCTTCTGTAGTGTGGGATTGATGCACGCAAATATCGATTTCTTCTTTCGCTTTGTTCCAAACAGGAAGTTCCGCAGTGGTACCCTGGTCCTACTTGGAAAATTCTTGAACTGTTTCTCATAGATACTTCCAGTCTCTGGCCGCGACAGAGGCTGGGATGAAATCTCAAAACTTTCACGTAGCTCCCGCAGGGCTTCGCTGACCTTGGCTTCAAGCCCCCTCATGTGCTCTGATGCTGCCTGCAGCTCACTCTCAATCTTCTTGTTGGATTGCTGCATGTTCAGGACCTCACCTTGAAACTTAGCCGCTTCATATGACGTAAACCTGGCTCCAACCATATCCGAGCTACCACGCAGGGCTTCGGCTATCTCCTCTTGCAGTCTGCAAAGAGACGCGCTCTTAAACTGCACATCTTGATCAAGAAGCGCTTTCTGCTCGAACCATACGTCCAGTTCCGTTCGGAGCTCTCTCAACTTCTTTTCAGCAGGTTCAGGCTCTGCTGCAGCAACAGATCCTCCAGTCTTCTTATCTTCTGCGTCCTCCATTTCATTCTGTACCTCCTGGTATCTTCTGTCAAATTCCTGCATGTGGTGGCAAGCCATGCTATACCTTACCAGGAACTGCAAATTTTCCTCCACCAAAGTGTCAATGTCATTCCTGAACCTTGCTTCAAACGGCGATGTCTTCTCCAGTGCCTCGGTATCGCTAAAACTGCTTTCCTCCACAGTTGAAATCTCTCTATCCAAAATGCAATTTGATCTGTCAATTTCCCTAAAAGATCTCAAACTTGAGAAACCAGATGAGTTAATATTACTGGGTGGTATCTCCGAGGGGTCCAAAAGATCTCTTAGTGACCGGATCTCAACATACTTCATGGAATTTGCATTCCTCAACTCCCGTATAACTGCCTTTGTCTCTTCAAGATGCTCCTGGTTTTTCTTTTCTAGTTCAGTAAGCCTTCTCTTTGTTTCTTTGTAGTTCCGCAGAACTGAAGTATAGTCAGCTAGTAGTATTGCTTCTCTACCTTCAAGCCCATCAAGAAGAAATTCTTTCCAGCTAGGTACACATTCTTCTCCCAATATAGCAGCCTTTTCACCCTGGCTCCTTCCTCCATGGTTGTTCGAGGCAGTTGCTCTGCTTGCTAGCTCTTTGCTATTTGAACTCTTCTTCTCTAGCTCACTATAGCGAATATCACTGGCCACGTTTTCTGAATCTGTCAGAACTTCCAATTCTTGCCGATACAATACTTCAGTTTCCTCAGAATCTCCAGCTGGCACACAAAGGGAAGTTTCATCCCTCACATCTGAGGAATACACATCAAAATTTATCATGTTCCTCGTATCCTGGATGTTATCCACGTGACCTAATGAAATGGAACCATCCTCTTCAGGCGATACTATTTGGCTGCATTTGTTCAAACTTTCAATATTTTTTGGAGCATTAAGATAACCACCCTTGTTTGGAAATTCTTCAGCAGATATTTCTTCATCTATATACTGCGGGTCCAGGCTCTTGTCGGCGCCACTGAAGCAAGTAGCTTCTGGCAATGAGGAGTCTTCTAGGGTATCCTTTTCCTTTAAAGTGTTCGAGCCAGATGAAGCAACTGGTCTAATCTGCCCACAGATATTTTGCCCAAGTCTTTCCTGCTGGACCACACTGCTGCCAGTAAAAGGATTTCCATCACCAATACTTCCCTCGGCAACTTTCTTTAATGACTGAGAAGCTTCAGTTGATGAGCCTTGTTCATTAGAGTCACACTTCTTGTCTAAAGTATTTAAACTACCTGAGTGAAGGAGATGAGGATGACTGGCTATTCCCAATGGATATTCACCTTTCAAAATTTTCCCTTGAGCAAAGAATCCACTTCCATTCTCATTTTCTGGAGAACCCTGGCATACCTCTTCTGATGACCTATCTGCATTACATTCACCTGAACTTTCGACACCATTCTCATTTTCTGAACTGACAAACGGATTAATACTGTTGTCAGAATGTATAGACATGTTATTACTGACTAGTTGCTTTAAGGAACTCTTTATAAGGAATTTTTCCTCATCACCATTCTTGGAGTCATGGATGCCATCATTACCATTAACTACTTCGGAGACATCTTCTCTATCTTGTCCCAAACGATTACTCGACAAATCATACAGGTCATCAGGGCCAACAGATTCAAGTGCCTTTGAGATATTAATTATGCAACTAAAAACTTCAGAAAAACATAAGCTGACAGAAACTTCTTCCTCAATAATTGATCTTTCAAGAATTTGGACGCTATTCAACTCATCCTCTAATAGCTTGAGCTGTGCACTTAAGTCGCTTTGGTCATCACTGTTGACACCAAAAATTGGCACCAGGAAGAGGCTGACATGTGGGCCGGATTTGGTAGAAGGATGCCATTCGGCTAAAAGGGTTTTTTCTGAAGCATTCGGCAAAGATGCTCTGCGGTCGGGAACGCGTCACCATTCGGCTGAAACGTTCGGCAGAAATACTCTGCGGACGGGAATGCGTCATCATTCGGCAGAGGCATTGTTCCGCAGGCGAAGAGTGATAGCATTCGGGAAGACATGATGACGTGGATCAACATAAGGAAAAGGCCGGTTCGAACAAGGAAAGCAATATGGGCATGAAGATTCGTCATTTATTTTTAGGAACAAGTGTTGTAGTCGTGTCCAACTAGGAGTTGTATCAAGACCTGGGTATAAATATAAACCCATGGCAGCTGTAAAAAAAGAACACAATCAATCGTACAACAAACCGGCCCCGTGCCAACATCGAGTCCTTTAGTCGTGTCGTCGAGTTCTTCGAGAGGAGTCATCAATCCGTTGACCTCCGTAAGTACCGGCAACCTTGTATCATGCTTAGTATCATGCGGTGGATTTAAGCTTTGATGCAAGTAGTCTTGTTACCATGCTTAGTATCATCCGGTGGATTTAAGTTGTGGTCTCAAGAAGGTTCCTCTGTTAGATCATGAGCCATGCGGTGGGCTAAGATCTAGTATGGACCAAGTTATCGGCTCTGTTAGATTTCGGCAAGATCTAACAGATTCATTAAGTTATCCCGTGTTGCTCTGTTTTTACTATGTGCTTAATTCATGCAACACACCTTTGCCCGATCTAGATCGGTTAGAATCGGCTTTGCTTTACAGTGCGACGACTTATTCCCTCATAGCCGAATTCGAAACCGATCTAGGTTGTCACGTGTCGCGGGTTCGAGCTTATCGGCATCATGTAGATCTTGACAGAACCGGGTATCATGCGGTAGATGCAGGTTTTTGGGTCGTCTTAGAGCTAATCATCCGGTGGATTAGAATTCGATTCGATCTGATAGATTTAGCTTTACCGATAAAGTTTGTTCCTTCGCCATGGACCCCGATTCGGCTAAATAGCCGTATTCGGTAGTGCTCTCACGAGTGAACGTGTGTTCGTGGGTTTGCATTGGACAATGAATGCTTTTAGCCTTTCACGATTAGATCGTATCATGCGGTGGATTGATCTAATCTGATTGGTGGTGTGGCCTCAAACGAGTTGTATCATGCGGTGGATTAACTCGTTTGCTGCCATGCTTGACGGGTGCTGCTTTCGGCCTATGCATTCTTGTTTTAATGTAAATTCGTGACTGTGTTGTGGGTTCGTAACTAAACATTGAATGCTTTTAGCTTTTCATGGTTAGATTGTATCATGCGGTGGATTGGTCTAATCTGATTAGTGGTGTGGTCACAAACAAGTCGTATCATGCGGTGGATTAACTTGTTTTGTTATCATGCTTGACGGGTGCTGCTTTCGGCCTATGCATTCTTTGTTTACTACGAATTTATGATCATGTTTCACCCTTTTATTTATCTATCATGCTCTGTTTCTCGTTAATCGGCTATGAGTACGTGTTACAATGCTCATTCGGTTGAAAGCCGATCTTTCGTCATGCTTACGTCACGCACTCGGCAGTACGCTCACTGCGTGCCTTGCCGATTGCCGAATGAGGTTTTAACTGCCGACAGATAGCTTCCCTGTAGCTATATGTCTTTCGAGATTGGCTCCGACGCCGCAAATATGGAACTGTCTGGTCTCACCCGGCACGTTCCAGGTTTTGATCTAAACCTTTTTGTCCCTTTGTTAGTTTTCAGGCAAACTGACTGGCACGCTTCCGGATTCAAAAGCCCGGGCCACGTTTGAAGCCAGCTTGTTCGGCTTGCTGTGTGCTTGGCGTGAGGTGCGGATTTTACGTCAACACACTTTTTGGCACGCCCGGTGGGACCCACACAAGTTTTCAAGATGCCTGAGTTGAGCGACATCATGGATGTCACTTTGGAAGAATTGTCTGAAGAACATCAACAGATGGTAAAGGTTGCTGCCAACCAATTCATTAACAAATGTTTACTGTCTTTCGCCAAGAACAGGAGCGGTGCACCTTTTCTCAAGTCTGATCTGCCAAGAGTTCTCCTTCCTGGGCAATCTGATTTTACTGAAGAAGAAGAGAGGGAGAGATTCTCGGGCTTGTTATACAAAGCTTTGGGAGAGACAATGACCAATCACAATGCTGCGTTCTTAAACAGTTTTCGGCATATAATGGTAAGCATTTTTGGTCAGCATGTAGATAAACCCTTCGAGCAGATACATGGGCAATTGGGTGGTCCGACATACTTCAATGTTCAAGCACCAGTTCAGAAACCACATGGTAAAGGGAATGCTGATGAAACTGGAGGTTCTGGTGCTAAAGATACAAATGGACAGCCGATTCGGCAAGATCCTCAGCTTGCACTGCCGAAAACTCGCACATACGGTGATATGGCATTCGGCACCACAGGGAATCCGCCTGCTTCTGCTTACAAGATATCTCCCTTGAACAATAGACTGCAGAGAGATTTATATGGAAACGGATATTCAGAGTTTATGGATTACAATGCTGTCGACGCTCTCCCGAATCCTGGATATGTTGGTACTGCAGGTATGCTTGCTGGAAGACCAGAGAATCAGGATACCAATATTGACCTCATGGTGCAAAAAATGACCGATGTATTGCAAAATCAATTCGGTTTGAAGCCTAAAAATCAGGGGTACATGTACTCATCTCCTTTCCCAGAATGGTACCAAAGGGTATCATTGCCGAATAGAGTCAAGGTGCCTACAGAGTTTACTAAATTCTCAGGACAAGATGATACTAGCACTGTGGAACATATAGCTCGATATCTGATGCAGCTTGGAGAAGCTTCGGCAGATGAAGCTTTCAGAATCAGATACTTTCCTTTGTCACTGACGGGTCCAGCTTTTACATGGTTTGCTTCTTTGCCTGCTCAATCGATTTGTACTTGGAAAGACCTGGAACAGAAATTCCATGCTCATTATTACATTGGCAGTACCGAGAAAAAGTTGGTTGATTTGACCAGCTTAAGGCAGAGGAATAATGAAACACCTACAGAGTTCCTCAGGAGATTTAGGGAAACAAAAAGCATGTGTTTTTCTCTGAACATACCTGATGACCAGCTGGCTGGTATGGCTGTAGCTGGCATGCTGCCTGCCATTCGGGAGAAGCTGTTCGGGATGGAGTTTGATGATCTGGGCCAGTTGTCGCACAGATTGGCCTTGATGAGTAACCAGGCATATGGTTTCAAGAAAGATGTCAGATTTGCTAAAAATAATGATGTAGCTGACATCTATAACCAATTCCTTGAAAGAGCAGATCAGGAAGATGAGTATGAAGATAGCGAGGAAATAGCTGCAGCAGAGATAGTGTGGAGCAAAGAACCAGTTACAATGACTCAAAGATGGATCAAACAGGTGAAGGGAACATATGATTTTGATGTGACTAAGGCAGACAAATTATTTGAGTTCCTGGTGAAAGAAGGCCGAATCAAATTGCCAGAGGGGCATTCTATGCTTCGGCCCGATGGGGTGAAAGATAAGAGGTATTGTGGGTTTCATGATAGAAATTCTCATTCCATTAATGAATGCAGAGTCTTTAGGATGAAGATTCAGAAAGCTATCCAAGAAGGACATCTGAAATTCGACAACAAGATGAAATTGGACAGTAACCCTTTCCCTCAGAATATGATCGGGTTCTCGGTTAATATGGTGAATGCTGTTCCATCTGGAGAAAAGGGAAGATTGAAAGTTTTAACCTCAAAGAAGGCAAGACAGGATGGTTCAGTTGATCCCACTCGGCAGATCACAATGGAACAGATTCGCCTGAAAAATCTTCGGTTCCCGAATAGCCGATTTGAAGTGGGCGAATCCTTTAAACCCAGAGTTACTACACGTATTCTCCTCAACAAATGGCAGCGTCAGCAAGAAAAAGAGCGTTTTCAAAGGCGTGAATACGAGGAGGAGGAAAGAAGGCGCGAAGAAGAAAGGCTTGAGGAAGAACAAGAAGAGTATGCTCGAGAGCAGGAACGTGCACATTGGGGGTGTGCATTCTTCAGACACTGTTGGAACGAAGGTTTGAAGCTTCCCACATGGAATAATTGTCCTGAATGCAATAATAGGTATGATGAATATAGGCAGGGAACTGTCAATCGCCGATCTGTCCATGAAAGAATTGGCAGGGTACATCCTAATGATGATCGGCGTTTTAATGATCAACCAAGAAAGAGACATGCTGATTACGAGTGGGTTGATCGTGGAGAAGAAAAAGATCATGCTTATGTCTGGCAAGAAGGACAATGGTGCCCACCTGGTTTAAGAAGGAGTCAGAAGAGAAGAGTCCAACGCCTGAGGAATCAAGAATTAAAGCAAGCAAGGCCTAGGATGAAATCGATATGGCTCCCAAAAGACAGGCCTGACGAACATAGTCATTCGGCTCCTACATGCATGGTATGTTTCTTGCCGAATGAATTCATGGCTCCAGCTAATCAAATTGTACAGGAAGAAATATTGCCCGATATAGATGATGCCGAACAATTTGGGTTAATGGCACAATTGATGTTGAACAAACAAGCTGTTTTTGAGAAGCCAACCCAGAATCGGCACATGAAGCCACTATACTTGAAGGGATATGTTAATGGCAAACCATTGACCAAGATGTTTGTCGATGGAGGAGCTGCTGTCAATGTAATGCCATATACCACATTCAGGAAGCTTGGCATGGGCCTTAGAGATTTAACACCAACGAGCATAATTCTAAATGATTTTGCTGGAAATCCTTCGGACACCAAGGGATGTGTGCACGTTGATCTGATGATTGGTTCCAAGACTCTGCTTACGACTTTCTTTGTCATTGAAGGCAAAGGGGCATATAGCTTGCTGCTTGGAAGAGATTGGATTCATGCAAATTGTTGTATTCCATCTACTATGCATCAACAGCTTATTCAGTGGATAGATGATGAGGTGGAGATTGTCCAAGCAGATGATTCAATAAGCGTGGCAAATATGGAACCAGCTTTCTGGGAGTATCAAGGCATAGATTGTTTCTCAGGTAAAGACTGGGGAGAAGGTCCTGTGGCACCAGCCAGCAGTGATCAGCAGCCGATCGAAGCAGTCGGCTCTCATAGTAATTTTTGATGGAGAATCCAATTGATGGAACTGATGGAAAATTAGGACGTGGATTTGTGTCGGCCGATAAATTAGAAGAGGTGGACATTGGAGATGGTGACAAGCCAAGGCCGACATTTATCAGTGCTAACTTGGATTCGGTTTTCAAAGAAAAGTTGGTGACATTGTTAAAAGAATACAAGGACTGCTTTGCTTGGGATTATTCGGAGATGCCTGGTCTAGACCGTTCTATTGTTGAGCATCGGTTGCCAATCAAACCTGGATACAGACCTTACAAGCAACCACCCCGAAAAATCTACAAGGAAGAAGTGTTGGCCGATGTGAAAAAGGAAATTGAAAGATTACTAGATGCAAATTTCATTCGGCCCTGTAAATACGCGGATTGGATCTCTAATATTGTTCCTGTCTATAAGAAAAATGGAAAGATGAGGGTTTGCATAGATTTTAGAGACCTAAACAAGGCTACACCCATGGATGGATATCCAATGCCTATTGCTGATTCATTGGTTGATGCTGCTGCTGGATACAAAGTGCTTAGTTTCATGGACGGTAACGCAGGATACAATCAGATTTATATGGCATTGGAAGATATAGTAAAGACAGCTTTCAGGTGTCCTGGACACATAGGGTTGTTTGAATGGGTTGTTATGACCTTTGGATTGAAAAATGCCGGTGCAACTTATCAAAGAGCTATGAATTATATTTTTCATGAGTTGATCGGCAAGATTGTGGAAATATATATTGATGATGTAGTGATCAAGTCATTGGATCATGAGTCTCATTTGGCCGACATAAGGAAAACTCTAGAATGCACCAGGAAGCATGGGCTTAAGATGAACCCGAATAAGTGTGCTTTTGGAGTTTCGGCTGGAGAGTTTCTGGGATTTTTGATACATGAAGGAGGAATAGGAGTTGGTAAGAAAAGCATGAAGGCAATTGATGAAATTGTTCCTCCAACTAATCTTAAAGAGCTACAATCACTGCTTGGCAAGATAAATTTTGTGAGAAGATTCATATCAAACTTGTCACAAAAGGTGTTGCCCTTTTCCTCATTGTTAAAAATAAAAAAGGATCAAAAGTTTGTATGGGGTGACGAACAACAAAAGGCTTTTGATGAAATAAAAGAGTACATGAAGAAGCCACCAGTATTGGTGCCTCCACAATTGAACAAGCCTTTCAAGTTGTACGTGGCGGCCGATGCCCAAACTATTGGATCGGCCCTCATTCAAGAATTTGAAGGGAAGGAAAGAGTAGTTGCATACCTTAGCCGAAAGTTACTAGATCCAGAGACAAGGTATTCGGCTATAGAGAAGCTTTGCTTATGTGTTTACTACTCCTGTACAAAATTTCGGCACTACTTACTACATGCCGAATGCATTGTGTATTCAAAGTTTGATGTGATAAAACACATGTTGTCTATGCCAATTTTGAACGGAAGGATTGGCAAATGGATTTTAGCTTTGTCTGAATTTGAATTAAGATTTGAATCGGCAAAGGCTGTTAAGGGACAGATTATTGCCGACTTCATTACTGAACATCATGATACATCAATAGATTTGCTTAACATTGTTCCTTGGGTGTTATTCTTCGATGGATCTTCATGCAACAAAGGTGGTGGAGCAGGTATCTTATTAATTTCACCCAAAGGAGAAACATTTGAGTTTGCTGTTCCCATTCAATCTGCTGTTACTAACAATCAAGCTGAGTATGAGGCATTGCTCAAAGGGCTCCAATATTTGAAAGAAGCAGATGCCATTGCAGTTGAAATTTTTGGAGATTCAGAATTGGTCATAAAGCAATTGAATGGTGAATATGAGTGCAAAAGTGATACCTTGAGGAATTACTATGAAGAATGCAAAGAAATATTGAAGAGCTTTCGGTCAGCAATTCTACAACACATTCCTAGAGGGGATAATGGAGAGGCAAATAGATTGGCCCAAAGTGCATCAGGTTATAAAGAGCTTCGAGAAGTTTTTGCTAATGATGTATATGCATTCGGGAGTAATCTGGCAGAAGATGATTGGAGAAAAGAGATTGCCGATTATCTGGAGAATCCATCCCGAAAGGTTTCTAGAAAGCTCAGGTATAAAGCTTTAAAGTTTGTTCTTCTTGATGATAATTTGTATTATAAATCCCTGGATGGAGTGCTGTTACATTGTTTAAATCATGAAGAAGCAAAAAGGCTGATGAGTGAAGTGCATGATGGGTTGTGTGGAGCACATCAATCGGCCTACCGAATGAAGTGGATTATTAGAAGAACTGGATATTACTGGCCGACAATGTTGGAAGATTGTTTTGAATATTATAAAGGATGTCAAGACTGTCAGAAATTTGGAAACATTCAGAGAGTTCCGGCATCGGCTTTGAATCCCATTGTCAAGCCATGGCCATTTAGAGGATGGGGAATAGATTTGATTGGCCAAATAAATCCTCCATCTAGCAAGGGGCATAAGTTTGTGCTTTTGGCGACCGATTATTTCACCAAGTGGGTTGAGGCAATTCCATTAAAGAAGGTGACGTCGGAGAATATGGTTGAGTTTGTTAAGGAACATATCATTTACAGATTCGGGATTCCTCAGACAATCACCACTGATCAAGGGACTCAATTTACATCTTCAGAATTCAGAGATTTTGCTGAAAGTACGGGCATCAAATTATTGAATTCTTCTCCTTATTATGCCCAAGCTAATGGTCAGGCAGAGGCTTCTAACAAGATTATGATTAAAATTATACAGAAGAAGATTGATCGGAAGCCAAGAAAGTGGCATTCGGTACTCAATGAGGCTTTATGGGCTTACCGAATGGCTCCACATGGGGCTACACAGACATCTCCTTATGAGTTGGTGTATGGGCATCATGCTATCTTGCCATGGGAGATACAATTAGACTCAAGAAGAGTAAAGTTGCAGAAGGATTTAAGTTCTAAAGATTATAAAGATTTAATGATGGACGAATTGGAAGATTTACATATGATTCGTCTCAGGGCCTTGGAGAATATTGAGAAGAACAAAATGCGAGTTGCTAAGTATTACAATAAGAAGGTGAAAGTTAAGCAATTTACAGAAGGTGATCTAGTTTGGAAAGCAATATTGCCGATTGGAACCAAATATGCAGCATTCGGCAAGTGGTCTCCAAATTGGGAAGGTCCTTTCAGAGTGGTTAGATGCGTGCCTGGAAATGCATATATTTTGAAGACATTATTGGGAGAAGAATTTGCTTCTGCTATAAATGGAAGATATTTGAAGAGGTATTATCCCAGTGTTGAAATCAATCGGTGATTGATATATTAATTTGCCGAATAGCCGATTTTCGGGAAGAAATCGCCTTCAGAACAAATGTTGACAGAAAAGGAAAATGGCCAGTACTGAATGTATTGCCCTTAGAACAAAATATACTACATCAGATGTTCATGCAAGATCACAAAAGATAAGTTTTATTGCCGAAATTCCATAAATCCCTAGTACAAACTAATGGAATAGCTTGTTCAAGACGGATTGGGGGTGAATGGAATCGGCAATGGCGGCGCCATGAGCATCAAGGCGATCTATGGAGGCCTCGATGTCGTCGATCTCCTCTGGGTTACCATTAGCGAAGCCGGTCGGTAGCCTGGAGTAGTCGGTATTGGTGTGCGTCGACATGGCGACTAGGCCTGCGGCGGTGCCCAGACGGATGCCGTGCGAGGCCACCTCATCGATGCGGCCCGCCACCGCACCGAGGCGAGCTTCTGGTGTGTCCCCAGGAGCATTCACCTTGTTCGCCAGCTCATTCGCCAGCGCCTTCAGCCGATCGAGTTCGGCATCACGCGCTGCAAGTTTACAGAAAGGGCAGCAGAATAATATCAGTTGGGGAACAAGATTGAGATTGAGCAGATTGCAGGACTCACCATCAATAACTTCGAGCAGTTGCTTACGTTCGTGCTGCCATTCGAGATCAGCAATCCCGGCTTGCTTGGAGATAGCCTCCAGTTCGCGACGAGAGTCGTCGCGCTCCGCCTTGAATCGGCGAGCATCGCCGTCAGTGTAGCGGTAGTCGTCCGATTCGAGAGATCGATTGGACGAACTCGAAGATGCCGCAGGAGCGGCGGCTGGAGCTGCGACTGGCGCACCGGCGCCGGCAATCCATTGGATTACCCTAAAAGAACAAAGAGATTCGTCAAGAAAGAGGGAGGAAATCTCGAAAAGAACAAAGAGAAGCAAGCAGCTACTCACCTGCGGCGAGCGCCGGCACGACTTCCTTCGGCCTCATCGGCGGCCGGGCGCCTCCTGTTGTTGTCGGCCATTGGAAGTTCCTCGGAATGACTGTGGATGGGGAAAAGAATGGCTTGGGCCGGCAAGAACTTGGAAGGCGAAGAACTTGGTGAAGAAACTGTGGGCTGCCTGGGTGTTTATTTATAGAACCCGCAGAGGAAATCGTGGCCAAAGATCGTGGCGCATATTCCGAAGAGTTCGGAAGGTGGAAAGGATTTTCCAGCCGATCGGTTCTCATGTCGTTTGGGATTCTTATCGAGTCGTATTCGGCTTTGACTGGATGGGATTCGGCTATGTCATAGTTGAGGCGTTTTCGGGTCTAAGTACTATTATGGCCAACTTTGCCGAATGAGTCATCCACAATGAAGGAAAACAGAGTTAAAAGGATGACAAGATTACAGGGTTAATAAAACATTCGGCTATCAAACATGATTCACACACCCAAGAACTTTGAGATTACATTTTTGGCATTTGATATCATATTGCTAATGTTTTCTAATAAGTTTTTATCAGCTTCTTGGGTTCTGGTCAGAGCAGCCAGCTTCGCCTTGAGTTGTTTGTCTTCGTTCAGAGCTGCTAAGGCTTCCTTTCGCCTTCTCTCTGTTAACTTGGGAAGCTCGATTATTTTCTTCTTGTCAGCTTCAATTTCGGCCGATAAATTTCTCAATTCGGCTTCGAGCGCAGCTTTTCTGATCTCCTTCATTTCAAGTTCAGATTCCAGTTTGATCAATGATTCCTTGTCATTCTGAACTTGAGTATGCAGGTCTTTTACAGATTGCTTGACCAAAATTCTCCTTTGCTCCAAGGCTGGTTGAGCCGATTGATTCTTCAGAGCTTGCTTCACTGCGATAAATTGATCATCCAATCTGGAAATTGGATCTAAAGAAGTCTTGATATCGGCAGGAAGATCTTGGTCAAATGATTCAAGCAAATCTCTTAAAAGATCAGCATTGGTAACTTGTTCCCGAGTGTCTTTTTGCAGAAAAGAAAGGATTTCCTTCAGTTTTGCTTGGTTCTCCTCTGATAAATTTGAACCAGAGGAGGTTTCTTCTCCTTGTTCGGCAACTAGATCATCCACAGCAAATGAATAGCTGGGTGAAGAAGTGGTTTTCTCCTGAAAAAAGATATTGCCGAATTATTGATGATCCATTGAATAAAGAACTGGAAGACTGGGTAATTATCTCTACCTCATTCCTGGTCTCTTGGATGGAAAAAGAGGGCAGCTCGAGCTCAGGCAGAGATTCTTGTATATCATGCTGAGGAGAGCTTGGAAGATCTGTTGGTGGAGGAGAGGCTTCTAGTTGAGGAACATCAAGAGAGGCTGAAGCTAGTTCTTGATGAGAAGGAGAATTCTCCAAGATTGGGTCTGTTGAGATTTGCTCTGAAACTGAAAAGGAATAAATGCCGATGGAGAGGAACTTTAAAAACAAAAATGTGAGAAAATTTTACCAATCATTGAAGCATCGGCAGGACCTGTACTGATTGCTAGCTGTTGTTCTTTGGACTGAAATCAAAAAGAAATAAAGCTGAGCAAGAAACACCAAAAGCATTATAGTCAAAGAAAAAAGACTCTGACCTTGATTTTGCTACTTGTTCTTTTCTTCTTTACAACCGAAGGAGCAGCTATAAGGAGGTTTTTCCTCTTGACAGATGATGGTCTAGTGAGTATTGGATCTGAAGAAGCTTGTCTAGCCATCAGCTGAGCCAAGGTGGGGGATTGGTGCCCCAAAGCAGAGATTGGGCCTGCAGTTTTGTATAAAATTACCCTGGCAAGAGGGGCAGGTGTTATGTCCTGCAAAATAATAGAGTCAGAATCAATTAGGGCTAATGTTATTAAGACAGATAAAGGAATGAGCATATTACCTCTGCAGTTGGCTGGTAATCAGGCATTAATTCGAGACAGAAGGGATGAATTGGCATGTTGAAGATATGATCATGGAATTCTTGCCACCAGAGAGTGAAGGAAGGATGAGCAGATATTATTAGCACAAAAGGATCAGGTGCATAAATAGTTCCACAGCATTTATAGTTGAAAATCCTTCTTGTTTCTGTGAAATCCTTGATTATCTCCCTAGGCCTGAGGAATTCATGGAGGAATAGCCTAGGGGGCACTTGGCCGCATCCCAACTGTCTAGCCATCATGTTTGGCTGGTAATATTCATAAGTGCTTTGGACTAGCCTCCCTCCACAGAATTCGGCTGGCAGGATGCAGGGCTGGATGAAGGCATTAAAAATTGCTACAGATTGTACATCAGTGCATCCAGTCTCAAAGCTGAATTCGCAAGGGAGAGTAAGATTGTCATTGTCCGAATAAGGGAACCAAAGAGGATTGGCAAAACCTCTGAAGAAGAGCTCAAACAGTTCACCAATGTTTTTGCTGATAGGTACAGTGGAGGCAGCTTCTCCATAAGTTTGACAACCTTTGGTTCTCCGGGTTTCTCCTTCTTTATAATTGATTGAAGGGAAGTTTCGGCTGTTGAGATCAATAGCAACAATTTGATGCATGTATAATTGCAGCCACATTTGAACAAACCACCAGGGACCATTGACACAGGGGATCTTCTTGCTGGTGTGCATCAGGTGGGTGGTTTGGTTGAGCATATGATAGACGCTTCCCAGGAGGTATTTCCCAAGTGGGATGACTTTTCCAGCAGCCAGCTCTTCAGCCATCACAATGTGATTCAAGGTTGGCTCATTGGCTTTGCCACAAAAGACTGATCTACATAGCCACATATTCAGGAAGGCCCTGTATTCAACATCGGTCAGAGGGCCATCAGACATATAATTCTGAATATATCTCTTATATCCAACCCCTGTTTTCACTCCTGTCTGCTTGGAGGAACCTTTATGATCATATGGGTGTACAGTTCCTGTAACATTCAGGCCGGTCATCATGTAGACATCGGCCAAAGTAGGAGACATTGGGCCATGACCAAAAAGAAAGGTATTTGTGCCATTGGACCAAAAGTGGCAAGCTGCAATCAGGAGGTTCTCATTCTTTGGTGTTTCAGCTAATGACAGCTCCAGACAATGAGAAATACGCAAATGATCCCAATTCTGTGTTTGAGGGCTTTTATCATCAGACATCCTTTTATACCAGTTTCTCCATCCGGCGATTGGGGGCAAAGGCCAGTTCTTGAAAGCGTCTTGCCATTCATGAGGTTTTGTCAATGAAATCTTAAAAGGAATCCGCTGAGATTCGGCCGCAATAATTTCAGAAGGATCTGAATCTCCTACGGGACCGAGGAAATAAGATGGAGATTTTTCCTCAACAGGGATGAGGATTTCGGCAGCTAGGGCCTATCAAGAATGAAAGGGGATAAGAAGAAATTTAAAATGCAAATCGAAAGAAGACTGCCGCACATGCTTGAGGGGATTGAAGTTTACCTGGAGAGCAAGATCTTGGTCCGCCATTTGAAGGTTGGATCTTGGAAGAAGATGACTTAGGGTTCGGATCCGGATGAGAGCTCTGAAGATTCGGAAGGAGAAGCGGGTGCCGAGCAGAGCTAACTTGGAAATGTTAAGTGCTTTTGGTCAATTCCGAGATAAAAGTTACCTCTTATCCCGAAATTGAAGGGGCATGTGTTGACACCAAAAATTGGCACCAGGAAGAGGCTGACATGTGGGCCGGATTTGGTAGAAGGATGCCATTCGGCTAAAAGGGTTTTTTCTGAAGCATTCGGCAAAGATGCTCTGCGGTCGGGAACGCGTCACCATTCGGCTGAAACGTTCGGCAGAAATACTCTGCGGACGGGAATGCGTCATCATTCGGCAGAGGCATTGTTCCGCAGGCGAAGAGTGATAGCATTCGGGAAGACATGATGACGTGGATCAACATAAGGAAAAGGCCGGTTCGAACAAGGAAAGCAATATGGGCATGAAGATTCGTCATTTATTTTTAGGAACAAGTGTTGTAGTCGTGTCCAACTAGGAGTTGTATCAAGACCTGGGTATAAATATAAACCCATGGCAGCTGTAAAAAAAGAACACAATCAATCGTACAACAAACCGGCCCCGTGCCAACATCGAGTCCTTTAGTCGTGTCGTCGAGTTCTTCGAGAGGAGTCATCAATCCGTTGACCTCCGTAAGTACCGGCAACCTTGTATCATGCTTAGTATCATGCGGTGGATTTAAGCTTTGATGCAAGTAGTCTTGTTACCATGCTTAGTATCATCCGGTGGATTTAAGTTGTGGTCTCAAGAAGGTTCCTCTGTTAGATCATGAGCCATGCGGTGGGCTAAGATCTAGTATGGACCAAGTTATCGGCTCTGTTAGATTTCGGCAAGATCTAACAGATTCATTAAGTTATCCCGTGTTGCTCTGTTTTTACTATGTGCTTAATTCATGCAACACACCTTTGCCCGATCTAGATCGGTTAGAATCGGCTTTGCTTTACAGTGCGACGACTTATTCCCTCATAGCCGAATTCGAAACCGATCTAGGTTGTCACGTGTCGCGGGTTCGAGCTTATCGGCATCATGTAGATCTTGACAGAACCGGGTATCATGCGGTAGATGCAGGTTTTTGGGTCGTCTTAGAGCTAATCATCCGGTGGATTAGAATTCGATTCGATCTGATAGATTTAGCTTTACCGATAAAGTTTGTTCCTTCGCCATGGACCCCGATTCGGCTAAATAGCCGTATTCGGTAGTGCTCTCACGAGTGAACGTGTGTTCGTGGGTTTGCATTGGACAATGAATGCTTTTAGCCTTTCACGATTAGATCGTATCATGCGGTGGATTGATCTAATCTGATTGGTGGTGTGGCCTCAAACGAGTTGTATCATGCGGTGGATTAACTCGTTTGCTGCCATGCTTGACGGGTGCTGCTTTCGGCCTATGCATTCTTGTTTTAATGTAAATTCGTGACTGTGTTGTGGGTTCGTAACTAAACATTGAATGCTTTTAGCTTTTCATGGTTAGATTGTATCATGCGGTGGATTGGTCTAATCTGATTAGTGGTGTGGTCACAAACAAGTCGTATCATGCGGTGGATTAACTTGTTTTGTTATCATGCTTGACGGGTGCTGCTTTCGGCCTATGCATTCTTTGTTTACTACGAATTTATGATCATGTTTCACCCTTTTATTTATCTATCATGCTCTGTTTCTCGTTAATCGGCTATGAGTACGTGTTACAATGCTCATTCGGTTGAAAGCCGATCTTTCGTCATGCTTACGTCACGCACTCGGCAGTACGCTCACTGCGTGCCTTGCCGATTGCCGAATGAGGTTTTAACTGCCGACAGATAGCTTCCCTGTAGCTATATGTCTTTCGAGATTGGCTCCGACGCCGCAAATATGGAACTGTCTGGTCTCACCCGGCACGTTCCAGGTTTTGATCTAAACCTTTTTGTCCCTTTGTTAGTTTTCAGGCAAACTGACTGGCACGCTTCCGGATTCAAAAGCCCGGGCCACGTTTGAAGCCAGCTTGTTCGGCTTGCTGTGTGCTTGGCGTGAGGTGCGGATTTTACGTCAACAATCACAAAGTGCCATCTCATCTTGTAACTCATACAATTTATTCTTGAGGTTCTCATTCTCTTGTTCCAGTTGATTGATTTGTGCCGACTGTTTTGGGAACTTGAGCTCCAAGTTGACAACTTTATCAACAAGTTCATCAACACCGTCTGCAATTTCCTGCGCAGAGGATTCAGTACCATTAGCAAAAAAGTTGTCAATTTGTTCATATTTGGGCTGCAACTCGAGTATTCTCTGGGTAACCGAATAAGCCCTTGTGTTCACCGATGTTCCTGTGCTGCTAGCCTCTTTTGAAGATGTGTCAGTGGCAGCATTTGTAGCATACAGTTGTGCTTGGAGAGACTTTGTTTTTTCCGACTCCATGGCTGCAATCCTGATCAACTCCTCAAAATGGCGTACCAACCGAGATATGGTACCCTGACAAGATGTAAGAGCTGCTCTTGTCATCAAGGTACGGGCTTCATCGTCGTGAATGGCTGCATGCGCATCAAATTTGTCTTGAATGAGATAAATTTCCTCCTGTGTATCAGCAATCTGCTTCTCAATCTCCCAGTACCTAGCAATACCACTCTCATAAGAACTCTTGACATATTCTTTCTCAGTTTGCATGACGAGGATAGCCTTCTGAAGTCCGCTGATCTCTTCTTGTGCCTCCTCTGTGGTCATGTGTGGAGCAGAGGCTGGCTTGTTCCGGTCTGATGGACCATGTCTCTTTCTGTTGAGAAGCTCTTCAACCGTGGACTTGTGTATCTTGTGCGAGTCGATTGGTGTGATTGCTTTCGGGAAATCGCCGTCGACCTCCTGTTCTAGCATTGCATACTGCACCTCCTCAGGACAAGCTGTAGCGATAGTGTGGTTGGCCTTGTGCGGCTCTTTGGATATGTGGTCATAGCGTTCAACGAGGGCTCTGTAGGCCCTGTAGACTTGCTCCACATGGTTAATCACCTCTGGTCTTGTGCGGTAGTACATCTCGGCCCTCTTGCCAAAGGAATCGGCCTCCTGTCCGAGGAGTTTGAGCATGATCTTGACTCGATTCTCCATATCTGGATGCAATCCAATCCCATACATATACATGGGAGGGGGAGGGACATATGAGGAGAAGGGGATGATGGAGAAGAAGAAGCGAAATCGAAATCGGAACTGACCGTGGAGGTTTGCGTCCAGCCATTTGGACTGGGTGGTGCGGATGTGGCTTGCCCACCACCACGAGTAGGCGTTGCTCGCCGCCCGCTGCAGCATCTTGACATGGATCGATCTGAGATGAGCTCCTTTAATTTGTCCTTGGGCGGCGGCCGGCGGGCGATCGATCAGATTCAGATCCTCTCCTCCGTCGTTCCCCCCGATCCTGCCGCTGCTGATCGAGAGGGAGAGCTCCTTTTTCCTCCTTTCTTTCTTGCTGATGAGTTGCTGAGATGTCTTCACCGAGTGCAAAGCAAAGCAAAGCAACGCAGAGCAGAAGAGAGCTGGAGCTCGTCTGCGTGCCCAGCACCACCAGTTTCTCTCTGACTTCTTCACCAACACACACAGATCTCATAGGCGACGCGACACGTCAGCACAGACAATCTAAACGGCAGGGAAGATCTCACTGCCTCCCCGCCAAAGAGAGATCTTCTCAGAAAACGAGCAGTAGCCATACAACTTGCCAGTTGACGAGCTGCCGGTCTCGCATGAACGCTTAACTAGTGATTGACGCACGTCCAGCGCGCGGCTTATGAGAAAATGTGATATCATACGCTGAATTTGTGGCATAAAAACATTCTAATATGAACTTGTTCATTAGGCTACTGACATAATATCACAAATGTCCTGATGCACATGTCATGTAGGTATAGATAGGAGCAGGATATTGTAAATAGAAGTGCTTAGATGTTAGTTTGAACACACAATCTAGGTCAAGAACTTATAACTCACAGCACTTAATACTTGTACACGCAGAACTGCTCAATTTATAGGCAGCAGGTCATGGTAAAAAAACACTTCATGTATGGCCATAGCTTCATGGTAGTAAGTGATGGAGCCCTGGCGTATGCGAGAGTACTGCACATGAGAGTCCGGTAGTGGAAGTTCTGCAGGATGTAAGTTCAGTTTGCAACAAATACGATGTAGTAAGTACACTCTGAACTGATAGCATTAGATTATTATTCAATCTAAAAAGAGCTAAGGTAGAGTCCATGTCAGGTAAAAATTCTCCCCCTTTTGCAATCTAGGTAAGTGGTGACATTAAGGAAACCTTCGGTGAGAAACAACATTGTTGAGCATTCCTACACGAGCACTAAGAGCTAGCGTAAGAAACTTGCCTAATATTGTCATAGCAGCATAGAGCTGCTCGATGGCATTGTGCTTTTAGATAGCTGGTCTGTAACCGTAACCTCTCACTGCTACCGTTGATTCCAATTTGGCATCCATCTTCCACGTACTGCTCCATCACAATGCTCGTACCTGACAACACTGCTCCATCACAATGCTCCTACCTGACAACAGCATCCTCACTTTGAGAATAAATACAATATTGTTATATTTACCAGCTAAGCTATTTCACAACAACACTTGTAATATGGTATGGTATCTAATATTTGCATTGGATAGGGCACTTTTATGGCATGGATTTGTAATCTTCTACATAGCAGACCACCATTGCGGAATAAGAGGCCTCACGTATAGTCTCATGGGTCATATGTCATTGTGCACATAATCAACAGGAAGATATAAAGAAACACAGTTACATCTAGACAGACATAATGGCATACTGTTACAGCAGTGCAGAGCAAAATGTCCAAAATAAAGGAGAGTGGGACTTGTGACCAAATGGTGTTTAACAGCATCAGATTATTTTTGGAGATATGTCCTCCATAAACTCCTAGTTTCATTACAGAAATCAAATAGTGTTAGGATTGCAACGGTTATTCATTAACATGGCGAATCATTTTACTTACAACCTTGAGTTAAGTTCCTTTGGCTACTGGATTACTGTGATATTCTTATTCTACGAACATCCCATGAGTTGGCATATAGTAAAAAGATGTTGAATTGAGCCATGCTTTCGGTTACCTATAGAGCAATTGCTGTTGTACATGGGAGCTCGTGCTGCAATACCTTGACATATTATATTAGCAAAGCTTCAACTCATCAAAGATCATGTTCAAATCATATTTCTGATGTGAACCAAGCCCCTGCATCTGCCAAACTCAAAAATGAGACACGCTTCAGTGAGATACACCTACCAATATAATACTTTAATGGAAACTCTCAGTTTTACACCATGTTCAACAAAAAGGAATAAGAATGTACTCACATTATAGTCAAATAGAGCTATGCATTATAATTCTTGTGCAGTTCATTGACAGTCATGTCCAGATAAACACAGATGGATTTGCAACTTTGGAGATTAATAGCTAAACTTCATGAGAATGCATGTTCTCTTTTAATGCATAAAAGAATAATTCAATATCAGATGACTAAGAAGTTGCCTTTGAAGACAGCAGAGGGAGATTGAAACATAGTATGGACAAAACAACATTGGCATGAGAGAGCTTGTGGATGGCGTTGGTTTGCTTCCCTGTAGAAAGGGTAGAGCTGCACACTTCTATGCTGAGATGCAGCCTGTCAAAGAAAAGCAGGCTGATACTGACAAATCACATAGATGTGAGTGTCATAAAATGCACTAATGTTCTTATATCCTAGCAAATCAAAGACACACTATTCGTAAAAGGTCACCATGTCTGTAAGACTGTAAACACACACTCCACAAACACCTCCATTAGCACTTTAAGAAAATTAGGCGTTTAGTATTTGAAGGTGTATCAGTTCGTAAAGGGAAAAAGGTCCAAAACTGCCAAGGTTCTCAAACCTTTTCAATTTCAATGCAACTGCAGGACCGTTTCAAATCAATAGCAAGACCATCAGAACATGCATGACAAGGTCACTGATGATATCAGGCACTAATTAACTGCATTATTTATGGGGCTGGATCGTTCACTAAAAAAATAGGACGTTGGAAATTTCAGGAAGTCTGTGACTCAAAATATGTGTAAGCTTTGTGAAAGATTACTGAGTATCAATATTGAGTGCTCCAGGGGAATAATCTTTTTTTTTGGAGCAATACATGTGTTCCTGCAAGAGAAGGAATAATCTAACATGAAAAGATCACGTTTTTTTGGGCATTATATATGTTCCTAGCTAGCAGAACATGAACCAAGATGGATCTGTAAAAAAATCCATATGTAAATAAACATAAACATGGACTAAAGAAAAGAAAAAGGAGAGTGAATCTGCTAACCTGCCTCTTGCGTGCATCTGAATGCTGCTCTTGCTGTGCCGGCCTACCTCTGATGTGGGTGATTGCGTACTACTTTGTGCCTAGTGCCCACTATGCCTACGTCTTTGCAATACAGCCTCCTAGGCTCGCACCGGTTGCGCATCACCAGAAATCCATAATAAAATAGATTCGTTATAGGTTAGAGTTGAGCAAAAACAATTTGGAGGAAGAACACAGTTGGAATATATACTCAGAATCTCAGATGCATGAGTAGGAAAAAAAATGCAGAAAGCTCAATCCGATGGCAAGGGATTCAATCTGGGCTGGGCCAATTCGATCCAGTGTATTGAAGTTGGGAACAAACTTACAACGAACAGATAAATGAGGAGACGGCAACTTGGACTATGGTGATGGGAGGCGAGGCACACCTGCGACGTTGAGGCCCACGAGAAGAAGACCGCCCGCATAACCGCCCTCCGTCGTGCCCGCGCGCCTGCTGCCGCGGCCGCGCCCACCACTCGCCCGCTTAACGCTGCCTCCGCCATCACCCGTGCGCTGCGCTTGAAAAGGAGGCGGCCAGGAGACCGGAGGCCAAATAAAGGTGGGGGCGGCATGGGGGCGTCGGGGGGCAGCAAGGTGGGGAGGCGCGTTCACAGGGCCAGGAAATCGGCGTGGGCAGAGGGGCGGTGCTGGGATTGAGCGAGGAAGCCGAGCGATAGAAGTTGCCGCCCGCGGCGTGCTCCGTCTCCCTCCCAACTCGCTCGCCACCACTCGCCTCTTCTTTGCTATGCACTGCCTAATGGCTTGGGGACAGAGGCCGCCCGTACTGCCCTGAGCTCTTAGCAAGCTCCCGGCCGCCGATGGACGCAGTCGGGCCGACAACGGCCGGCGGCGGCGGTGGCACCCCAGCTGACGGCGGCACCATCTTCATCCTCCGCACGCAGATTCCCGTCGCTGCAGGCATGGGCGCCGCATTGGCTTTCAATGTTGTCCTTGTCGTGGTGGCCGCCGCCGTGTACTTCATGTGCTGCAGAGCGCGAGGTATTTGAGCACGCGCCATCCTTCGCTCTAGGCTTTGGCTCCTCCAACGACAACACCGGCGTGGATCAGGTCGTGGGGGAGAGAGGAGGTGGCGGAGGGAGACGGGCAAGCGCCGCAGCGCCGCCTCAGGCTATATTTTTAATGTCCCGAGAGAATTGTACCTCTTTCTTCTCCGCAACAGACCGGACCAGCCGACAGGATTCGAGAGTCTTCCTCCAAATCATCACCAGGCGCCACGTTTTAATCACAGAAACCAAAACAAGAAGGCTGATTCCAACCGTCGGATGAGAATCGAAGGGGCGGTAACTATTTTTGCTAGCGTGGACAGTCTGGTTGCGCGCCGCACCCGCCCCCATTGAACAAGGGTTACTAGTGATTAGCGCGCGCTGCATTGAAACCAAAATACTTTTTATGCACGTTGACAGCCAAAATTGGCTCTGGCCCGGCCAAACCGGTCTGGCCCGGCCAAACCGACCAAACCCTAAAGCATTTCTATGCGGGACAATCACATCACCCTGGTTCGGTCCACGAACCGGTCAGACCGGTTTGGCCTCCTCTGGCGGTCAGACCGGTTCCATGGGTGCAGGGGCACCGGGTGCGATGGTTTTATCTAATACGGTTGCTCCTGGTCCTGTTTACACTACTCCACGCACTACGGTTGTGGGAAGTATACCCCACGGATCTGGCGCGTCTCACGGGCCGATTCCGAATACTTCTCAAAATGCGATGTATAATGTTCCCCGTATTCCACAAGACAGAGGTGATGGGAACTATCAAGCCGAGTTAGCTAAGTTTAAAGAGGATATAGCTAATGCACTTAGAACAAGACTCGGGCTTGAATTGGGTAAATCACGTTTATATCAAAAACCGTATCCACCTGAATTCGATTTAGTTGCTTATCCTAATGGTTGGCGTGTTCCTGATTTTATTAAATTCAGTGGCGAAGATAATAGAACTCCTTGGGAACATATTAGTCAATATATCTTGCAATTAGGAGAAGCATCATTCTATGAACCATTGCGTATACGGTTGTTCTCATTATCTTTAACTGGAACTGCTTTTTCATGGTTTTATTCGCTTGCTCCTAATTCTATTCACAATTGGACTCAATTGGAGCGTAAATTTCATGATCATTTCTTTAGCGGAGAAAACGAGGCTAAATTGTCTGATTTAACATCGGTTAGGCAAAGCCGAGAGGAATCGGTTCTTGATTATTTCAAAAGATTTAAAGATGTTAAGAACCGATGTTTTAACATAACTGTTTCTGAAAAAGATTTAGCAGATTTAGCTTTTGCGGGCTTACGGTCTCATTTCAAGGAAAAGCTAGAGGGTTCTGATTTCCTTACTGTTAATCACTTGCAAATGAAGGCTATGAGTCTAGAGCTTAAGTTTAAAAATTCAAAAGAATCTGCTAAACCTCATCGTTCGAATGTGCATATTGTTGATAATGATTCTGATAGTTCGGACGATGATAAAGAAATTTATGCTGCTGAATTTGTTTGGTCATCAAAGAGTAAACCTGGTTCTTGTCCCTCGTTGAAGCCGATTCAGAAAAATCGGCAAGAAGAAATTAAGTTTACTTTTGATGTAGCCAAATGTGATCGTGTTTTTGATGAATTGCTTAAGAATGGCTTTATTAAACTTTCTCATGCAATTCCACCAGCCGATCAATTGAAAAATCGTGCATATTGTAAGTGGCATAATTCTTTTTCTCATGCGACCAACGATTGCAATGTTTTTCGACGACAGGTACAATCGGCCCTTAATGAAGGTCGATTAGTGCTAGCTGAAATGCAAGTTGATAAGGCTCCTTTCCCTGTTCATACCCTGGATTTGAATACTAAGGTGTTGATTCGGCCGTCACAAGCCGATGGAGCTAAGGGAAAGAACGTGGTGATTGGAGACCCAAGGCCGGAAAAAGTTAATGACAAAGTTCCGGTCAGAACAGTGATGATTGGGAGAAATCTTGATGGTGAAGAGTCTCTGAAGATTACAATTAACACATCAAGGCCCGGGGGCAAGGAAGTTCCTTGGAAGAGAATCGGTTCGCTAGTCAGGCGAAACCGGTCAGACCGGTTTCCCAAACCGGTCAGACCGGTTTGTCTCCAGACCGTCCAAGGACTTTCAAGCCCAAGCGTCCGGACTTGGAAGTTTAATGAGCCAAAGGTTCAAGGAAGGGTTCTGAAGCAATGACCTACTTTCTCTCAGCTCATGAACAAGTACACAAAGGCCGTTCAAGTTGATCGGCCAACAAAAAAGAGACAGAGGTCACCGCAGCGTTGGATCAATTCTATAGCTTATAAGCGCCGTGGTGATGTTACTGGGACTTCGATACATGACCGATTGGGCTCATACCAATCAGGTCCTTCAGCTGCTCCCAAAAGCGGTCAGACCGATTTTGTGAACCGGTCAAACCGGTTTCGGTCTGAGCAAAGGTTCCAAGTTCCTCCTAAGCAAGAATACCGTGTCAAGGAGAAAAAGGAGGACGTGCAAGCCAAAGCCAGTGGGTTTGTAAAAATTGGCGATATTCCAGTGGCTATGCAAGATTTGGGTAAAAAGTCGATAGTCATTGGAGATTCGGCTCCTGTTCCAATCAAAAAGCCGGTCATGGTTAATGATCATGAGGCTAGCAGTAGCAAGGGCGTGAAGAAGATCTTCCAACCAAGATGGTGTCCTTCTGGATTGACTCATACACAGAAGCTGAAGTTACAACGCCTGCGGAACAAAGAAAAAAGGGAACAGGAAGCTGAGAAGCTGAGGGATGAATACTTCAACAATTACCGGCCCATGATTCCTCAGACCAAAACCCTGCGAGTTGTGCAATCAGCAGTACAACCGGTCAGACCGGTTTCAGAATCCGGTCAGACCGGTTTGGATCAGCCCACCGCTGCAGAAGCGGTCAGACCGGTTTCTGGAACCGGTCAGACCGGTTTGATGACAGAAGCGGGAACTGAGATTACTTTAACCATCGATACTACTCCGCTAATTCCTCCAGTGGTTGAAGATGAAGAATTGGTTGATTTTGAACCTTCTCCAGAACATGGCAACATGGAAATCAATGTTGTATATTTGTCTTCTGATTATTATGTGATACTGGAGGAGGAGGTCTCTCACCTTCAACTTGGGCATCAAGATGCCGTTTTTCAGAAGCCTAGTGAATCAGAGAATTAACTCAAGGCTTTATATATGAGAGGGCACATCAACGGGAAGCCAATTTCTCGTATGTTGGTTGATGGTGGAGCTATTGTAAATCTTATGCCATACTCTCTCTACAAGAAGATTGGCGGAAAAGACGAAGAATTGATCAAGACAAACATGACGGTCAGTGGAGTTGGAGGAGGTGATCCCATTGGTGCCAAGGGGGTGGCTTTTATGGAGTTGACCGTCGGGAGCAAGACTATTGCTACGGCTTTCTTCGTCTCCGAAGTGCAAGGTAACTTCAGTTTAATCCTTGGTCGAGATTGGATTCATGCAAATCAATGCGTACCTTCTACCTTGCATCAATATCTTATTCAGTGGATCGGTGATGAAGTTGAAGTTGTATATGGTGATACTTCTTCCTTCGTTGCAACGGCCGATTCCGATTCTATTAGTACAAATGGAAATATTAAGTGTTTGTCGGGCTTAGATTTGACCGATTATGAGCTAATCAGTTGTACTAAGGATGGTTTCGTTACTGCTACATTAAAGCCGATGGAGAATCGGTTGAATTACTTGCTGTAATTGATGGAGCAAACAAATCAACAGAGACAAACCGGTCAGACCGCTTCTGGAAACCGGTCAGACCGGTTTAGACCTGAACAGCACCGATCAAGCCAAACCGGTCAGACCGCTTCTGAGAACCGGTCAGACCGGTTTACGTCTGGACAGTGGCTTCAAGACCAAATCGATTATCATCGAGCACATTCGGCCGGTATGTTTGAAGCCATTGAAGATCTCGGTGATATGGATAAGTTGGGTCAGGGTTTCACGTCAGCCGACCCTTTAGAAAAAATAGATATTGGTGATGGTACTATTCCTAGGCCAACTGTTGACACCAAAAATTGGCACCGGGAAGAAGCTGACATGTGGGCCAGATTTGGTGGAAAGATACCATTCGGCTAGGAGGCTTTGCTGGAGCATTCGGCAGGAGACGCTCTGCGGTCGGGAGCGCGTTATCATTCGGCAAAGGTGAAGCATTCGGCAGGAGACGCTCTGCGGTCGGGAATACGTCATCATTCGGCAGAAGCATTGTTCCGCAAGCGAAGAGTGGTAGCATTCGGGAAGACATGATGACGTGGATCAACATAAGGAAAAGGCCGATTCGAACATGGAAAGCAATATGGGCACGAAGATTCGTCATTTATTTTTAGAAACAAGTGTTGAAGTCGTGTCCGACTAGGAGTTGTATCAAGACCTGGGTATAAATATAAACCCATAGCAATTGTAGAAATGATCACGAATCAATCATACAACAAACCGGCCCCGTGCCAACATCGAGTCCTTTAGTCGAGTCGTCGAGTTCTTCGAGAGGAGTCATCGATCCGTCGACCTCCGTAAGTACCGGCAACCTTGTATCATGCTTAGTATCATGCGGTGGATTTAAGCTTTGATACAAGTAGTCTTGTTACCATGCTTAGTATCATCCGGTGGATTTAAGTTGTGGTTTCAAGAAGGTTCCTCTGTTAGGTCATGAGCCATGCGGTGGGCTAAGATCTAGTATGGACCAAGTTATCGGCTCTGTTAGATTTAGGCAAGATCTAACAGATTCATTAAGTTACCCCGTGTTGCTCTGTTTTCACTATGTGCTTAATTCGTGCAGCACACCTTTGCCCAATCTAGATCGGCTAGGATCGGCTTTGCTTTATGGTACGACGATTCATCCCCTTATAGCCGAATCCGAAACCGATCTAGGTTGCTACGTGTCGCGGGTTCAAGCTTGTCGGCATTGTGTAGATCTTGACAGAACCGGGTATCATGCGGTAGATGCAGGTTTTTGGGTCGTCTTAGAGCTAATCATCCGGTGGATTAGAATTCGATTCGATCTGATAGATTTATCTTTACCGATTAGGCTTGTTCCTTCGCCATGGACCCCGATTCGGCTAAATAGCCGTATTCGGCAGTGCTCTCACGAGTGAACGTGTGTTCGCGGGTTTGCCTTGGGCATGAATGCTTTTAGCCTTTCATGGTTAGATTGTATCATGCGGTGGATTGATCTAGTCTGATTGGTGGTGTGGCCTCAAACGAGTCAGGTGCTGCTTTCGGCCTAACATCGTTTGTTGCCATACCTGACGGGTGCTGCTTTCGGCCTATGCATTCTTGTTTCGATGTAAATTCGTGACTTTGTTGTGGGTTCGTAATTAAACATTGAATGCTTTTAGCTTTTCATGGTTAGATTGTATCATGCGGTGGATTGATCTAGTCTGATTAGTGGTGTGGCCTCAAACGAGTCAGGTGCTGCTTTCGGCCTAACTCGTTTGTTGTCATGCTTGACGGGTGCTGCTTTCGGCCTATGCATTCTTTGTTTATTACGAATTTATGATCATGTTTCACCCCTTCAATTTATTTATCATGCTCTGATCCTCGTTAATCGGCTATGAGTATATGTTGTAATGTTCATTCTGTTGAAAGCCGATCTTTCGTCATGCTTACGTCATGCATTCGGCAGTGCGTTCCTTGCGTACCTTACCGATTGCCGAATGAGATTTTAACTGCCGACAGATAGCTTCTCTGTAGCTATTTGTCTCTCGAGATTGGCTTCAACGCCGCAAATATGGAACTGTCTGGTCTTACCCGGCACGTTCCAGGTTTTGATCTAAACGTTTTTATCCCTTTGTTAGTTTTCAGGCAAACTGACTGGCACGCTTCCGGATTCGAAAGCCCGGGCCGCATTTGAAGCCAGCTTGTTCGGCTTGCTGTGTGCTTGGCGTGAGGTGCGGATTTTACGTCAACACACTTTTTGGCACGCCCGGTGGGACACACGCAAGTTTTCAAGATGCCTGAGTTGAGCGACATCATGGATGTCACTTTGGAAGAGTTGTCTGAAGAACATCAACATATGGTAAAGACTGCTGCTAGTCAATTCATTAACAAATGTTTACTGTCTTTCACCAAGAACAGGAGCGGTGCACCTTTTCTCAAGTCCGATCTGCCAAGAGTTCTCCTTCCTGGGCAATCTGATCTTACTGAAGAAGAAGAGAGGGAGAGATTCTCGGGCTTGTTATACAAAGCTTTGGGAGAGACAATGACCAATCACAATGCTGCGTTCTTAAACAGTTTTCGGCATATAATGATAAGCATTTTTGGTCAGCATGTGGATAAACCCTTTGAGCAGATATATGGGCAATTGGGTGGTCCGACATACTTCAATGTTCAAGCACCAGTTCAGAAACCACATGGTAAAGGAAATGCTGATGAAACTGGAGGTTCTGGTGCTAAAGATATAAATGGACAACCGATTCGGCAAGATCCTCAGCTTGCATTGCCGAAAACTCGCACATACGGTGATATGGCATTCGGCACCACAGGGAATCCGCCTGCTTCTGCTTACAAGATATCTCCCTTGAACAACAGATTGCAGAGGGATTTATATGGAAACGGATATTCAGAGTTTATGGATTACAATGCTATCGATGCTCTCCCGAATCCTGGGTATGTTGGTACTGCAGGCATGCTTGCGGGAAGACCAGGGAATCAAGATACCAGTATTGACCTCATGGTGCAAAAAATGACCGATGTATTGCAAAACCAATTCGGTCTGAAGCCTAAAAATCAGGGATACATGTACTCATCTCCTTTCCCAGAATGGTACCAAAGGGTATCATTGCCGAATAGAGTCAAAGTGCCTACAGAGTTTACTAAATTCTCAGGACAAGATGATACTAGCACTGTAGAACATATAGCTCGATATCTGATGCAGCTTGGAGAGGCTTCGGCAGATGAGGCTTTCAGAATCAGATACTTTCCTTTGTCACTAACGGGTCCAGCTTTTACATGGTTTGCTTCTTTGCCTGCTCAGTCGATTTGTACTTGGAAAGACCTGGAACAGAAATTCCATGCTCATTACTACATTGGCAGTACCGAGAAAAAGTTGGTTGATTTGACCAGCTTAAGGCAGAGGAATAATGAAACACCTACAGAGTTCCTCAGGAGATTTAGGGAAACTAAAAGTATGTGCTTTTCTCTGAACATACCTGATGATCAACTAGCTGGTATGGCTGTAGCTGGAATGCTGCCTGCTATTCGGGAGAAGCTATTCGGGATGGAGTTTGATGATCTGGGCCAGTTGTCGCACAGATTGGCCTTGATGAGTAACCAGGCGTATGGCTTCAAGAAGGATGTCAGATTTGCTAAAAATAATGATGTGGCTGACATTTATAACCAATTCCTTGAAAGAGCAGATCAAGAAGATGAATATGAAGATAGCGAGGAGATAGCTGCAGCAGAGATAGTGTGGAGCAAAGAACCAGTTACAATGACTCAGAAATGGATCAAACAGATGAAGGGAACATATGATTTTGATGTGACAAAAGCAGACAAGTTGTTTGAGTTCCTGGTGAAAGAAGGCCGAATCAAATTGCCGGAGGGGCATTCTATGCTTCGGCCTGATGGAGTGAAAGATAAGAGGTACTGTGGATTTCATGATAGAAATTCTCATTCCATTAATGAATGCAGAGTCTTTAGGATGAAGATTCAGAAAGCTATCCAAGAAGGACATCTGAAATTCGACAACAAGATGAAACTGGACAGTAACCCTTTCCCTCAGAACATGATCGGGTTCTCGGTTAATATGGTGAATGCTGTTCCATCTGGAGAAAAGGGAAGATTGAAAGTTTTAACCTCAAAGAAGGCAAGGCAGGATGGTTCAGTTGATCCCACTCGGCAGATCACAATTGAGCAGGTTCGCCAGAAAAATCTTCGGTTCCCGAATAGCCGATTAGAAGTGGGAGAATCCTTTAAACCTAGAGTTACTATACGTATTCTCCTCAACAAATGGCAGCGTCAGCAAGAAAAAGAGCGTTTTCAAAGGCGTGAATACGAGGAGGAGAAAAGAAGACACGAAGAAGAAAGGTTTGAGGAAGAACAAGAAGAGTATGCTCGAGAGCAGGAACGTGCGCATTGGGGGTGTGCATTCTTCAGACACTGTTGGAACGAAGGTTTGAAGCTTCCTACATGGAATAATTGTCCTGAATGCAATAGTAGATATGATGAATATAGGCAGGGAACTATCAATCGCCGATCTGTCCATGAAAGAATTGGCAGGGTGCATCCTAGTGATGATCGGCGTTTTAATGATCAACCAAGAAAGAGACATGCTGATCACAGATGGGTTGATCATGAGGAAGAAGATCGTGAGTACGTTTGGCAGAAAGGGCAGTGGTGCCCACCTGGTTTAAGAAGGAGTCAGAAGAGAAGAGTTCAACGCCTGAGGAATCAAGAATTAAAGCAAGCAAGGCCTAGGATGAGATCGATATGGCTCCCAAAAGACAGGCCTGACGAACATGGTCATTCGGCTCCTACATGTATGGTATGTTTTCTGCCGAATGAATTCATGGCTCCAGCTAATCAAATTGTACAGGAAGAAATATTGCCCGATATAGATGATGCCGAACAATTTGGGTTAATGGCACAATTGATGTTGAACAAACAAGCTGTTTTTGAGAAGCCAGCCCAGAATCGGCACATGAAGCCACTGTACTTGAAGGGATATGTTAATGGCAAACCATTGACCAAGATGTTTGTCGATGGAGGAGCTGCTGTCAATGTAATGCCATATACCACATTCAGGAAACTTGGTATGGGCCCTAGAGATTTGACACCAACAAGCATAATTCTAAATGACTTTGCTGGAAATCCTTCGGACACCAAGGGGTGCGTGCATGTTGATCTGATGATTGGGTCCAAGACTCTGCTTACGACTTTCTTTGTCATTGAAGGCAAAGGGGCATATAGCTTGCTGCTTGGAAGGGATTGGATTCATGCGAATTGTTGTATTCCATCTACTATGCATCAACAGCTTATTCAGTGGATAGATGATGAGGTGGAGATTATCCAAGCAGATGATTCAATAAGCGTGGCAAACATGGAACCAGCTTTCTGGGAGTATCAAGGCATAGATTGTTTCTCAGGTAAAGACTGGGGAGAAGGTCCTGTGGCACCAGCCAGCAGTGATCAAAAGCCGATCGAAGCAGTCGGCTCTCATAGTAATTTTTGATGGAAAATCCAATTGATGGAACTGATGGAAAATTAGGACGTGGATTTGTGTCGGCCGATAAATTAGAAGAAGTGGACATTGGAGATGGTGACAAGCCAAAGCCGACATTTATCAGTGCTAACTTGGATTCGGTTTTCAAAGAAAAATTGGTGACATTGTTAAAGGAATACAAGGACTGCTTTGCTTGGGATTATTCGGAGATGCCCGGTCTAGACCGTTCTATTGTTGAGCATCGGTTGCCAATCAAACCTGGATACAGACCTTATAAGCAACCACCCCGGAAAATCTACAAGGAAGAAGTGTTGGCCGATGTGAAAAAGGAGATTGAAAGATTGCTAGATGCAAATTTCATTCGGCCATGTAAATATGCAGATTGGATCTCTAATATTGTTCCTGTCTATAAGAAAAATGGAAAGATGAGGGTTTGCATAGATTTTAGAGACCTAAACAAGGCTACACCCATGGATGGATATCCAATGCCTATTGCTGATTCGTTGGTTGATGCTGCTGCTGGATACAAAGTGCTCAGTTTCATGGATGGTAACGCAGGATACAATCAGATTTATATGGCATTGGAAGATATGGTAAAGACAGCTTTCAGGTGTCCTGGACACATAGGGTTGTTTGAGTGGGTTGTTATGACCTTTGGATTAAAAAATGCCGGTGCAACTTATCAAAGGGCTATGAATTATATTTTTCATGAGTTGATCGGCAAGATTGTGGAAATATATATTGATGATGTGGTGATCAAGTCATTGGATCATGAGTCTCATTTGGCCGACATAAGGAAAACTCTAGAATGTACCAGGAAATATGGACTTAAGATGAACCCGAACAAGTGTGCTTTTGGAGTTTCGGCTGGAGAGTTTCTGGGATTTTTGATACATGAAGGAGGAATAGGAGTTGGTAAGAAAAGCATGAAGGCGATTGATGAAATTGTTCCTCCAACTAATCTTAAAGAGCTACAATCACTGCTTGGCAAGATAAATTTTGTGAGAAGGTTCATATCGAACTTGTCACAAAAGGTGTTGCCCTTTTCCTCACTGTTAAAAATAAAAAAGGATCAAAAGTTTGTATGGGGTGACGAACAACAGAAGGCTTTCAATGAAATAAAAGAGTACATGAAGAAGCCACCAGTATTGGTGCCTCCACAATTGAATAAGCCTTTCAAGTTGTACGTGGCGGCCGATGCCCTAACTATTGGATCGGCCCTCATTCAAGAATTTGAAGGGAAGGAAAGAGTGGTTGCATACCTTAGCCGAAAGTTACTGGATCCAGAGACAAGGTATTCGGCTATAGAGAAACTTTGCTTATGTGTTTACTACTCCTGTACGAAATTTCGGCACTACTTACTACATGCCGAATGCATTGTGTATTCAAGGTTTGATGTGATAAAACACATGTTGTCTATGCCAATTTTGAACGGACGGATTGGCAAATGGATTTTAGCTTTGTCTGAATTTGAATTAAGATTTGAATCGGCAAAGGCTGTTAAGGGACAGATTATTGCCGACTTCATTACTGAACATCATGATGCATCGATAGATTTGCTTAATATTGTTCCTTGGGTGTTATTCTTCGATGGATCTTCATGCAACAAAGGTGGTGGAGCAGGTATCTTATTAATTTCACCCAAAGGAGAAACATTTGAATTTGCTGTTCCCATTCAATCTGTTGTTACTAACAATCAAGCTGAGTATGAGGCATTGCTCAAAGGGCTCCAATATTTGAAAGAAGCAGAGGCCATTGCAGTTGAAATTTTTGGAGATTCAGAATTGGTCATAAAGCAATTGAATGGTGAATATGAGTGCAAAAGTGATACCTTGAGGAATTACTATGAAGAATGCAAAGAAATATTGAAGAGCTTTCGGTCAGTAATTCTACAACACATTCCTAGAGGGGATAATGGAGAGGCAAATAGATTGGCCCAAAGTGCATCAGGTTATAAAGAGCTTCGAGAAGTTTTTGCTAATGATGTATACGCATTCGGGAGTAATCTGGCAGAAGATGATTGGAGAAAAGAGATTGCCGATTATCTGGAAAATCCATCCCGAAAGGTTTCTAGAAAGCTCAGGTATAAAGCTTTAAAGTTTGTTCTTCTTGATGATAATTTGTATTATAAATCCCTGGATGGAGTGTTGTTACATTGCTTAAGTCATGAAGAAGCAAAAAGGCTGATGAGTGAAGTACATGATGGATTGTGTGGAGCACATCAATCGGCCTACCGAATGAAGTGGGTTATTAGAAGAACTGGATATTACTGGCCGACAATGTTGGAAGATTGTTTTGAATATTATAAAGGATGTCAAGACTGTCAGAAATTTGGAAACATTCAGAGAGTTCCGGCATCGGTTTTGAATCCCATTGTCAAGCCATGGCCATTCAGAGGATGGGGAATAGATTTGATTGGCCAAATAAATCCTCCATCTAGCAAGGGGCATAAGTTTGTGCTTTTGGCAACCGATTATTTTACCAAGTGGATTGAGGCAATTCCATTAAAGAAGGTGACGTCGGAGAATATGGTTGAATTTGTTAAAGAACACATCATTTACAGATTCGGGATTCCTCAGACAATCACCACTGATCAAGGGACTCAATTTACATCTTCAGAATTCAGAGATTTTGCTGAAAGTATGGGCATCAAATTGTTAAATTCTTCTCCTTATTATGCCCAAGCTAATGGTCAGGCAGAGGCTTCTAACAAGATTATGATTAAAATTATACAGAAAAAGATTGATCAGAAGCCGAGAAAGTGGCATTCGGTACTCAATGAGGCTTTATGGGCTTACCGAATGGCTCCACATGGGGCTACACAGACGTCTCCCTATGAGTTGGTGTATGGACATCATGCTATTTTGCCATGGGAGATACAATTAGACTCAAGGAGAATAGAGTTACAAAAGGATTTAAGTTCTAAAGATTATAAAGATTTAATGATGGACGAATTAGAAGATTTGCATATGATTCGTCTCAGGGCTTTGGAGAATATTGAGAAGAATAAAGTGCGAGTTGCTAAGTACTACAACAAGAAGGTGAAAGTTAAGCAATTCACGGAAGGTGATCTAGTTTGGAAAGCAATATTGCCGATTGGAACCAAATATGCAGCATTCGGCAAGTGGTCTCCAAATTGGGAAGGTCCTTTTAGAGTGGTTAGATGCATGCCTGGAAATGCATATATTTTGAAGACATTGTTGGGAGAAGAATTTGCTTCTGCTATAAATGGAAGATATTTGAAGAGGTATTATCCCAGTGTTGAAATCGATCGGTGATTGATATATTAATTTGCCAAACAGCCGATATTCGGGAAGAAATCGCCTTCAGAACAAATGTTAACAGAAAAGGAAAATGGCCGGTACTGAATGTATTGCCCTTAACACAAAATATACTACATCAGATGATTCATGCAAGATCACAAAAGATAAGTTTTATTGCCGAAATTCCATAAATCCCTAGTACAAACTAATGGAATAGCTTGTTCAAGACGGATTGGGGATGAATGGAATCGGCAATGGCGGCGCCATGAGCATCAAGGCGATCTATGGAGACCTCGATGTCGTCGATCTCCTCCGGGTTACCGTTAGTGAAGCCGGTTGGTAGCCTGGAGTAGTCGGTGTTGGTGTGCGTCGACATGGCGACTAGGCCTGCGGCAGTGCCCAGACGGATGCCGTGCGAGGCCACCTCATCGATACGGCCCGCCACCGCGCCGAGACGAGCTTCTGGTGTGTCCCCAGAAGCATTCACTTTGTTCGCCAGCTCGTTCACCAGCACCTTCAGCCGATCGAGTTCGGCATCACGCGCTGCAAGTTTACAAAAGGGGCAACAGATTAGTATCATTTGGGGGACAAGATTGAGATTGAGCGAATTGCAGGACTCACCATCAATGACTTCGAGCAGTTGCTTGCGCTCGTGCTGCCATTCGAGGTCAGCAATCCCGGCTTGCTTGGAGATAGCCTCCAGTTCGCGACGAGAGTCGTCGCGCTCCGCCTTGAATCGGCGAGCATCACCATCCGTGTAGCGGTAGTCGTCCGATTCGAGAGATCGATTGGACGAACTCGAAGATGCCGCAGGAGCGGCGGCCGGAGCTGCGACTGGCGCGCCAGCGCCGGCAATCCATTGAATTGCCCTGAAAGAACAAAGAGATTCGTCAAGAAAGAGGGAGGAAATCTCGAGAAGAACAGAGAGAAGCGAGTAGCTACTCACCTGCGGCGAGCACCGGCACGACTTCCTTCGGCCTCATCAGCGGCCGGGCGCCTCCTGTTGTTGTCGGCCATTGGGGTTCCTCGGAATTACTGTGGATGGGGAAGAGAATGGCTTGGACCGGCAAGAACTTGGAAGGCGAAGAACTTGATGAAGAAACCGTGGGCTGCCTGGGTGTTTATTTATAAAACCCGCAGAGGAAATCGTGGCCAAAGATCGTGGCACGTATTCCGAAGAGTTCGGAAGGTGGAAAGGATTTTCCTAGCCGAATGGCTCCCATGTCGCTTGGGATCCTTGCCGAATCGTATTCGGCTTTGACTGGGTAAGATTCGGCTGCGTTAAGTTAAAAGCATTTTTTAGCTTAATATTATTTGTAGATGATCTTGCCGAATGAGTTGTTCGCAATGATGGAGAAGAAAAGTTAATAGCTACGAATTCACAAGATGAGGCAATTATTCGGCTACAGGTTATTGGTTACAAGTTACAAACCCAAGTATTTTGAAATTACATTTGTGGCATTGGAAATCATGTTGCTAATGTTGTCTAACAAGTTTTTGTCAGCTTCTTGGGTTTTAGCCAGAGCCTTGAGCTTTGCCTTGAGTTGTTTATCCTTGTTCAGAGTGGCTGAAGCTTCTTTTCGTATTCTTTCTGATAACTTGGGAAGCTCAGCAATATTCTTCTCGTCAGCTTCAATTTCGGCCGATAAGCGTTGCAATTCGGCTTCAAGTGCAGCTTTCCTGGCCTTTTTGCTCTCAAGATCAGATACCAGCTTGGTCAACAGCTCATTATTCTCTTGATCTTGAGAGTGCAGGGCTTTTACTGACTGCTTGATCAGAGATCTTTTTTGCTCTAAGGCTGGCAGAGAAGATTGATTGCTCAAGGCTTGCATCACTGCTGCGAATTGCTGATCCAATTGAGAGACTGGCTCCAATGCGGTCTTGATGTCAGCTGGGAGTTCTTGATCAATGGAGTCCAGTACGTCTCTTAATGAAACAGCATGTGTAGCCTGGTCTTGGATGCTCTTATTCAGTAAGGATAAGATGTCTTTCAGCTTTGCTTTGGTTTCTTCTGATAAATCTTGGCTAGAAGTAATCTCTTCTCCTTGTTCGGTAACCCAATCATCCACAGCAAAGGAATAGCTGGGTGATGAAGTGGATTTCTCCTGAAAAGGGTTCTTGCCGAATTAGTAAAAGAATTGCCGAATGAGAGAGAGTCAAGAGAATTGAATGATTATGTTTACCTCGGCCCTGGCTTCCCGAGTGGGAGATGGAAGTGTTTTGAGTTCCATGATGGGAGTTTGTGTATCTGGCTGAGGAGAAACCGGAGTGTCAATTGAAGAGGATTCTATTCCTGTTTCTGGAAGGGGCAGCAAAGCTGAAGACGAATCATGAGAAAGGGAAGAGCTTTCCAAGGCAGGATCTGTTGAAGCTTGTTCTGCAGTTGACAAGAGAGTAAATGCCGATGACAGGAAATTAAGAAAAATGAAGTGATATATTTTTTACCGTTCAATGAGGCATCGGCAATTTCTATGCTAGCCAACCATTGCTGGGCTTTGGCCTGAAAAAACAAGGAAAGATGAAGTTGAGCAGAATATTATTGACATCATGGCCAAAGAAAGAGAGATCTGACCTGGATGATTTTCTTGGGAACCACTTTTCTTTTCTTTGTGCCTGAGGAGGCTGCCAGGGCAAGGGTCTTCCTTTTGACAGATGATGGCCTGGTGATTTTTGGATCCAGGATAGCTTGTCTGGCCATTATTTGAGCTAAAGTTGGGGATTGATATCCCAGAGCTGAGATTGGGCCTGCTGCCTTGTATACAATTGCCCTGGCAAGAGGGGCAGGTATAATGTCCTGCAAAGATGGTAAAGTCAAGGTCAAATTGGATCTTTATTTGATTGAAAGTGAATAAAAGCTGAACATATTACCTCTGAGCTTGGTTGGTAGTCTGACATCAACTCGAGACAGAGAGGATGAATTGGCACATTGAAGATATGATCATGAAGTTCTTGCCACCAGATTATGAAGCTAGGGTGTGCAAATATTATTGGCACAAAGGGCTCAGGTGCGTAGATTGTGTCACAGCATCTATAAGGGAAGATTCTTCTTGTTTCTGTGGCATCTTTGATGATTTCCCTAGGCTTGAGAAATTCATGAAGGAATAGCCTTGGGGGCACCTGGCCACATCCCAATTGCCTGGCTGCTATGTTCGGCTGATAGTATTCATATGTGCTCTGAACTAGTCTTCCCCCATGAAATTCGGCTGGCAGGATACAAGGATGGATAAAAGCATTGAAAATTGCTATAGAATGTACGTCAGTGCATCCAGATTCAAAGCCGAATTCACAGGGGAAGATGAGGTTGTCATTGTCCAGATATGGAAACCAGAGAGGATGATCAAAGCCTTTGAAGAAGAGCTCAAATAATTCACAGATATTTTTGTTGATGGATACAGTAGAAGCAGCTTCTCCATAAGTTTGACAACCTTTGGTTTTCTTGATCTCTCCCTCTGCATAGTTGATGGAAGGGAATTCTCTGCTGTTGAGATCAATGGCAATAATCTGATGCATGTACAGTTGTAGCCACATCTGGACAAACCACCAGGGACCATTCACACAAGGTATTTTCTTGTTGGTGTGCATCAATTGGGTAGTTTGATTAAGCATGTGATAGACGCTGCCCAGGAGGTATTTTCCCAATGGGATGAGTTTACCAGCAGCCAGTTCTTCAGCCATCACGATGTGGTTCAGAGTTGGCTCATTGGCTTTGCCACAGAAGACATACCTGCACAGCCACATATTCAGGAAAGCCCTGTACTCTACATCGGTCAAGGGGCCATCAGACATATAATTTTGGATGTATCTTTTATATCCAACCCCTGTTTTGACTCCTGTCTGCTTGGAGGAACCCTTGTGGTCATATGGTCGAACAGTTTCTGTTATGTTCAGACCAGTCATCATATATACATCGGCCAAGGTGGGAGACATTGGACCATGACCGAATAAAAAGGCGTTGGCACCATTGGACCAGAAGTGGCAAGCTGCAATCAGAAGGTTCTCATTCTTGGGTGTTTCAGCCAATGACAACTCCAAGCAGTGAGATATGCGCAGACGATCCCAGTTCTGTGTTTGGGGGCTTTTATCATCTAATATTCTCTTGTACCAATTCCTCCAGCCTGCAATCGGGGGCAGAGGCCAGTTCTTGAAAGTGTCTTGCCACTCGTGAGGATTGGCCAGAGAGATCTTGAACGGGATCCTTTGGGATTCGGCTGCGATGAATTCAGAGGGATCTGAGTTCCCTACAGGGCCGAGAAAATACGATGGAGATTTCTCTTCAACAGGGATGAGGATTTCGGCAGCTAGGGCCTGTCAAGCATGGAAAAGGATAAAGAGATTTGAGACAGGAATCAAGAAAAGATTATCGAATAAGCTTGGAGAGATTAAAGTTTACCTGAAGTGCGAAATCTTGATTCGCCATGAAGAGGTTGAGTCTTGAAACGCTGATGACCTAGAGTGCGGATCTGAGTGGAAGCCTCGTGGATTCAAAGGAGAATGGCGGATGTCGAGTAGAGTTGGCTTGAGAATGTTTGGTGCTTGTGGTCGATTCCGAAATAAAGATCACCTTTATCCCGAAATCGAAGGGGCATGTGTTGACACCAAAAATTGGCACCGGGAAGAAGCTGACATGTGGGCCAGATTTGGTGGAAAGATACCATTCGGCTAGGAGGCTTTGCTGGAGCATTCGGCAGGAGACGCTCTGCGGTCGGGAGCGCGTTATCATTCGGCAAAGGTGAAGCATTCGGCAGGAGACGCTCTGCGGTCGGGAATACGTCATCATTCGGCAGAAGCATTGTTCCGCAAGCGAAGAGTGGTAGCATTCGGGAAGACATGATGACGTGGATCAACATAAGGAAAAGGCCGATTCGAACATGGAAAGCAATATGGGCACGAAGATTCGTCATTTATTTTTAGAAACAAGTGTTGAAGTCGTGTCCGACTAGGAGTTGTATCAAGACCTGGGTATAAATATAAACCCATAGCAATTGTAGAAATGATCACGAATCAATCATACAACAAACCGGCCCCGTGCCAACATCGAGTCCTTTAGTCGAGTCGTCGAGTTCTTCGAGAGGAGTCATCGATCCGTCGACCTCCGTAAGTACCGGCAACCTTGTATCATGCTTAGTATCATGCGGTGGATTTAAGCTTTGATACAAGTAGTCTTGTTACCATGCTTAGTATCATCCGGTGGATTTAAGTTGTGGTTTCAAGAAGGTTCCTCTGTTAGGTCATGAGCCATGCGGTGGGCTAAGATCTAGTATGGACCAAGTTATCGGCTCTGTTAGATTTAGGCAAGATCTAACAGATTCATTAAGTTACCCCGTGTTGCTCTGTTTTCACTATGTGCTTAATTCGTGCAGCACACCTTTGCCCAATCTAGATCGGCTAGGATCGGCTTTGCTTTATGGTACGACGATTCATCCCCTTATAGCCGAATCCGAAACCGATCTAGGTTGCTACGTGTCGCGGGTTCAAGCTTGTCGGCATTGTGTAGATCTTGACAGAACCGGGTATCATGCGGTAGATGCAGGTTTTTGGGTCGTCTTAGAGCTAATCATCCGGTGGATTAGAATTCGATTCGATCTGATAGATTTATCTTTACCGATTAGGCTTGTTCCTTCGCCATGGACCCCGATTCGGCTAAATAGCCGTATTCGGCAGTGCTCTCACGAGTGAACGTGTGTTCGCGGGTTTGCCTTGGGCATGAATGCTTTTAGCCTTTCATGGTTAGATTGTATCATGCGGTGGATTGATCTAGTCTGATTGGTGGTGTGGCCTCAAACGAGTCAGGTGCTGCTTTCGGCCTAACATCGTTTGTTGCCATACCTGACGGGTGCTGCTTTCGGCCTATGCATTCTTGTTTCGATGTAAATTCGTGACTTTGTTGTGGGTTCGTAATTAAACATTGAATGCTTTTAGCTTTTCATGGTTAGATTGTATCATGCGGTGGATTGATCTAGTCTGATTAGTGGTGTGGCCTCAAACGAGTCAGGTGCTGCTTTCGGCCTAACTCGTTTGTTGTCATGCTTGACGGGTGCTGCTTTCGGCCTATGCATTCTTTGTTTATTACGAATTTATGATCATGTTTCACCCCTTCAATTTATTTATCATGCTCTGATCCTCGTTAATCGGCTATGAGTATATGTTGTAATGTTCATTCTGTTGAAAGCCGATCTTTCGTCATGCTTACGTCATGCATTCGGCAGTGCGTTCCTTGCGTACCTTACCGATTGCCGAATGAGATTTTAACTGCCGACAGATAGCTTCTCTGTAGCTATTTGTCTCTCGAGATTGGCTTCAACGCCGCAAATATGGAACTGTCTGGTCTTACCCGGCACGTTCCAGGTTTTGATCTAAACGTTTTTATCCCTTTGTTAGTTTTCAGGCAAACTGACTGGCACGCTTCCGGATTCGAAAGCCCGGGCCGCATTTGAAGCCAGCTTGTTCGGCTTGCTGTGTGCTTGGCGTGAGGTGCGGATTTTACGTCAACACCAACTTTTGTAAATAAAAATTTATCGGCTGAGTTTAAAGCCGAGTTAATAAATTTGTTGAAAGAGTATGTCGATTGTTTTGCTTGGGAGTACCGTGAGATGCCGGGTTTGAGTCGTGATTTAGTTGAGCACCGCTTACCAATAAAAGCCGGTTTTAGACCTTTTAAACAATCGGCTAGACGTTTTAATCCCGCTATTTATGACCGAATAAAAGAAGAAGTTAATCGTTTGCTAGATGCTGGTTTTATTCGGACTTGTCGTTATGCGGAGTGGATTTCTAATATTGTTCCCGTTGAAAAGAAAGATTCGGGAAAACTTAGAGTTTGCATTGATTTTAGAGATCTTAATAAAGCCACTCCAAAAGATTCATATCCTATGCCTATAGCCGATGTCTTAATCAATGAAGCATCCGGACATCGTGTTGTTAGTTTCCTTGATGGTAATGCTGGATATAATCAAATCTTCATGTCCGAAGAGGATATGCACAAAACGGCCTTTCAATGTCCAGGATTTATTGGTTTGTTTGAGTGGGTGGTTATGACTTTTGGGTTAAAGAATGCCGGTGCAACTTATCAAAGAGCTATGAATTTAATCTTTCATGATTTACTTGGTGTTATTGTGGAAGTATATATTGATGATATCGTAGTTAAATCGGATGGTTTGGATTCTCATTTAGCCGATTTAAAACTTGCTCTTGAGAGGATGCGACGGTATAACTTGAAGATGAATCCACTCAAATGTGCTTTTGGTGTTTCGGCTGGAAAGTTTCTTGGGTTTATTATTCATGAGAACGGCATAGAAGTTGATCCCAAGAGAGTTGAAGCTATGAAGAAAGTCGAAGCTCCTACTTGCAAAAAAAGATTTGCAAAAGTTTCTAGGCAAGGTAAATTTCTTGAGAAGATTTATAATTAACTTGTCTGGAAAGGTTGATGCTTTTACTCCTTTACTTCGGTTGAAAGATGAAGCCGATTTTAACTGGGGGGGCAAAACAGCAAGAAGCTTTTGAGAAGATCAAAGAGTACTTGTCTTCACCACCGGTGCTTAGGGCGCCTAAGAGAGGGGTTCCATTCAGACTTTATGTGGCGGCTGAAGATAGAACTATTGGGGCTGTTTTGACTCAAGAAATCGGTAACAAGGAGTATGTGATTGCTTATGTAAGCCGACGGCTCATCGATGCAGAAACAAGGTATACTTTCATTGAGAAGTTGTGTTTATCCTTGTACCATGCTTGTACTCAATTGAGGCATTATTTATTATCTAGCACTTGCATCGTGTTGTGTCAAACCGATGTAATTAAACATATGTTACAAAAGCCGATTTCTAGTGGAAGAGTCGGTAAATGGGCTTATGCTTTAGTTGAGTATGATTTGGCTTGTGAACCTTTAAAATCAATGAAAGGCCAAATTGTAGCTGATTTTATTGTTGAGCATCGAATTGATGATACTTGTGAATTCAACGTCGGCTATGTTACTTGTACACCATGGAAGTTGTACTTTGATGGATCGGTTTGTAATGCTGGGCAAGGAATTGGTGTTGTTTTGATCTCTCCAAGTGGTGCCGTCTTTGAGTTTTCAAACCGATTGGAAGAAAAACGAACCAATAATCAAGTTGAATATGAAGCTCTTCTATTTGGTTTGGAATTTTTGCAAGACATGGGAATAAAACATGTTGAGGCTTTTGGTGATTCACTCCTGGTGGTACAACAAGTGTCAAAGGTATGCCAATGTTATAATGGTTCATTAAATGCATATCTTGATAGATGTCTTGATATCATCGCTTCTTTTGATGAATTTACTATCAAACATATTCCAAGAGAAGAGAATGACAAAGCAAATACTCTGGCTCAGAAAGCATCTGGTTATATGGTTGCAAAGAAGTATTTCTATCTCCAAAAACCGATGCAAACGAAAGCCGAGGTTCTGGTTCTGGACGAACCGGTCACACCGGTTTCAGAAACCGGTCAGACCGGTCTGATTGCCAGAACCGGTCCGACCGGTTCTGAAACCGGTCTGACCGCTTCGTCCCCTGACAGAAGCAAAAATCCTTTGGATGATGCTAATCAATCCAAAGTTGAAGATCAGGATTGGAGGGTGCCTATTATTACTTATTTGAGAGATCCTGGTCGTGGTGCAGAAAGAAATATTCGGCGAATATCGTTTAAATACGTTTTGCTTGACGATGAACTCTATCGTCGAAACGCCGAAGATTTGCTATTGAAATGTCTTAATTCAGATCAGGCCAAAGTTGCCATGGGTGAGGTCCATGAAGGTATTTGTGGCACACATCAATCGGCTCCAAAGATGAAGTGGTTACTTAGACGAGCCGGTTTCTATTGGCCTACTATGATGGCAGATTGTTTCAAATATTACAAAGGATGTGAAGAATGTCAGAAGTTTGGAAATTTGCAACTTGTTCCTGCTGAATTGATGCATCCTATTATTAAGCCATGGCCGTTCCGAGGTTGGGGATTGGATTTTATTGGACAAATTAATCCTCCATCATCAAAAGGACATCGTTTCGTGTTGGTTGCTCCAGATTATTTCACTAAGTGGACTGAAGCGATTCCCTTGAAGAATATGACGCATCGGGAGGTAATTGAATTTGTTACGCAAAATATTATTCATAGATTCGGTATTCCTCAAACTTTGACAACGGATCAAGGTACTTTGTTTGTGTCTAAAGAGGTACGTGAATTCGCCGAATCCTATAGAATTAAGTTGCTCAATTCATCTCCATATTACGCTCAGGCTAATGGACAAGCCGAGTCAAGTAATAAAATTTTGATCAAATTAATCAAGAAAAAGATAGAAGAAAATCCTAAGAGATGGCATGAAGTTTTATCCGAAACATTATGGGCTCATCGTATATCTAGACATGGTGCTACTAAAGTTACTCCTTTTGAGCTTGTGTATGGTCAAGAGGCCGTTTTACCCGTTGAGGTAAATCTGGACGCTTATAGATTGACTAAACAAAATGACCTTGATGCTGTTGATTACCACAATTTGACGTTGGACAATATTGATGAGGTGACCGACAAACGATTGAAGGCTTTGAAGGAGATTGAAAAAGATAAGATTCAGGTTGCTAAAGCTTACAACAAGAAAGTGCGAGGGAAATATTTTCAGATTGGTGAGCTTGTTTGGAAGACGATCTTGCCTATTGGGACGAAAAGCAACAAGTTTGGTAAACGGTCACCAAGTTGGGAAGGACCCTATAGAGTTATCAAAGTCATTTTTTGGAATTCTTACATGCTAGAGACGCTGAAGGGAGATCATTTGCCTAAGGCTATCAACGGAAGATATTTGAAGAAATTCTATCCAAGTGTTTGGCAAGACGCATGAAGACCAATGGCCGGTATATTGTTGATATCGCCCTTAGCATAAATTTTAGTTACTGAATTGTAATTACTTGCTTTTTAGTTCTCAAGTTCACTAAAAACGCAGGGGGGCATGTGTTGACAGCCAAAATTGGCTCTGGCCCGGCCAAACCGGTCTGACCGGTTTGCCAAACCGGTCTGACCGGTTTGCCTGACCGGTTTGCCAAACCGGTCAGACCGGTTTGTTTCTGTAATTCGAGTAGGATTAGGATTCCGAGTTTAATCCCATATTGTAACCTATTCGAAAGGGGTAAGACTTCCCCGGCCTATAAATATAAAGGCTAGAAGGACGATTGAGGTATTCCAATCGAATCAAACACATTTATCCTTTACTTGTTTATCTCTCAAACCCTAATCTTTTCCAACCCCCATATTCTGTTCTTTGCTCGTCTCTACGGTGTTCAAGGGCGTTCTAGGTGGCCTGCCGACCCTAGAGCAACCCTAGCTTGCTTGAGCTCCGACGGGGTCCCTCCCGAGCTCGAGTTTCTAGGTCTTCTCGATCTCCCGCCTGAAAGCGGTCTGACCGGTTTCAGGAACCGGTCTGACCGGTTTGCCCGAGGAGCTCAGGAGTTGGCCGTTGTGACGGCTGTGCTGCACGTTCGATCGATCTCTCAAGTTTGTTGGCGCGTTTTCGTGTCAACAATGCAGTTATTAAAATATGCCACACAAGGGCAAAAATTAGTATTCTGTATCTATGAAAATTTAAAGCATTTCAATATATTTGACTACCTGTGCTTTAATATGCAAAAAAAAGTTCATTTGGAAGTTGCTTTTGTTCGTTAGTGATTTGAAATGTCAAATGACCAAATTCATCTACTGTTTATTGTAAATGGAGGCTATCTTAACAAAGGGTTACGTTTGATTATTCCAACTTAATGTAAAGGGATGCATATGCATCTTAAAAATTTAATGTAGTATCCCTGCTCTGCATCTAATTAGTAAGCATATAACAGAAAATAATATGTAACTGCTTGAAAAGCCAAAAGCAATGAAAGATCAGGGCAACTTACATATACTTCACCATGTGGGGTAAAAAGTACAGAGATACATCTGGTTCACCATGTGTCCAAACCTTTATGGTGATATTAAATACATTTGTGCAATTTAACCAAGAAACATTTGTGCACTTCCAGACACAGGAAACAGCTTGCAAAATACCTCTGTATAAACAACGTGAACATAAGAACCTTACTTACCATTGGTCTTGTTGTGATAGTTCTGCAGCTTGTCGATTGTTGTATTGGTACTTCTGCTTCCAATTTGGCATGTACTGCTCCATCACACCTTTCATGCATGGGGAAAAAAGGGGATAGGTCTAAATTTGGTTTGCAATCCTGATTATTCTGTAAGAGGTCAGAGCTGCTCAGATACAGGTATGATATGTTGGATAAGAACTACAAATTTAACACAAAAAAAAAATCAGAGTTAACTGAGCACACATTATTAAATCGGCATTCCTATTGCTGAATCCAATTAATTATTCTATTATTGTTCAGAGAAGTTCAGATTTTTAGGTATGATGTTTTGGACGTGGCCAACAAACATAACCCCAAGGAATTAAGGTTAAATGATCACACACCATTGATGTTTTTTTAACTAACCCCATTGATGTTTGATTTTGAAATGCAGAGTACACTTGAGAGGCCTTATAAGCAGAAACAACAAAGTTGGGGATATTGATATAATGCAATATACTTAACACTCTACATGTTTTATATTTGCACTCATCAACATCACTTTATCTGCAATCTAGCTATGTCCTTTTTTGAACAGCAATAAGTTCAGAGGAAACCCACATCACTACTTGTGAATGGTGACATTGCCTTACTAATTCTCTACTCTCTACAAATAATTTCCAATTCTCTAATAACACTGTTGCCTGTTAACTTATCCCAAAATTTCTAGGGAAATAACCGAGTTCCCAAAACGAAATATTTTTCCAAAAAAATACGACAGCTAGCTTGAAACAGCTTCATATTATATTCGCATCGAATCAGAAGTATACTGCATAACTTTAATGAATAATGCTCTGAAACTAACTACTCCAAGCATTGCTTCAGTTAGGGATAATTGCCATGGCTGGTACCAAAAGTAACCTTCCAGAGGTTCCTCCTCCATCACAGGTTGCCAGATAATTCCCTGCACAGTCATTCAAATAATAGCACTACAAAGTTGTTCATCTAAAGAGAACTGGACTGAGATTTTTCACTAACAGACGTGCTTCGATCCATTTACCTATCAGCATGATATGAGCAATCTACAGGAGGTGCACCTACAGGATCTTACCAGATCTGGGTGATACACATTCCTCCTGCTCTGCACACCTCCACAATAGCATGTGAGAAATCCCCTCCAAAATTAAGGCTGCTATGTTTTGTAGACAACAATTTTATCAGAAAATAGTTAAGGTTTCTCATAATAAGCAATCTGCAGAACATTATGAATGGGCAATCACACATGGTCTTCTGTAAATATTTTTGTGCTATAAAAAGACAGTAACATGTCGTAGAGCTAGAAGTCACAGAGTGTTTACCTTCTTTGATTTTCTCATTCGGCACAATACTACTGCCCAAGCTCATTACAATGACGTCAACTGCTTTCGCCAACGAATGTTCCCGCTCGAATCTATATGAAGAGTTCTCGCTGTCCTCTTCAAAGATTATTCTTACAAACTGCAAAATGTGAAGTCAAATGAGACTATGAAATGCAATACTGAAAGGGCTGAATACTCACGGGTCTGCTTTGCTTAAGGACACATAAAAGTTGAATAGTATTTAGAGAGATCATCAGTTCAACAGCAAGGATTTGTTAACAATTTTGATCTGGTCAGCATTGCAAGCACAATCTCTATCTCCAATGGAACACAGAAACTGCAGTGGCATCATATCATATTCCTACTGATTTGTATAACTCTGTATGATGATTTAGCGGATTGACAAAGGAATTCTCATTCTCATGGCAAAAGCTAAAGAATTCGTGTATCCAAAGGAATTTTAGAGCACCTGGATTTGCAAAGGATACCTAATTGTAGTTGTTTCAGGTGTCTCCCATATTTCTATGTTTTCCTATGGCAAAAAAATAAATGTCAGCACGTGATTCTCTGCTATTGAACCATATATAGTATCTGCACTATTTAAGTAAAATGGTCTATGAGAACAGAAGAAAAGTAATCTGTACGATTACGATATAGCAGCCCTGAAGGAAACTAATTGTAAAGCATAACAAGAGGAGGCATTATTCTTAGAACAGCTGATACACTGCTAGAGACGAATTGATAATGGAATCAAAAAATGTTAGCCTAAGGTGAGATGCTCTGCAAAATAACACCAAAAAAGTAGCTCCATAATTATCAATGTGCAAGCAGCTATTTTTTCTTTGGTACACTATACACATCAGATAGTACTACTCGTATCATATTGCCTTAGTTAGGCTATATAAATCAGGCCTACAGAGGCAAATAGGAATGAAACGGGGGAAAAAGAAACGAAGAAAAGAAATGAGAATAAACCCAATATAGAAGAACTTTTTAGCCAGCAGCATGGTGGCGTTGCATTTTTGATATATGAAACATAATCAATTGAGAAGTAAATCAGTTATGTATGTGTTAAAAATGAACAAATTGAATATGCCAACCGAATTGTGTCTACAATTATGTAAATTGTCTTGCCATATAGAAGAGAAATAGACAAGCAGTTGAGTATTCTGAGTAGAGGGAGCAAGAAGCATAATGACGGTCTTATTGATTTCACCTGCATGTGAGGATGTGGCAAACCTTACTTGGCTCCCAATGGTGGTAGGAAGAAAATCTATATTTATATGATGGGTGTTGTGATATGATCAAAATTCACAGACGGAGCGAAGCGGAGGCCCATCACCAGAGGTTTGGGCCGGAGCAAGGGGTACTGTATGTTTTCTCTCATGAGCGCACTGTTTAGTCCCACATCGGCAACGCGACCAAGCTCGGTCACGTGAGCTGCCTATATAATAGAGCTTTGCCCTTGATGAATACATCATCCTCTTGTAAGCCGCCAATAGGCGTTGTAAACACACACCTCATATAGTAAAGTTTTTGCTGGCTGGCGCCCGTGGTTTTTTTCCTTCTACATTGGGAGGGTTTCCACGTTAAAATATCGTGTCTCCTGCGGTTTGATTCCTTTACTTCTTGTCGTTTATTCGTCATCATTTACAACAAGTGGTATCAGAGCCGGTTTCAGATTCGGTTTCATTGATGTCGACGACGATGAAGTTTGATCTACCGCTGTTGGATTACAAGACGAGGTTCGCGCTGTGGCAAGTCAAGATGCGGGCTGTTCTGGCGCAAACTCATGATCTCGATGAGGCGTTGGATAAGTTTGGCAAGTCGTCCAACGAATGGTCTGATGAGGAGAAGCGCAAGGATCGTAAGGCTCTGTTTTTAATTCAGCTTTATCTGTCTAATGATATTCTGCAAGAATGTCTGCAGGAACAGACTGCTGCAGCACTCTGGCTGAAGCTGGAATCGATCTGCATGTCGAAGGATCTAACCAGTAAAATGCATATGAAGTTGAAGCTGTTTACGCTCGAGATGAAGGAAGGTGATTCAGTGATGAGCCATATATCTGTGTTCAAGGAGATCGTTTCTGACCTAGCGTCGATGGAGGTTAAGTATGATGATGAGGACTTAGGTATCCTATTGTTATGTTCTCTGCCAAACTCTTTTGCAAATTTCCGTGAGACCTTGTTGATTAGCCGTGATGAACTAACCGTTTTGGAAGTTTATGAGGCACTCCAATCAAGGGAAAAGATGAAAGGCATGGTGCAGCCTGACGGATTGTCGTCGTCCAAGGGCGATGCTTTGCAAGTGAGAGGCAGACCGGAGCACAGATCTTCCAATGAAAGTAATGATCGTTACAAGAGCCAAGAAAGTAGAGGGCGTTCTAAGTCCAGACCACCCAAGAAGTTCTGTAAGTATTGCAAGAAGAAATCACATTTTATTGAGGAGTGTTGGAAGTTTAAGAACAAAGAGAACAGGAAAAATAACTCGGATGGTAATGCCTCTGTTGTTTCTGGTGCTGGGAATACTTCTGATTCAGGAGATTGTCTGATTGTTCTTGCTGGTTGTGTTTCTGGTCATGATGAATGGATACTTGATTCTGCATGTTCGTTTCATATCTGCACTAACAGAAATTGGTTTAGTTCGTTTAAGCCTGTGCACAAAGGAGATGTTGTGCGTATGGGAGACGATAATCCGTGTGACATTGTGGGGATCGGCTCAGTTCAGATCAAGGCTCATGATGGCATGACACGCACGCTACAGAATGTGAGATACATACCAGGGATGACCAGAAATCTGATTTCGCTCAGCACACTTGATGCAGAAGGATTCAAGTACTCCGGTTCAGGTATCAAAAGGTTCTCTTGTTTGTTTAGTAGGTGATCTGAATTCTGCAAAGTTATATGTCCTAAGAGGAAGTACTTTACATGGTTCTGTTTCTGCTGCTGCTATTACTAATGCTGAACCTAGTAAGACTAACCTTTGGCATATGCGTCTTGGACATATGAGTGAACTTGGTATGGCAGGATTGATGAAGAGAAACCTACTGGATGGTTGTATTTTGAGTAGCAAGAAGTTCTGTGAGCATTGTATTTTCGGGAAGCATAAAAGGGTAAAGTTCAACACTGTTGTTCATACCACCAAAGGTCCTCTTGATTATGTACATGCTGACTTATGGGGTCCTTCTCGTAAGCCTTCTTATGGTGGTGCTCGTTACATGCTTACTATTATTGATGACTACTCTAGAAAAGTATGGCCTTATTTTCTGAAAAATAAAGATGATACTTTTGCTGCTTTTAAAGATTGGAAAGTGATGATAGAAAGGCAAACTGATAGAAAGGTGAAGGTGCTTCGTACTGATAATGGTGGAGAATTTTGTTCTGCTGCATTTAATAATTATTGCAGGCAGGAAGGCATTGTCAGGCACCACACCATATCGTATACTCCGCAGCAAAACGGTGTGGCTGAGCGCATGAACAGGACCATCATCTCGAAGGCTCGTTGCATGTTGTCTAATGCACGGATGAGCAAGCGCTTTTGGGCTGAAGCAGCTAACACCGCATGCTACTTGATAAACATGTCGCCTTCTATTCCACTTAATAAGAAAACACCTATTGAGGTATGGTCTGGCACACCCGCTGATTATTCACAGTTGAAAGTTTTTGGCTGCACTGCTTATGCTCATGTTGATAATGGAAAATTGGAGCCTAGAGCTATTAAATGTCTTTTTCTTGGTTATGGTTTGGGAGTTAAAGGATATAAGTTATGGAATCCCGAAACTGAAAAGACTTTCATGAGCAGGAGTGTTGTTTTCAATGAATCTGTGATGTTTAATGACAGTTTGTCCTCAGATCATGTTCCAGATAATTTTAATAAAGGGCTGCAGCATATGAGCGTGCAGGTGGAGCATGTGGATGATGATACAGACGAGCAGGTGGAGCCGCCTGTGGATGATCAGGAAAATCAAGCTGTTGATGATGAGGCTCATGATGATGTTAAGCACTTACCACCTGATTTGCAGCTAGAGGATTTACCTATTGCTCAGCGCAAGTCAAAGAGAAATTGTGGACCTCCTAAACGTCTCATTGATGAGTGTAATCTAACCCATTATGCTTTGAGTTGTGCTGAACAGGTGGAGAATTCACATGAGCCGACCACATATGTTGAGGCCATTGATTGTGCTGATAAAGAGAAGTGGATTTCTGCTATGCATGAGGAGATGCAGTCACTTGAGAAGAATCACACATGGGATGTTGTACCATTGCCAAAGAAGAAGAAGACAGTCCGCTGCAAGTGGATCTTTAAGAGAAAGGAGGGTTTATCTCCAAGCGAGCCTCCAAGGTATAAGGCAAGGTTAGTAGCGAAAGGCTACAGTCAAATTCCTGGTGTTGATTATAATGATGTTTTCTCTCCTGTGGTAAAGCATAGTTCCATTCGAACATTCTTTAGTATTGTTGCTGCACATGATCTTGAGCTCGAGCAGTTAGATGTGAAGACTGCATTTCTGCATGGTGAACTTGAGGAGGATATATACATGGACTAGCCAGAAGGGTTCATAGTGCCAGGCAAGGAGAATTTTGTGTGCAAGTTGAAGAGATCCTTGTATGGTTTGAAACAGTCCCCTCGTCAGTGGAATAAAAGGTTTGATTCATTTATGCTGTCGCACAACTTTAAGAGGTCTAAATTTGATAGCTATGTTTACATCATGCATGTTAATGGATCACCTATTTATTTGCTCATTTATGTTGATGATATGTTGATTGCTGCCAAGAGTAAAGTCGAAATTGCTAAGTTGAAGAAATTATTGAGTAGCGAATTTGACATGAAAGATCTTGGTGCTGCTAAGAAAATTTTGGGCATGGAAATTACTAGAGATAGAAAATCTGGTGTGCTATTTCTTAGTCAGCAGAATTATATTCAGAAAATTCTTCAGCGTTTCAACATGGATGATGCTAAGCCTGTCAGTACTCCTATTGCAGCTCATTTCAAATTGTCGGCTGCTCAGTGCGCTAGTACAGATCAGGATATTGAGTACATGTCTAGAGTTTCTTATTCTAGTGCTGTTGGTTCTTTGATGTATGCCATGGTCTGTTCTCGTCCAGATTTATCTTATGCTATGAGTCTGGTTAGTAGATATATGACTAATCCTGGTAAAGAACATTGGAAGACAGTTCAGTGGATTTTCAGGTACCTCAGAGGCACTGCAGATTCTTGTTTGAAGTTTGGCAGAACTGAGAAGGGACTTATTGGCTATGTTGATTCAGATTTTGCTGCTGATGTTGATAGGCGAAGGTCGCTCACAGGTTATGTGTTCACTGTTGGCAGTTGTGCTGTGAGCTGGAAGGCCACTTTGCAGTCTGTTGTGGCTTTGTTTACTACTGAGGCAGAATATATGGCTATTGCTGAGGCGTGCAAAGAATTAATTTGGCTGAGCGGATTGTACTCTGAGCTGGTTGGGGCTGTTTCTTGCATTGATTTATATTGTGACAGTCAAAGTGCTATTTACCTTACCAAAGATCAGATGTTCCATGAGAGGACAAAGCATATTGACATCAAGTATCATTATGTACGAGATGTGGTTGAGGAAGGTAAGCTGAAAGTATGCAAGATCAACACTCATGATAATCCAGCTGATATGATGACTAAACCTGTTCCTGTTGCTAAGTTTGAGCTATGCTCAAGCTTAGTTGGTTTAGTTAATTAGCCCAAGAGGCTATTTGGCGCCAGTCGTATTTTTCTTCGTGATGATTCAGGATGAAGTGAAGATGCTGCAAGAGAATTTGTCTCAAGGTGGAGTTTGTTGTGATATGATCCAAATTCATAGACGGAGCGAAGCGGAGGCCTATCACCAGAGGTTTGGGCCGGAGCAAGGGGTACTGTGTGTTTTTTCTCTCATGAGCGCACAGTTTAGTCCCACATCGGCAACGCAACCAAGCTCGGTCACGTGAGCTGCCTATATAATAGAGCTTTGCCCTTGATAAATACATCATCCTCTTGTAAGCCGCCAATAGGCGTTGTAAACACACACCTTATATAGTAAAGTTTTTGCTGGTTGGCGCCCGTGGTTTTTTCCCTTCTACATTGGGAGGGTTTCCACGTTAAAATCTCGTGTCTCCTGCGGTTTGATTCCTTTACTTCTATTCACATCAAGTTATACCATGTCAGAAACATATAGTGAGGTCAATCACGTACAAAAGATAAAGAGTCACCGTCCTTCTGTCACCACAAATATGTTGACTGTTCTGAAGTATTTTTACTTGAAATCAGCATAGGAGTATCACTGTTCTAAATTATTGCTTCAAAAATAAATTTCATATTCGAGCTAGAATAATTACCTCTGAACTGTTTTAACATGAAATCGGCATAGGAGTATCACTGTCCTAAATTATTGCTTCAAACATAAATTTCATATTCAAGCTAGAATATAATTACCTTATGTAAGGCAAGTAGCCTGAATGTGTCCTTTTTTTTACATCAAGGACTCCCTGTCAGACGCATATGTAGTCACTTTCATTCTTGTTTGTGCAGAAATCTGGGCTTGATTAATCAGTCAATATTGAAGAGGCAAACCATCAAACACATAGCGTGCTTCCTCCATGGATAAAGTCACAGGTTAGCATTGCACAGGTAAACCATCAAACATATAGGGTGCATCACACATGGACAATGCACTTGTGGCCAACAATGGAATTGGAGCGGATCCAGCACCTGGACTTGCTGTGATACACAACGCTGATGGTTGGTGCTGGCAGCCGCCGCCTCATGCAGTCATGCGCCTGCGCTGTCCAGCAGGCAGCGGCGCGTGGCCCTCATCAGTGCCGCGCGCCCGCACCACCATCTCCACGCCGTTCCACGGCAGGCTGCGCCCCTCCCTTCCGCTCTACTCCCTCACTTCCGCGCTGCCATATCCCACGTCAAAGCTTTTACTCACCTGAAGAGAAAAGGAAATTAAGGCTCAGGGAAATCTTACTTTTATGGTGAAGAGATGAGGGGAGGGAAGGGGAGGAGATGGGAGGGATGATGGGCGTCCAGGGGAACCACAACGAGGTACTGCTAGTCCTCCCTACAACATCAGGCATTCAAGCCGTCTATTACCTGAATCAGTATCTTCTACTCTTCTTGACCTTTGTTGCGTCCACTGCTGCTTTGCCTCCACTTAATGTCGCGCCCTCTGCTTGCGGTTGCAGCTGCACATCTCCCCTGGAGCTTCGTGACCACCCGCACCTCCACGCGCCCACCATACGACTCCCGTTCCACCTCCGCCCACCAGCTACCTAGTTTTGCCCACGCGATGCCGTCGTCGTGTGGCCGCGGTGCCTGACTGGCGCAGGCCACCTGTACCAGGATTTGTGAAGTCAATGGGTACTACATGAAGGAAAGAGGTGGAGGGCTGGAGCGGCGTGCCGGGAGCCCGAGCTCCGGCCGGGCGCGTCGACGACAGCACGGCGGTGACCTACAGGGGGGCTCCCGCCTGGCTCTCGAGCTCAAGCTGCGGCAGGTGGCGGTAGAGCTCCGGCCTAGCGCGGGGGAGGGGCTCCGGTGGGGGAGGAGCTCCGGCCGAGCGCCGGGGAAGGGCACGGGGTCGCCGCCGGAGGAGGGTGGGGGCGGCGGTGGGGGGCTCGGGGTCACCGCCGGAGGAGGGTGGTGGCGGCGCGCCGCGGAAAGGGAGAGAGTGGGTGGTGCCGCGGACGGGAGGGAGGGAGAGGGCGGCACAGGAAGGGAGGGAATTGGGGGGCGACGGCGGCGCGGGGATGAGCCAGCGTCCGAGAAGGAGAGGGCGTGGAGGACGAGGACAGAGAACACGAGGTTTTGCGATGCTTCTCGATCTCCAGATATTTTTACCGTGGTCAACAACCACCGGCGGATAAATTTCCGTCGTAATCGAACGGTGCAGTGAATTTTTGCTGACGCGGCCCGCCTGGCCGGCCGCCGGAGCCGCCCGGTTATATATTTAGACACTATTTTCCTAATACAAATATCGCTGTTCATTATCCACGCGTTCTGGCTCATTTCTTTTACCGTACTCCGTCTCCATCGTTGACTCCTTGGTAGTCGGGAGGAGGGAGAAGGAGGCGTGGGCTGAGGTGGGTTGGATGTGGAACAGGGTGGGCTGGAGGAGTGGGTCGGTCTGGTGAAGTTCGGGCCGGTCCAGTAGTGGTAGAATTCGAAATTTTGCATTGGAAGTTGTTTCAAGTTATGTTTTGATGTATGCTAAAAAAAAGTTATGTTATGTTTTGATCTATGCTGACATTGTAATAAAATGCATAACTAACTAAATACAGAAAAATTCTAAAAATTGAAAATCCAATTTTGTTGAGTTTCCAGAGAATAGCCCGCAAACAGAAGAGAGTTTCCAGAGAATAGATCTATGCAAATAAAATATTGGTTTATTGTAGTATATATGCATGTCTACACGTGGCTTATTAGTTATTATACTAGGGCTAGCTTAAAAAAAAGGAATTTCGTCATTATACCTAAAAAGTTAAAGGCAACGACCACAATGGTAGTCGAACCCACGACCTTATGATCCGAAGTCAGACGCGCTGATCCACTGCGCTATGCGGTCATCTCAACCTTTAATTTGTGGCAGTCCATCCTCAAAAGAGAATGCAGTAAGATCCAACCAGCAGATGGCCTTTGCCATCCAGAACAGTGTATTGAAGATCGCTCATTGTACCAGTAACACATACTCCCTCCGTCCCAAAGAGACCATCGTTTTCGCTTCCCGATAAACATCTTCAATTTGATTTGTAGAAACCTAAAATCTACCCGGAGAGGGCTCTCCATCTAGAGCTATCGCGAGAGCCCTCCTAATCACCGTCTTCTTTTCATCGGAGGCTCTCCCACGCATCTTCTTGTGGGTCCCATATATGAGTGACACATTTCTGGAACAAACCGACACGGAGGGAGGGGCTCTTCGTTTCTCATCTCCTTTCCGATCCATTTCCACTCGCACCTCTCCGCCGACGGGAGTGGAGGCCCAATCCGGGCGGAGGCGTCGCGAGGTAGCGCATTCAGGAGAGGGAGCGCAGGCGGAGGCGACGAGGCGGAGGCGTCGCAGACAGGGAGCGCAAGCGGAGGCGACGAGGGGGAGGCGTCGCGGGTAGCAGATCCAACAGCGGGAGCGCACCTCTCCGCTTCGGCGGAGGCGACGGGGCGGAGGCGTCGCAGCTAGTGCATCTAGCGGGAGTGCACCTCTCCGCTTCGGCGGAGGTATTCCCGGGTGGAGGCGTCGCGGATCCAGAAATGGGAGCCCGAAGCGGAGGTGACCGGGCGGAGGCCCGATCCATTCCCGGGTGGAGGCGTCGCGGATCCAGGAACGGGAGCCCACCCCTACGCCTTGTGGAAGCAGCTCGCACGGTGGAGTCGTCGCGGGGTAGTGGATCTAGAAGCGGGGACGCACCACGGAGGTGCGGGGAGGAGGCGCACCACGGCGATAGGAGGAAGCGGAGGCCACCTGATGCTCTTTTCGAGGTTGGTGAAGGACCTTGTCATGCCTTTGTATGTGTAGGTATTCATATATCGATTTCATATGCTATTTGAAACATGTTTGACAAGTCAAAATAGGGTTTGATTTTTGTTTCGGGAATAATTTTTGCTTGAGATCTGTCGTCGAACTAGTCTAGGGTTTACAGTTTATGTCATCTATTAATTTATGTTTTAGTAATTACTCAATGTCAATTATCACCATGACTAATTACATAGTTTGAAAAGTAGAATATTGACTGAACTAGGTAATTGTTCCTCTTAATTTTTGTGCATAGTACATCTAATGTTCTATACATGCATCTAGTGTCAATTATCACCAGTAGTTTTGCTATAGTCATTAGATGGCTAGATGAGATGGTGCCTGATAGCTTGTCTGTTGTTTTTCTGTTTAATTTTTTGGACAAATGCTTGTAAATTATGTGCTAATCATAGTTGTGGATGACATGACTCATCCCCATTTCTAATGTCAATTAGAAAGTAACTTTCACTACTTATGTGACTTTTTAAAGTAGCTTATCAGAGTTTTATATGATATAGAAAATAACTTATCACTGATTTCAACCATACAAAAAAGTAATTTTAATATTTTTTGGGCTTCTATGTGCATTGGGAAGTAAATTATGTGACTGATCCCTATAGTTGTAATTTCTATATGAGTGTTGTACTATGTGCTTGCATGATTTTGTATTGCTTGTTTTTTTTCTTTTTTATGCTCCCACTGGTATTTTCTAGCTTTTAGGTTGTGGGTGTTTATGTGGTAGGTGCATAGTGCAATCATATATAGCCTGGTAGCTTGCACTTTGTGCCTCCATGATTTGGTCACTTGTTCTTACTTTATGGCTTGTGTGCGTGTAGTACCTGATATTTTTTGTTCGTGGCTTTTGTGACAGTTGTCTTGATCTGCATCTGCTTTGAAGGTAGTGATTTACATCCCTTCTATACTTTTTGTTGTGCTGGAATTTTCTTTTGTGTTTAGGATAGCTGAGACTATAATTTACTTGTCACCTTTTTTTGGTTATATCTATATCAAGTCCGCGTATATCGGGTACGGCACAACAAGCTCTATAAATATTAAACTGGTATCATTTGATTGCTGTTCGGGGGGTAACGTTAGGTATGTGGTATGTAGAGTGAGATTATTAATCACTCTGCATACCTTGAAATTCCTGGTTTGGTGCCCTTCTCGATGCTTGCAAGTCTTGTCACCTAATTTTTAGCTCACCTTTTGCAATCTTAACATTTTCAAATACTCGATAGAATAGTTTGCAAGAAATGGAACCCTTGTTTAGCTCTTAGAGAATTTTCAGCTTTGATGCTGATGACATTGCATTTACTTGAAAAAGTTTCAGATCCACGTGGACTTTTTGCCATGCCTACTTTTATTGATCTCTCTGATTATTTATGCTTAAAATGATAAAAGCTAAATAAACAGTGTTGACGGCATCTTTGTTGTGATCTTTTTGTTATCTGATTTAACAAAAGTTACATACCGCCCTTTTTCTATTTTTGAATTAGGAAGTAATTTTGTCACTATTTATTTTATTTAGGAAGTAACCTATCATTGATTTAATGGGGTAGAATGTAACTTGTCACTGGTTTGAAACACAATGGAAGTAACTTCTCTTGAAATCTGGAATTTGATACAACCATAGCCACCATCATGAATTTGGAGTTACTATAGTCACTACTAGTATGATAGTTATGTTGCAATTTTCCAGCCTTAAGCCTTGCTCTGATAACCATTGTTTTGTATTGGTCATGGTGTCATGTGTCCTACTTAGTTCTGTAGGAATAGTATGCATCCATAACAGTACTTGTTTAGTGATGGTTGCTTTTATCAATGATGCTTGTGGCCTAGTGTGAAAGCAAAAATAGTTTGCTCCATAATATTGTGCTGTCGGTGATGGTTGCTTATAGCATAGTGTAGTTATTATGTTTTTATCAGTGTATACATAGTCTCAGTATAGCCAATAGGAATTCTTGCCAGTAGCTTTATTCTGTTATCCGGCTCTGCATATTCAACTGTATAGAAGCATGTAGGTCAATCTTTATATGTAGCATTTGTCTAAACAGTATCAAAGCAACTCATTATTTATTTAATTTTCTTCTACTAAAACTTCATTATTTTCATATGATATCTCATGAGTTATGGATGAGTATTGAATACAGAGATCATATAAACTAAGTTTAGCTTTTCTCGACCTGACCATGCACTTGAGCTGTTGACCCCCCGCTGTGCTGACTTTTCCTATTTTCTGTAGTTATTGATAACAAAGGAACGTGTAAATTATTTTTAAAACGTAGGAAGTAACCTAGGATTTGTTTACGTTGTGTAGGAAGTAACATGTCTCTAATTTGCATTCCATAGTAAGTAACTTCATTCTAGCTATTTGTCCAAACATAGGACGTAACTTGCAAATAAACATGTGATTTTAGTAAGTAACTTTTACATGGTTTACTTGCTAAAAGAAAGTAACTTAACCTTGATTTGCATAGCAAAGGAAGTAGCTTGGAAATGCACATGTTATTTTAGGAAGTATCTTTTAAATAGTTTACGTGTTATTTTATAAAAGGAGGTAAACTTCTCTCTACATATTGAAAGTGAACGTTAAAAAATACTTTGACATGGCTAACAATATGTTCTAATGCTTATGTGTTTGAAATTTAACAGATTTTTAGTTTGAGTTAGAAACTTGATGTGACTGAAATGAAGAGCAATTTTTAATTTCTTTTAGTGCCTTGATCATTTGAATCTTTTGCGAGTCATAAGTATGTATACCTTTTAAGATTTTTGATTCTTGCTTGATGACAATGTGATACCCTTCATGACCAATCTTATAATTGATGCTTTCTCTATCTCTAATGTCTAGCCATTGTCATTTCCCTCTTTTCACCCTTCGTGTCCTGTTGTGATGCTAACCTATAAGTAGTTTATATGCAAAATAAGGGGACTTTCTATTAATTTGCACCAATAAGGAAGTAGCTTCTCAATACTTTAGTGAACAGAGAAAGAAACTTGCCCTATTTACATGAATGATAATGTAACTTATCAATGGCTTACATGAAAAAGAAAGTAACTTATCAATGGTTCTCAATACTTTAGTGAACAAAGGAAGTAACTTATCAGGCTCTGTATTTACATAAGTAGCTCGTGACTTATGTGTTTAAATTTGTGAGTGGTTATTTTAATGCTACAGTGATCATTCACTTGAGTAATCTTATATTAGCCTGTAAGCTTTCAGCTTTCTATTGCATATCAGATATAGTAGCGGCTCAGCTGCATTTTCTTTGATACCAACATCAGGTAATCAGCTAGTTGGATTCACGGAAGATTCATTTTTCATGGACTATCACTTTCATGCTACAATATCCAATAATTAAGCAATCATTACTTGCTCTATTATTTTATTAATTAAGTATTGCATGGCCGGCTGTAGTTTTTCTGTTCTCTTTTGCATGTCCAAGTTTATGTGTTGGCCACCTAGTAGCAGTACTAACTTGCTTAGTATGGTAAAAGCCTAAATGTTGGTTGTTCTTAATATTTTTGCAAGTCAATTAGTGCCCATGTTAACTGATTTGCTATTTCACATAGCTCAACATGTCACTACTAATCTGGTCACCACAATAAAAAAGGTTGTTATATCTTTACTAGTTTATATAGTTTTTTTTACATATCCAAAGAATGTGTTGTCGCTTTTTTATACAATTAACTCTTGGAAAAACACATTGTTCATATTAGTTACTACGACCTTGCATCTAATTTTAACACTAATGCAAGTTACTTTCTACTGTCTCTTTCAAGTCATTAACTTGTAATCTCATGAAATGTTTTGTAATTGTCATTTATTTTTGTCTTCCAGCAGGTTACATATCTTGATATGAAGCCCTCAAGAAGTACCTTTTTCTTGAGACGAGAAGGACAAATGTTCCATACGCACAATTGTTAATGAGTTTAAGTTTCAGCGAACAAACAATTCTATAGTGTGTTGTAAGATATACTTCTAGAATTTGGAATACAAATCCTCTTGGATGCACTAGTTAACTCCATTGGATCTGAAATCACTGTCGTTGAATTTCTGTAAGAATCATTTGTGTTTGAGTGAAAAGGATCTACGCCTAGATCTTCCTATTTCGCCTAGTGCAGATACTTGGATCTACGTATTGTTCTCCATAATATTTCTACATGATTTACCCTAGACGCTCTCCATCTTTCTATTTTTTTACTTTTTTCCATATATGAGTCTTTCCTTTTTTGGCTTCTTTCCATATATGGGGGGCTCTCCGGTTAACGCTAACCGGAGAGGGCTCTCCGTGTAGTCGCGTCCTTGTAGAAAATATGTGTAACATTTTAATCTCCAAATAAATTTATTAAAAAACTAGATTCAAATATCTATCTAATGATATGTATTATGTACTATAAATATTAATATATATTTTTATATATTCGGTCAAAGATGTTTTTTCGAGAAACGAAAACGACTGTCTTTCTGGCCAAAAAAACCATCAATTTCGCTTATCAAGAAACATCTTTAATCGAATATATAAAAATATATATTAATATTTATGGTACAAAATAAATATCATTAGATAGATATTTGAATCTAGTTTTTTAATAAATTTATTTGGAGATTAAAATGTTACATATATTTTCTAAGATGTTTGTCAGGAAGCGAAAACGATGCTCTTTTAGGGACGGAGGGAGTACATGTTAGCCAAATTTCACCCCCAAATTTCACTATGCGAAAAAAAGATTCTCATCACATCAAAATGTCGACACATGCATGGAGTATCAAATATAGATGAAATTAAAAACTAATTATACAGTTTTATTGTACTTTTTGAGACGAACATTTTGAGTCCAATCAATCAATGTTTGGACAACTATTCATAAATACAAACGAAATGCTACAGTAGTGCAATGATTACAAAACCCCAACTTTTGAGTCCCCAAATTCAGCAACTAAACAAGGCCTTAGTGTGCTCTAGGACTTCCCGGTCACAACAGCAGTTCGACAGTTACTTCTTGGAGATCCTCGCCCAGCATGCTTTCGAGCTCTCCCACAATTTGAAACGTGACATCGTCGCAATCCAACCAACCACACTACACCCATCAACCTCTCCTCCTGGAAGCATGCCGTTGTCGGCACACCCTTGTCGTTTTCACCAGTTATACTGAGTTCAGTGATTAAAGCCTTGCACTGATCATCATTTTGATAGCCTTCAATGATAATTTCCAGCCACTTGGGTTGACTCCCTGATATTGCATATATTTCATTTGGCCCCTCTTTTCTAGACAGTGCATCTGCAGCTGAATTGTCTGTTCCCTTTTTATAGACCAGTTTGTACTGGAAGCCCAACAACTTCACAAATGCCTTGTGCTGGATCCCTGTTGTCAACTTTTGATCTCCCAAGTGTACTAAACTCTTTTGGTCTGTCATAATGGTAAATGAGATATGGTGCAGATATGGTCTCCATTTCTCAATAGCCAAGATGATAGCGAGGCACTCTTTTTCATAGGTGGACAGGGTCTGGGACTTGCTGCTAAGTGCCTTACTCAAATATGCTATTGGGTGGCCTTGTTGCATAAGCACAGCACCAATCCCCTTTCCACTAGCATTAGTCTCCACTGTGAACTCCTTGCTGAAATTTGGTAGTGCCAACACAGGTGCAGTCACCAATGCCTGTTTCAGATTGTCAAAACTTAGTTGTAACTCTGGTGTCCACACAAATTGAGTGTTCTTCCTTAATAAATCAGTGAAAGGCCTACCGATTAAACCATAATTCTTGATAAATTTCCTATAGTACCCTGCTAAACCCAGAAATGAGCGGAGCTGCTTACAGTCCTTGGGTGTTTCCCATTTTTGCACAGAATCAATCTTGGATGGGTCCGTGGCCACTCCTTGAGCACTAATGATGTGTCCTAAATACTCCAACTTTTCCTGGGCAAATGAGCACTTGTATTTCTTGAGATACAACTTATGCTGCTCCAGTATGTGAAAGACCTCCTGCAGATGCTTATGATGCTCCTCTAGGCTGTTGTTGTACACCAATATATCGTCCACAAAGACCAATACACATTTTCTCAGTAGGGAAGCAAAGATGGTGTTCATGGCCGCTTGAAATGTAGCCGGCGCATTGGTCAGCCCGAAGGGCATGGGCTCCAGTATGTGAAAGACCTCCTGCAGATGCTTATGATGCTCCTCTAGGCTGTTGTTGTACACCAATATATCGTCCACAAAGACCAATACACATTTTCTCAGGAGGGAAGCAAAGATGGTGTTCATGGCCGCTTGAAATGTAGCCGGCGCATTGGTCAGCCCGAAGGGCATGGCCTTGTACTCCCAGTGCCCATTATGAGTCTTCAATGTCATCTTGTGCTCATCTGTAGGGCAGAGCCGGATCTGGTGATACCCTGATCGCATGTCCAGCTTCGAGAACCACTTTGCCCCATGCAGTTCATCAAGTAACTCGTCTACCACTGGCAGTGGGTATTTGATTTTCACCGTCAAGGCATTCAGTTGCCTGTAATAAATACAGAACCTCCAGGAGCCATCTTTTTTCTTGACAAGTAAGACTGGAGATGCAAAGGGGCTGACACTCAGTTGTATAACACCATTCAGTAACATCTCTTTCACTTGTCTTTCAATCTCATCTTTTTGAGTTGGGTTGTAACGATAAGGCTTCATGTTGACTGGTTTAACTCCAGGAATGAGAGGGATAGAGTGGTCATAGTCTCTTTGCGGAGGTAACTCTTTTGGCTCTCGGAATATATGATTATGCTGCTGGACACTAAGTCAGCAATTGTCTGAGATTCTGTTTGTTGAGCTGTTGATGGTGCCGCAGCCCATAATTGCACTATCTGGGCTACACCCCCTTTCCTCATGAGGCCCTTCAATTTGTTGATCTTGAGTTTATGGCATGTATTTGTACAGTCCTTAACACCCCTCAGTGTAATTCTCTGCCCCTGGTAGGTGAACCTCATCTTCTTACGCTTCCAATGCACCCACATTGGGCTGTGAAGTTCCAACCAGTCTGCACCCAAAATCAGATCATAACCTTTAATGGGCAGCACCTTTGCACTAGTGGTGAATGTATGCCCCTGGGTCCACCATTGGAGTTGGGGTACCATGCTGTTACATGTCATGTTGTTGCCATCAGCTATCTTCACTTGGGCCTGAGCAATGTCAGTTGTTGAGAGATACATTTTCTCTACCAGGCTGGCACTGATGAAAGTGCTAGAGCTCCCTGAGTCAACCAGTATTAATATTTCCTGGTTTTGCAACAAACCTTGTAGCCTCATTGTTTTCTACCAGAGATGCCTTCAGCTGCACAATAGGACAGACACAAAATTTCCTCTTCACTATCAGACCCAGTCACAGCATCTTGTTCCCCCTCAGAGTTGTCCATACTCAGCATGTCCAAGACTTCCTCCAGCACATGCACTACGTCGGCGGCACACCGGCAAGCCTGAGACGGAGGTGCGACGCCGGCGGCGGCGACTTGGGCAGGAGAAGGAGAAGAACAGGGAGGATTTAGGTTTTAGTTTATATCTTTGTTGCTTGTTCTCTCGAGTGTACAGTACTTAAGGCCACTACTGGGCCGGACTCAGATACACGGGCTTGTAGCCCATTCTTGGCACGCAGGCCCACTATCTATTACATAGCCTCAGGCTCACTATGGCACCTGATAGAGAAGTAACAACAACCATAAGGGCATCATTTGTTAGATCAAAGAGGAGCCTCCTCTCAGACTTTGGCCACAGTATCAGCTTCCCGTACTTCTTTTCAAGGCTTTCATAAACGTCACTGCCCGCAGGATACTCCCATAAATAGCATGCATTCAGTAGAAAATCGTGCTGATCACTCTGAATACCCAGACAAGTGAGCATGTCAAGGACATAGGCAAAATCCCTTTCATCCGCATCCCAAAAGGCATCGGACGTCTGACCAGCCTCGTTAAGTGGTATGCATGCAGCTGGCAGAAATTCCATCCTTAATCGATAGGGCCAGTTCGGTTTCATCAGCATGGTATGTGGCTTCCATCTTGAGAAGTTGCAGTTGCATCCTAATCTCTGCAACAACCAAACAGAACAAAACTCAGCAATTAGAGTGACAAGAAAATGAATCACCAACTGAGAGTTTGGCCTCCTTACCTTGCAGATCTGCGCTTATATTCCCAAATCCTCCTAAACAGCCATCTTGTGCGTCCAAGGAAGATTCAAGAACTGACACTGGACTTGGCTGGTCATCTTCACGTGAGCTCACATGAGACAAAGACTCTTCCGTAAGAATGGACATTAATGTGTCGCCCCTGCATTGACCTAGCACATGTTGCTCACCCTGAATGCAGCAGAACCATCAGTCCATAAATCATTGCTCGAAAGATTAAAAAACAATAATTAAAAAATTAAAAAAACAATAGGCTAGTCTGGCTAGATTAAGATAAATATGCAACTTGTATACTACAATAATGCAAGGGTGCTTACATAATTAAAATAAACTGCACCCCACATAAATCATGTGCTGTTTTCAATATATTGTTTAAGCGTGGTCAAGAGAAACTGAGTAGCATGAGTTAAAGTACCTCGTTTGCAAAGCCCTCGCTGGGGCTAGGGGCAACAATATGGTCATCTAGCACCCAAGTTGACTCTTGGTGCATCACCAAGTTCCATGCAACTGAAGCTTGTGCCTCATCTTGCCATTCTGGAACCACGCAGTTGCTATCCAAATAGCATTGTGCACTTAAAATATGGCTGGAATTTGCAGGCTGTACAAGTCTCTCTTCAAATGAATCTGGCATGACAACACTGCAAGCTGGTTCTTCAAAATTAACATGTATCTCACGCTCACTTACCATACTTCCATCTCCATCTAGCGATGTCACATCAATTTCATTGTAGCGATGCATTGATGATCTGGCTAGTGATCTCGTCGGTTTTCTGTGAACTAGCTCACCTTCAGAATTATTAGGTGCCGCTATGACATTGTCTTTGAGTATAGAGAACTCACTAAGCCTAGAACTTTCTTTTCTGCTGCTCATCTTCAAACTCTTCAGGGTGATGGATGAAGAGGAATGAGATTTCGAACTAGTTGAATTGCACATGCTCTCATCTTTCCAACCATCATTGCTGCTGATACCAAGAGGATAACCGCATGACCCTGGCATTGCACCCCTATGCAATTCTCGGTTTGGGCATTAGTGGCAAGTTGATGATCCAGAAGTAAAATTTGATATCTCTTTGTCAGATAGAGAAAGCATGTCCCCTAGTGTACTGAATGAATTAGCAACCTGTGATGGATGCTGATATTGGTGAGTCATCTTCCATCTATCAGAGAGGCGTCTTTTTGCTTCCTTCCTAGTCATTGTTTTAGTTGAATATGTTGGGGAATAACCAGAGTTGGGACTGTCCAGAGCATCATTCCAAACATTTGAGCTTTGATATGTTTCTGAACTCTTTAGCTTTACATCCCAGCTAAATGGCCCAACTCCTCATTTGTTTTTTAGATAATGGAAATTAATCCAGCCTGGCCCATAGGGCTACAGCCAACGTTTACATGTTTGCAGCACTTCCATCTGCTATCTCACCGAATAAACCACAAAAAGGACACATCATAAAGTTTGAAGAAAACTAGCATGCAATCCTATTGCTAAATCTCCAACCATGATGTGCGAAGGAACGCATTGCCAAAGCCTCCAGCACTTGACATGCCTCCTTTATTGCTTGTTTGTCTTGATCATGCCGTTGAAGCTGCGCCCAGAATCGCAACCAGTACGTCCCTTTGAACAAAACCTGCAAATAAGTTTTTATGGGTGATTTATCAAAAACAAGCGCATTCCTACTAAGCCATATCGCCCAACATAAAGCAGCGGCCCCAATTAACATCTGACTCTTTAACTTTACATTCATCCCTACAAGCCAAGTATTAAATAAATAATGGAAGCTATAATGTATATGTAAGTTAAAAGCAAAATGTACGGCTCTCCATAGGAATTTTGCCATATGACAATAAAAAAAGAGGTGCTGAATTGTTTCTTCATTGGAACAGAAAGCACACAGTTTACTACCATTCCAATTCCGTTTAGCTAGATTATCCTTTGTTAGGATGACCCATTTCTTTAAATACCATAAAAAGATCTTAATCTTCAGAGGTAGTTTCAGTTTCCAAATATTAGTGTTCCGTTGCACATTATTATTATTATAATAATAGCCATATACATGGACCTAATAGAAAACAGACCAGACTGAGTAAGATTCGACCGGAACTTGTCACAACTGTTATTCAACTGTATATGGCTAATCCTACGCACTAAATCATGCCAAGAATTCAAGAGGGGACCAACTAATGATCGTCTGAAAGACACATTAAGAGGAATTCTAGAAAAAACCTTGGCTACAGTATTGATATAAGGATGGATATTGTTGTTTCAAAGTGAAGTTACCCAACCATTTGTCCTCCCAAAATTTGATTTGTTTCACTTTCATCAGTCCCGACCAGAAGTGGGAATCACCTGGTTTCCTATCAACCTGAGTAATAGTCTGATTACGCAAATATTTATTTCTTAAAATTTGCTGTCATATCCCATCCTCATTGATAAGTTTAAACAACCACTTGCTCAACAGACACTGGTTATGAATTTCTAAATTCTTAATCCCTAGCCCTCCAATTTCTTTGGGCTGACATAGAATGATCCATCTAGTTAGTCTATATTTCCTCTTGTGTTGATCGGACTGCAAAAAAATCTAGATCTATAATAATCCAATCTTTCTAGAACCCCTTTTGGGACCTTGAAGAAAGACAACATGAAAACCGCTAAACTGGATAAGACTGAGTTAACTAAAACTAGCCTCGCACCTACGGACATGTGCTTTCCTTTCCAACTACTCAATTTCCTTTCAATTTTTTCCTCTATCCCTTTCCAATAGTTACTAAGCCTCCTATAGTGCATCGGAATGCCATAGTATCTAAATGGGTAAGCCTTAGAGTGGCATCCAAATAGGTCAGTATATTGTTGTTCGCAGTCTCTGGTCTGGCCAAAACAAAATAATTCACTTTTATGAAAATTTATTTTAAGACCAGATAACTGCTCAAAGGCACATAACAAGAGATTCATGTTCGCAGCCTTAGTCAGATCATGATCCATGAACAGAATTGTATCATCCACATATTGTAAAATGGAGAGCCCTCCATCTACTAACTGCGGCACAACCCAGATATCTGACCATCCTCCTTTGCTCTATTAATAATAATGGCTAGCATATCAACAACGATGTTAAAGAGGATAGGTGATAGTGGATCACCCTGCCACCACCTAACACATCACATTTTCCTGTTGACATATGATATATGTATTCTTCTGTATGTGGACTTCGAGTGGCATTGCCGTAATCAAGGGGTGCTTTGGGCTTTCTGTCGCTAGATTGAAACATTTAATGTGTTAGAGGAAATGATCCTTCCATCTTTTCAGTTTTTTTGAGGCATGGTTTCAAGACAACAATTCGAGTAGAAGAGCCATGTGTTTCAATCCTTTCCTGGAAGCTTGACATTGAAACTTTTTGTTTGAAAGAACCAGTGTCCTCCTCAGGAAGTTGACCAGAATGGTTAGCACAAGTCTTCCTTGGAGAATGCTTCACTCCATTTGGTGCACAGCAACACCTTTTAGCACCTTGTTGTGGATAGATAATATCTGAATCAACAAACTTATTTCTTTTGGATGGTTTCAACACTGTAGTACGGTTTACAGCAGATAATCGAGAACTAAGATCAGCATGGTCTTTTGTCGGAACACGGTTGGATTCTAAAAGAAACTGTAACAAGAGATCTTTATTTGATACCAATGCCTCAAGTGCATCGTTGAACTCTTTCGATCTCTCAAAAGATTCATCAACTGAAATACGCTTTGCATCTATTAATTTCTGTCTCACCAAATTCATGTCAGAACTATTAACCTTGTAAAGTTCAGAACAGACATTTGTGCATCCAGAACATAGGCTTTGAATCTTCATCCTTCCAGCCTCCACAACTTCGAAAACATCTTTGAATTCTGGAATTTCATCAGTGATTCTCTTATGTGGAAAATCTCCAAAGAAACCATATTTGTCACAAGAACTCCCAGGAGACATGAACTGTGAACAGATCCCACTATACATACTGTGGTTATGGACTCCAAATGAAGGCATTGTGTCAAGGCCCACAAGCCTTCCTACAATCCCCGGAGATGCATGCCTGACATCTCCTGAGACTTCATCATTTATAAGCATTGGGGTGATGCCCACTCTTTTGGATGAACAAAGCCCGCCCCTGCCAAACTGACAGAACAACAAAACGGCACATCTAAAGCTATTAGTTTTGCTCTTGATATGGCAAAGCACATTTAACAAGGCATAGCATCAACACCAGAAAGATTACAGCGACTACAAAGCATTTGACCAGAATCTACACATTATATAAGTCGGCCTGGTTCATGACATGTTGCATAAGCAAGATTGCATAGAAAAAAAATGCATACATGTTTAATGAAGCTCACTGCAATCTAACACTGGCGCTCTGCCAACGGCTGTTTTCTTAAGCTTTGGAACTTTGTGCGAGTTACATCCCATAGGACAGAAGTATCGGATGTTTTGAAGATAAGAATGCACCACTCACCAACGAATCAGAAAGTATTCTGGGTGCTCCTTGTTTCCTAGAGGGTCTGGTCTCTGAATCAAGATTAAGATACATAATAAATAAACTGTGGGTCATAGTTTAAAGTGGCAAAAAGAGCAACACACATAGCAAGCATCGTGGAGGCATTTCACACATAATTAATTTCACCATCAAAGGAGACATTAAAGGATAGGGACAAAGGAATCAGTTTCCATTGGACTAAATGGAAGTGGAACACATGAATATAGAAATTAAACAAACATTACACTCAGCACATAGCCTAGGAGTCCAAGATACAGCCTATGTAGAGCCATCATCCAACAGATAAAAACAGCAGCACATAGTATAAACTTGGATCCGACACAAGGACCAGGCAAACTGAACTTTTGCTTTTAATTTACTGCCTCAAACAATGTAACTTAACCCCAACAAGTAAATTATCTTTCGTGGCTGTTAATATGACTCAACTTTATTTACTAACTAGGTGGTACCCCGCGCGTTGCTGCGGGAATTTATATAAAATTTAAAGATGCAATTTGAAAGTAGAAACACTAAAATGATTGTATTGCAATATTTTTTTTAAACAACAATGTAGAGAAAAACACATTCATTTATTGAGAGAGAACTACCTAGAAATTTGTAGCATGGTACGCCAAGATTAACACAATGCATAGCCGCAGAAAATCAGTAGAAGACATAAATTCGTAATTCTAGTGGTTGGTGATGTGGACAGCTTGCATGTTGAGAGAAGATCTAGTGGATGGTGACGTGGACATCTTGCATGTGAAGAGAGATAGGGGTGGAACTTTTAGTGAGTACCAATTATATGGTTGTTATAGATTAGAATAATGCTCACTTGTGTGTCAGTGTGTGAACCTTCGAAGGAACATGTGAGGAGTGCATCGTGACATAATCTATACCGGGCTACCGGCATTTGACCTTTTTGCCATGTTCCTGGAACTAAGGCTTTCTTCGCGCGATCTGTCTTCCAGGAATAGTTTAAGCTTGGACCAAAAGGTCCGGCACAAGAATCCAAAACATATGACTAAGGTGGTAATAATACACGCTGCATTAGTCTGAAAGAAGAAAATGCTACGAGCAAGGAAATTCTTTTTTTTTTTGAAATACAGAGCAAGGCAATTCAACTGAAAGGGAAAACCACATTGGTTTAGTCAGGAGAAAGCAAAGAGAGTTAGAGATAGACAGAGGAAGAAAACAGAAACAGGGGCACGAAAAAGACAAACTTTTTTGCACAGCACAGGAGATGTGGAGGGGTAAGAAGGCTGAACAGCCACCAGACTGTGTATGAAGGCTTGTGGGTTCCATTTCCATGTGTTGTATAGCTACAACAAGTTTGTTTTGGTTAAGGAAAGAGATTGGCAGCATCCACGAGTTCTGTTCAGTAGAATTAACCAATGGAATGGACAGGAGTATCGAAAAAGGAACGAAAGTATAATTCAGTGTCAAATAAGAAACGGAAAAAATTTGAGGGCCAAGGAAGGAACCACTCATTATATGAGTGTAAGTAGGGAATTTTCTCATAGAGAAAGGGGAGCTCAAGGAAGTAGAATGTAAAACTTCAGCCTCACCTGTCTTGTATCCCTGGCTTCGCCCAGATCATCATGTGTGCTTGAGACATGTGCATTAGAAAATCGTGCCTTTCCTTTGCACTGCATATGCAGTTATGCACCAATGCACCCCCTTGAGACACTTCACATACAACACAAAAACACAATTCTCTGCATGCACCTTTACATAGGCCTTCATTACAAAAACACAAACTTCATACTATCTACAGCGCATAGTACCACTAGGCCTCAAGCCGATTCATGGTGCCTTTCCATATTTCTGAACTTGTCCTTCAGATCTACCTGCACCATCAGACTCGAAATTTCAAGCTTGCTTTCATCCAAGGCCAGAAATAATGGAATGCCAGCCAGAAATGTATACCGTTGATCTCTCTTGAAAGACATCAGGGTAAGCCACTTTGATATCTTTCCAATTCCCTTTGCCATACCTTCACATCACCATACAAAATTAGGGTACAAGGTCTGCTTACTGAAGTTGGATAGTAGAGGTAACAAGGGAAACAATATTCACTCACTTCTCCACCCCTTCCAGCAAGGTTTTTTCCTCTATCTCGCTCCACTTCTTTCTGACCTTATGTGCACATGCAGGAAAAGGATTTGGTTTCCTCCCGAAAGTGGGTAATACACGCTTCCCTATTGGCCTGTCATCATCAGAGTCACCCAAGCCATCCCACTGCGCCCAAAAAGATAACATCATATCATCACCATACTGCATATTTGCTATAATTGTGTTCTAACCGGAAAAAAATATTCCAATGTGCTTTGCCAAATAAAATAAATATGAATTAACGCAACAAGATGTATTTCGAACTAAAAGATATGCATAAATATACTGAAATGGAAAAGGAAACCTTATGCCGGAAACATTGGTAATCAAAGCTGGCGACCTAAGATGTCATCAAAGTTACTAGAAGATGGATACTTCTACATGGGTTCGTAGGCTTCATCTAATAAGCACCTGGTGACATGTAACCTTCAGAACAGCCTAAGATGTAACCTTCAGAACATGGGTTTGATGGGCTTGATCTAATAAGTAGGCGGCAACGTGTAACCTTCAAAATGCAAATGAAAGCACAGTTAATTAATTACCTCATAAGTAGTTGCATTGGGATGTGCCTCCAAAATACTGCGCTTGTTGGAAGCAGGGGCAGACTTCTTTGAATGCTGGACACCTTGTGCTCCTTTTATCAATGCATTTTGATGCCCAGCCATACCTTCTTGGGAAGGATCAGCTTCATCGTGTTCCTTAGAAGGATCAGCCTCATTGTTTTGATGAGCACAGTCAGCTTCATTAGCATTTCTTGCGTTATCAGTAACTACCGGTAGAATGTGTGGATGAGAAGCGGATGCATCTTGCATGAGCTTGGCTAAAATCTCACTGTCTGTGGACTTCCCTACTGTATGAAGTAACCAAAATTTCATTCATTCATTCTTAGGTAGCACACAACAACTAAAATAAAACAAACGTGGTAATTGTTTCAGAATAAAAATTTGATTGGGATAATGGACCAGGCAAGCTTTGTAATTTGAAGGTACCGAGCAGGCGAAGCTTTGTACGCTTGGTATGGTCGGCGGCGGCCCACGTCTGGAGGGATCCGTCTCCGATGAGACGATCGGCGGCGAGCTCGAGCTTGGAGGGCGGGAGATTGGCCCACTCATGCTCGAGGAGGCGTTTGAGATCGGCCACCACGCCCGCGGCCCTAGCCCCATCGTTTTCATCGATGTCTGCAAAAGAGAACTGGTGGGGGAAGCAGGCGGCGGCGTCGGGGTCGGCAAGAACCCTCCGCGCCTTGCGGAGGAGGAGGGTGAAGGAGCAGGAGGCGTCCTCCGCGTGGAGGGCGGCGTGGAGGCGCGGGGAGGTGCGAGGCGATGCTGAGGAGGAGGGTAGGGAGGCGAGGAGGGCAGCGAATACGGCGTGGGGGATGCGGCGGTTGCCGGCGATGAACTCGAGAACGAGGAAAGTGTCGGCCGCGGCTAGCGGCGGCATGGCGGCGATGCGGACGCCGATGCGAAACGACGAATGAGTGCGGGCTGGGCTGGGCTGGGCTGGGTTGGATCGATCAGTTCGCAGCTGCAGCCTGCCCCATGAAGTTTTTTCTTTTTTTGCCCCCACGACCTACAGAGCGGCGGGCGCGACCGATGCGAAGAAGGCCCAGAGCACAGCTACGGCCCGCCAGGCACGCGCTTCAGGGGACGGAAACCGAAGCGACCGCCCGCCGCTTCGGGTTCTCGGAACTGACACGCCGGCCGAAGCTCCTCGGTCCATCCACCGCTTCGGTTCTCTTCTCGATATAAGGTCCGATGGACCCAGCCTCTCCCGCAATCCACTTCGCGGCCTCCGTCCGCTTGCTCGGCTCGCACCCTGCCGCTATGGCGCGCCACCATGGAGACGCCCTCTGGCCGGAGGAAGTTATGCCTCGACTCACGGGATCCTTGTGGAAGGCACCAGATCCGCGTCGCTGGTAGTGGGTTCTTTCAATCCCAACCCTCTTTCGAGGGGGTTTCTTGGAGTTCTCCCGTTTCTTCAGCTCTCTCTGATTTGTGATTCTTCAGTTCTCTCTGAATTAGCGGGTTTGTTGCTTTCTTGGTGCAGGTCTCCCGTTTCTTCCAAGCGCACTGGCGCGAATTGCAATAGGGTGGATCTGCAGCAAAGAGGTAGGCAAGAAAGCCCCCCTCCCCCTGTATTGTGTTCTTATGTTGTTTCTCGGCGGCCATATAATCGTTTCTTGAATGGGCAGATGTTGGTCAGGTGCCTTTTCTGGTTGTAAGATGATCACGAATTCTCGACAGCAAGGCAAGAACGAACCCGACGAGGGCGGCGACTCAGAGGTAAGATTCCCTACACCTACATCCTAATCCTCTTCTCCCCTTTCGATCCTGATTTGATCCGGCATACCTCTCTGTGATAGAATTTTTGGGTAATGCAGTTCTTATCTAAGTAGATGCTTTTCATTTATCTTCAAATTTCCATGTTGTGATAGTGGTGTAGGTTAATTCAAGACTATCGAAATCTGTTGTGATTTGATCTTCCGTGATTGCAATACCTGGTTCCAGTTGGGACAGAAATATCTTATGGGTTATTGTTCCCTGCTTCCATGTCTTTTTAATTCCAATTTTTTGCACATGTATATGCACTATGATTTCCCCTTTTATTGGAATAAAAGTCACTTGAAAGGGGTACAGTTATATAGATTGTATATTTCTCTTTGGCTTTGGTAGCACCATGTTTAGGAAACAGAACAGTTATTCTGTGCTTACCCTGTACACTAGTTTGCAGTATCCTTAATTTTGTAACATATGATTTTCCACACCAGATGTGTGTATATATTGGGCTATCTTTATGCATAACCTTGGTATCTAATAGGCATAGGCTCCTTCAGTTTAGCTATCCTTCCCTTTCCCCTTCCTGTCTGATTTTGCTTGGAATGTCTGATTCTTTCTTGCCTGAACTGGTTTGGAAACTCAAGAGTCTTAGCTATAGATTTGTGCTGAATCTTAAACGTAGATGCTTTAAGTGGTAACTTAAGTGCATATTTAAGTGTAATCTTGGCTCAGCTTTAATTTTGAAAACAGTCCTTTCTTGACAACTACCTCGCTCGAACAATATCCTGGTGCTTATTATGGCCTAGTTTGGGTCTGTCATTATGTTATTATATGGTCGTCTAACAACTACCTCCCACAACCCTTCTAACTGTATAATTTGATGTAAGAAAAGAATGATGATTATGGACGCTCATTTGATATGTGCAGATGCAAGTCTATCCTTCAATTTTCATTTATTTTTGGTTGTGATCATTTCAGCATTGCAACTGGTTAATGCTCTACCATCAATTTCTGGAAATTCCCTTCTGATCTGAAATCCTTTGTTTAGTAGGTCACTTTGGATTTTGCAGCAACATATTAAGTCTGGCTTGAATTTTATCAGTGGATATAAAGAAGTTTGGTCTGTAGTCTGTACCGGATACAAATAACTTTTTGAGGTATCTCCTCTAACCTAATGCTTTGTTTATTGTGTCCAATGCAGATTCTTGCATATGTTTGTATGCAAACCATACAACCCTAAACTAATCTTTCTCCAATCTAAAATGTTTTGTAGTAGTTGCCGTGGTAATCCCATATGTTTTGGGTTATGTTGTTTGATGTATGGTTGCTAATATCGATGACTTTTGCTAAAGTGAGGTTGGTAATGTGAAAAGGTGTATATTCACTTACGGTTGACCATTGTTGTTATTTTGCAGGTATTTTAATAAGATGATGTATGTTTTGATGCTAAAATATTATTGTTGTATGCCGGCACGGTAGTCTTGTTCATTTTTTTGATCTGTTCCTCTTGATCTGAAATGTTGGTATGGGATGTCTGTTCATCTCCTATTGGATGTAAGTTCTACCTGTTTCCAGCACAATCCTTTCATGCTCTAATAACATAGTATGTGCAAGATGTTTTTGATGATTTGAGTTCCCAAATCCATTGTTTTCATTAAAAAACAAACCTTCATATTGGATAAGGCCTTTTTTAAGATTTCAGTGTATGCATGACCAAGAAGGCCCTCAGCAGTGTGAGGTTTATCTAAATGCAAGTATTTTATTGACAAAAACTTAGCAAATTGTGTTGGGATTCCCATCATTCATATCCTTTAGTTAGCGTAACTGATTGTGTCGTGTTCATCAGATATTCCTTGTGTGGATTACCTGAAGATGCTTATTCAAGTGCTTTACCCTAATATGTTGTGTTTGTTTGTTATGTAGTGTTCTTGCGAGATGTCTGGATGGTTTTTGCATTTAGCAACCTTGCAAGCTGAATCTTTAGTTGGACATTTACTCTGCAGAAATGTATGTCAGCCTCTGCAGGAGCAGCGACTTTGAGAGCATGGGAAAATAATGGTTCTAAGTTACGGTTGATGGTAATAGCTGTCTCCTAACATGCTAATTTGTGAATATTTTTGCTGTTGGTGGCATCTATATACTGGTTTTGGTCCCTGGCTTTTTGCTGTTATATTGGTGGCCTCATTGTTGTGCTTTATGCTATCCAAATTCAAATATAACCTTTTAGAGTGAAAGAGTTATCTACTCCTCTGATGTGATTTCCTATTGTTGATGGTACAACACCTTATCTTAATTTCATGGCAACAATGGCTTCTTAGTGGATACAGGAAGGTCTAATGGGAGGTACATTGCCATTTCTACAGATCATGATACTTGATAGAGGCAAAGTATCAATCAACCTAGTGATACACGGAGGTTTGTATTTCTGCAACCGTCAAATGATTCTACCTCCCCTCCCTATACCTCTTAAAATAATGGAGCCTGTGCCATTCCCTCCCTCTCCCCCCTTCCTGTCTGCTCTGGTCTGAATGTCTGATTCATTCTTGCCTGCTGGTGTGGTAACGAGTCGTAGCTATAGACTTGTTCTAAATTATAAATGCGGTTGCATTAAGTGGTAACTAAAAGTTTAGACTTCGCCTTTATTTTGAGAGCACCTCGCTTTAACAACATTTTGGCCTATTTATTGGTCTGACAACATGTTTTTATGGTCTTTCAATAAGAAGAAAAGAATGGTTGATTTTGGACCATCATTTCATATGGTGCAGATGGAAGTCTACCCTTCAATTTTCATTTATTTTTTGTTATGGTCATTTCAGCACTAAGCTAATTGTGATGCTGCAAACAATTTCCATTCTTAGTACATCTTTATATCAATAAGCAGTAGCTACATCTAATTTTGAAGCTACAACAAAAACTGCACAGCCTTGTCTGAGTAGGTAAACTATATTTTGTTTGTATTTTTCTTAACTGGACAATAAAATTGATGTATGCAATCTTGACTGGTTGTATGTACCAATAAAAGGACTCGTGGATCCACTTACTGCCCTTATAAACTTACTGTCATGCAATCTTCTTCTGTTCCTTGTTAGTAGTATACCTTGCCTGTTATGTTCTATGTTAGTAGTACTTGATTCCTTTAGAGATCGCTTCAAAGATTATAATTAATTTTTCACATTGCTTTAAAATATGGCTTTTGCATATCATGTTTGATGTTAGATGTAATTTGGAAATACTTAAAATTCTTCAAATTACTAAATGACCCATTCAGTATCATTGGTACATATTTTATTGTTATATTTTCTTCTTAAGACTTTATTCCTCAAATGCTTGAGGTTATTGTCTAGGTTAAATACTATGGATAAATCAGATCATAAGCCAGCAGCAATAATACTAATTTGAGCTAATATTCTATTTTGCTATTGTGGTGGTGGTTTTTTACTGACTACTTTGACGTTTCGATTGCTATCTTTCTTGTTTGCTGCTGCATGTTGTGGCTGCTCGTGCCTCTCTTTCCTGGATTGGAGAAGTGAGGAGTGAGGCCTCTCTTTCCTAGTTTGCATGGGTTGATGAGTGCAAGCTTTGAAATTGTGATCTTACTGCTTTGTTTCCTTCCAGGGTCTGAAGCATTCAACATCTCTGAGATTTTTTTAAATATCAACCTGTTGTAAATTGTTGGGTAAACAGAGGACACATCTTTTCTGTCCACTCCCAAAATTATGGATGCTGATGATTTGCCGGATGGCAAAGCCTGAGAACATATTTATTGTCGAGGACGAATCGTACATGAGGAAGTATTCATTGTTCAGGAATGCCTAATACCCTCTCACCCTGCAATTCATATGAAAATGACTTGGAAAATGCTTTTTAAGATGTCAGATTATGAGGTAAACACTGATTATTGATCTCGTCTTGATCACGACTGAAGTTCTTCCCTGTAGATGCTTATCAGAATCGTACATTTCAATGCCTAGCAGAGGTAACATAGGATTTCTGTCTGATTAAGTGAAGTTCAATGAAGAAATGGGAAGACTTTTCCCCTACTATTTGGGGAGTTCAATAATGTGATATGTTGCACAAGTATTATGCTTCTGCATTGAACTGTTCCATTGCTGATCAATTCTAATTTCCTCTCTGACATATGAAGCTACCTTGCCGGTTGTTGCTCTTCAGTTGGTGTGAAGGTGTATACAATTTTCATGATGCAGTTGCAGGTTAAAATTCAAAGAAATTTACTGTTTTTCTTCTATAGTTCATTTGTCTCAAGATTTTGACGGGTATAAGTTGTTGATCCTTGTGCATATAAGGCTGTTCTGCTAATGGTTCCAGCAAAGAGCAGGTACTTCGTGCACTCAAAATTTCCATTTACATAAAGGTATGACATACTGGCTCTGGATTTTTTACATCACATTACCTCTTCAATCTACTTTATACTGAAAATACCTCTGTAAATGATGGTTGTATGAAATTTGTCGGCACTGATGAGTTATTTGCGCCGGTTCCTTTTGCTTCCTACAATCACTGAGGTACTTCATGCCCAGGTTGGGAAACCGCTCGGACGCCAAGTCGTCGCCTAGGCGACGCCAAGTCGTCGCCTAGGCGACGCCGTAAAAACATAGGTGTGGAGTGCCAATTATAAAGCTTTACTACCAAAGTATACATAAGTAATATTGTAACATTTATAAAATTGCAAAAAAACGAGACCAGAGCACTAGATAATTTGGGTGCAAAGACACGCCCAAGAAGACAGAGCACTAGATAATTGGGAGCCCACGCCTTTGTTTCTTAAAAACAGGCACATACTAGACAGTTGAGTCGGCGGCTCACGTGATTTTAAGAAGATGAATCAATTAGTGGACACAACAGGTAAGAAACATATTTGAAAAGGAATCAATTAGCAAGTACAGCAAGAAAAAAATATTCCATTCTTGTTTTTGTCTTTAGAATTCTAGTTTTAGGAGAGAAGACCTCATATCTGTCCACCATTAAGACATCCACACAGATAACTGGATAGCATGTTCTTACATAACACATCACAGATAACTAGGTAGCATGTTCTTACATCAAACACATACATGAATAATGAAAAAAATAAGATAACTTGATGACAGTTCAAGAGCATAAATTAAAAAGTTCAAGGCTTCAAAGCATTCAAGGCGTCAAGTCTGCTACTGCAGCATGCCAAACTCCAGGCGTCAAGTCTGCTACTGCTGCATGCCAAACTCCATTCAGAAGAGCAGGAAGATAATACTTATTGTACATAATAATTAGTGCCAAAGTAAAGAAAAAAGACAGCAGCTTCCTTTGAGTCTCCAAATCACTGATTCTTGATTTGAGATCAACAATTGCTACATCATTACTGGTGACTCCTGTTTGCCACTTGCACGCCCTGCCCAATATTTCAACAAATAACAGTAAAAATCACTAGTAGGCAGGACTGAAAGAAGATCAATTTCTTCGAAATATTGCAGCAATTTGTTGAGCTCTCCATTGATAATATAAGAAGCAACCAAGCAGCAATAACTTACTTGTGCTCGTAGCTTCCTCATGAAGCCGATCTTTTTCTCCATGGATGACAGCTTGGAGTACCTTTTTAAAATAGTAGGGTCCCTAAGTAGGTCAACAACGTTGATATAATCATCATCGAGTTCTTGCACACCCGACTCCAAAAGTTCGTCCAAAAGCTTATCAATTTGGGCCTCGAGCGATGCTGACCCTTGTTGTACCGTCGGTGACTCTGTTTGTTCATATCCCCAATGCTCTGTAGTTGATCGGCTGCTGGGTCCATTGTTTACAAATTTCCAAATTATTTCTTTAGGTGGATCCTCCATGTGACTAAATATAATATCTAGCTTCTCCATGTACGGAATACATTTTTGGAACATCATGTATTTCTCCTTTTTAATTTGATGCTGTGACAGACAGAGTCAGTATCAGTTCAATAATACAAATAGTGCACGAGCTGAATACAAGAGAAGAGTACCAGACTAGCCCACCATTCCTTGGGAGCATCGAAAGTACCCGTCTCTGGGTTAAAACATGATCCTGCCTCGCACTTCAAGTTGTTATATCTGTTCCAAATGTCCATATATGTGTAGAATTTGGATTTCACATTCGCATAAGAGACATTGCGAGAGCCTTTCTCAGCCATTTTTGCATGGATCTTCCTAAAACCACTTTTGCGGTACTTGCCTTTTTTAAATTCTCCGTTTTCCGCTAAATCCATAGCCACTTCAAGAAAATGATTTGTCTCTTGGTTCGTCCACCTGTGCCGGTCCTGCTTTTCTTGCAGCCTGTCCCCCATCCGTGCCCGCAATCTCTGGAAAGGAAAAAAAAAAGACCAACAAAAATCTTTATTTTTGGAGCTACCATTGTTTTCCTGCAGTTTTTTTTACAAGTTTCAGGCAATATACATCATGTATGGGTAAATACAGTATATGATCACTAAGAACATCCAAAGGATAAATGTTAAACCGGTGGAATGATCAGCATGGCTCAGAGAAATGGCTTCTCAAAGACAAACATAGATATTCCCCTATGTGGAATGATCTAGCTGCTGACTCTAGCAAAAATGATCAGCATGGCTCAGAGAAATGGCTTCATAAAAGACAGACATAGATATTCCCCTATGTGGCATGGACGGGCCTAGTTATATTCAAGGGTATTCAGTTGAATACCCAAATTTTTTGGCAACAAATTTCATTCATATAATCTATATACAAATCAGTATACGAAAAAAAGAAAAAAAACAATTCAGCCTAATTTTGATTCGTTTTCCTTTCCCATCCAAGGTGCAGCGCTGTCCCATGGCCTATTTTCTCTAGATAAGACCCAAGGAGGGAAGGACACCCGCTGCTCTGCTATCGCACACGTACGGAGCACCTCGAGTTGATTTCATTTATGTGCCCGTGTTTTCTCCCGCTCGGCGAACAAAACCCTAGAGGCTAGAGCTAGAGCGATGGGGCAGCGGTGGCGGGCGCATGGAGGCGCTGTGGACGACAGGCGGCAGCCGGCAGCAGCAGCAGGACAGTTGCGTAGTACCGACAGCACTGCGACAGTGCTGGACGTGTGGCCAACCGGCCGTGGGCCGTGGCAGCGCGGCCGCACAGCAGCAGGCCAGTAGCTACAAAGTATATTTTATGTTAAACAATTTAAATTTATGCTCACATTGTTGGATATATATGAAATTGTGCTCAATTATTAGCTATACATATATGGGAAATGTCCTATATATAACCTGTGCTATTTTCTAGAAAATGCATTCCAGAACTCTTCCAAGAAACATAATTCCAAAGAACTCTCCCATCCTCTAGGCTCCAGCTGGACACCAATAGCAGCAGCAAAAAACTGCTTTTTTCATGGCACTCTCAGTGTCATGTTATGTAGTTAGTCAGCAGGCACATACCTAAGCGCCACCATATTTACATACCTAAGAAGGCGCCTACCTAAGCGCCAGAAGAGATGAAGGTCGAGGGTTTTTCTACAAAATCACCGGGCCATCCGTCGATCTAGGCCGTTCTTCACGCGATCCGACGGCTGAGAAATGGAGGCGACGTGGCCTTCTGGTTTGGCCGAGCTTGGGCTCCGGATTCGTATTATAGAGATAAGTTCAAGTTTTCAACCGCAGCTCGCAGGTCATCACAAACGACTTGATCTCCATCTTAGCCGCTGGATACTACCTACTTAGTCTTGTGCAAATGCAAATGCAATGCAATACACAATAGTAGAGTAACTTAATCATATAATAGTACTGGGCAGTGGCCACACTGGCCAGTAGCGAGCCACTGCCTACTAGTTCACTACTACTAACAGGCCACACAGAAATGATCTCCTCGCGCGTCATCTTATAGTCCAGTAACATCCAAAATGATCAATGCAGCCCAAGTAGTCATTGTTACAATCGACCTCTCTTATGACCTCTTTTCCGACCTCCTCTCCCTTAAGCTCTCTGACTAGGCATGGGTGTTCCTCCAAGGTACCGATCAGGTGCACAACGCTCCCTTGATGACCGGCGGAGGTGGATTATGTCGTCGTCTGCACTGGCAATGGCGTTTTCTGCAGGGGCTTCATCATTGTCTTCGGACTCGTCTTCTGAAGGGGCTTCATCTTCTGGAGAGGCTTCATCTTCTGCAGGGGCTTCATCCTCGTCGTCTTCATTCTCGCCTCTGGTAGTCACCCCAATTGTTTGGGACGAATATGCCTTACAGAGATCTACGACATTCCGCAGCCTCCGTTCTTGCTCCTGTCATGCAAACATGAAAATAGTTAGCTGCTATAAGTTTCTATACAGGTCAGCCTACTCTGAATGTTACATTGTTAGCTAATATTCCTGTCCTCTGAATCTCAATGCATGCCTACTCTGAATGTTACATATAGCTGCTGTCATTTTGTAATATTGCTGCCACGTGTTAATTCTTATTTATTTACTCTGAAAGGCTGAATGCCATCTCTGAATGAAATGTCAACGTGTCTAGAGTCGACTTACTTCAAGAAAGGTGCCCAGTGCGCGTTCTTCCACATTTGTCCTTGGAAAGTTTTCGCTTATAGTCAAGACTTCCTGCAACCTGTCACTCTGCAGAAAGGAATCATAGCATAGTTGTAATTTCATTTAAGAAAATATATCCCTGCCATCCAGCAATATTCAGCAATATATCCCTGCCATTTAAGAAATTACCATGTTGTTAATGATATCAGCATAATCAGCTGCCATCATCTTCAGCTTGCTCCTCGTCCTCTGTCTGTACCATTTTAGGTACTCTGCAAAGTTCTCGTCTGTGTGGGGCTCATCATTATGAAGCACGTTTGCAGCAGAGTCATTCCAGCTATTGATGTAGTCAGAGAACAATCTCTCATAGTCATTCTGCTTCTTTTTTCTTTAACGATTAATCCTGTAGGTACAGGCGTACAGCTAAGTGAGGTACAACTAACTAGCTAATTGAGGTACAGCTAAGTGACTTGTATTCAAAGATGCTTACTCGTGCAATAGCTTGTCCGTGTCAGACGACGTCACGGGCCACTCCTGCCTCAATCCATATTGGCGTGCAACCCTGTTTGGCAGTTGCCACTCAACACAATAGAAACATATCAATGGGCATTTCATCATCCACATATCCCTGTCAATCTTGCACACGACGCTGAAGTGGTTCTCCTGATATTTGGCATCAATCAATCCGTACGGCTCCCAATCAACCTGCTTTTGCCACATTAGTCAAATAGTCCTTACTTTCTTATTACAAAATTAGTTTATTGAATGAAACTAACTCACCATCTCTGGAGTCAGTTTGTCAAGCTCATCCGTATACTTGATGTAGGCATTTTTACGTGGGGCGGTGGACTGAGCTCCCAACCAATGGTCGGCATAGGTTGGGCGTAATCGAAGGCCAACCATCTCAAACCAAGCAGGACGATCCTGAGCTGTGGGCCGGCCAACCGGTAAATAAGACCACATCCATAGCTGGAGTAAGTAGACACAGCCTCCTATTGTAGGGTTTTTACTAGTCCGGCGAGAACCCTCGCAAAGCTGTCGGTACAAGAACCCCAGAACTGCTGAAGCCCATCTGTACCCCCCTGCTGTTTGCCAACTAGTGAGACAAGGTAGGAACATCCATGATGCGATATCTCCAGTCGCATCAGGAAAGAGCACACACCCAAAAAGGTGCAATACCCATGCCCTGCAGTGGTAATTGACTGTGTCATCATCTGCGTTTTCAGGACACGTCTCAAATTGGTCCCTCAACCAACTAAGCTTTACTCCATTGCTGTGCTCACCCGCCTTTTCTGGAGGAAGGGGTCTTCCAAGGAATTCCTCCATTCTTTCTCTCCAACCATCACTATTGCATTTGCCGACGACTGGAAGACCAATGATACGAAGACCAAGAAAGTTCTGTACATCCTTAAGCAAAATTGTCATCTCACCGTTAGGTAGGTGGAAGCAGTGTGTCTCCGTTCTCCATCTTCAAAAAATAAGAAGTACGGTTATATGCACATCAATAACCGAAAATATGAATGTATGTCTACTAGTTCGTATAATTGGTACCTGTCAATTAGAGCTGTCATCGCCGCTATGTTGTAATTGGGCAATCCACGGCGAACCTGATACGATATGACATCAAGTCCAGCCGTAGCAAGCCGATTAGTGTACCTTTCATCGTATTGCATGTCCTTGAACGTGTCAGAATGCGTTCGAGGACGGAGAGTGTTCAATTCCTGCAAATATTGGAAATGAATAACTTAATTAGTGAACACAAATACTTATGCAAACAAAAGTAATAAGCAGAAGTAAGGTTGTTACCTTCCCTTGTGCGATGAATAGTCCTCGGTGGTCCTTGTCGTAGTAGGGATCCAGTAGTTCGAACGGTGCCATCCTACACAATGAGAAAGTACATATTAGTTATATATGACCAAATAAATAGCCTCGGCACGGGTAGGCCTGCTAATGGGGCTAAACCCACACCGCACCCACCCCTCCCCAAAGCAGCCACTTCAAATCACCCCACCCCACACCAACCCAAAATTTTAAATAATCACCCCGCCCCATTTAAATGGGTTAACCCATGGAAATCCATGGAAAACCATATATGCATGCCAGAATGCCTGATGAACACCTCACACAGTATAGCAGATGTGCTCACACAGTGTATCCTAGAATTACGAAGATTGGCAAAGGCACTGTGTAATCACAACCAGATACATGCAATTATATTTGGAGCGTCCATTTATGTTTGATTAAATTATGAACTGCTAACTAATTTAACGCACCTCACACAGTGTACAAGGGATGGCCCAAAGAGACAAATGCGCAAAAGAAATCAAGCTGATTTCTTTGATCCAGCACCTCGCGCCTGAATCAAATGCGTGCCTAAAAGCGCAAGGGGAAAAACAAGTTCGTGAGTAGGGATGGATTCCATGGCAGGGGCGGGCTTAAGGCCTCGTTCGGCAGCACTGATTTGAAGCCAGGCCAAGTTTCGATCCAGGCCTGGATCGAGTGGATCCCTGTATCTCACTGATTAAATAATATCTGAACCTACCACTACTCTTGTAAGCCATATTCAACTAGAGAAGGTTTATTGGTATATAATGTATCCTGGCTTTTCTTCAATAAACTGTTTCTAAAAATGGGTATATAATGTAATTGTGGGGATAATATAAATATATGCACGTCATCCTTTTAGAGACATTTGGAAAAGATAAACATTAGTACTAAAGACATTCTCCCAAAAAAATGCCAACATTAGTACAACTAGAAAGACAGCGTGGCGTTGCCACGCAACCTTCACTGGGCCAGCCACTTGTGACCACCTATGTATGTCGTTTCTAGTTTTATCCGGTTGCAATACACAGGGAAACAAAATTAGAGCAGCGGGAAGGGCCAGAAAACTTGCTTACCTGAAGACGAGCAGAGGAGGCAGGGGCCCGCGACCGTGTGCAAATGGAGACCGACGACGCCGGCCGAAGCAGCGTCCGGAGATGCGGGCGGTGCTCCGAGCTAGGGTTGGGGCGCAACGCCTAGGCACGATTCCGTCGCCTGGCCTATGGAGGTTGGCGGAACCCTAGGCGGGCGCAGCTCGTCGGCGGCGCCGATGGGGGTGGAGGAGCGTCCGGCGGAGGTCGCCGACGACGGAGGAGGAGATGCGGGCGGAGGCGCTCAGGGTTCAGGGAGACTCGGAGGAAGAGAAGCGGAGTAGCCTTTTGGGGGAAAAGTCACGCGGCAACGAGTCTTTTTTTTTTAAATTTTCAGATCCCTAGAACTAGAATCCTCTTTTTTTTCAGATCCCGACGGTACCATTTCGTTTTTGAGCCCTTGGCACCTACTAATGTGTGCCAACAGATATTTAGTTTGTCCAGGTGATAGTTTTTCCTAGTCGTATAAGAGTTACATGTAGAGTACAGAGTACTTTCTCCTCTAATACTACTAGTTTTTTTACTAGGGCCAACTTACGTGAATGTTTAACACACGCTGCCTTCTTCTTGTGCTCCTAGCCCTCGGCCTTGTAAGTCTCTGCCTCCTGTACCATCTCCTCGATCTCCTCGGCGGGTGATGGTCATATTGTTCTTCTGGCCTGAGGTATTAGGCGTAGTTCTCTGGCTGGTTACGGTGCCGAAATCAGACATGCCCCTCCACTGCCATCGCTAGAGTTCCGGTCGTGCCCGCTCCTGCCGCTGCACACCTTTCTCTCTCTCATAGGAGTTGGTCAAGCCCAAACCTATGAAAACATAGCGATGACCAACTCGCACCCACTCAGACATGTCCCATCAGGCCACCATAACCCATCATGTGTAGTTTTTCCTAGTCATCTAAGAGTTACATGTAGAGTACAGAGTACTTTCTCCTCTAATACTACTAGTTTTTTTACTAGGGCCAACTTTCAGAGTACTTATCCATCCTATCCCACTAGTTTATTTACTTTTAAGAGACCTCATAGGAGTTGGTCAAGCCCAAACCTATGAAAAGATAGCAACAACCAACTCGCACCCACTCAGACATGTCCCACCAGGCCACCATTTGCACACGGTCGCGGGCCCCTGCCTCCTCTGCTCGTCTTCAGGTAAGCAAGTTTTCTGGCCCTTCCCGCTGCTCTAATTTTGTTTCCCTGTGTATTGCAACCGGATAAAACTAGAAACGACATACATAGGTGGTCACAAGTGGCTGGCCCAGTGAAGGTTGCGTGGCAACGCCACGCTGTCTTTCTAGTTGTACTAATGTTGGCATTTTTTTGGGAGAATGTCTTTAGTACTAATGTTTATCTTTTCCAAATGTCTCTAAAAGGATGACGTGCATATATTTATATTATCCCCACAATTACATTATATACCCATTTTTAGAAACAGTTTATTGAAGAAAAGCCAGGATACATTATATACCAATAAACCTTCTCTAGTTGAATATGGCTTACAAGAGTAGTGGTAGGTTCAGATATTATTTAATCAGTGAGATACAGGGATCCACTCGATCCAGGCCTGGATCGAAACTTGGCCTGGCTTCAAATCGGTGCTGCCGAACGAGGCCTTAAGCCCGCCCCTGCCATGGAATCCATCCCTACTCACGAACTTGTTTTTCCCCTTGCGCTTTTAGGCACGCATTTGATTCAGGCGCGAGGTGCTGGATCAAAGAAATCAGCTTGATTTCTTTTGCGCATTTGTCTCTTTGGGCCATCCCTTGTACACTGTGTGAGGTGCGTTAAATTAGTTAGCAGTTCATAATTTAATCAAACATAAATGGACGCTCCAAATATAATTGCATGTATCTGGTTGTGATTACACAGTGCCTTTGCCAATCTTCGTAATTCTAGGATACACTGTGTGAGCACATCTGCTATACTGTGTGAGGTGTTCATCAGGCATTCTGGCATGCATATATGGTTTTCCATGGATTTCCATGGGTTAACCCATTTAAATGGGGCGGGGTGATTATTTAAAATTTTGGGTTGGTGTGGGGTGGGGTGATTTGAAGTGGCTGCTTTGGGGAGGGGTGGGTGCGGTGTGGGTTTAGCCCCATTAGCAGGCCTACCCGTGCCGAGGCTATTTATTTGGTCATATATAACTAATATGTACTTTCTCATTGTGTAGGATGGCACCGTTCGAACTACTGGATCCCTACTACGACAAGGACCACCGAGGACTATTCATCGCACAAGGGAAGGTAACAACCTTACTTCTGCTTATTACTTTTGTTTGCATAAGTATTTGTGTTCACTAATTAAGTTATTCATTTCCAATATTTGCAGGAATTGAACACTCTCCGTCCTCGAACGCATTCTGACACGTTCAAGGACATGCAATACGATGAAAGGTACACTAATCGGCTTGCTACGGCTGGACTTGATGTCATATCGTATCAGGTTCGCCGTGGATTGCCCAATTACAACATAGCGGCGATGACAGCTCTAATTGACAGGTACCAATTATACGAACTAGTAGACATACATTCATATTTTCGGTTATTGATGTGCATATAACCGTACTTCTTATTTTTTGAAGATGGAGAACGGAGACACACTGCTTCCACCTACCTAACGGTGAGATGACAATTTTGCTTAAGGATGTACAGAACTTTCTTGGTCTTCGTATCATTGGTCTTCCAGTCGTCGGCAAATGCAATAGTGATGGTTGGAGAGAAAGAATGGAGGAATTCCTTGGAAGACCCCTTCCTCCAGAAAAGGCGGGTGAGCACAGCAATGGAGTAAAGCTTAGTTGGTTGAGGGACCAATTTGAGACGTGTCCTGAAAACGCAGATGATGACACAGTCAATTACCACTGCAGGGCATGGGTATTGCACCTTTTTGGGTGTGTGCTCTTTCCTGATGCGACTGGAGATATCGCATCATGGATGTTCCTACCTTGTCTCACTAGTTGGCAAACAGCAGGGGGGTACAGATGGGCTTCAGCAGTTCTGGGGTTCTTGTACCGACAGCTTTGCGAGGGTTCTCGCCGGACTAGTAAAAACCCTACAATAGGAGGCTGTGTCTACTTACTCCAGCTATGGATGTGGTCTTATTTACCGGTTGGCCGGCCCACAGCTCAGGATCGTCCTGCTTGGTTTGAGATGGTTGGCCTTCGATTACGCCCAACCTATGCCGACCATTGGTTGGGAGCTCAGTCCACCGCCCCACGTAAAAATGCCTACATCAAGTATACGGATGAGCTTGACAAACTGACTCCAGAGATGGTGAGTTAGTTTCATTCAATAAACTAATTTTGTAATAAGAAAGTAAGGACTATTTGACTAATGTGGCAAAAGCAGGTTGATTGGGAGCCGTACGGATTGATTGATGCCAAATATCAGGAGAACCACTTCAGCGTCGTGTGCAAGATTGACAGGGATATGTGGATGATGAAATGCCCATTGATATGTTTCTATTGTGTTGAGTGGCAACTGCCAAACAGGGTTGCACGCCAATATGGATTGAGGCAGGAGTGGCCCGTGACGTCGTCTGACACGGACAAGCTATTGCACGAGTAAGCATCTTTGAATACAAGTCACTTAGCTGTACCTCAATTAGCTAGTTAGTTGTACCTCACTTAGCTGTACGCCTGTACCTACAGGATTAATCGTTAAAGAAAAAAGAAGCAGAATGACTATGAGAGATTGTTCTCTGACTACATCAATAGCTGGAATGACTCTGCTGCAAACGTGCTTCATAATGATGAGCCCCACACAGACGAGAACTTTGCAGAGTACCTAAAATGGTACAGACAGAGGACGAGGAGCAAGCTGAAGATGATGGCAGCTGATTATGCTGATATCATTAACAACATGGTAATTTCTTAAATGGCAGGGATATATTGCTGAATATTGCTGGATGGCAGGGATATATTTTCTTAAATGAAATTACAACTATGCTATGATTCCTTTCTGCAGAGTGACAGGTTGCAGGAAGTCTTGACTATAAGCGAAAACTTTCCAAGGACAAATGTGGAAGAACGCGCACTGGGCACCTTTCTTGAAGTAAGTCGACTCTAGACACGTTGACATTTCATTCAGAGATGGCATTCAGCCTTTCAGAGTAAATAAATAAGAATTAACACGTGGCAGCAATATTACAAAATGACAGCAGCTATATGTAACATTCAGAGTAGGCATGCATTGAGATTCAGAGGACAGGAATATTAGCTAACAATGTAACATTCAGAGTAGGCTGACCTGTATAGAAACTTATAGCAGCTAACTATTTTCATGTTTGCATGACAGGAGCAAGAACGGAGGCTGCGGAATGTCGTAGATCTCTGTAAGGCATATTCGTCCCAAACAATTGGGGTGACTACCAGAGGCGAGAATGAAGACGACGAGGATGAAGCCCCTGCAGAAGATGAAGCCTCTCCAGAAGATGAAGCCTCTCCAGAAGATGAAGCCCCTTCAGAAGACGAGTCCGAAGACAATGATGAAGCCCCTGCAGAAAACGCCATTGCCAGTGCAGACGACGACATAATCCACCTCCGCCGGTCATCAAGGGAGCGTTGTGCACCTGATCGGTACCTTGGAGGAACACCCATGCCTAGTCAGAGAGCTCAAGGGAGAGGAGGTCGGAAAAGAGGTCATAAGAGAGGTCGATTGTAACAATGACTACTTGGGCTGCATTGATCATTTTGGATGTTACTGGACTATAAGGTGATGCGCGAGGAGATCATTTCTGTGTGGCCTGTTAGTAGTAGTGAACTAGTAGGCAGTGGCTCGCTACTGGCCAGTGTGGCCACTGCCCAGTACTATTATATGATTAAGTTACTCTACTATTGTGTATTGCATTGCATTTGCATTTGCACAAGACTAAGTAGGTAGTATCCAGCGGCTAAGATGGAGATCAAGTCGTTTGTGATGACCTGCGAGCTGCGGTTGAAAACTTGAACTTATCTCTATAATACGAATCCGGAGCCCAAGCTCGGCCAAACCAGAAGGCCACGTCGCCTCCATTTCTCAGCCGTCGGATCGCGTGAAGAACGGCCTAGATCGACGGATGGCCCGGTGATTTTGTAGAAAAACCCTCGACCTTCATCTCTTCTGGCGCTTAGGTAGGCGCCTTCTTAGGTATGTAAATATGGTGGCGCTTAGGTATGTGCCTGCTGACTAACTACATAACATGACACTGAGTTAGCCGCCAGCTCTGTAAGAAAATACAACGACGCTTAGGTAGGCGCCAACTTACTTAGTAAATACGTAGGAGCTGAGGTAGGCATCATATCTGTAACGACACCCATAGGGGCTGATGTAGGCGCCAGCATACACCTCGTCGTCGAGGTCGGGCGCCGACCCGCTGTCGACGGCCAGATCCAGGTATCCCACTAGTTTACTTACTTGTAGGAGATCTAAATACTCGACAAAGAACTTTCCCGTTTATACCACTAGTTTCCTTACATTGGAGAGACCTAAGTACTTGACGGAGTACTTTCCCCCCTTTATACCACTAGTTTTCTTACTTGACGGAGTACTTTCCCCCTTTATACCACTAGTTTTCTTACTTTTAAGAGATCTACTCCTCATCAACACCATAGAAGTAGTCGGTCAGGCCCCAATCCTATTGGCTAGATCCATCATCCCTTCCCCAAACCCTAACTCTAAAGCCAGATTCATCGTGTGCCTAAGTCATCTAGGAGTTACAAAGATGGTCATCGAGTGCTCCGAGATGATGCAGCCTCTTAAGAGATCTACTGTTCAACACCATAGAAGTCCAATCCTCGCCTCAGTCAACTCGAGCAAATGCTCTGCCCAGCTCGGGCCTCCCAGACCGCATGTGCGACCGCGTCCGCCGCCTGCGCGGTGGAGTGGCCCTGTGTGGGTGGACCGCGCGGGTGTGCTTGAGCTGCGTCCGCAAACACTCAGCCTCATCCTAGGGCAAAATGTGGTAATCAGTTTAATACCTTATGCATTGGAATAAGAAGGAACATTTTTTAATATATGATCTAACAAAACTCAACTCTAGATTTTGTTTAAAATAAAATAAAAATATATGATCTAACAAAACTCAACTCTAGATCTTGTTTAAAATAAAATAAAAAGATTCAAAATAAAAAAGAACCGGCTGGGCCGGGTCTCGTCGCGTGGTGAGCGGGGAGGGGCTCAAATGTCTTTTCCACCCGCCGCACCGTGGCACAGACTACATCGTTGCAATGGTACTCCCTTTTACCCGCCCGCCTGCCCTCTCCGCCATTCTTCTCCTCAACCAGCCGCCCTGCGCTGAGCTTTTCTTATTCAATATCACACAACTACAACGTATTCAATGTTGCCCGTCTCAGCGGCGACGGCCTCCGAACCCGCGCCGCCTGCCTCGCGCCGCCTGCGCCTCCGCCTGCCTCAGCCACCGAATCCGCGCCGCCTGCGCCTCCGCCTGCCTCGCGCCGCCTGCGCTGCCGCTTGCAGGTGCGTCTGATTTACTAGGGAGCACTAGTTCAGCATCCGATGGCACCACGAAAGACGGTCGGCAGCCGGGAGGCTGCGGCGGCAGTGGCGCTAGCTCGCTCATCAGCCTCCTCCCATTGCTCAGTCGTCTGCTCCAGCACTGTCGACCCCCGGCGGCGGTGGAAAACCGTCATCACCCGCCGACAGGTGCTCATTCTCCTCCTTTTTTCTGCATCTTGGAGGTAGGGGGCTCTCTTCCCCTTCCTCTCCCATCTTCATGCTTCTTCCGTCGCATTTAGCTATATGGTTTTAGTTGACATTGTAAAGTCTTTCAAAGTTTCAACTTTGTAGGATACATTAATCTCTGATATATATATATAGTATACATTAATCTCTGACATAAATGGGAGAAGAGAAAGAAAGAAATGCAATTGCCTTCCGATGATATTTGACTCAAACCAAGTAGAAAGCATCGTCTACTACCTCAAAATAACATCGTCTTCTTTAAACTACATGACCTGAGCGGCAAGATCTCACAATTAGAGTGCCAGGAATGTAGATAGGTTCTGTTTTCAATGATCATAGGCTGAACATTTGGCCCTTTTTAGTAGGTAGATATCACTATCTACGTGCCTGGAGTTACACAAAGGATTAGTAATTCAGGGTCACTCCCTACAAATACAGCAAAACTAGCATAGAACACTCTAATTACTAAGTGATTTGACCTTTTCTTTTGATTTACTAATTGCACCTCACTGAGAGTGCCATGAAAAAAGCAGTTTTTTGCTGCTGCTATTGGTGTCCAGCTGGAGCCTAGAGGATGGGAGAGTTCTCTGGAATTATGTTTCTTGGAAGAGTTCTGGAATGCATTTTCTAGAAAATAGCAAAGGTTATATATAGGACATTTCCCATATATGTATAGCTAATAATTGAGCACAATTTCATATATATCCAACAATGTGAGCATAAATTTAAATTGTTTAACATAAAATATACTTTGTAGCTACTGGCCTGCTGCTGTGCGGCCGCGCTGCCACGGCCCACGGCCGGTTGGCCACACGTCCAGCACTGTCGCAGTGCTGTCGGTACTACGCAACTGTCCTGCTGCTGCTCCCGGCTGCCGCCTGTCGTCCACAGCGCCTCCATGCGCCCGCCACCGCTGCCCCATCGCTCTAGCTCTAGCCTCTAGGGTTTTGTTCGCCGAGCGGGAGAAAACACGGGCACATAAATGAAATCAACTCGAGGTGCTCCGTACGTGTGCGATAGCAGAGCAGCGGGTGTCCTTCCCTCCTTGGGTCTTATCTAGAGAAAATAGGCCATGGGACAGCGCTGCACCTTGGATGGGAAAGGAAAACGAATCAAAATTAGGCTGAATTGTCTGTACAGAAAAGCAATTCACTGTTTTTTTTCTTTTTTTTCGTATACTGATTTGTATATAGATTATATGAATGAAATTTGTTGCCAAAAAATTTGGGTATTCAACTGAATACCCTTGAATATAACTAGGCCCGTCCATGCCACATAGGGGAATATCTATGTCTGTCTTTTATGAAGCCAT